>MJGA01000018.1:0-719612 GCA_001910725.1 Phanerodontia chrysosporium
TAGGGCTCCCTCAGCCATAGAGCCGAGTTCTAACGCTCCCCAAGGGTCCATACCACTTGAACTCGCAGCAGAACGCAAACCAAAGTCAACAGGATTTGAATTGAGCGACATCTTGATTCAAAAACGCGCAGATACAAAAACTAATCGAGGTTCTTCTCCAAAAACAACCAATCTTCACCCAACTCCTGAATCAGCTCCCTGCAATGCTCAGCGAAGCGTGGCTTAAGCTCAGCGAAGCTATGTGCGCCTGCCTTCTTCAAATCCCTCGAAATCTTCTTCCACTCCCTCGTGGTGTACTCCTTCGTCTCGACGATGGTCTGAAGGTGTTGCGAATGTTGTCGAACCTCTCCTTGAACAAGCCCAAGGTGTAGAGCTCGTGTTCAGTCAACCCAACTCGAAAACGCTGCTCGTCTAGCTTCTGAAAGAACGGACCCAAGTGGTTAAGGGCGCGTTGAACTTTCGTCCGTAGTCGCGCAGCTGATGGACCTGAGTGTTGGTGTGAAAGCGAAGGTCTTTGGGAATGGGTTTGACTTCGATAGGGGAGTAGGGGAGGTTCAATACGTTCGATGAGGGGTAGAGGGGAGGGCGTTCGCGATGCGATCGAGTAGGCGGCGCTTGCGCTGTTCGTTGCGATAGTCTTCGAGCTGAAGCTGGTGCTTGAAGTCGTTCAAGTCTGCTTCACGAGCAAGCCTTTCACGACGACCAGGGACAGGGGTGTAGGGTGTAGTGCGAGGTTTGTACGCAGGGCGCGGCTTCCCAACGTCTTTGAAGCGGTGAAGGTTCGAGATCTTGATGCGCTCAAGCAAGGGTTTGCCAGAGCTCTCGTCCTTAGCAAGGACAAAACGGTTCCTAGCAGCTTTAGGCACTAGTAAACACGGGTCAGCCTGTGTACACAAGCCAGAAAACTTCTCCACACAGGCAAAGCGCAAGGCTTTCCTGCCAGCCAACCCTCAACGAAGAGAAAGGGGTATTACTGCGGGTTTCCACGCCACGCAGCTAAAACTGGTTGGACAGGGTATTACACCCTTAGTCCAGCACTACAACAGGGGTTACTCGTCCGCAGGCAAAGCCCTCTGAGGTGGGTTACACCACGTTCCCCTGTCTGTACCTAAAAAGGTACTATAGTGCCCACTTACGCCTGTGGATCGGCAGAAAAACTGAACAAAGCGCAAAAGCACTTGTTCAAACAAGCCCCCAGAACCCAAAGCAATAACCTAGGCCACCAAAGGTGGAGTAGGTTGGCCAGCTTCAATCTTCTATCACAAAAATGCGCTGCCCTAGCGCCTATACACCAAACCAACCAGCAATACTCACTGGCAAAGGTTTACTTGGACTACAAAGGGTGTAGCCAAGCTTGAAGACGAGTATAGAGACTAGAGAGGTGAGATGCGATGAGATTGAAGCTGGGGAGGCACCCCCAGCCCTCAGGGTTTATATACATGTGCACCAGGTCCCCAGGGACCGGTGTTCAGGGTCCTAGCTATCTAATACCTACTACGCTATTGGCTAGTGCCCTACAGGCATTCCTACATTCTCCTACTCGTTCCTAAATGTTCCTACGATGTCCCAGAAACCTCCAGAACGTTCCAGCACTGTCCGGACCTGTCCAGAGACCTCCAGGGCTTTCTAGTCCATTCCGGAGTGTCTCGGCGCTTCCAGACCCTTGCCTGCTTCTAGACCTTCGACCATGTGACCCTGGGATACCGCACGTGTGCGCATCACGTGACCGCCGTATCACGTGACCAGCCCCGAGCCTAGGGCTGTCACTCCAGCGCTTCCGCATGTCACAGTTCGGAGTAATCGCTTCTGTCACCTGCTGCCCCTAACCCTAAGGGTTAAGACGAAAAACTGTGACATTACCCCCAATTCTAGCTGAACCTCCTGGTGAAGCCTAAATACCAGTGGAGCCAAAACCATCGCTGCTGCGAATGGTTGAGTCGAGGTGAGAAACCGGAGTTGGTTCGGCATAGGATATTCTTTCGAGCACGAGTTGAGCGACACGATCACCCTTGCGGAAAGTAAAGGTGTCGGGCGAGTTGTTGATGAGTAGAATTTTGAGCTCTCCTCGATAATCTCGGTCAATAACGCCTGCTCCTATGTCGATGCCTCTGAGGCTGAGGCCACTCCGTGGTGCGACTCGAGCGTAGGTACCTGGTGGAGTACACATTCGAAGGCCAGTTGATGCTAGCTTGCGATCATGGGGCTTGAGCGTAAGGTCTTCCGTGATGAAAAGATCCAACCCTGCGCTTTCTGGCGAGCCACGTGAGGGGAGTTTTGCGTCCTTGTTCATGAGCTCGACCTCGAACTGGTTGTCTGCTCCCCAAGATTGGAGTAGCGCGAGTTCGCGCATGAAAAACTCATCCTCCTCGTCGTGGTGGCGTTGCAGAAGGGAAATTGCCTTCGGCGCATCTGGGTATTTCCTGTGGAATTGTTTGACCTTCGCCATAGCGTGCTTGAGATTGGGCAAGTATTCCCATGTGTCGCTATGCTCATCGTAGCCTCTCCACCGTACTCGGTACATAACACGGCCTTTAGAGTCTGGCTGTGCATCTACGATCTGCTCGACCTCGTACTCCTCGTCATCACCCACACGAATGGGTGGTAGGGGTTTGCGCGTGCGATTGGCAACCTCATCCTCGACGTGCTTCGTGAGCTTGCTTGCGTGGAAGACCGGGTGAATCTTCACATGGGCTGGTAACTTCAGCTTGAAGGTGACCGGTCCCAGCTGCTCTACGATCTCGTAAGGGCCTACTCGCTTTGGTGCCAGTTTCTTGGAGGGAACCCGAAGGTTCAGATCCTTTGCGTCAAGCCAAACACGGTCTCCGACCTTGAACAAGGGTTCTGATTTACCCTGGTCGTAGTACCACTTCATTCGCTCTGCAGCCAGCACGAGCGCGGCTTTCGCCTGATCTTGGGCCTCCTGTCTAAGCTTCGTCCAGTCATCCAGTTCTGACAACCTTGTAACACGGTCCTGCTCCGGGAACATGCGTGGATGACGGCCATATTCGACGAAGAATGGTGAGTTCTTGGTGCTTTCATGCGCCTGGTTATTGTACGCAAACTCGGCAGAGGGCAAAAGGTACGCCCAGTCGTCCTGCCTGAAGCTTGTGTAGCAGCGCAGATACTGCTCCAATGACTGATTAACTCGCTCCGTCTGACCGTCCGCCTGAGGGTGAAACGCTGTAGTCATTGCTGACTTGATCCCCAGGAGTCTGCACCATTCCTGGAAGAGTTTCGCGGCGAACTGCGTTCCTCTATCCGAAATGATCTGTCTGGGTAGGCCGTGCAAAGGCCAAACACGCTCATAGAGCAAATTTCCCAGATCCTTGGCTGAAAACTCCTTGGTGATGGGGAGGAAATGTGCTCGCTTGGTTAAGCGGCAAACGACTACGAAGATAGCGTTGTAACCGTCCGACTCAGGCAAGTCCGTGATCATATCGCATGAGATTATCTCCCAGGGTTCCGACGGAACCTCGTTCGGTTGTAGCAGGCCAGCAGGCTTCTGGTTGACGTTTTTATGCGACTGGCAGACTTCGCAGCCTGCGACGTACTTCTTGACGTAAACCGACATTCCTGGCCACCAGTAGTTGCGCGACAGCAACTCCAACGTCTTCCATCGTCCAGGGTGTCCAGCCCCAGGGAAGTCGTGGTGTAACTTGAGTAGATCCGCCCTAATCTTGTCGTCCTTGGGCACATACACCTTGCCTCGGTGCAGTAGTAGCCCGTCCTCGAGGTGCCATTCCGCTAAGTCCTTCCCGAACTCTCTTGGTCCTTTCAACATCAGGTCTTTGTACGACTTGGTGACTTCGTCGTCCAGCAGGGCTTTTCTGATCCTTTCTAGCAGTTTGCTATCGTCCACTATCGATGAATGGGTTGGTTGCATGGCTCGAATCGCGAAATATTCTGGCTTCAAAAGGACTTTTTCACGATTGTCGCAATCCACCCCCAATTCATGATCTGGCCTCCTGGACATTGGATCAGCCCGCTTCATCGTCTTTCCAGGCTTGTGCTCCAACTTGAAGTGGAAACGTGTGAGGAAAAGACTCCAACGTGCTTGGCGTCGCGTCAAGTCTTGCGCCTTGCGGAAATAGGTCAAATTCTGGTGATCTGACCATATGTCGAATGGTAGAGGGTGTCCCTCCAAGTGGTGGCGCCATTCCTTCAATGCGCGGATGATGGCTAGCATCTCCTTGTCGTATATCTCGTAGTTGCGCTCATGTACGCCTAGCGCCTTGGAGTAAAACGCGACAGGGTGCCAAAGGCCATCCTCGCCCAGTTGCTCAAGTACAGCCCCCGTAGCAAAGTCTGACGAATCGCATTCGAGCCTAAAAGGGTGCTCGTCGTCTGGAATCTTGAGAATAGGCGCAGTAGTGAACGCTCTTTTGAGTGTATCGAAGGCATCCTGCTGCTCAGGCCCCCATTCCCACTCTTTGCCTTTGCGGGTAAGCTCTGACAATGGGCGAACAATCTTGCCAAAGTCTCGAATAAACCGTCGGTAGAAGTTAGCAAAACCCAGGAAAGCCTGGACATCTTTGACCCTTTTGGGTATGGGCCAAGATAAAACGCCATCTACCTTCGATGGATCCATCTGAACCGACCCCTTGCTGATGATCATTCCGAGGTATTCAATGCTATCCGTCTCGAAGAAGCATTTTTCTGGCTTAGCAAACAGGTCGTTGTCGCGTAGCCGCTGCAATACCTCCCGAACTAATCGCCGATGGTGGTCCAAGTTATTCGTGAAGATGAGAATGTCGTCTAGGTAGACCATGACATGCCCTTCTCGAATCAGATCGTCGAGAATATGGTTCATCATGCGCTGAAAGGTTGCTGGTGCATTGCTGAGGCCGAAGAACATCACTGTAGGTTCGTATAAACCGAAAGGTGTGATGAAGGCCAGCTTCCACTCGTCTCCTTCCTTGATTCTGACGTTGTTATACCCCCATCTAAGGTCAATCTTGGTGTATATACTAGCCTTAGATAGTCGATCTATAAGGTCTGAGATCTTGGGTATAGGGAAGCGGTCTTTCTTAACGACTTCGTTCAGCTTTCTGTAGTCCTGCACCAAGCGCAATGAACCGTCCTTCTTCTTCACGAAAAAGACTGGTGCTGCCAGCGGGGATTTACTTGGTCTGATGTATCCCTTGGCGAGATTCTCCTGAATCCACTCGTCCAGAGAATTCCTCTCTTCTGGCGACAGCGAGTAATTACGAGCTGGTCGAGGTAGGGTAGCTCCGTCGATAAACTCGACAGCGTGGTCGTAAGGCTTTCGTACGGGTAACCGTTCGCTTGCACGCTTCGAAAACACGTCCCCATAGTCTTGATACTGTGCAGGGACAAGCTGCTCCCAGCCCTCGATTCCCTCCAGCGAACGAATACTGCACATCGCTGCGATCTTCCGGCAAGTTAATGCCAAAACGCGGCCATCTGGGGTGGAAGGGTCGACCCACTGAAGCCAAGGCTCCTCTTCTTCCCCCTCGAAGTCCTCGTCCATGGGTTCTTCGAGCTCTGCTTGTGCTACTTGAGCCTTGTGGCTGGTAAAGCGACAAGAGTCTGGGCATCTGGAGTACTTCCACTCGCCCTTATCCCAATCTATCTCAGGATTATGCTTCTTCAAGTAGCTAAAGCCAAGGAACATGTCCTTTCCACCCAGATCCGTAATGAGGCATGCTTGTCTAGAGACATGGTCCCCTACGGCTACGTCGAGCCAAGCATACTCCTCAATACTGCCACACTTGTTCCTGGAGCCATCTGCGTTGTAAACGCGTATCTCCCTGGTCAGCTGGTTCGTCTTCAGCTTATGCTTCTTGACGAAGCGATGGCTAATGAACACAGCATAGGCCCCGAATCAACCAGCGCGGTAGTCTGCACTCTGATTTCCTTACCCTGACTCAAAGTTACTGGAACGATAAAGCTCGATTTAGAGGGTAAACTGGAGACTTTTCTCGATTCCAAAACTGATCTAATACATTCTGCTGAGTCGGGAGGGTAAAGGAAATCTAAAAACGGACCAGATGTCGCAGACTCTACATCGGTCCCTGCAGAAAATCCTCATCGTCTGAGAATACCACGCGGTTAATCTTCTGCGCCTTCTCCTTCGAAGACGACTTCTTCTTTTGCTTGGTCTTGGGGGTATCTTCTTCTTCTGAGCTATCTGAGCTCGATTCCTCGTCAGAGGCTACCTCCTGGAATCTCTCCGAGTCGCTGGCGTACACCTCGCGCACGCTGTTCTTCGTGTGGCGAGAGCCCTTATCCTTCTCCTTTCCCTTTGAAGACGAAGCCTTTGACGAACTGGCCACCGGTGCATTGGTGGTTTTACTCGACGATGTCGAAGAACCTGAGTTGTTCTTCTTCGATGGACACTCCTTGGCGATGTGGCCTTTGCCTCCACACTGAGCGCAGCAGCCTTTCTTCTTCGCCTCCTCGAACGACATGGCAACCTTCTGAACTTTGGCTGTCTTGCCTTTGCCCTGGGCTGAGCCCTTCTTCAAGGCGTCGACATCCATAGCGTCAGGGTCTTTCGACGACTGAGGCTGTCCAGAGAGTACGGTGCCTGTCAAGAGACGTTGATCCTGCAGAATCTCCTGAACATCCTTCAACCAACCATCCCAGGTCGTAGCCCACTGAGCACGACCACGGGCTGCCAGTACATCGGCGGCGGCACGAGGGGTATGGGCATAGGCTTTGACCAACAGTTCTTCATTGGAGAAGCCAGTTTGGCGAGCCAGCGAACGGAAACGAGCAGCAAACTCATTGAAAGTCTTCTCGTTCGTTCCTTTCTTGCTGACAAGCTGCTCAAACTCTGCCCTTGCCCTGTCCTTCTTGTCGGTCTGTTGGAATCCTTTCTGGAGTTCGTTCACAAAGTTGGTCCAAGTACCAAGGGGCTTTGAGTCTGCCACCTTGTCGAAGTACTCTTGCATGACCTTCTTTGCTGAACCTCGCAGGTAAGTCATCGCCGTCTCTATCTTCTTTTCGTCGTCCATTACGCCACGGTGGCGCAACCAGAGTGCCATCGACTCGAGCCAGTCATCCAGCTTACTAGCCTTATCACCATTAAAGGTGTCAGGCTCCTTCATGGTAGGGAACAAAGACTGAGACAACCCAACGTTGCCTCCACTAGTGCCTTGCTGAACCAACACTTTCAAGCTCTCGTTCTCCTGCTTCAGCACCTGCATAGCGTTCTGCAAAACGCGATTTTGGTTCTGAGCCTCTGCTATCTGCGCAGACAAGTGCTGTCTAGTCTGCTCAAGAGTGTCTATCTGCTCCTGAAGTGTCTTGGCCTCAGTTTTGCGTTTGCGAAGGGCTTCCTTCAAGCGAAGGACTTCTGAACCCATTTCCGACCTTACTTGAGCTATCTCAGCCTTTACCCAGTTACCCAGGCTGTCAACGAGGGCCTTGAAGTCGCCAGGAGTCAGTCCTTCCTGAGCGGCTTGTACCCATGACTGGCTGTACTCTTCGTAAGAGGTCGAAAGCGGCGCAGCGGCCAAAACTGGGGTAGGGCCTCCCTCAGCCATAGAGCCGAGTTCTAACGCTCCCCAAGGGTCCATACCACTTGAACTCGCAGCAGAACGCAAACCAAAGTCAACAGGATTTGAATTGAGCGACATCTTGATTCAAAAACGCGCAGATACAAAAACTAATCGAGGTTCTTCTCCAAAAACAACCAATCTTCACCCAACTCCTGAATCAGCTCCCTGCAATGCTCAGCGAAGCGTGGCTTAAGCTCAGCGAAGCTATGTGCGCCTGCCTTCTTCAAATCCCTCGAAATCTTCTTCCACTCCCTCGTGGTGTACTCCTTCGTCTCGACGATGGTCTGAAGGTGTTTGCGAATGTTGTCGAACCTCTCCTTGAACAAGCCCAAGGTGTAGAGCTCGTGTTCAGTCAACCCAACTCGAAAACGCTGCTCGTCTAGCTTCTGAAAGAACGGACCCAAGTGGTTAAGGGCGCCGTTGAACTTTCGTCCGTAGTCGCGCAGCTGATGGACCTGAGTGTTGGTGTGAAAGCGAAGGTCTTTGGGAATGGGTTTGACTTCGATAGGGGGAGTAGGGGGAGGTTCAATACGTTCGATGAGGGGTAGAGGGGGAGGGGCGTTCGCGATGCGATCGAGTAGGCGGCGCTTGCGCTGTTCGTTGCGATAGTCTTCGAGCTGAAGCTGGTGCTTGAAGTCGTTCAAGTCTGCTTCACGAGCAAGCCTTTCACGACGACCAGGGACAGGGGTGTAGGGTGTAGTGCGAGGTTTGTACGCAGGGCGCGGCTTCCCAACGTCTTTGAAGCGGTGAAGGTTCGAGATCTTGATGCGCTCAAGCAAGGGTTTGCCAGAGCTCTCGTCCTTAGCAAGGACAAAACGGTTCCTAGCAGCTTTAGGCACTAGTAAACACGGGTCAGCCTGTGTACACAAGCCAGAAAACTTCTCCACACAGGCAAAGCGCAAGGCTTTCCTGCCAGCCAACCCTCAACGAAGAGAAAGGGGTATTACTGTGGGTTTCCACGCCACACAGCTAAAACTGGTTGGACAGGGTATTACACCCTTAGTCCAGCACTACAACAGGGGTTACTCGTCCGCAGGCAAAGCCCTCTGAGGTGGGTTACACCACGTTCCCCTGTCTGTACCTAAAAAGGTACTATAGTGCCCACTTACGCCTGTGGATCGGCAGAAAACTGAACAAAGCGCAAAAGCACTTGTTCAAACAAGCCCCCAGAACCCAAAGCAATAACCTAGGCCACCAAAGGTGGAGTAGGTTGGCTAGCTTCAATCTTCTATCACAAAAATGCGCTGCCCTAGCGCCTATACACCAAACCAACCAGCAATACTCACTGGCAAAGGTTTACTTGGACTACAAAGGGTGTAGCCAAGCTTGAAGACGAGGTATAGAGACTAGAGAGGTGAGATGCGATGAGATTGAAGCTGGGGAGGCACCCCCAGCCCTCAGGGTTTATATACATGTGCACCAGGTCCCCAGGGACCGGTGTTCAGGGTCCTAGCTATCTAATACCTACTACGCTATTGGCTAGTGCCCTACAGGCATTCCTACATTCTCCTACACGTTCCTAAATGTTCCTACGATGTCCCAGAAACCTCCAGAACGTTCCAGCACTGTCCGGACCTGTCCAGAGACCTCCAGGGCTTTCTAGTCCATTCCGGAGTGTCTCGGCGCTTCCAGACCCTTGCCTGCTTCTAGACCTTCGACCATGTGACCCTGGGATACCGCACGTGTGCGCATCACGTGACCGCCGTATCACGTGACCAGCCCCGAGCCTAGGGCTGTCACTCCAGCGCTTCTGCATGTCACAGTTCGGAGTAATCGCTTCTGTCACCTGCTGCCCCTAACCCTAAGGGTTAAGACGAAAAACTGTGACACATGCCCTCCCCATCTTTCCCACCTCTCCCACGCTCACGGCATGCTGTCACGCACGCAGACCGTGCTGCACACAGTGTCCGAGAACGTCTTTATGCGGCTGCTGATCCCGGACCATGCGCAGACTTCCGACAGCGAGCAAAGGTAAGAATATTTGGCAGACGGTGGTCGACATTTACCTGTTACTCATCTGACCTGCTGTGCTACACAGGATACCCTGGGATGTAGGGTTGTGCGCATGTACGTGATCAGCTCTCTGCTTTCTGACCCTTTTGTACTGATGTCCACTTGCAGGCGCAGCAGTCTTTTCCTTTGACAGGTTCGTCACTGTATCCTATATGCTGCTCACTTTCAACGAACCCCTATCGGCAGTGCCTAGCGTATAGCATCCGTCTAGCATGATCAGCGTCATGCACGGCTAGCATGTGGGTGGCACAAGTATGTGGTACAGCCAGCCGTCTGTTCTATTCTGCATTTGTCACCCAGCCACTTGTGTACTGTACTGTATCCAGATGAATAAATCGATTTTATTGTCTAAAATATATGGGATGAGCCCGAGTAGCAGCCGAACGAACCCAAAAGTGCGCCCGGAACTGCCACCGCTTGCCAGGCATTACCAGCCCTGGCCATGCCTGATCTAGCTTACCATGATGGCGAGCCTGGTCTATGGTGTCAGACTGATGGGCATGGTCACGCTTATCGATCGCATGTCTGAGCTGGCAACTACAATCCCAGCCTGAAAGCGCTGACCTGCTCTGGTAGCCTGGTCATCGCTGGCCTAGCTAGATCTAGCGGTCTTTTTTTTGCTGATGTTGAATATTGAATGTCAGTGACTGATTAGATCGCCGAGTACAGCAAGATAACAGCTCCATCTCATCTTATCTCTACGGGCGCTTCGTGAATATTTGCATCTGGAATCCGCCCGTCTCTGCCGCACACTCACTTTCTGCCACCCTCTTCGCACTGCTCAACCTGTTGCCTTCAGCCTCTCGTCTCGCTCGGCACGTCCTGGACGCTCCCAAAGTACGAGAGCTGCGTTGGAAGACGCGCAGAGTCATCTTCCCTCTCATCGACCTTTCTGCGGAGCGGCAATTCAAGCACGTCGTCTACAATCTCGTGCAGTCTTCTCTGAAGGGCAGCAATATATACGACTGGACGTCTTATAACCACGGGACGCCGTTGGATATGGCCCGCGACACGAATGACAACGACAAGTCGCAAGATGCAGCCCCCGAGGTCATTATTACCGACACCGGTCTTCGGAAGGTCAAACCGTACTGGTACAACTACACTACCATGGCGAAGGGCCGTTGGTTGGGGCGGGAGATCCTGGAGATCATCTCGACAGAGTTTAGAGATCGCAGCATGGAATACTACGTACGTCCTGGTCTATGTTTCTTCCGAGCGTTTTAATGAGCCAACCGTGAAGGATAGAGATATGCACTCGAGTCCGGCGTGACTACAATTAATGGCAAAGTAGCAAAGCCAGACACTATTGTACAAAATGGAGACCGCATCGAGTACGTGATTCATCTCCCCGGGCGTGGGCGACTGACCGAAGGACAACCTCGTGCAGAAATGTCGCGCACCGACACGAACCTCCGGTAACCTCGACACCCGTGCGGATAGTTCACCACGATAAAGAACAAGGGTTTATTGTTATAGACAAGCCTGGAAGTATTGTGCGTTGATCTTTGCAAACTATCGAACCGTCGCACTGACGCTTCACAGCCAGTGCATGCCGCCGGGAGATACTACAAGCAATCGCTCGTGCAAATCCTCAAGACCGAGATGGGTTTTGACACCGCGTATAGTACGTTTCTTATACCTCAAGTCATCCGTGCTGTGCCTTCGCTGACCTTCACATGTTGGTATTAGCTGTCAACCGCCTCGATCGTCTCACGTCCGGTCTCATGATCGTACCTCTCAATGTTGAACTCGCTCGCAAGATGACTGAAGAGTTTGCTGCGGGGTCGGTTCAAAAGGAATATGTCGCGCGCTGCAAGGGCAAATTCCCTGAGTGAGTAGTTCTCCCTGTGGGTTCCCTCGAAGTGGCTGAGCGTAATGCAGAGGAGAAACTGTCTGCGAGGAACCTCTCCTGACAATTGATCGCCAGATGGGTCTCAATATCGTTCATCCGGAAGGAAAGGTACGCCCAACATGGATCTTTACTCGACCGCGCTCTAACTATTATTTGCGTTCAGCATGCGAAAACTATATTTACACTATTACATTACGACCCGGAGACAGACAGCAGTGTATTGCACTGTAAACCGGTAACTGGGAGATGTAAGTCGCCGCAGTTTCCTGCATAAACAATCTGCTGACGGTCTGTAGCACATCAAATTCGTGTACACCTCCAATATCTCGGACACCCAATTGCCAATGATCCTGTGTATGGCGACGAAACAATATGGGTCAGTCACACTCATATGCACAATACATGTTCTGACTAATCTGGCTCTTGCAGGGCGAGAATTTAGGCAAGGGCGGTGTAGATGTGGTTCCCAGCGACGAACGAGTTGCACCGATGGCGCCACCAGAGTTCCACTTTGCTGAAGGCGAGAACCCCGAGTCGTTGTCAGACAAGCAGGCACGGGCAGCAAGCGGTACGCCTGAGGGCGCGCCGAAGAGCAAACCGCTCCCGCGAGAAACCGGGCACGATATCGGCATGGGCTCGCCTGTACCGCTCTCCGCGGAAGCTGTCCAGATTATCACGCGGCTGCGCAACCAAAAGGTGCGATAGCCATGAACGGTGTGCTTGACTGGTCGTTAACCTGATACGAACAGGACAAAGACGAGGATTGGGGCCGCTGGCGCGACGTCGTCTTCCGCGCGAAGGGCCGTCTACGACCAAAATGCGTCCCGAAGCCGCCTCCACTGCCGCCGCAGAACAGGCGGCGCAGAGGTGGACCCGTAGACATCGTCGAGGACCGCCCGCTCGCGGCCGAGGACGGCACGCAGACTCCGGACGCCGCCGCCGACCAGATCGACAGCGAGGTGCAGCCGCCGGCAGGAGAAGCGCTGAGCACGGGCGGGGTCATACCCGGCATGACGGGCCCCGTCGTTGTCGAGGATGTCGAACCCGTCGAGGCCGACGCTGCGGAGCCAGGGCCGCCGCAGCTCTCCGACGAGGAGGCCCTGGCGAAGATCAAGGTGTACCCGGCGGAGGGCGAGAAGGTCAACATCGAGAAGCACCCGGGCTCGGAGCAGCTGAAGTACTGCCCTGAGTGCTACCTCCCGCTGCACCCGGACCCGAAGCCCGAGCGGCTGTACATATTCCTCCATGCGCTGCGGTACACGACGAGTCTTGGTTCATTCGAGACGGAGATGCCGGCGTGGGCTGCCAAGGGGTTCAAATGGGATCGGAGCTAGCCACGATACTTTGCCTGTCTTTGCGCTGGTTCATCAGACGTCCGGGAGAGGCACCATGAACGTCTCTGCTGTCCTAGTCAAAACTACGTCTAGATTCTGCGCAGATATTCAGACTGTTTCTTGGTGCTATAGGTCTGTTCGTATGCAGGATACCTCACGCTTCATGTCGAGCAAGTATTCATCATGCCGTGATGTAATAGGTTGGTTCACGCGATGTTTTACACTCCGAATCACCAGCTGGCTCCATGAGCACATACACTGAGACCTGTTGATCCTCTGCCATCCAGCACCACGCAGCGCACTCTACTCTAAACCCCCAACACCTCGATATGTCTCTTGGCCAACTCACTGAACTCTCGTCAGTCGGTGCAGCACATTACAGGGTGTAAAATACGTACGCCGCACTGTGTCTGGCAAAGCTGAGAGTCGCCCGCTGCGCAGCAGCACACGTTCGGGGCGACGACCTCGGAGACGGGCATGCGGACGGGCACGAGGTCCCCCTGGATGGGCGAGTTGCAGCGGCCGCCGGCCATGATGCAACAGATGTCCGCAGATGCCCAGACGGCGTGCAGGCCCGCGAGGAGGACGAGGGCGGAGGCGAAGGGCTTCATCGTCGTCGAGGGTGCGCAGTGTGCCTGTGTGCGATTGGCGGTTGTGGTGGTGCGGGGCCCCTGCCTGTGTGTATTTATGCTGCCGCGAGCGACTGGTGGGCTTCGCCGTGCAGATTGCATGCGCCCCCGCGGTGTGCTCCCGACGCTATCGACGGCACACGAACAACGACAGGCTTATCTCCTGTCGGTATGTTTAGTTGAATGACGCACGGGACCATAGAGGCATCACGTACCTCATGTTGAGCTATGATCTCGCAGTGAAGACCGATGATGTGGATCAGATGATGTTAAACAGGCGCGTCCTCAGTGGATGACCAGTCAACAAAGTAGAGGCGCACTGCAGGCCGCAAGTCTCCCATGATAATGATCGCAGGCACTTGGAATCGTTGCCGTGGTGGTCATGGGTCCATGAGATCCTTGCCGACATGACGTCGGGGTTTTAGCTAGAGTGAGAGGGCGATGTTGTACAGTGGAAAGATAACGCCATCAGGTAAGCCTTGGGGACGCGAATGGGGGCACCATCATCCTTGTGGCACTCGGCATGAGCCGGTAAGCGTATAGTGAGATGTTGCTGAGCAGCAACATCGCCGTCTTCACACCTCAGTTCCGCCATTCCACCCACCGATGTTCGCTGTTGCACAGGTACGCCGATACGTTCGCATTGCAAAGCGGTCAAGGCGGGCCCTGGTGGCAACGCTTGGGCACTACACACGAACACAGGGAGAGAAGCAGCTGTAATTTCAGTTCGGTAACAATTGTACCAGTGATAATACGCGCTCAGTAGGTGTTTTGTTGCCCTGACCCTTCGTCGACTTGCTGAGTTCAACCTGCGCGTGGGACGAATCAATACGTTGGTAGCCGGCGCATCACGGAATGCACACAGCTATGGACATCGCACCGTATGCTGGGCTGTCCGCAGTCGATCTCTCCTCCTCCTCATGGGCACAATGAATGAGGGCGCCCCCCTTATCGCTCGAGGCGCGGGAACGCGTCACTTCCCCGCATCGCATCGGTGCGTCTTCGCCGCAGGTGGGCAGCACGACAAGTCGACAAGAGCAGGATGTCTGCGCGAGTAATGCCGAGCGGGTTCAGTACTCGGCCGCATTATGCGCCAGCGATATGCAATGTCATTCCTGAGAAGCGGGTATCGCCATGCGCTGCTCGACGTTCGCAAAATCGACGGACCAGAGATATGTCATGATAGACACATGAGCAGGACGTGTATGTCCGCACATAGCGTGCAAGACCCAGCGGTTAATGATGTAAACACCGCAATTCGTATTGGCGAGCCTTCGCATGAATAACCTTCGTGAAACCGTGAGGACACAACCAGAACGCTGGGGGATCAATGAAAGCTTACACAAGATGGCCGACGAGGCCGAACAATGGAATCGCTCATATGACGTGTGGTGACTTCCATGGCCCGCTGAGTACAGCAGCTCGTTACGGTCGGCGCATGCTGGACAGAGAGAGGAACAGTAACGCTCTCTACGCACTATACAGATCAATTAGAGGGTCGCTTGCGTTTGACGTGGCATTGCTTTGTGGCTTCGAACTCTTCCAACGTTTGCAATTAGCCATGTGAGCCGCATACATCGAGGCTAGACACGAGACACCCGTCCTCCTCTGGAAGCCGAATCAGGGTCCAAGGCCTGTAACCGCGCTCAGTACTATATCATATCATGCCTAGATCAGGAGAAGGGCGTACAGCTAGCGCGAGCTGAACATAATGTGTAGGATGGCCTGCCGTGGGTAAGCACGCTGGCAGCGAGCACGAATGCATGTGACGTACCTAGTAGGTATGCCACCTACACTCGGCAACATGCGTTGGTTGAGCAGCTCCCGTTCTCGTCACCCACCAGCTCTGGGTTGCTAGAGTCTCCGCAAGCAGTTGCCCGAGCTATTTTATGGTCCGACAGTATAACCGCTGCGTCGTGTTTAGGGCGGGAATATGCATTTGTGGTGACGCTGCTGCAAAGCTGGTGGTGGTGAGATTCAAGTCGGAGTCGGGCGCTAACTCAGGGGCCCTCCGATCGAACGCCGAGCACACTGGCTACATCTCTGCGGCCTGCATATTTGCAATCCGCGCAACCGTCAAGGGGATTCCTCACTGATATTGCCGTTGTACTCGAGGAATAACAGCTTCTGCACCCTCTTCTCCCAGAGTTCTACCCACCGGCGCAGCAATGCAGCAGCATGTTATTACTAGGGGCTGTAGCAATGCCGTGGCCATAGAGCGCACGACAGGTTAGCCCTGGCTGCTGTGATCTATGACTTTGGGATGGAAGACATGGCATATATTGCTGGGAGCAATATTGTATCCACACAATATCTCATCGTCGCTTTTCTTATGGCCGCACATCCCAGGTCCCTATATATAGCTCCAGCATGCCGATTTGCGTACGCCTCCGAGTCTGGTCACTGAGGACTGGTCAGAAGGACAAGAGGTTTATGCGACTGGAATACGCACGCAATTCGCCCTGCAAGGCTGACCGGGGCCTACCAAGCAGCAGCATTCGTCCGGATCGACGACCTCAGATAGAGGCATCAGGACAGGGACGAAGTCCTCGTTAGTGCGAGCGGCGTTGCACGGCCCAGATATCGTACCGCAGCACAACAGCGGCGTCAATGCGTAGGCAGCGTGAAAGCTTGCAAAGGCAAGGAGAGTAGCGACAACAAGCTTCATGGGTCAGCTGTGTTCGTTTGTGCTGTAGTAGTGAGATACTCACCTGTGTATTTATATGTTTCAGGCGGCAAAGAACGCATGCCAACGTCGCCGCGGTCTTTCCGCAGTCGAGCAGGTGACTAGGAAATGTATGTCGCATGTCAGTCCCCAGTTGAATAGCTCGGAGATCATCAACGTCTCGGCTGCACCCATTCAGCAGATGAAGCCATACGGGAGGTCCAAGGGTAGCGGAAGACTGCACATCTCCTTCGATGTCTGACGCATTCTCCGAACGGGCAGAGTCCGGACGCCGCCAGAGTGTCTGGGAACGAGACTAATCCTTGGGCGTCAAGCCGGCCTCTCTCAAGCTGGCGTTCAATCCGACGGAACTCCGAAGGTATCAATTGCCTCCGCGGCAGCGCGGCCTTTGTACTTTCGTGCCGCGCAAAGAGCCCATAGATTCCAGTAACCTGGTATTTCGAAGTCCCGCAGTGTTAGATTGCGGAAACTACATGGTGCAGCCAATCCGAGCCTTTCTCCTCCACGGCTCTGCGTCTGCCACTGTCTGCCCCCCCCCCCTTCGGTGACCCTAGAACCCTCCAACATTCTGCGCGAAAAATGTGAGTGAAGTTGAAGCGACCCAACCCAGAATGCACGTACCCCGCATCTCGAATCGCAGTCAGCCGCGCTGCCGGCCATGCAGCAGCAGATCGCAGGATGAGCGATCTCCGACAGCGGCACCTTGACGTGCAGGATGTCTTCTGGGTTGGCGGAGCCGCACCCGCCGGGGGCAGCGGCGCAGCAGACCTGTTCCGAGGCCAAGACGGCTTGGACGCCTGCGAGCGCAAGGATGAGGCCAGCGAGGATGTACATGCTTGCGCGTGGGTCGTTTGAGTTGGACTTTGTAGCGTGCTGGCTGCTCTGTGTCGCTACCTGCGTATATATGTCGTTTCGGGCGTCAGTGGTCGTCGTTCTTCTGTCAGATTCGCATTTCCAAGGAGAGATTATGCTCTGGGAAGCATGTGGGCAAGGTAAGACACATCCTCTGCCGGCTTCCAAGGCCCGAATTCGGAATTCCCGGGCAGTCTTGTCCGAAGGAAGTCCATGTTGCACACAGCGGTGCGCCGTAGATAGCAATGCCATCAACGTGGTGGCGTCCGGCGTGATCCGAGTGCTCGCCGCTCCATGTGCTTGCTCTTGGACATACCAGAACGATTGCAATGTTCTAGGGCTGTTAGTATGCCGTCTATGTGCTATCTCCAAGCAATACGATATGTATCATTTTTCTACGTTGTAATCTTGCTCGTGACATGAACCGGCGCATCCTGCTCCGAACCGAAGCTCTATCGCAGTGCTTGGCAGCGCTCGCGCTCAGGAAGCGAAGTGATTCCATGCGTATCCTTTTTTGAAGCAGATTGCATGGTATACGAGTGCCAGAAGGTGTCACCGTTTCAACCGTGGGCTCTGTAGTTCTTGAAGAATCGAGCGGGGGTGAGATGCGGTGAACGAACGATGGATATTCGACGAGATGTAACTAGGTTTTTTATACATTTTCTTGTAACTACTAGAAAGGAAATGAAATGTGGGTTTTGAGTTATTACAAAGGCGGAAGACTCAGATAAGATAAAGTGGATCGGAATGAAGATAAGGAAATGGAGATTACTACCGACGGGTGCCTTTTATGGCATGCCGCCCTGCGTCTAAGGTGGGTCACCTCGGCGGCGCCTCGGGATGACAACACTCCCCCTCAGCGAGCGACGAGCTGAGCGAGTTCGAGCTGCTTGAGATGCGTCGGCTTGGCGAGTGCTTTGGTGAGCATGTCGGCGCAATTGTCGGCGGAGGCGCAATGCGTGATGTCGATGTCGCCGTCCTTGACGCGTTCGCGAATGAAATGATGGCGAATATCGATGTGCTTGGAGCGCGCGTGAAATTGACTGTCGTGCGCGAAAGTGATGGCGGCTTGATTGTCGGTGAGGATCGTGGTAGCGGTGTCGCCGAGGATACCGAGTTCGGAGAGGAGGCGGCGTAGCCAGATGGCCTCCTTGGCTGCGTGTGAAAGGGCGATGTACTCCGCTTCCATCGTGGAGAGGGCGACCGTAGCTTGCTTCTTCGAGGACCAGCTGATGATGCCGCCGGCAAGCTTGAAGGCGTAGCCGGACACGGACCGGCGGTCGACCAGGGACTGTGCCCAGTCTGCGTCCGAGTATCCGATCAGATCTTGATCGTCGGGACCGTAGGTGATGCCGAGGTCGAGTGTGCCCTTGAGATAGCGAAAGACGTGCTTGACCGCCGTCCAGTGAGTGTTGGACGGTCGAGAGGTGAACTGGGAAAGTGCTTGAACAGCGAAGGCGATGTCGGGGCGTGTACCGACAGCGGCGTACATGAGGGAACCGATGGCGGCGGCGTAGGGCGCATCAACGGGCGTCTCGTCTTCGGAGATCGGCCCAAGCTTGATGTTCGGGTCAAGCGGCGTCGAGACCGGATTGCAGTCTTGCATGCCGAAACGCTCGAGAATGAGCTTGATGTAGTGCGACTGCTTGATGGTGAGCGTGCGAGCGGTGCGGTCGCGAATGGCCTGAATGCCGACGAAGGTGGTGAGCGCGCCTGAGGTCGTGATGGCGAAGTGAGCGGCGATATCGGCCTTGAAGTCGTTTAAGGCAGCGCGCTTCCCAAAAAGGGTAGTGTCGTCGACATGAAGGAGTGCGAGCGTTAGAGCGTCGGAGCGTTTGAAGTAAACGCACGGATCGGCCTCGGAGCGAGTGAATCCCATCAGATTGACGAGAACGTGGTTGAGGAGGTTGTTCCACGCGCGTCCGGCCTGCTTGAGACCGTACAGGGCCTTGCGCAGGACGTAGACTTGGCCAGAGTTGTCGTCGTAGCCGGGTGCCTGACGCATGTAGATGGTCTCCTCGAGGGGGCCGTAGAGATACGCGCCGGTGATGTCGAGACCGTCGTCGTCGAGGTCGTAACGGGCGGCGATGGCGCATGCGGCGCGCCAGGATTCGAGGCGGACGACGGGGGCGAAGGTTTGAAGGTAATCTTGCCCGGGGATCTGGGAGAAACCTTGTGCGACAAGACGTGCCTTGTACTTGTCGATCGAGCCGTCGGGGTGGCGTTTGATGGCGAAGACCCAGCGTGAGCCGATGGCCTTCCGGTCGTCCGGAAGGTCGCCCATCTCCCAAGTTCCCCTCCCCTGAGCTGTGACATTTCAGCGTCCATGGCGGCCTGCCATTGCGGCCAGTCGTCCCGTGCCTTACACTCCTCAATAGAGGACGGGTGGTCCCAATCTCCGCGTACTGCGAAGCAGATGTGGGCGTGAGCGCTAGCGTCGTGATCCGTCGACTTCGGAGCGATGGTTCCGGTCTGGTGAAGACGTTTGTAGTCGACGCGAGGCGTGTTGCGCTCGGACTTGCGCGTAGACTCGGGGGGAACACTAGAGGATGTCGAGCGAGGAAGGGCGACTGAGGGGGAACGCGATTTGGTCGTCGTAGCAGACGGTTCAGCCTTGGATGCCTTCGAAGAGTCGGGCGCTTGAGGCGCTGATGCCGGTGGTGGCGTCGTGGTAACTGAAGGCGGCGATTTGGCTCGAGAAGGTGTCGGACTCTCCCCCTCAAGGGTGAAGGGGATGCTACGAGGTGGTTCAGCCTTACGCTCGAAGATGACATCGCGAGAAACCAGGATCTGGCGCATGCCAGGGACGAAGTACCTCCAGCCGGCACTGTTGTCCGAAATCCCGGTGAAGATGTAGCGCTCGGACTTTGGCTCGAGCTTCGAGCGACGATTTTCGGGCACGAGGACCCAGCAGGGCGTGCCGAACTCTTGCGCGTCCTTGATATCAGGGCGGCGGCCCCAGAATAATTCGTAGGGCGTGAGATCGCGAGTGCGCGTAGGCGTGCGGTTCTTGAGATAGGTGGCGTATGCCCAGGCCTCCTGCCAAAGGAATTTCGGTAAGTCGCGCGCGATCAGCATGGCGCGCGCGCGCTCCGCGAGAGTGCGGTTTAGGCGTTCAGCGATGCCGTTCTGCGAAGGGGAATATGGTGCCGTGGTGCGGACGAGAATGCCGCGAGAGGCGGCGTAGTCGCGAAACTGGCCTTGAGTATATTCCTTCGCGTTGTCGACGTGAACCGTCTTGATCTTCGCGTTGAGATGACGCTCGAGGAGCGCTTCATACTTCTTGAAGCGGTCGAGGGCGGCGTCGCGTGATTTCATGAAGAAAATAACGACGTAGCGCGAAGCGGCATCGGTGAATGTGATGACGTACGTATTGCCCTGCAGAGAGGCGATGCGCGCCGGGCCCCAGATGTCTGAGAAGACGAGATCGCCGACGGCTAGAGCGCGATCGGCGGCGGTATCGGGGAATGGCGCTCGAGAGTGCTTGGCCTGGATGCAGGCGTCGCAGTCGAAGTCGATATCCGACGAGGTGTCGACTTCCATGCCTTCTACGAGGTCTTTGCGATGGATTTCCTGCAGCTGCTGGCGATTAATGTGTCCCAGAGCGCAGTGCCATTCATACCAAGTGCGCGCAGTGCGCACGGCGAGCGCTCGAGATCGCGCCGGATACCGAAGTCTCATATCCATGTGATAGAGATGTCCGACGCGTCGACCGTGGCAGATCGTACGATCGCGGTCCTTGATGAATAAGTCTGGACCAGTGCCGACGAAGGTCATGCCTGCGCTAGCGAGGCGACCGAGGGACAGGAGATTGAACTCCATGTCCGGCGCGTGTAGAACGTCGGTGAGCTTGACTGAGACTTCCCCCTGCCTCGTATTGAAGGTAACTTGCACGTCACCGCGGCCTAAGGCCTTGCAGACACCTGCGCCGGTGACCGTGTGGTTGGGGGTCTCGATGTAGTCGCTGAACGCGTTGCGGTCGCGTACAATGTGGCGCTCGGTGGCGGAATCGCCGAGCCAAACTTCCCCCTTGACCAGGAGGGCGCGCACGTCTTGGGGGACTTCTTCTATTGTGGCGAACATGTAGGAGTCGCCGTCGGTCTCCGCGGCTACAGCGACGTGCGCGCGCGAAGATTTGCCTCCGGAGCCAGACTTCTGGTTGCCGCCGGATCGGCATTCGGGTTTGATGTGACCTTCCTTTCCGCATCCGTGGCAGTAGACGCCCTTGCGGAATTTGGACTTCTTTGGGCGCTGGCGAGCAACGAGTGCCGTGGAGGACGTGTCGCGCTCCTTGCGGCGGCGTTCTTCGGTCAGAATTCGACCGGTGAGGTCTGACGAGGTTGTGATGCTCTGACAAGACGTAATGAACGCGTCCCAGGAAGGGGGAAGAGCAGAAAGGATTTGATAGGTGAAATCTGAATCGGTAATCGTACCGCCAGAAAGGGTAATCTCTTCCATCAACTGCCTCATCTTCTTTAATTCCCCTTCCATGTCTGCTCCCTCCTCCATCTGGTACTTCTGGAGCTTTCTGCTCGCTGTGACCTTAGCCATAGTGCCTTGCGCGGCGTAGATAGACTTGAGCGTGTCCCACGCTGACTTGGACGAAGTGCTTGACGCGATGTGCGTGACTACTGAGGGCGCGCAGCGGAGGCGGATCGCGCTAAGCGCTTTCCGGTCTGCGCGGTCGAATGTCGCTTGCTCTGCGGCGTCGGTCGCATGGCGCGTCTTGTTGCCAAGGACGTAGTCGATATAACCGAGGTCGGTCAAGATGTCTTGTTCTTGCACCTGCCACGAGAAGTAATTCTCGGGCCCCTTCAAAGGTTCGATGCGTACACTGGACGTGTCTGATGTCATACTGACAGGGCGATAATCGCGAGATGTGGGCGCCTAGATTTGATCCGCAATGGATCGACAGGGACGAGAGTTTGATCCGCACTGGATCTGCAGAGAGTGGTGATCGTCGTGTGCGCTCTTTACAGCGCGGGGCTCATAACCTCTTGAAGAATCGAGCGGGGGTGAGATGCGGTGAACGAACGATGGATATTCGACGAGATGTAACTAGGTTTTTTATACATTTTCTTGTAACTACTAGAAAGGAAATGAAATGTGGGTTTTGAGTTATTACAAAGGCGGAAGACTCAGATAAGATAAAGTGGATCGGAATGAAGATAAGGAAATGGAGATTACTACCGACGGGTGCCTTTTATGGCATGCCGCCCTGCGTCTAAGGTGGGTCACCTCGGCGGCGCCTCGGGATGACAACAGTAGTGTATGGATGTACAGCGGCTGCAGTCATTGAACCCTTCTCGCCTGTTGTGCTGCTCTCTCCACCATCTCCTGACCACATCGAAGGGTTCTCGCGAGGGAGCCACGGCCTGGGAAGCGGCGAGCACGTCAACAGCGATGAGTGACACAATGGCAATCCAGCGGAGAGGCGAACGTACCAACAAAACTAGTAAAAACACGCCCTGCCCTCAAAGACAGCGCGAACAATCGGTGCCGACGCCCATGCAGCAACATGCGAAGGGGTCAGGGAGCTCCGACACTAGGACGTTTGTGCGGATGAAGTCTCCCTTGCCAATGGCAGCGTCACAGCCACCTTGGATAGCGACACAGCAGAGGTTATCCGAGGCGTAGGCGGCATAAACGCAAGTGAGAGCGATGAGCGCGGTGGTGATGACCTTCATGATGGTGGGTGAGGTGCTGGTGTGCCGGGACTACCTCGGCCGCATGTGCATTTATGACGCCAAAGGGCGGCTAGCACTGTATACTACCGTGATCTATCGGAGGCGTCGCAGCTACAGCTGCAATCCAGAGCTTCGTCTTCTCTAAATGAGGCAGAGTGGTAGTGACATCGACACATGCCCCACAAAGCTCGCCACACTACGGCCCAGGAAAATATGTGCACTCCGTCAGCGACTCCACAAAGCAGTGCGGATTTGGAATGATGCCTACCGAGAGATACTGTCATCACCGGTCAGCGGTCAGCATGCTGAGCAAACGGTCGCTGCCTGTCCTCCGTCTCCGACGCACCGCTGTCTGACGAACGGTGTCGAGCTTCATAAATGGTAAGAATAGCCCCGATACTGACCGGAGGGTTACTTCGCTGGAGCGTCGCTCCAGAAGCTGATATGTTTCTGTGACAACATTAGACGTTCCCCATCCGTTACGTAGTCGCGTCTCTTTCTCGGGAATGTTGCACGAGACGACTTCCAGCCCTCGGACGCACGCCCCTGGAGATCTAGTGTGGCACAGAACGTTCCGGCTGTAACAGTAAACCCTGCCTGATATTGCCCCGCTTGTTACCCTAATATACTAAGGCTTCGGTTCGGGTAACTGACGGCCAGATCTTGTCGCTGTTCCTCACACAACATCCACCCGAGCCTGTACGCGTGTATACATGTGATGACAGAACGATTCCCTGGGCCTTGCACCGTTAGGATAAGAGCAGCTGTAATGCATACCGACCTCACCGACCTGGAACCATTTCGGAGGGCCGTCGAAGCACAAATGTCGTGCAGCCAGGTTACACCTTGGGCTAGCAATCAGCACACGCGCACATCTCAGCGGACGACAAGACTACGTACGCCACAGCGCGCGCAATCGTCCCCGGGCGCCGAGCAGCAGCAGACAAGGGGCTCGGGGAGCTGCGATGCCGGCACGTTCGTTCGGACGAAGGCCTCTCTGTTGCCAGCGGCGCCGCAGGCACCCGAGATGGCGATGCAGCAGACGTCCTCCGAGGCGGAGACACAGACGATGCTGGCGAGCGTGAGGGTTGCGACGGCGAAGAGCTTCATCGTTGGGACCGGAGGCTGGGGGTGGTGGCAAAACGGGTCAGCCCTGGGGCTCATATAGGGGTGTGGCATGCGCTGAAGGAGCACGAGCCAACATGCTATCCCGGCTCAATAGATCTGAAGCTCCAGCAGTAGGCGCACCTGGAAATCTCGTGTAGAGCTTATATGCTGCCCGGTCACCGTTCGGCGGTGTTACCTGAGACCGGAATTTCAGCACTTCTCGGAAATGTTCAAGGCACCGACCGTTGCAGTGGCCAACAGAAGCCTCATTGGCCCGAGGAGTCGGAGGGTGCTTACCAGAACCAGTATACAAACCTCACGATCGAGAGGCTCCGGGCTTCTCGCTTCTCTCCGTCGCCGGGAATTCGCACGCCTGTTGCACCGTGGTCGCCGCCAAGGGGCGTATCCGACTCCACAGTCTACGAGAAGGATCCGTAGCGTCAGAGCGATAACAATATGGCGGTTGGATTTGCGCTTACCTCGAGGGCTCTGAAATCGTGCTTGCGAGAACTGGATATCGTGATGCAGGGGGGTATTAGCAAGGCAGAGCGGAACCGCCATCAACATGATCGCGCGCTCGACATAGCGACTGCAAGGCTGATGTACTGGAGCATAGAACCAGTCTGCCAATTTTTCATGTCATATTCCTGCAGGATATACAGATAATATGCGAAGGGCTGGGATTTGGGGTGTTATGCATACTCCGATTCGCTGCTTTCAACTTCTTCGGTAACCCTTGAACATCATCTCCCTGAATCTAGTTGTAGATGTGCGCAAACAGGATTCGCCGTTCAGCATGCCTACGCTGGGATGTGAATAATGTAACGACCCACATGGACAACAGACAACCCGAGCGACAGAGTGACGTTATCTTGCGTTGAGCTCAAAACTAGGATCATAGGTGAGTGAGAGCAATGACAATGCATGACGTGGTAGCGTACGTCACAGCGTGAGCAATCAGTACCGGCTCCTTGGCAGCAGCACACGAGAGGCTCGAGAAGCTGCGATGCCGGCACCTTTGCGCGAATGAAGTCGTCCTTGCTTGCAGCAGCGTCACAGCCACCCTGGATAGCAATGCAGCAAAGGTCCTCCGATGCAGAAGCAGCAAGTGCGCTGGCGAGGGCGAGGGCGGCGAGGAGTACGAGCTTCATTGTCGAGGGCAGGGTAGGTGGCGGTTGTGGTGGAGGAGCTCAGTCGCGAGCCTGTATATCAACTGGAAGCCGCCTGGCGAAGCGCGAGTAGCACAGTTCCGTTGACAGTCGGGTTCTGCAGCAATATACCCGGAGATCGGTACCCCCGGAGGACTCAACACATGCCCAGTGTGCCGGTAGTCTTCTTGAGCCCGCCATCCCAGCACTGATCAAGAAAATTTTGCAAAACACCGGCTATTTGAGCCAGGAGCACATGCACCGAAGAAATCGCTGGTACAGCATGCTCACCATTTGACATGCCAAGGGCGACGTGGTTCCGAGGGATCTCACCCGCTTCTCTCCGTTATCGAGCGGAGAAGTCGCATATGGCCCGCTGCATTGCCGGTCAGACGAGCCTCCGACCTGCGAAGACGTCAGTTCAGAGCATCAAGCCTCTGGTAAAGGATGAAATCAATATATAGTTGGAACTTACATCGCAGTGGCCTGCACGGCATTTCGAGGTTGTACTTATAAGCACATGGACGTTCCGGTGCAAGCCGTGGGAGCAACAGCCCAGAGAGGAAATGCCATCACCGTGGTGGCGCTCGGCACTTCGGCATTTTGTCTCGTTCTCGTTCACTCGGTTTTGAAGTCGGTCTAACTGACCAGAAAATACTGTCAAAGCATCCTACCCTCCGCTGTACGTGTATAAATTCCAGTGATCTACATGCAGGATGGGAAGAATAGATACAGGCCCTATAAACTCGTCAAGGACTCCACGGTACATCATCATATTCTCATCGTGTATCTATCGTTGAATACAGAGTCAATCTCGGAAGTAACATTTTTATCATATTGGTACATCCAATAAATAATGTTGTAGAGACATATAAGAGCTATACTCGTCCTGGGGCAGGTCTCACTGCCACCTGATCGTGACTTGTGCTTGGGGGCGGGCGGTCCTCGCGTTGCAGCAGCAGAACGGAGAGCAGTATGTGATAGATGATGTTCAGGCCAGGTTGCTCAAAGACTATCGTTGGCATCGGAGGTGTGCCGCCGCGTGCGAGAAGGATGTTCGCAGGGTGAAACGTTGCAAGGTGCGCACGCACGCGCTGGCCGAAGTCCTTCGTCACGCACTAGCGCGGCTTGAAGACATTCATGTGCACGGACACGTGATATAGAGGCCTCCCGTCTGCCGCCTCTGGTGACGGCATAAGCACCATGGTACTTGGATCACGCTAGACAAACAAATAGCGGATCCCGCTGAATGGAATTGTCAGAACTTTCACTGCAGCGGTAAATATCGCGGGCACGTACAACTGGATTGATGGTGGCCGTGTCTCATCGATACAATCTGTGCAGCCGTAATCGTCTGGTTGGAGAGGAAGACCTCTCTGTCAGCGGGAACTACAACAGCGTGTTCAGACATAGTAACAGATGTGGGAGCTGCACATATATTGAATGATGATTCCCCGTGAAGAGCGTAGCTGTTGATGTCGCGATGAGGACCACAGTGGTCATGTAGTATCAAGGCACGTACCTCGGAGGCGCTCCTGAGAACGTTGGCGAAAGAGCCCTAGACGGAAGCTGGTAGGGACTGAGCATCCTTGAGCACTGGAAGGAGGGACAGAGAACGAGTCGCTCGCGCCTGATACTGTTTGACGGGATTGGCGTCTTTCCCTTGGTCTCTCCATCAATTTGTCGGACTTCTAGCTCCTCGGCATCTATCAAACCTTGACCTACAATGACATTGAGCACCTAAGGAGAAAGGGTTGAAGTTAGCCTCACCAATGTATCACGGTACAGAATGGGGTCCTGGTGAGTCAAGGCTGCTCAACAGGTCGTTGGCATGTCTGAGTCATTATCTTTGCGAGTCTTCGCGAACAGAGTTAAATGAAGGAAATGTGAAGAGAAAGCGACTCGCTGGCACTGGGAAAATCTGGTGAACCTTTTTGTTAATACGTCTAGCAAGCATAATTATATCCTAAGACACAGTGGAGAGGGAGGTCATCATCACAGTATGCGGGAGTACGACTGTCGAGCCGCAGCGCGGAAGTCGTCTCTGTGAGCCACACAGACTTCCGCATCCGAGTCCGTGATATCAATCACAGCGTACGGGCAACGGATACTCCTGGCGCTGCAAAATCAAAAGCGACAGGATAATGTGGTCTGCGAGATCGACTCCCGGTTGCTCCACGAGGAGTGACGGCATCGGCGCGATTCCCTCACGTGCAGAGAGCAGGCCGGCCGGGTTGTACGTCGCGAGGTGTGCAATAACTTTGTCTTTCGAATCCTTGAGTATGCACTGCACCCGCTCGTTAGCAAGGAGTCGAGAAGGAGATTGTTGCCACAAAGGCGGATGCTCACCTTGAATTGAATGCCCATGAACGCGTCTCGCGGGCCCAAGACGGACTCAGGTGCCCACTGTAGATTGGTGTCGTTGACGGACCATCTAAGCACAGTCCATTCCTGTTTCGGCTGAAATCGATAATCGGTTCAGAACGCGGTCAGTGGAAAAGATAAATACTAACTAACCTTGCTCAAATACCGCGCCTTGAACTTGACCACATCCTTGTACAACTTCGCAGTGGAGCCGATTACGACCCGGTTGAAGCGTTCGTACGGCCCATGTCTAAAAGACGAGATGCATTAGTTCTTTGCGGGAGCCATAGAGGTACGTATGCACCTACTCGAACTCGCCCACATAGGGCCCATCTTCGGACGCGCCGCGTCGCATGACCGTGATGAACGATTGAGGTCTGAGGACGTTCATATGGACCGACAGGTGGTACAGCGGCCGGCTGTCCGCGGCCTCAGGAGGCGGCAGTAGCTGCGCCGCGTTCGCCGAGAGCTGCGAAAAACTGTAGCGCAAACCGCTGTAGACAACAGTGAGCACTGCGGCGACGGTTGCGACTGAAGCTGGACTTACAACTGCATGACTACTGGTGGCAGCCGCCCGCCATCGCAAGAAGATCCTGCACGTGTTGTGGTCTGCACTGTGAGCGTGGAGCCACCGGAGGGATATCCTGTAAGGGATTCATCTGCAGATGGGTCGTACTGCACGGTCGGCGCAGGTGATGCGGATCTGATGGAGAGTGTGTCGACCGCGGTATGATAACTGACCACAGTCGTGGGTGAGCACTTTCATGCGGGAACCGACGACGACTTACCTCGGGGGAGCCTCCGAGTACACCGGAGACGGCGGAATGTTGGAATCGCTGCTCGCCATTCTGGATGGGATTCGGGTAGCAACCTGCTGCACATAGAACGATGGTCATATATACCACAACACACGTTGGTACCCACAGGTGATGCGTGAATACTGCGTGGCTGTGGTCGCTTCAAGATGTGCAGTACAGCATCAGACATACTGTACCTGATGGGGATGATCAACCTTAATTATGAGCATCAACGGTCAACACAGTCCGATTGGGGGCAAAGAAGACAGTGATAGATGGATTGTATCCGAGCGAGCGTCATCAGAACGGTCAGGTTTTCGCATCGTTATTTCTTACGGCATAGCAGGCGCGAAAGTCGATTCGGACTTGACGAACAGGTTATTACGCGCCAGAGACGGGCGGAAGCGGATAGTCCTGACGCTGCAGCACCAGGAGCGAGAGGACGATGTGGTCTATCAGGTCGACTCCTGGTTGCTCGACGACCAGCGACGGCATCGCTGGGATGCCTTCGCGCGCAGTCAGGTAATTGCTGGGTTGATACGTCGCAAGGTGCGCAAGCACGGTTCTGCCCTGCTTGTCCCTGAGAAGGCACTGCACACGTCCATCAGTCAACCTCTCCCAAGCGCGTCTGACGGAGATCCTCTCACTTTATAGTGGAAGACGATGCGCGTGCCTAGGCTGATGTCGGGCTCCCAGTGGAAAACAACGTTGTTGAATGTCCATTTCAGCGTGTTCCATTTCTGCTCTACCTGCAGCAGACGGCGAGCTCGACAATGCACAGCCGGAGACCGAGGGACTAGCAGCTTACCCTGTACAAATGCCGCGCCTTCAGCATGATGACCTCGTTGAGGGGCTTCGCAGTAGATCCAACTACGACGCGGTTGATGCGCTCGTACGGCCCATGTCTTATTACCAGGATATCAGCTCTCTGTCAGTGGAGCTAGATGGACGAACTCACTCAAACTCGCCAGCATACGGCCTGGATTCAGATGACCCCCGACGAAGCACAGTGATGAACGATTGCGGCTTGAATAGGTTCATATGCACTGATATATGGTATAACGATCGACTGTCCGGAGCCTGCGGCAAAGGCACGAGCTGCATGGAGTTCGTGGTGAGCTGCGAGAAGCTGTAGCGCAACCCGCTGAAGATCTCATTCAGCCATGAAACTGGAAGGTATGGCTCGCGAAACTTACAATTGGACAGCGGGAGACGCGGATGCAGGTGCTGCCTCAATGCCAGCCGGTGGCAGAAGGACTGTGGGCGGCACGGAAGGGGTTGCATGAGTGGTAGGCGCGGGGGAGACGGATCTGATAGAGTAGGTATCCTCTCGGGCGTGGTAGCTACATGGTGACGAGTTAGGTTTGTTTGGGAAACATTATGAATCGGCTCACCTTGGAGGAGCCTCTGAGTATGCTGGAGAAGGCGGACGGTTGGGAACACGGTCGGCCATGGTGACAGGGCAAGATTCAGTGACTGTGTCTATGGGCCCAAGGACACGTCGGATGTGTTCTATTGTCGTTGGACAATCCTTCCGAGTGGGTGTGGACACTGCGTCACAGTTGGCAGCTGAAATACGAATGACAACGTGGGCGCGCAAGGGGAGTAGGATCGTGGATGCAGTGCTTGAGCTACGCCCTTCCCGCGAACGCCCACAAGCAGAACCCACACTCATCAATGAGAAGCCACACAGGCAGTGCGCATCCTATACCAGACAGAGCCCTGCACACCGATAATCAGACATCCATGAACCAAACATATAGGGACTCACCGCCTCCTTGCTACTTAGGCCTCTAGCTGAAATGCCGCCATAGTCGAGATGTAGCTGATTCTCCCATGTCAGCCCCAAGCGTTTCAACACGGAGGTCGAGGCTGTGCTTCGTCCTCTCGCTCTGGGAGTACGGGTAGGATGTATGCATAGGTCAATTGTAGAGTCACAATCGGGCCAACAAAAAGAGATGGACGTCTACAGAACGATGTGATTCGGCAAAGCTCTAGCCAGAGATAGTGAGCGGGAAGCAAGTGCATGACCCTTCAGAGGCGCTTATCCAACGGTGACAGCTTACTTACCGAGATATAAACACTTGCTTACTGCTCGCTGAAGCCTTCAGCATCAGTGCTTACCCAGTAACAACGAGCAAGTAAGCACAACTTCCTGAAGGGATCCATGGCGTTCGCCTTACTCGAACACGACCACGGCGCTATACATGGATCTAGGCGTAACACTAACTGCAGCACAGCTCAGGGTCCTGTTCACGTCGGTGTCCTGCGTCAAACTTGTTTGACACAAGAACATAAGGAAAATGCTGAAAGGGTACAGCCTACCCGCAAGTGCCTACTTAGTATATTCCAGCCAAGACAGAAAGGGAAGACTTTCTATGGGATTATACAGGCACCAAGGCACTGGAATCACTGCACAAACACCCCCCCTGATCACCCCAAATGATCGAGCACGATCAACTGCACTAGTCTCGATCACAAGGCCACTGATCACGATCAAGCGATCGAATACTCAAGCCTCGATCGCACAGCCCCCTGAAACGCGATCAGAGAATCAAGGGTGCACCTCAGAAGCTGGAAAGCGACTCATCGCCAAGCAGTATGAGTCAGAAAAGAAGGAAATTAGGGTATGGGATGACTAAAGGCTCAATCAGCACGACAGATCATTAGCTGATTGATTATGGAACTACTTTTCTCTGCGACAAATTGGAAGAGCATGGGAGCTCAGCCAATCAGGTTGCATGATCATGTACCCCATAAGGGAATTTCAAATATACCTACAGCAGTATATATACAGCCGTAGGTAGCCCACTAAATACCAATCCAAATTTCCCCAAAGCAGAGCTCTCAAAGTGTCAGAGCTGGGATTGGCTTCCTGAGCAAACCCGTTGCTCAGTATCCAGTAGTACGTATCAAGAGGCACAGAAAGCCTACTGACAAGAGTTATTTGAGTACCCAGAAGGACCATACCTGGAGAAGAGTTCAAGGACTTCAACTGGAAGTCAAAGCCATAATAACTGCAGAGCAATAAGCATCGAGGCTATTGCTTGAGTTATTTCCCCCACCCCAACATCCTGCATATTCTCAAGACTCTGAGGATAAGCCTTGTCACTCCCACACACTACCCTACAACCCCCAACGAACGACTGGAGACCCTCCGATCCAAAGTCGCGATCCGAGAATCCAGGCGGTTTAGCAAGAACGTTGACCACGGCCTAACCACCCAACCTCAACACTTCCTAATCACCGCAAAAGAAGCGTCGTTACATCGGGAAGTAGCAATCCTGCTGCAAGAGGAGGACCGTGATGAGGATGTGGTCTAGGAACTGGCGGCCTTCGCTCTCGACCGTGAGCGCCGCCATTGGCCGCACGCCGTCCAGGGCCTGGAGAGGGTCTGGCAGGAAGAACGTCGCCAGCACATGCAGAAGCTTCTTCTTCGCAGGGCTCGGGCACGTGCACTGAGAGACGCGTGAGCAGCGTCGGGACGCGCCGCAGCTCTGGCACACGCACCCTGAACGACATCCGGCTGCGCCCCTGGAGCATGTCGAACATGGGGTCCCAGTGCAGCGCGACGCCGTCGAAGCTCCAGCGGAGCCGCGGGTGCTCAAAACGTGCCTGCGCGCACGAGTGAGTGTGCGCGGCGCGGCGCGGAGGGAGGCGGGCGCACCGGGCTGTGGTCCCACGCGAGGACGGGCCTGCCGAGCATTTTCGCGACAGGCCCCATCGTGATGCGGTTGTGCCGCGCAGGCAGGCCGATCCTGCGTGGGCCGTCGATGCATCAGGGCCGACGGAGGCAGCGGAAACAGGGGAGGACGCGCACTCGAACTCGCCGACGTACACGCCGTGCTCCGACGCGCCGCGGTGCACGACCGTGATGTGCGACGCGGGCCGGAAGCAGTTCGTCTCGACTGCGATGTGGTACAGAGGCCGGCTGTCTGCGGAGCTCGCGGGAGGGAGGAGCAGCATCGAGCGGTGCGTCAGCTGTGAGAAGCTGTACGTCGTGCTGCCACGGGTTTGAGGTATGTTCTGCGGCATAGGGCTGCTGCATTGTGCTCACCGTCCCACGGCAGGCTGAGGCGGCTCGTTGGACCGCCACGAGAGAATGACGGGGTCATTTGACCCGTAGTCAGGGAGCAGGGTCGCAGAGCTACTCGCTGTCGGGGCGGGCACTGAACTGGGACGTAGGGTTGTAACCTCGTCATGTTCCGCACTCTCCCTCGAGTGTCTCGTCGAGGCGGTCAAGGTGCTACAGCGGGACACTGACCCGAAGTCCTCGTGAGTGCAGTAGCTCGGAGGCGGGGGTGAGGCTGGGGGTATCAGCGACGCTGATACCCAGTCGTTGTGCGAATCCGACATCGGGAAAAGACGCGAGCCGGCACAGCAGGTCGCTCAACTATTATGTAGCTCGCCAGAGAGGCAGTGCAGACAGTATCAACAGCTTAAGGTTGCTGGCGGTGTAACCGCGGTGGGCACATATGATGTACGATGTCTTGGCATTAGACCGTGCCTGAATACAGGCCTTACTAAGAGACTCGTGACGGGACACGCTATCAGGGTGGGGGACGCCATCAAGGCTTCAGCGGAGTCCTCGGAGCAGGGGGCTCGAAGCATAGACGACCCATTTGCAGGGCGCACTGTCACGTCATGAAGCCAATATCCTGCTGCAGTATCAACGTCGTGATGAGGATCTGGTCCAGCGCGTGCTGCCACTCCCGCTCGACCGTGAGTGTGGCCTTTGGACGGATGCCGTCCACGGCGCGCAGCGGGTCCTGAGGGTGAAACGTTGCAACATTGAGGAGCGTCTTCTTCTTTACGGGATCCGGAGAGGTGCACTGCGGAGACGTGAGCCGATGTGTAGAGGGTGCGGCGGATGGATGCGTACCTTGAAGAACATGCGGTGTTTTCCCTGCACCATCGTGACGGGGTCCCAGCGTAGGATGACGCCGTCAAAGTTCCAGTGCAGGCGCGGAGGTTCGAAGCGGGCCTGCAGCGTGCCCATAAGCCAGTAAACGTGGAGAAAACAAGGTAGGGTTGACGTGCCACATTGTGATCCCACGCGAGGGTCGGCCGTGAAAGCAATTTCGCAACGGAGCCAATCGTCACTCGATTCAGTCGGGCGGGCAAACCAATCCTGCAGGCATTATACGTCAGGATTTGAGCGTACATCAAGGACCAGGACCTACTCGAACTCTCCCACATACGCCCCATTCTCCGTGCCACCTCGCCGGATGACCGTGATGTGCGACGCTGGGCGGAAGCAATTGACCTTGACGGCAATGTGATACAGCGGCGCAGGATCTGGTGAGTCTGGCGGAGGGAACATGAGCATCGAGCGGTACGATAGCTGCGAGAAGCTGTATGTGAGACTGCGGAAGCTCATCAGACTTCGTGTTCCCGAGGTGTTGCTTATGATGATCACCTTTGCTGCAGAGGCTGTGATGGCCCGCTAGGTTGGTAGGTCAATACGACCACGTCGTCCGATCCATACCGAGGGGGTTGCGGGGCGGAGGTTGCCGGAGTAGGTGTGTGGACCCTACTCAGCGTGCTACTGCTGTGTCCGCCGTCGGGCTGTTCGAGATGCCAGGACGAGCCAGAACTGGCATCTACAGGCTCCTCGACTGTGTAGTAGCTTCCACTTTGCTCAGTTACGCTCGCAAGTCAAACGCACTGAGGATGCTCACCTGGGTGGAGGTGGAGAGGGAGGCGGAGGCGGGATGGAAGGCGGTTGCCACTGCTGATCGGACATGGTTGGGCATCGTCCAGCAGGTTGCTTTGAGCACATCTGTAATACAACTCGTGAGAAGGCGGTGTCGTGCATCCTATATCTGATTAGATTCGCGTCTGGTCGGCGGTACTAAGCTGAATGCTATAACATCTAGATTGATGGTAGATATCGCGGCAAGGTGGTTTATCCTCGAGGCAAACATCAAAGCGGATATTTGAGCGTAGACCGTCCGTTGTCGCCGACGCGGAACGCCACGAAGGTGCCCGTCGCGCCAACCCGTACTTTCCCACGGGCGCATCAACCTGCCCTAAACACACACCGTATAACTTTGCGTGCCCGACATTGTTGTTTCCTCAGAACATACTCAGCTAGGATTTATTTTATAGTTTCTAACTCGAGTCTCGCATGTTTACACATGCCACATCCTTCAAATCCAGTCGATGACATTCGCGTTCGCCCGTCATACCGAGCACATGGCCGCCGCCCTCGGGTGTGCGGTCGCGAGGACGTTTGACTCGCGTTCTGCGCGCACTGGTTTCAGTCGCGCGGGACGTTTGTCAGCGGGTGGAACGTCAGTCTGATGGATTACCTTTGGATTGTGGTTTGTGTAGATTATTGTAGAAGGTTTCAAAATATATTCTCTTCACAAAAGTTTTTGGTGTGAGCCGGTTTGCATGGAAGATGTGATGCCAGAACGTGAACTTCAATGAGTTCTAACTGCCCGTTTATGGACTGGATCGAAGTCTGAAGTAGAAAATCACAGCGATGTACAGCTTGAAGGATGTTGTCCAGTGCTTGCCGCCCATGTAGGAGTTGGCACTGTGTCACCGTGATGACTTGTCCTTGCCCTTTATATCAGCCCACAGGGCCATGCGTTACTCTGTCTCGTGGATATCGATGGCTAAACCAGTCTGGCAAGTTTTAAAAGCCTTCGCTCTGACATCCCCGTCATTCCCGCTCCGCTGCCATGTTCTAGCTTTTGATGGGACACCAAGGCTGTGCACCGTACGTCCGAAGGGCCTCTCGTTGGCAAGACGCACCATTCTTCCGCCGCGGAAACAGCTCTGGTGGAAATATCACCGCCGTCATTCTTGTCGACTGGGCTATTCACCGATGCAAACACCGTGCGTCGAGGCTGCGTAGATGCAGGCTGATGTGCAGGATGATACGCTCTCGCCGCACCAGTTTCGGTGCCCGCCGCAACACCTCCGTCGAACGATGTGGACATGTGGCTCGGCCAGGCATTCAGTTCAGGTACCGTCCTCCGACCCAGCGTGCATCTCTCATCACCAGCCCCCGCGCGCGCTCCCGGGGCACCATATGGCCCGCCGTGGCCTCGTCAATCAGGTCTGATCTTCCCCGTCCTGCTGAAGTCTCGGGTGCCCTGTTATAACAGCCGTGCCCTGGGCCTCGCGCGGGTGGGCTCCTCCATACTCCTCTGCCTGCTCGCGCCCTCCCCGGCCTCCTGCGGCCACGACCCCTCCCGCCGCACCCCAGGCGCAGCCTCCAGGCCCCGAAGCATGTCGCACAGCACGCCGCCGTCGCTGCTCGTATGGGCCGTCTTGTCCACCATGGTGCGCCTGGGATTCCCGTGAAATTCGGAGAATGACGCTGATGTGCGAGCTCCCCCGCCTGGTAGATGGGCATATTCCTCGTCCATCATCTGTATCGTTACGACCGATTCAAGTGCTTGAAGTGCGTCCGCGCAACTGCCTAGGCTGCCTGAACGCTTATTTTGCGATTCCTAGATGGAACTACGGCCTTCAGTCTGGAGCCTTCAAGCGCGTTATGACCGTGAGCACCCCGGAAGCACCGACTCTCTCTCTCGGCTGACCACACGCCCAGTATACCTATCTCATCACGATACCCCTCATTATGATATACTCTATTGGCTTTGCGGTGATCAAGTACGAGATGGGCTATACATACATGCCGGAGTATGGCAGTGAGTCCCTGCATCATCGTCCACCGTGCTGCGCGCCGACGCGTCTTCATAGTTCAACCAACACCCTGGCAACAATGGCCAAAGAAGTACCAACATGCTATCCTTCCGCTCTACCTCGTCTTCTCTGTCGGCTGGAGTCTCGAGTTGTAAGTGTCCCCTTGTCGTATGGCGGTCGCAATCTCACATTTGACCGCAGGGTTACACATCTTGAAGGTGTGTCGCAGTTTTAACTTGACGTGTCCTCTTGCTAAGGGCCCATACCGCGCAGAGTTATGTTTTTGGCTCTTCCTCGTCAATGCGGGGCGCGTAGGCCAGGACTGGTTCAGGAGCGGGTACTTCAAGGTCTGGGTTACGGGCTCCGTGATCTCAGTCATCTACATGCCCCTCGTCACGATATTCACCCGCTCAGATCCGCTGAAAGTGCGTCTCCCAATACTTGCAATACTGTCTACGCCCTTGATCTGACTACTGGCCTAGAACGAAGCATACACGTTCCTTGCAGGGTCTCTCGGCAGTCTATGCATCACACTGTGCTTTACACCGATTCTATGGACGTTCCCAAAGTTCGTTGAGAGCCTGGTAAGCATGGCACTTTGTCAAGCGCTGTACCTCAGGGTCTGATGGGACCTTGCAGCGGTCTGAGGGGGTGGACATGAATACGCTCATGCGGCTCGTCAAGTTCCATGAACTTAACGTGAGTACGGTTGCCTTGTGTTAGGCACCACGAGTATGAATCATGCCTCTAGACGATCCGCATAGCGCTACGATTTGTTTTCTGCATCTCGCTCATCATTCTCGGTCTCGACGGCGCCCGGCCGCACCAACATATCAACGACAAGTGTTTCTGGACGGAGCTCCTTTCCATGCTCGCAGGAATTGGCGTCACAGTTTCCTCCGCGATCACGCTCGTCGTGCGTACATCTGTAGGACCACATTCCTCACATCACCCTGACAGCACGACGACACACAGATCTTCTTCCCGCGCAACATCCAGACCGAGTACTCGCTCAAGCAGGCGACGCAGCACTCGCGCTCGCTGCAGCTGCGCAGCCGCACGGGCGGCGCGCGCAAGGACTCGTACGCGGCGGCGTCGCCGCGGAGCCCGACCAAGTCGCACGCGTCGGAACTGCACCTCGGCGCCGTGGGCACGCTGCAAGACGCGAGCACGGGCGAGCGCGACCTGTCGCCCGAGTCGCCGCTCAAGAGCCCGTTCGAGCTCGGCGAGTACGTCCCGCCCGTGACGTTCGCGCCGAACCGCCGCCTCGAGACGGGCGGGATGGTCCAGGGCTCCGTCAACGTCCTCGCGCCGCGCCCGCTCGCGATGCGTGGCGACGCGGAGGCGGGTGGGCACCCCTTCGCGCACCATTACACGTCTCCGATAGATTTTGGGTCCGAGGAGGACGTGTGCTGGGGCTCACCGACGTCGCCGACGAGGCGGAGATGAGGCTGACAAGGACTTTTTTATTCGTTACCTTATGTTGTAGTCTTGCAGGAGATGTATGAGTTCCGAGATGCTCAGGGTTGAATCAAACTCCCAAGCGCGATAATAAGCCCATTATTGACTGGTAAGCCTTGCTGATAACCCAGTAAGTAAGCATTACACGCTTTACGTACTACTGTCTCTTACTCTCTTCCGCCAAAAGTATCCTCGGCAACGCCCGAAACATAACCTCATTTCTCCCTTCATCATGTCCAAGCCGATCCCGACACAGGAAGAAAAAGACGAGGTGCTGCTCTCTTGCCGCTATGGCGACCTCGAGGACATCCAGCAGTTCGTCGACAAGTTCGGTGCAGAGCCGCTGAACGACATCCGCGACGGCAGCGGGAACAGCGTACTGCACATGGTCTGCGCGAACGGACACACAGGTGTGCACGAGCTCTTGCCTCGCCTCTGCCCCGCGCGGCGGCCGGAGAACTGACCCACGCAAGGTACCTAACAGACGTCCTTGACTATCTGCTGCCCATCGTCTCGCCGTCACTGCTCTCGGCCCAGAACGACGCGGGCTCCGCCCCGCTGCACTGGGCCGCGCTGAACCAGCACCTCGACATCGCGCAGAAGCTCGTCCAGTTCCCCGGTGGGCCTGGTATCAATCTCATTGACATCAAGAACGCCGCAGGCCGGTCGCCGCTCGGCGAGGCTGAGAATGTGGGCTGGGAGGAGGGCGCGAAGTGGTTCGTCGAGGTCATGAACCTGGATGATAATGCGAAGGGGGAGGAGGACCTTCACCCAGCTGATGGGGCAGACCAAATCGAGGTTGAGATCCAGGACGCCGAGGGTCAGGTCGCGAAGATGAAGATCTCACCGCCACAGCAAAATAAGTGCGTGTGTCCTTCTTTACCCTGTCAGACGCTCTTTCTGACTTTGCTACAGGCCGGAGGGTCAATAAAGCCTCCCACATGACTATCAGATGGTCATCTCAAAACACACGCATGTCCGACACTCGATAACGTGCTATCACCAATTGAACTGTCGGATGCCTACCTCGTATCGTTCTCGTTCACTCTCGCCGCTTGTAACGACTACATCTGTACTCTATCTCTTACGTGCAAGTGACGTATATTCATACAAACGTCCTCTCGGCCTGAGACAATACGTTGCAGCATACGAGCGACATGGCGGAAATGCTCCCAAGGGTAGACTAGGCTTAGTGCATATATTGTGATTGTCATAGAGGCATAGATCTGTACATGTAGGTTTGCTAGAGATACAGACGAGCTGATAATACAAACGCTATCTTATAGTCTTCATCCAATGGAGTCACCATTGTCTACAATCGTTACAGTTCGTTCGATTCGTGGGTTCTAAAAGTCGAGGGTTCATACTGCGAAGGATTCGCCAAGAGCATCTGCTCGGCGCATCTTTCGCTCTACCCATATCTCTTTCCGCGCCCGAGCGTCGTCGCGCGTCCTCCGAATCTCGGCTCGCACTTCGCGACGGTGGTCGCGGGCTTCGTTCTGCGCGTCGGTGTATGCTCTGCGGTGAGCACGCTGAGTAGCGGCCTCTGCCGCCGCGGCATCGCGCGAGTGTCGCAAGTAAGAATGCAACTGCAGCATGCGGATATGGTCGTGGACGATCTGCACACATCACTCTAGTCAGGAGTTGCAAGGTATAGTGGGCAAAGTCTGACGTACCCGCAGCTTCCGCTCGAGGTCCTCGAACTTCTCGACGTACCGCCAGAGCTTGTCAAGCAATGCACTAATCTTGTTGATGCGCGGCGGGCGGTCGCGAACATGCTCGGCCTGGAGGGTGAGAAGGTCCAGATTGCTAGAAGACATTGAGACATCAGCAACTCCTCATGCAGGCTGGTGACTATGCTTACCGGCGACACGACAGCAGGAGCAAGTCGTACGTCTGTGCCCACTCATGCTGTTCTTCCAACACCGACAGGTCCTCTGGAGCGTCCACCAATGCAGCTCGCACAGATAGAACAGCGCCCACCAGGCCTTCGACGACGGCAGTCGTCTCGTGCAGAGCCAACTCCCTGCAAGAACCGAGAACCTGCAGATGAATCGGGGTTAGGCCCATGTCACGAGGGATAAAGCTAATACAACGTACCCAACGCATGTCGCCAACCACGATTGCGCATCTGGCCGCCATCGCCTCCAGGTCAGCATAAGAGGACCGCTCGAAGCGTATCTCGAGTGGTGACAGCGGTGCAGGCGAGTCGACGGCCATGGGCGCGTCGCCAAGCGGCGATGCAGGCGGTAGAGGGCTTATGGACGATTTCTCAGGCGTGGCTAGTTGGGTATTGGTAGGCAGTGTCCGCGTGCGTGAGGAGTCCTTGACGGGCGAAGTCAAGTCGGGAGGCGCAAACGTCCAGTCAGTCGACGCCAGCGACAGTTTCCTCTCCTCGGACTTGACGGGTGGCGAGTACATCGGCGGGAGCTCGGTGTGGTGCCATGGCGGAGTGGCGGTCAGCGGGGGCAGCTCCGCGCATCGTTGGATGAGTGGTGGCGGCTGCTGGGGAGACTGCATTGCGGGCTGCGCAGCAGGGATCGGCACCCAGGTCTGCGGCACGTGGAAGCCGGGAGGCGGGACTGAAAACAGGGACGCCGGCGCTGGGACGTTCACACCAGGAATGACAGGACCCCCAAGAAGGAGAGCGGGCTGCTCGCGGATGGCGCTCTCGGGGATATAACCGGTAGGTGGGTAGTACAGCGCTGACACATCGTCCCGGATGTGGTCTGCGTCCCTGTGCATGTCTGTCATCGGCGGGCATGACGGAGGCGGAGTACGGGGACACAGCTGGATGGCGGGTGGCGACAGCTTGCGCAACCGCCTGTTGAAGCGCGAGGGCGGTGGGTCGTTCACAGACGTCATCCGCTCCTCGTGTCGCTCGCCTACCGAGTGGCTGCTGCTGAGGGACCGAGCGAGTGCCTCTGCGAGTGGTAATTGAGCCCGGCTGGGAAGTTGAAGCCCAAGCATGTCCGTGCAGGTTGTCCCTGCGTAGCCGGAATCGTGCGTAAAGTGGGTAGAGGCACTGACAGGTTGAGGAGCAGCAATGGGACGTCCGTCAAACATGTACTGGTTGAGATGTAGCCTGTGGCGCATCGTGCCCTGTGCAGGAGCTGCGGCCTCGTCGTCTCGAGGTCGGGTCGTGGTGTCAGATGCAGTGCTTGGGTCCCGCTGGGGAGTGTAGGACTCGGTGGTAAGAGGACGCGTGCTGTGGGTGAAGAGGGAAGGTGGGGTCTGGGGACGAGCTTGCTCAGTCGCAGAGGACCTTGCCGAGGAGAGTGCACGTGACAATGACAGAACCGTGGGGGCGCGTCGGACGCCGTGCATCGCCCGCGACTGGGGCGGCGCAGCGCGCGCACGCCGCGGTTCGATAGAAGCACTATCTGGAAGGTCCGCGCGCCCAAGGACGACCCTCGAGGTATTTTCGACAGCGGGCGATGCGATATTGGACCCTTTCCTGCAGTTCGTGGTGACAGAGCCCCGAGGCTGTGCAGACTGGACCCTCGAGGTCGACGTGGTATCTCGGCAGGTAAGGTCGTCAGTCCCGGCTCGAGGTGACGTGTCGTACACGGCTGAGTGGGATAGTGGTAGTAGGTGGGGTGATTAGTAGAGGTGCCATGGCTAGTGTAGCGGAATCCGGTCGTCAGATGATTGGCGCCTTGAATGATGGGTGGTACCGTCATGTTCGTGAATAAAATGTGAGGACGTTAGCCAGTAACGAAGAGTCGCACTGCGACGAAGAGAGAAGGCCGATTGCAGGAGAGGGCCGGTCGAAGACGGGACGAGGAGACAGCGCTTTGGACGGGATGGTCTTAAAGGAACCAAGTCACATCTCCAGGGCCTGGCGGTCGGTAAGCGAATACAAAAGCACGATCGCAAGACATCCAAGTCAGCGATAATCGCGATAGAATACAACACACAGGTTACGCACCAGTGATGTCGGCAAGCCGTACGGACCTGCTGAATCGCGGAACAAGGTGCTTTGTTATTGTTTTCGGAAGGCAACGAGGTAGTGAACAGCGCAATACTGGGTCCTCCACCGCTTCATTTTGCTTCGGAGAGGGGTTCCTCATGTCTGTACGCGAAGGAATGCGCGTTGCGCTGAGTTGCAAGGGATGATCACGGGCGGGGGCGCGGAAGCCGAAGACAATTGCCAGGCGCTTGGAGCCAGAAAACGGCCGGCGACAAGAGCCGCCATCCTGGGAAGTGGTTGCGATGCGAGTAACCGACCAAAGCGACCACCCGGCGGTAGACAATACGTGGGGCGCAGGTGGGCGATTGATCGGGCAGCCTCCACCAGGCGGTCTACCCCATGAAGCCGTCACCTCGCATCTGCTAGCGTAAATGAGGCCAGCTTAAGGCACGTGTACGAAGCATGGAGTTGCTCAGACGAAGTAGTTCAGCTACGTGGAGATATACCGCGCTGCTTTGCGCGAACGTCAATCGCCGGGTAGTCGGGATAGCCCGTTATCAAAGGCCTGTTATCTATGATCGCCTTAGTCTATGACTCCGACACAGGATAGCGGGAGCGACACGTACGAACAACACTGAGGCCTGAGCAAAGCACCGCGCACCGACATGGCGAAAGACGTCTCTGTTCTTGTGATTAATCCAAACTCGACCGCGTCGATGACAGAGGCCCTGAAGCCGCTATTGCAAGACTTGCTTCATCCAAACTTGCGCATCGAGTTCTACACTGCACCAGCTTCCGCGCCGCCGTCCATAAATGACGAGGAAACCTCCGAAGCGTCGACAAGGGAAACCTTGCCTGACCTGATGCAGTTTCTCGTGGACAAGACATATTCTGCGTACCTCATCGCATGCTACTCCGCCCACCCGCTCACGCCGATCTTACGCGAATCTCTCCATGCGCCAGTGCTGAACATCTTCGAGGCGTCCGTCATACGCGCAAGGTCGCTCGGGGTGCCCTTCGGCATTGTGACGACCGGCAAGTACTGGGAGACCGCTCTGAGCACCGGGATCGCGCATATCAAGATGGATGCATCTGGGGAGACCGTGGAGGGGCTGGAGACAGGGAAGAACTTCTTGGGGTACGGAGCACGGGGCTGAGCGCGACAGAGCTGCATTCGACAATACGCGAGGAGGTCGATAGGAGGATCATGGCTGCGAGCGCCGATCTCGTACGGCAGGGTGTACAGGTCGTGCTGCTTGGTTGTGCAGGCATGAGTGGGATGGAGGAGGCGGTCAAGCGCGGCGCACGCGAAGAGGGGGCAGAGGTGCGGATTATTGACGGAGTCCGAGCGGGTATCGAGCTGCTAGAGAGCTGGGCGAGGTCGGGAGGGCAATGAACGGAGAGTTACACGCTGCCAGAAGTACAAGAATGCACCCTGTGACGCGACCCGTCTTCCTGGCTGAAAGTGTTCATGGGTGCAGCCATGTATCTGTAGTTAGTGGTAGTAGTGAAGAATGACGACTCACAACCAGACTCTAGAGGAGGTTTCGCGTTTCACCGATGCATGTGCAAGATAAATCCTCATTCAATTCCGAAGTCTACAATTCCGGGAAGCAACCGCCGTATAGCATCGAGCGTGCGGGCGCATGTATGCGAATAGTGTCGTTACAGCTGGTTTATCCGTTGCTGTACCTTGTCCTTCACCGTCAGGTAAGCGCTCATCAGAGTCTGCTCGTTGATGACGATCTCCGTTGTGTCTGCTCTTGGTCGGCTGACTCTTGAAGCGATGGCGGTAGAGTCCGTCTCGACGATGATGCTATGAGACGCATGTTCAGCGACGGGTCCGATCAAGACTCATAGCAGCTCAGGTACTGGCGGTTGCCGTCATCTGTAGGCAAAGTACAAGACTCACCCGTCGTCAATCGTCTCGTCTAGGCACAGCAGCACCAAGTCCAGATTCTCTAACACCGACCGCTTCTCCAGCTGGTTTCTGAGAAGCATGTGCGCGGCGTCCGAGAACGACACGAGCGCGGAGAGCAGCATTAGCTCGTTCGCCGACTGGTCGCCGATAATGTAGCATATGAGGTCGAGGGAGTGTCTGTACACTGCCAAGTAGCCGTCATACAGAATGATTTCGCCTGTACCAACGACTTGTCAGTCGCGATGAACACGCCGGAGCCGTTCGTGTGCACGCACCGCCGGCCTTCTTAGTCTTCTGGAAAAGGCCCTTCTCGAATGCACGCTGCTCTTTGAGTGTAGTGAGCTTCTTGCTGCTGGATGGCGGAGCTCCGGGCGGGTGGTAGTATTTCGCAAGTACGCGATGCCCGTCAGTGTCGGTGATGATGAAGCCGGACACGGTGTAGAGCGAGAGGTTCAGGCTGGTCATGATAGTATATTTGGGGCTGAACGGCGAGATTAATGACGCTGTAGACGAGACGAGGGTGGAATGTGACAGTCGCGCCCGTCGGCGACCTGAGACGTGTACCAATACTGTACCGTTCGTTAAGTAATCAAGTCGTCTTGATGATCTGAGTTAACTGCTAGTAAGCTTCTGATTGTAAGGGCATAAGCGTTAGGTAAGTAACTAGGAAGTAATCATAACAATAGATAGGCGCTGGCTCAACGACTCCCGGAATCCGCTTCGCCAGCTTCTTGACTGCGACCCCCACTCGGCTTCACGTTGAAATCCATACCTTTATTGTGTAACCTCCATATAGCCGGACGGTTAAAGTCCCACACATGTCGCGCTTCAAGCTCGTCTTTTTTGCACCCGTGCAAGACACGTCCCGGATTCTCAATCACCTTTTCGCGAAGTGTCCACAAACCGTAGGGAAGATCGGGCAGTACGAGAGCTGCGCGTTTGTCTCGCGGGGTACGGGTCAATTCCGCCCGGGACCTGAAGCGAACCCGGTGATCGGCACCCGCGGCCAGCTGGAGTTCGTCGAGGAGAACCGCGTCGAGGTTGTTGTGAACGACAAGGGCGCAAACGAGGAGATCAAGGGCACAATAAATGCGCTAAAGGCTGTGGGTTGCTCTGCTCTGAGTCACCCGACATACTGAGGGCTGTTTCTGCCCAGGTTCATCCTTATGAAGAAGTCGCGTACGACGTATATCGCCTCGAGGATTTCTAAATTATATATCGCCATGGTGCACGCAATCACTGTGCTATCGCATCTATAATACATACACGAAGCTGAAAATATGCGCAGACAAGCTTAAACGACAAGAGTGAGCTTCAACTTGTCTCCGTCGATAACCTCCTGCTTCTTCGCCAGAAGGGCCTCGACATCCCAACGGCAATCAATGTAGCGTCCTGCGAGCCACTCGCGGCGCTCACGCACGAGCCAGAGGATTGTGTTTCCCGGGAGCTGCGTCGTGTCTGTGAGGATGCCCGCGTCGATGTACTCAGACGGGAGTTGCGTCGACATGTCGGTCATAATTGCGCCAGGATGCACTGAGTACGCGAGCACGCCCTTATCGCCGTACTCGGCGCACACCCACTCCGCAAGCCGCAGCTGCGCGAGCTTCGAGATCTATATGCCCCGTCAACTAGCCAGCCTGCGAACAGAAACCGTGGCAACGTACCGTGTACGCTGTGAAGCGCGGGAACGCAATCAGGGCACTCGCGCTCGTGACGTTGACAATGGTCTTGTCGCCGTTGCACGCGATGAGCAGCGGCAAGAGCGCACGTGTTACCTCGTACGTCCCCCGGAGATTGACCTCGAACGCGCGCCACCAGCTGACAGGGTCGGTGTCTGCGATGAGCGCATACTTCTCAAGGTAGCCCGCGTTGTTGACCACGATGTCGACGCGCCCAAAGGTTTCCTCGATGCGCTTTGCGGCAGCTGCGACGGCGGCGGTGTCTGTGATGTCAACCGCCAGCGCAAGCACCTCGGTCTTGCGTCCTTCGCGCGCTGCCTCCAGACACGCGGCCTTGGTTGCGTCTGGACTGCTCCGCGCAATGAGAACGATTCCCTTCGCGCCCGCCTGGGCCATCGCCACAGCGGTTGCCTGTCCAATGCCGCGCGATGCTCCGGTCACGACGACGACCTTTCCGGTGAGGTCCGCATTCGCGGGGTCGATGGCGGGGTAGGTGTCGTGTCTGTTCGTGGGTAGGAACTTCTCTCCTGCAGGCCAAGCTATGAGTACATGTTCTGTCGCTGCGAGTTGACACACGACTACCGATGTACTGCGCCATATCTGCGTTACTTGTGTCGCCTGTGTTGGATGGTGAGCCTCGCCGTCTTCTCTGTGATTTATATATGCGCTACTTGCTGATTGATGTACTGCGAGTCTGATTCCCAAGAGCGTCTTGTGTTCACGGACTAGGCTTGCCGTATGCCTCTGCCACAGACGGCCTTCCAGGCCGATGACCAAGCTAAGCTATCAATGATTGTGCTTGCCGGCTTCGTGAATGCGGTATCGCTGAGTGAGTAATAGGCCCTAATTCGGCATATATAGGAGATAGCAAACCAGCCTGCAAACTCGCAAGCTCGCAAGGCGGGAATGTACGGATTTGATCGGGGAAGTCAAGCGCAGAGGATGCTGACAGACCGCAGGCCAAGCCCTTTCAAGCTCGTACACGGTGCAAAGCATAATCAAGAATTGCTCAGAATGAGGATGTATCGGGGTCGAAGTCGACGACTTTCCCCGCCCTAAGTGTAGTGACATGCAGGACATCGGCGGATGCAGCGCATACAGTCAAGGTGTCATTGTGATGTTTTGTTCCAAACTTCCAGCATTCTCACCTGACCTCCTACCCACTTCACAGGGCACCATTAGAACATTTCCGCTCATTCGGGGCTAAGCTAAAAGGCCCAGAGAGTGCTTGGGAGGTTGAACACCGACTCTGGCCAGTGGCCAGGGTAACCCCAGGAACTCATCGACGTCGTTTCCACAGAAGACACCCGATCCTCCTGCACTAACCCTCTCCGGAAGTCGAGAGTTTTCAACGGTATGTTCACAACTACCACTCCGCTTATGCTAGCCAAGGGCGATCTCTGTGTGTATCGCTGCGGTGCTCACGAGCGTTTCTATGCCCCACCATGGCTACGCAGTGGGTGGCACCCTGCGATATCAGCCAAACGAATTGTCACAGTTTTTCGTCTTAACCCTTAGGGTTAGGGGCAGCAGGTGACAGAAGCGATTACTCCGAACTGTGACATGCAGAAGCGCTGGAGTGACAGCCCTAGGCTCGGGGCTGGTCACGTGATACGGCGGTCACGTGATGCGCACACGTGCGGTATCCCAGGGTCACATGGTCGAAGGTCTAGAAGCAGGCAAGGGTCTGGAAGCGCCGAGACACTCCGGAATGGACTAGAAAGCCCTGGAGGTCTCTGGACAGGTCCGGACAGTGCTGGAACGTTCTGGAGGTTTCTGGGACATCGTAGGAACATTTAGGAACGTGTAGGAGAATGTAGGAATGCCTGTAGGGCACTAGCCAATAGCGTAGTAGGTATTAGATAGCTAGGACCCTGAACACCGGTCCCTGGGGACCTGGTGCACATGTATATAAACCCTGAGGGCTGGGGGTGCCTCCCCAGCTTCAATCTCATCGCATCTCACCTCTCTAGCCTCTATACCTCGTCTTCAAGCCTGGCTACACCCTTTGTAGTCCAAGTAAACCTTTGCCAGTGAGTATTGCTGGTCGGTTTGGTGTATAGGCGCTAGGGCAGCGCATTTTTGTGATAGAAGATTGAAGCTAGCCAACCTACTCCACCTTTGGTGGCCTAGGTTATTGCTTTGGGTTCTGGGGGCTTGTTTGAACAAGTGCTTTTGCGCTTTGTTCAGTTTTCTGCCGATCCACAGGCGTAAGTGGGCACTATAGTACCTTTTTAGGTACAGACAGGGGAACGTGGTGTAACCCACCTCAGAGGGCTTTGCCTGCGGACGAGTAACCCCTGTTGTAGTGCTGGACTAAGGGTGTAATACCCTGTCCAACCAGTTTTAGCTGCGTGGCGTGGAAACCCGCAGTAATACCCCTTTCTCTTCGTTGAGGGTTGGCTGGCAGGAAAGCCTTGCGCTTTGCCTGTGTGGAGAAGTTTTCTGGCTTGTGTACACAGGCTGACCCGTGTTTACTAGTGCCTAAAGCTGCTAGGAACCGTTTTGTCCTTGCTAAGGACGAGAGCTCTGGCAAACCCTTGCTTGAGCGCATCAAGATCTCGAACCTTCACCGCTTCAAAGACGTTGGGAAGCCGCGCCCTGCGTACAAACCTCGCACTACACCCTACACCCCTGTCCCTGGTCGTCGTGAAAGGCTTGCTCGTGAAGCAGACTTGAACGACTTCAAGCACCAGCTTCAGCTCGAAGACTATCGCAACGAACAGCGCAAGCGCCGCCTACTCGATCGCATCGCGAACGCCCCTCCCCCTCTACCCCTCATCGAACGTATTGAACCTCCCCTACTCCCCCTATCGAAGTCAAACCCATTCCCAAAGACCTTCGCTTTCACACCAACACTCAGGTCCATCAGCTGCGCGACTACGGACGAAAGTTCAACGGCGCCCTTAACCACTTGGGTCCGTTCTTTCAGAAGCTAGACGAGCAGCGTTTTCGAGTTGGGTTGACTGAACACGAGCTCTACACCTTGGGCTTGTTCAAGGAGAGGTTCGACAACATTCGCAAACACCTTCAGACCATCGTCGAGACGAAGGAGTACACCACGAGGGAGTGGAAGAAGATTTCGAGGGATTTGAAGAAGGCAGGCGCACATAGCTTCGCTGAGCTTAAGCCACGCTTCGCTGAGCATTGCAGGGAGCTGATTCAGGAGTTGGGTGAAGATTGGTTGTTTTTGGAGAAGAACCTCGATTAGTTTTTGTATCTGCGCGTTTTTGAATCAAGATGTCGCTCAATTCAAATCCTGTTGACTTTGGTTTGCGTTCTGCTGCGAGTTCAAGTGGTATGGACCCTTGGGGAGCGTTAGAACTCGGCTCTATGGCTGAGGGAGGCCCTACCCCAGTTTTGGCCGCTGCGCCGCTTTCGACCTCTTACGAAGAGTACAGCCAGTCATGGGTACAAGCCGCTCAGGAAGGACTGACTCCTGGCGACTTCAAGGCCCTCGTTGACAGCCTGGGTAACTGGGTAAAGGCTGAGATAGCTCAAGTAAGGTCGGAAATGGGTTCAGAAGTCCTTCGCTTGAAGGAAGCCCTTCGCAAACGCAAAACTGAGGCCAAGACACTTCAGGAGCAGATAGACACTCTTGAGCAGACTAGACAGCACTTGTCTGCGCAGATAGCAGAGGCTCAGAACCAAAATCGCGTTTTGCAGAACGCTATGCAGGTGCTGAAGCAGGAGAACGAGAGCTTGAAAGTGTTGGTTCAGCAAGGCACTAGTGGAGGCAACGTTGGGTTGTCTCAGTCTTTGTTCCCTACCATGAAGGAGCCTGACACCTTTAATGGTGATAAGGCTAGTAAGCTGGATGACTGGCTCGAGTCGATGGCACTCTGGTTGCGCCACCGTGGCGTAATGGACGACGAAAAGAAGATAGAGACGGCGATGACTTACCTGCGAGGTTCAGCAAAGAAGGTCATGCAAGAGTACTTCGACAAGGTGGCAGACTCAAAGCCCCTTGGTACTTGGACCAACTTTGTGAACGAACTCCAGAAAGGATTCCAACAGACCGACAAGAAGGACAGGGCAAGGGCAGAGTTTGAGCAGCTTGTCAGCAAGAAGGGAACGAACGAGAAGACTTTCAATGAGTTTGCTGCTCGTTTCCGTTCGCTGGCTCGCCAAACTGGCTTCTCCAACGAGGAACTGTTGGTCAAAGCCTATGCCCATACCCCTCGTGCCGCCGCCGATGTACTGGCAGCCCGTGGTCGTGCTCAGTGGGCTACGACCTGGGATGGTTGGTTGAAGGATGTTCAGGAGATTCTGCAGGATCAACGTCTCTTGACGGGCACCGTACTCTCTGGACAGCCTCAGTCGTCGAAAGACCCTGACGCTATGGATGTCGACGCCTTGAAGAAGGGGTCAGCCCAGGGTAAAGGCAAGACAGCCAAAGTTCAGAAGGTTGCCATGTCGTTCGAGGAGGCGAAGAAGAAAGGCTGCTGCGCTCAGTGTGGAGGCAAAGGCCACATCGCCAAGGAGTGTCCATCGAAGAAGAACAACTCAGGTTCTTCGACGTCGTCGAGTAAAACCACCAATGCACCGGTGGCCAGTTCGTCAAAGGCTTCGCCTTCAAAGGGAAAGGAGAAGGATAAGGGCTCTCGCCACACGAAGAACAGCGTGCGCGAGGTGTACGCCAGTGACTCGGAGAGATTCCAGGAGGTAGCCTCTGACGAGGAATCGAGCTCAGATAGCTCAGAAGAAGAAGATACCCCCAAGACCAAGCACAAGAAGAAGTCGTCTTCGAAGGAGAAGGCGCAGAAGATTAACCGCGTGGTATTCTCAGACGATGAGGATTTTCTGCAGGGACCGATGTAGAGTCTGCGACATCTGGTCCGTTTTTAGATTTCCTTTACCCTCCCGACTCAGTAGAATGTATTAGATCAGTTTTAGAATCGAGAAAAGTCTCTAGTTTACCCTCTAAATCGAGCTTTATCGTTCCAGTAACTTTGAGTCAGGGTAAGGAAATCAGAGTGCAGACTACCGCGCTGGTTGATTCAGGGGCCTATGCTGTGTTCATTAGCCATCGCTTCGTCAAGAAGCATAAGCTGAAGACGAACCAGCTGGCCAGGGAGATACGCGTTTACAACGCAGATGGCTCCAGGAACAAGTGTGGCAGTATTGAGGAGTACGCTTGGCTCGACGTAGCCGTAGGGGACCATGTCTCCAGACAAGCATGCCTCATTACAGATCTGGGTGGAAAGGACATGTTCCTCGGCTTTAGCTACTTGAAGAAGCATAATCCCGAGATAGATTGGGATAAGGGCGAGTGGAAGTACTCCAGATGCCCAGATTCTTGTCGCTTTACCAGCCACAAGGCTCAAGTAGCGCAAGCAGAGCTCGAAGAACCTATGGATGAGGACTTCGAGGAGGAAGAAGAGGAGCCTTGGCTCCAGTGGGTCGACCCTTCCACCCCAGATGGCCGCGTTTTGGCATTAACTTGCCGGAAGATCGCAGCGATGTGCAGTATTCGTTCGCTGGAGGGAATCGAGGGCTGGGAGCAGCTTGTCCCTGCACAGTATCAAGACTATGGGGACGTGTTTTCGAAGCGTGCAAGCGAACGGTTACCCGTACGAAAGCCTTACGACCACGCTGTCGAGTTTATCGACGGAGCTACCCTACCTCGACCAGCTCGTAATTACTCGCTGTCGCCAGAAGAGAGGAATTCTCTGGACGAGTGGATTCAGGAGAATCTCGCCAAGGGATACATCAGACCAAGTAAATCCCCGCTGGCAGCACCAGTCTTTTTCGTGAAGAAGAAGGACGGTTCATTGCGCTTGGTGCAGGACTACAGAAAGCTGAACGAAGTCGTTAAGAAAGACCGCTTCCCTATACCCAAGATCTCAGACCTTATAGATCGACTATCTAAGGCTAGTATATACACCAAGATTGACCTTAGATGGGGGTATAACAACGTCAGAATCAAGGAAGGAGACGAGTGGAAGCTGGCCTTCATCACACCTTTCGGTTTATACGAACCTACAGTGATGTTCTTCGGCCTCAGCAATGCACCAGCAACCTTTCAGCGCATGATGAACCATATTCTCGACGATCTGATTCGAGAAGGGCATGTCATGGTCTACCTAGACGACATTCTCATCTTCACGAATAACTTGGACCACCATCGGCGATTAGTTCGGGAGGTATTGCAGCGGCTACGCGACAACGACCTGTTTGCTAAGCCAGAAAAATGCTTCTTCGAGACGGATAGCATTGAATACCTCGGAATGATCATCAGCAAGGGGTCGGTTCAGATGGATCCATCGAAGGTAGATGGCGTTTTATCTTGGCCCATACCCAAAAGGGTCAAAGATGTCCAGGCTTTCCTGGGTTTTGCTAACTTCTACCGACGGTTTATTCGAGACTTTGGCAAGATTGTTCGCCCATTGTCAGAGCTTACCCGCAAAGGCAAAGAGTGGGAATGGGGGCCTGAGCAGCAGGATGCCTTCGATACACTCAAAAGAGCGTTCACTACTGCGCCTATTCTCAAGATTCCAGACGACGAGCACCCTTTTAGGCTCGAATGCGATTCGTCAGACTTTGCTACGGGGGCTGTACTTGAGCAACTGGGCGAGGATGGCCTTTGGCACCCTGTCGCGTTTTACTCCAAGGCGCTAGGCGTACATGAGCGCAACTACGAGATATACGACAAGGAGATGCTAGCCATCATCCGCGCATTGAAGGAATGGCGCCACCACTTGGAGGGACACCCTCTACCATTCGACATATGGTCAGATCACCAGAATTTGACCTATTTCCGCAAGGCGCAAGACTTGACGCGACGCCAAGCACGTTGGAGTCTTTTCCTCACACGTTTCCACTTCAAGTTGGAGCACAAGCCTGGAAAGACGATGAAGCGGGCTGATCCAATGTCCAGGAGGCCAGATCATGAATTGGGGGTGGATTGCGACAATCGTGAAAAAGTCCTTTTGAAGCCAGAATATTTCGCGATTCGAGCCATGCAACCAACCCATTCATCGATAGTGGACGATAGCAAACTGCTAGAAAGGATCAGAAAAGCCCTGCTGGACGACGAAGTCACCAAGTCGTACAAAGACCTGATGTTGAAAGGACCAAGAGAGTTCGGGAAGGACTTAGCGGAATGGCACCTCGAGGACGGGCTACTACTGCACCGAGGCAAGGTGTATGTGCCCAAGGACGACAAGATTAGGGCGGATCTACTCAAGTTACACCACGACTTCCCTGGGGCTGGACACCCTGGACGATGGAAGACGTTGGAGTTGCTGTCGCGCAACTACTGGTGGCCAGGAATGTCGGTTTACGTCAAGAAGTACGTCGCAGGCTGCGAAGTCTGCCAGTCGCATAAAAACGTCAACCAGAAGCCTGCTGGCCTGCTACAACCGAACGAGGTTCCGTCGGAACCCTGGGAGATAATCTCATGCGATATGATCACGGACTTGCCTGAGTCGGACGGTTACAACGCTATCTTCGTAGTCGTTTGCCGCTTAACCAAGCGAGCACATTTCCTCCCCATCACCAAGGAGTTTTCAGCCAAGGATCTGGGAAATTTGCTCTATGAGCGTGTTTGGCCTTTGCACGGCCTACCCAGACAGATCATTTCGGATAGAGGAACGCAGTTCGCCGCGAAACTCTTCCAGGAATGGTGCAGACTCCTGGGGATCAAGTCAGCAATGACTACAGCGTTTCACCCTCAGGCAGACGGTCAGACTGAGCGAGTTAATCAGTCATTGGAGCAATATCTGCGCTGCTACACAAGCTTCAGGCAGGACGACTGGGCGTACCTTTTGCCCTCTGCCGAGTTTGCGTACAACAACCAGGCGCATGAAAGCACCAAGAACTCGCCATTCTTCGTCGAATATGGCCGTCATCCACGCATGTTCCCAGAGCAGGACCGTGTTACAAGGTTGTCAGAACTGGACGACTGGACGAAGCTTAGACAGGAGGCCCAAGATCAGGCGAAAGCCGCGCTCATGCTGGCTGCAGAGCGAATGAAGTGGTACTACGACCAGGGTAAATCAGAACCCTTGTTCAAGGTCGGAGACCGTGTTTGGCTTGACGCAAAGGATCTGAACCTTCGGGTTCCCTCCAAGAAACTGGCACCAAAGCGAGTAGGCCCTTACGAGATCGTAGAGCAGCTGGGACCGGTCACCTTCAAGCTGAAGTTACCAGCCCATGTGAAGATTCACCCGGTCTTCCACGCAAGCAAGCTCACGAAGCACGTCGAGGATGAGGTTGCCAATCGCACGCGCAAACCCCTACCACCCATTCGTGTGGGTGATGACGAGGAGTACGAGGTCGAGCAGATCGTAGATGCACAGCCAGACTCTAAAGGCCGTGTTATGTACCGAGTACGGTGGAGAGGCTACGATGAGCATAGCGACACATGGGAATACTTGCCCAATCTCAAGCACGCTATGGCGAAGGTCAAACAATTCCACAGGAAATACCCAGATGCGCCGAAGGCAATTTCCCTTCTGCAACGCCACCACGATGAGGAGGATGAGTTTTTCGTGCGCGAACTCGCGCTACTCCAATCTTGGGGAGCAGACGACCAGTTCGAGGTCGAGCTCATGAACAAGGACGCAAAACTCCCCTCACGTGGCTCGCCAGAAAGTGCAGGGTTGGATCTTTTCATCACGGAAGACCTTACGCTCAAGCCCCATGATCGCAAGCTAGCGTCAACGGGCCTTCGAATGTGTACTCCACCAGGTACCTACGCTCGAGTCGCACCACGGAGTGGCCTCAGCCTCAGAGGCATCGACATAGGAACAGGCGTTATTGACCGAGATTATCGAGGGGAGCTCAAAATTCTACTCATCAACAACTCGCCCGACACCTTTACTTTCCACAAGGGTGATCGTGTCGCTCAACTCGTGCTCGAAAGAATCTCCTACGCCGAACCAACTCCGGTTTCTCGCCTCGACTCAACCATTCGCAGCAGCGATGGTTTTGGCTCCACTGGTATTTAGGCTTCACCAGGAGGTTCAGCTAGAATTGGGGGTAATGTCACAGTTTTTCGTCTTAACCCTTAGGGTTAGGGGCAGCAGGTGACAGAAGCGATTACTCCGAACTGTGACATGCAGAAGCGCTGGAGTGACAGCCCTAGGCTCGGGGCTGGTCACGTGATACGGCGGTCACGTGATGCGCACACGTGCGGTATCCCAGGGTCACATGGTCGAAGGTCTAGAAGCAGGCAAGGGTCTGGAAGCGCCGAGACACTCCGGAATGGACTAGAAAGCCCTGGAGGTCTCTGGACAGGTCCGGACAGTGCTGGAACGTTCTGGAGGTTTCTGGGACATCGTAGGAACATTTAGGAACGTGTAGGAGAATGTAGGAATGCCTGTAGGGCACTAGCCAATAGCGTAGTAGGTATTAGATAGCTAGGACCCTGAACACCGGTCCCTGGGGACCTGGTGCACATGTATATAAACCCTGAGGGCTGGGGGTGCCTCCCCAGCTTCAATCTCATCGCATCTCACCTCTCTAGCCTCTATACCTCGTCTTCAAGCCTGGCTACACCCTTTGTAGTCCAAGTAAACCTTTGCCAGTGAGTATTGCTGGTCGGTTTGGTGTATAGGCGCTAGGGCAGCGCATTTTTGTGATACGAATAACCTTCACTGCTTGTGTTTCAGATTGCAGACAACACTCTACAGGCGGCTGACGGACCCCGCTACAAATAACTCATCGGTCCATCTACTCACACAAGACTGAATTTATTGACAGATCCTCTTAAACGACCAAATTGATCTTCAGCTTGTCCCCCTCAATGACCTCCTGCTTCTTCGCCAGGAGCGCCTCGACGTCCCAGCGGGCATCGACGAAGCGACCCGCGAGCCACTCGCGGCGTTCGCGCACAAGCCAAACGAGGGTATGTGCCGCGAGCTGCGTGGTGTCTGTGAGGAAATCCGGGGCCTGGAACTCAGGCGGGAGGCGCGTCGACATTTCCGTTCTGCATCCGATGACACCCGGGTGCACCGAGTACGCAAGCACGCCCTTGTCGCCGTACTCGCCGCTCACCCACTCTGCAAGGCGCAGCTGTGCGAGCTTCGCGATCTGCACACCACGTCAGCGTGCTGGTATGCGAATAGAGGCCAAGGAAACGCACCGTGTACGCTGAGAAGCGTGGCAGGAAGCCGAGGGCGCCCGCGCTTGCGACGTTTACGATGGTCTTGTCTCCACCGGACGCAATGAGCAGCGGCAAGAGCGCGCGGGTCACAGCGTACGTTCCCCGCAGGTTTATTTCGAACGACCTCCACCACTCGGCGGGATCGCTGTCCGCGACCAAGGCGTACTGCTCGAGGTATCCCGCGTTGTTGATCACAATGTCGACGCGCGCGAAGGTCTCTTCGATGCGTTTGGCGGCGGCACTGACCTGAGCGGTGTCCATGACATCGACGGAGAGCGCAAAAGGACTTCGGGCTTGTGTCTCTCACGTGCTGCCTGGAGACATTCGCTCGTGGTGGCACCGAGGTTGCCGCGCGCAAGCAGTGCGATGCCCTTCGCGCCTGCCTGGGCCACCGCGATGGCGGTTGTTTGGCCAATACCGCGCGAGGCACCGGTGATGACGATGACCTTGCCGGTGAGGTCCGCCTTTGACGGGTCGATAGCTGGGTAGGTGTCATGCCGGCTCGTAGGCAGGAACTTCTCGCCTGTGAAGCAAGACGTCAGCCCATGCCCTGTCACTGCAGATCGCCTCAAGCATACCAACGTAGTGCGCCATGTCTATGCTGTTTGTGTTGTGTGTGTGGGATACTGACTTTCCCCTGAGGCTCTTCTCGAATTTATACGTACACCGTGCTGTTTCCCTGGGAGCATTACCAACCAGCATCCTGTGAACGCGTCCGTCCGGCCACGAGCACGTCACAGCCAGAGCGTCCGGTATACCTCATGCTGGCGCAATGTGAGCTCCCAGGCGTCTCGATGAGGGAGTGCCTCGTCCACGCACGTACGACACTGGTACTCACTACGGCACCGCATAGTTCGTTGACGCTTGCATTCGGCGGATATTGCTGACTATGCATCGGCGCTCCGACATGCTGTGCATCGCGATCCTTAGGTGCGTTGCCTGTGATGCTCAATCGCAAACTTAAACATGCAAGCGATAAAAATCGGCACCGTGGTAGTCAGCATGAAAGCTCACAAACGCGGAATGCATACGGATCTAGCCTGGGAAGGAAAGGCGGGCGAGATGCGCTCCGAAGGTCGTAGTCACTGGCAAGTCCAGCATCATGAGGCCCATGCCAATCGCGCCGTAAAACGGAGTAACAAGATAATTACGTGCAGGGTAAGCCGGAGTTCAAGTCAGCGAATCCCTCGCTGGAAGAAAGCAAACTGCGAGACGTTCGAGAATTCACCGACCGACGTGGAAATCGTCTAAGACCCCGGATCTCTCGGCCCTTCGGTGTAAGGACCCCGGGCACTTCTCACCGTCATGATGATCGTCTGAAGGCTTGCTCAACGCTGTCGCTTGCGCTAGACCGCTAATAGCCCGACGGTACGACATTGTGTTGATGCCTGAAGCTAAAATGTTGACAGCCCTTCTACCTCGTGTCCCACTTATCGGAATGTTCAACGTTAGTCATCTAAACGCGAAGCTTTGTTACAGTTGGGATATGGCTGTGCAAGGCTATACTGATTTATTTGATCCTCTCTTTTCTCTTACATGTTTCACCCCTCTTTCATCATGTTTCATCCCTTGATTCATTATGACTCATACTGACTGGTAGCCTATGCCTCGTTGTTCCCTCCTGGTAGCAGGCCTGGGTTAGAGTATATAAGGACTACCTCTCTGTACTCTTTTCTTCAGCTTCTCCTCTTGTACTCTCGTCTAGTTATCTATTGCTACACTTGGAGCCTGAGTCCAAGTCTTCTGTACTCGCGCTACACTTGAGGCCTGCGCTCAAGTCCTCTATACACGTATTCAGACTCTTACATTAGGAGAAGCTCCCACACGCATCGGCTGGCCTGCCTAAGGCCCAAGCCCAGAATATCGCAGTCACCACGGACAAGCTAGCGTGCGCCAGTTGCGCACACGTATTCCACAAGAAACAGATCAAGGACAAGCACTGGGGAAAGAACGAACGCGACAGACTTCAGTGGACCAAGTGTCAAGTACAACCGTGCCCTTGGAGGTACCTTAACGCAGCACCCGAAGACGAAATCTCTGAAGAAGATCACGAACGACCGACAGAACAGCAAATTAGCAGATTCCCCAGCATCGACGAATACGAGAGATACTCCGACGAACAGGAGGCAAGAGCACACGACGAAAGCGAAGAAACACAGTCGTCCACTGACTCCACACAATCCGACATGGCCACCGAAACACAGCTGGAAACCGAAACACGCCAAGAAACAAACACGATACAGAACCTCGACGATTTACCCGTCGAACAATTACTCGCAGCAGTGGCACAACGAGTTGGGTTTCAGGGAAACCCTAATGGCATATCCGTCGCACTATTCCAACAAGCCATAAACCAGGCCGTGAACTCGAGCGGAACATGGTTCACACACTACGGAAACCTCGGCCAAGGAAGTGGAAGCAACCCCTCAGGAGGAGGAGGAGGTAATCCTCCAGGAGGAGGAGGCAATCCGCCAGGAGGAGGAGGAGGCAATTCCCCAGGAGGAGGAGGCAACGGACCGCAACCTCCATCCAACCTCGACCAGAATGTCTTAGCAGCCTTCACAGCGGCAATACGGGCCCTCGTACCACAAGACGAACAGATGACACCCCCGGAAGAATTCACTGGAGAAGCCGAGAAGGCTCGCGACTTCGTCCACCAATGCGAGATGTACTTTAGAGCCAAAGCCTCCAAGTTCCCCACCGACGAATCTAAGATCCGCTACTTCGACTCAAGAATGAAGGACGAAGGAAAGAAGTACCCTAGACGATGGGCCACCATGCGAGAGCGAATCTACTTACTCAGTGGATTCCCCACATGGGACAAGCACAAGGCAGACTTCCTCGACACATACCAATCACCAGATCCCAGAGCGGAAGCTATGAGCAGGCTCCATGCCATTACGCAAGGCGACAGATCCGTCCACGAATTCAATGTGGAATTCAATACCCTTCTCGCCGAAGCAGGTGTCATTAACCCCGACGCTGATGAATCCATGGCGCAACAATATGTACGCGCCCTCGATCATAAACTCGTCGACAAACTCCTCCTCGTTGTACCGGATCACGCCCCTCTATCCCTTTGGCAGAATCATGCCCTCATCATCGACAATAGAAGACGCATTGTCAAATCAATCCGGCAGCGTAAAGACCACACGCACTACTCCAATCATTCCACCACTTCCAACTCCAACACTACGTCCACTCCTGATCCCAATGCAATGGAGATCGACGCCATCACCACCAGGAAGACTGGAGTCAAGTGCTACAATTGTAGACGAGAAGGGCACATTGCACGAGAATGCCGAGCCCCACGCCGTAACCAAGAGCAGAACGAACAAGGCAACGGGCGTGGACAAGGAAGGAACAACCCCGGACGAGGCGGATTCACACGCCAATTTACGTCAAACCGGGGCAACAGTCGAACCCAGATCAGGGCAACACAAGTCGAAGGAAAGGACGAAACCAACGAAGGAACCTCTAACACGAACCAAGTTGACATCAACGCCGTCATGGCCTTGTCCATGCAACAATTCGACGAACTCGCCACTCGCTATTATTCAACGCGCTCGAAGACCAACGACAATGAGACCACGGAGACTCAGAAGGATTTTTAACTAAGAGGATGACGCCGGCTGTCACTCCTCAGAGATACTCGATTCATTCTGTATTGGTGGCAGATATGCAAGCGCAATCGATAAATATTCCTGTCACCATCAGAACGAGTACAGATGCCGGAACAACCAAGGCTCTCATCGATTCGGGCGCGCAGGGCAAGTTCATCGATCGATCTCTGGTACGAAAGCTCGGGTTACAAGAACATCCAATAGAGAAACCAATAGCAGTATACAATGTCGACGGAACACCGAACAGGATAGGGAACATCAGAAACTACGTTAACGCCGAAATGGTAATCAAGGGCAAGACCATGAAGGAACGACTTCTCGTCACCCATCTAGGGAAACAAGAATTAATCCTTGGATTTGACTGGCTGCAAAAGCATAATCCAAGGATTAATTGGAAGACAGGCTTGATCGACTTCACCCCCGAACAATTCTCATTGACGACGAAGCCGATCCAGAAGGACGAATCATACAAGTAGCCACAAAGGAAGAAGAGGCCCTTCTACGCACACATTTATTAGTTGAACGAGGTGGAGGAACACTTCCAACTAGAGGAAGTGACGAAGCAGCTGGATACGATATCTCCTCTGCCGAGTCAATCGTCATTCCACCATGGAGTCGCATGAAGGTCCGGACAGGACTAAAGATCACTCCTCCCACTGGCACGTATGCTCGCATAGCTCCAAGAAGCGGGCTAGCATCAAAGGGAATCGACGTTGCCGCAGGAGTGGTAGACCGAGATTACACAGGCGAAATCATGGTCATACTGGTCAACAACACCAAGGAACCATTCCAAGTACAACCTGGGGATAGAATTGCGCAAATAATCCTAGAAAGGATTATGCAGCCAGAGGTCAAGGAAGTCACTAACCTCACGCAAACCACCCGAGGAAACAAAGGCTTTGGATCCACTGGTTTGGGACCGTCTTTTCAACGGCTTCTACACGTCACGATAGGTGCAATACGCATGGCGACCCATCCTGAATGCCCTCCACAATTCCAAGTCACCTCATCCGACTACGTTAACCAGGATGAAGAAGTGACAGAAGACTTCGTGCTAGCATACACACCAGGCAAGCATGAAGTATGGATTCGCGCCATTGAAACCACAACCGCACAAGCAATTCACGACCCGTACATCAACGCAAAGGTCAATCCGGCAATGACATTAGCACAGGAGGAAGGATCGCAGAAGAAAGCAGTCTACATTCCAGACTACCTCGATGAATTCAAGGAAGTCTTCGAGAAGAAGGCAGCTGAACGCTTCCCAGAATCAAGACCATATGATCATGCCATTGACCTCAAGCCAGATTTCGTCCCCCGAGACTGCAAAGTGTACCCATTGTCGCCGTTGGAAGAGGAGAAGATGAATGAGTTTATCGATGAAAACCTACGCAAAGGGTATATCCGGCCAAGCAAGTCTCCAATGGCATCACCATTCTTCTTCGTAGGAAAGAAGGATGGCAGTCTGCGACCATGCCAAGATTACAGATATCTAAATGAGGGGACCGTCAAGAACGTATACCCGCTACCACTCATCTCCGAACTCCTCGACAAGATCAAAGGGTTCAAACGGTTTACAAAGATGGACCTACGATCGGGCTACAACAATGTCAGGATTAAAGATGGAGACCAGTGGAAGGCAGCCTTCAAGACAAGTAGAGGGCTGTTTGAACCCACGGTTATGTTCTTCGGGTTGTGCAACTCACCGGCTACATTCCAGGCAATGATGAACGACATCTTCAAGGACATGCTAGGCGAAGGATGGTTACAAATCTACATGGACGACATTCTAATCTGCGGACACGACAGTCAAGACATCCAGGAAAAGACAATTCGCGTCATAAGAAGACTCCGGGAAAACGACCTCTTCGTCAAACCTGAAAAATGCGCCTTCGACGTCGAATCGGTTGAATTTTTGGGAATGATTGTATCATTCAATAATGTTTCAATGGACCCCGTCAAAGTCAAGGGGGTCCTAGAATGGCCAGTTCCCACTACCGTAAAGCAAGTGCGAGGATTCCTGGGCTTCGGAAATTTCTACCGAAGATTCATAGACCATTACTCTGATATTGCACGCCCACTCGTGGACCTCACAAAGAAGGACGCACCGTTCAACTGGACTACGGAATGCCAACAAGCCTTCGATGAATTGAAAAGACGGTTTACCACGGCACCCGTCCTACTCACTCCGGACACCACTAAACCCTTCGTCATCGAATGCGACGCTTCCCTTGTGGCAACCGCAGCGGTACTACGTCAGCAAGATGAAAATGGAGAATGGCACCCCGTCGCATACCTTTCCCAATCCCTATTACCAGCGGAACGGAACTACGAAATCTACGACAGAGAACTCTTGGCAATTATCCGCGCTCTAGAGGCATGGCGCCATTATCTACATGGAGCATACCACCCAATTCGCATCCTAACTGATCATAAGAATCTAACTTATTTCTGTTCGCCACGACGACTTAACCGACGGCAAGCACGATGGCATCTATTCCTTTCGCAATTCAACTACACACTTCATCATTGCCCCGGGTCTCAACTAGTTCAAGCAGACGCCATGACCCGCAATCGTTTCCCTACTCACACCGCGGACGACAACATCGATATTATTCTTCTCCCCGACTCAGTATTTCAAACCACTCGCATTCGATCATTGCACATGGCAACTGACCTCCTCACAAGCACCGACCATTCAATCTCTCCTATGCACCACCCATTCGATGACAACCTCCGAAGGGATATTCGACGTCTCACAGAAGACGACCCTTTTGCCAACACAGTCATTGCAGCACTAAACAGCACTCACCTCCCTTTCCCTGGGCGAACTACACGAGATGACTGGTCATTTGAAGATGGCCTCATCTTCTACCGCGATAAATGTTATGTTCCATCTGACCTTCAACTCCGACGCCAAGTAACACACCTTTATCACGATTCCCCTATAACTGGCCATCCGGGAAGGTATAAAACAGCTGAACTCATTGACCGGGACTTTTACCGGCCAGGAATGCGCTCCTTTGTCGCTGCATACGTGCAAGGTTGCGCTACCTGCCAACAGATGAAAGTCAACACGCATCCCACGAAACCGCCGCTACAGCCGATCAAGGCCACGCACCGATCTCGCCCTTTTGCTTTCGTCACCTGTGACTTCATCACTCATCTCCCTGTGTCCCGCGGCTATTCAGCTCTGATGGTCGTGGTCGACCACGATTCTACGAAGGGGGTAATCCTTATCCCTTGCACCGAAAAAATCGATGCAATAACGACCGCCACAAACTACCATAATCAAGTTTTTCGTCGCTTCGGGATGCCAAGTGTATTCCTATCGGATAGGGGACCACAGTTCGACTCGCAAGTCATGCGGGAATTATAGAGACTCACCGGAACAGAACAACGCCTGAGTACACCATATCACCCTCAAACGGATGGTGAAACAGAACGCGTCAACCGCGAAATCGAATCCTACCTACGGATCTTCTGCTCCAACCACCCGCATGACTGGGCAGACTTCGTAACGAATATGGAGTTTGCCTTCAACAATAGGGAACACTCGGCGACCCACCATTCTCCCTTCTTCCTTATGTACGGTTCTCACCCAATGGCGTTACCCACACAATTCGCCAAGTCCAAAGTCCCTTCTATTCAAGAATGGTTCAGAAGGCGACAACGGGCACAAGAAGAAGCAGGAGCCGCATTAGATTATGCCACGGCACAAATGGCTACCCGGGTCTGCCGGCATTTCCAACCTTTCAAAGAAGGTCAGAAGGTCTGGTTGGAAATGACTCATCACGACGACGGCTACCCCTTCAAGAAGCTAGCTCCCAAGAGGCACGGACCCTTCAAGATAGCCAAGGTCTTATCGCGCCTCGTGTACAAGTTGGCGCTTCCCAAAACCATGAAGATTCACCCCGTGGTACATGCTTCACTTCTATCTCCGTATCATGAAACACCGCAGCATGGGAAAAACTTCCTGAACCCCCCTCCTGACCTTATCGATGGTCACGAGGAGTACGAAGTTGAAGCCATTTTGGCGGATCGTCCCTGGGGCAACGGAAGACGTTACCTCATCAGGTGGAAAGACCAATCAACGGCGGAAAACTCATGGGAACCGGAATCTCATCTCGAGAACGCCAAGGAACTACTCGAAGAATATAAAAGCAGACACCCTAGGCTTCATGGTCAGCAGCGACCTCGCTCTACAACATCAGCCACTAGTACAACTGCCTCTACAAACCCTCCGCAATGTCGACCAACTTCTCCTCCACCTACCAGCGCATCCAGGCCCTCGCTACCCTCATGGGCAGCGACACCATCCCCATCACCAACAATGACCGACTTCTCGCCCTTAGCCAACTCCTCCCAGACGACTTCACTGACCACATTTTCACCCGCAACATCGACATCACCATCAACGACTGGCTCAACAACAACCCCACTCCCAACGAGCGAAATGATCTCTGGAAGATCATCCTCGAATGGTGCACCAAATCCCAGCTCGCCTTCGACGACGAGGTCGAACGACGGATCGTCGCATGGGAGGCCCAAGAACGTATCCGAGAACTCATCGGATCGTCCCTCCCTGAGATCCTCCGCCTGGCCGAAGAAGACAGAAGAGGAGACGTTGACGAGGAACCCGTCCGAGAAGAACCACCCTCCGAGCCAAATGCCCAAGACCCTGACGTCCAAGAGCTCCCAGGCGAAAGCCAAGAGCCCGCAACCTCTAACTCCGACACCCTCGTCGAAGACAGACCCTGGTACGTCGAAGGAGACTGGCACGAAGGGGTCACAGGACAACATGGAGAAAGGACCTGGAACGGCGTCACCGTCAGGCACTTCGCCAATCATGCCTACGAAGAACAGCTCGCCGCAGAACGCGATTGGCCCCAATTTCGAGAACGCCTCAACAACATCCAGTATCACCCTGTCACCCGAGACGCACTCCGCTCCATGGCGTTCCAAGAGGGAGCGACGACTACCTGCGCGGTATTTGCAAACTACGCTCTTGCCACCATCCACGTCCAACGCATCACCGACAACACCCGAGATGCTGTCGGTGACCTTATCCAACAGCTCCAATCCACAGCCGCTCCACGCCTCGTCCGAATGGCCCGACGAATCCGCGATCAGCTCAACCATCTCTACGATGCTCAACGAGAGCAAGAACTTCTCGTTGCCACTCTCGCAGAACAAGACGACCACATCGTGGAAATGGTAGACGGAGTCTGGAACACGTACTTCGATCCAAACATCGGACACGTGCAATACGGCGAACGACTCCACTTTCGCTCCCAGACAGCTCATCGCACCGAACCCCTTCCTCGCCGCCCTCAGTACAACCAGAGGGTCTGGGCTCCCCTCTATCGGGAGACTCGCCCCACTCGGGGATGGTCGTTCAATGAGGTATCACCCAACAGCAACACAAATACCCCATCTCGTCGTCAACGTCGTCGCGACCGTCGTGCTCGTGTCTCCAACGACGAACCCACCATCATTCCACCTCCGTATACACCTCGAGATACGACTCCTCATAACGCGGATGCCCCCGGCAACAGCTCCACTTTGACAGACTCCGATCTGCCTCCGGAGTGTATCACGCAGTAAGTCGGTCTCGACGGAGCTCGACCGTGGACGGGGACGTAATGTTACAGTTGGGATATGGCTGTGCAAGGCTATACTGATTTATTTGATCCTCTCTTTTCTCTTACATGTTTCACCCCTCTTTCATCATGTTTCATCCCTTGATTCATTATGACTCATACTGACTGGTAGCCTATGCCTCGTTGTTCCCTCCTGGTAGCAGGCCTGGGTTAGAGTATATAAGGACTACCTCTCTGTACTCTTTTCTTCAGCTTCTCCTCTTGTACTCTCGTCTAGTTATCTATTGCTACACTTGGAGCCTGAGTCCAAGTCTTCTGTACTCGCGCTACACTTGAGGCCTGCGCTCAAGTCCTCTATACACGTATTCAGACTCTTACAAGCTTGTGGAGGTCGTCGGCACCCTAGTCTATCCCACCAGAGGCCAAACGGCCGCCGTGCTTCGCTCAATGGTGCTTACCGCTTTATGGCATCCGGAGCCCGTCCTGAGGCTCTGTCAGCAAGGCTTCGGTGCAGCGCCCCGCACATCGTCAAGGCGGTGACTCACATCCATCATACTCTGACTAAGGCAATCTAAAGCATGTTCTTCGTGGGCTGGTCAAGCCGTTCGAAGCGCGATTGAGCAGCCTAACTTCATTGATGAACGTCCATGAGCAAGCAATACGCCATGGCCTCCTGGAGTCATCCAAATTGCAGCAGGCACTTCGGGCCAGAAAATGACGCGGCCGTGGTGCCACCGCATCTTGCGAATCTATATAGGTCTTCGAGGTAGTATGCGGCTCGAAATCGCAAACATGAGCGCAAAAGAGAGCTCGGAGATACCTGACTACATCGGTGCGCCATTTATCCCCTTCGATGCGGCGACGGGACACTGACCTAGCCGTGGGCACAGGCACTTCATTTCTTCCCGTCGACAGGCACGACACGTATCCTGCGATTGACCCTGCGACGGCGGACCTCACTGGCAAGGTCATCGCCATCACTGGGGCATCGCGAGGCATTGGTCGGGCAACCGCCGTTGCAATGGCGCAGGCAGGAGCGAAGGGTATCGTGCTCCTCGCTCGCAGCGACCTAGCCGCTACGACTTCCGAATGCATCGCCGCAGGGCGCCGAGGGAACGAGTCTGAGGTGCTTGCGCTGACGGTAGACATCACGGACATGACCCAGGTGGACGCTGCCGCCAAACGAATCGAGGAGACCTTCGGGCACGTCGACATAGTCATTAACAATGCAGGCTACCTCGAACGGCCCAGTTCTATAGTGGAGGGCGACCCCGCCGAGTGGTGGCGAGCTTTCGAGATTAACGTGCGCGGGACCTACGCTGTCACCCGCGCACTGCTACCATTGCTCGACGGCGGAAAGACCATCGTCAACATCACCAGCGGAGCCGCCTTCGCATTCGTACCGCAATACTCTGCATATGCGGTACGTGTTCTTTTAGCCACCATACCATCATGGTGCTCACAGTCCATGAGCACAGTTATCAAAACTCGCGTTGTTGCGCCTTGCAGAATGGATTGTCTCAGAGTACGGTGGCCAGGGAGTGATCGCACACGCCGTGCACCCAGGCTTGATTGCCACGGAAATGGTGAAGAATCTTCCGGTAGAAATTCTCGACGCAGGCTTCACCGATACCCCCCAACTGTTACAGTTGGGATATGGCTGTGCAAGGCTATGCTGATTTATTTGATCCTCTCGTTTCTCTTACATGTTTCACCTTCTCTTTTATCATGTTTCATCCCTTGATTCATTATGACTCACACTGACTGGTAGCCTATGCCTCGTTGTTCCCTCCTGGTAGCAGGCCTGGGTTAGAGTATATAAGGACTACCTCTCTGTATTCTTTTCTTCAGCTTCTCCTCTTGTACTCTCGTCTAGTTATCTATTGCTACACTTGGAGCCTGAGTCCAAGTCTTCTGTATTCGCGCTACACTTGAGGCCTGAGCTCAAGTCTTCAATACACGTATTCAGACTCTTACATTAGGAGAAGCTCCCACACGCATCGGCTGGCCCGCCTAAGGCCCAAGCCCAGAATATCGCAGTCACCACGGACAAGCTAGCGTGCGCCAGTTGCGCACACGTATTCCACAAGAAACAGATCAAGGACAAGCACTGGGGAAAGAACGAACGCGGCAGACTTCAGTGGACCAAGTGTCAAGTACAACCGTGCCCTTGGAGGTACCTTAACGCAGCACCCGAAGACGAAATCTCTGAAGAAGATCACGAACGACCGACAGAACAGCAAATTAGCAGATTCCCCAGCATCGACGAATACGAGAGATACTCCGACGAACAGGAGGCAAGAGCACACGACGAAAGCGAAGAAACACAGTCGTCCACTGACTCCACACAATCCGACATGGCCACCGAAACACAGTTGGAAACCGAAACACGCCAAGAGACAAACACGATACAGAACCTCGACGACTTACCCGTCGAACAATTACTTGCAGCAGTGGCACAACGAGTCGGGTTTCAGGGAAACCCTAATGGCATATCCGTCGCATTATTCCAACAAGCCATAAACCAAGCCGCGAACTCGAGCGGAACATGGTTCACACACTACGGAAACCTCGGTCAAGGAAGTGGAAGCAACCCCTCAGGAGGAGGAGGAGGTAATCCTCCAGGAGGAGGAGGAGGCAATCCAGGAGGAGGAGGAGGCAATCCTCCAGGAGGAGGAGGCAACGGACCGCAACCTCCATCCAACCTCGACCAGAACGTCTTAGCAGCCTTCACAGCGGCAATACGGGCCCTCGTACCACAAGATGAACAGATGACACCTCCGGAAGAATTCACTGGAGAAGCCGAGAAGGCTCGCGACTTCGTCCACCAATGCGAGATGTACTTTAGAGCCAAAGCCTCCAAGTTCCCCACCGACGAATCCAAGATCCGCTACTTCGACTCGAGAATGAAGGACGAAGGAAAGAAATACCCTAGACGATGGGCCACCATGCGAGAGCGAATCTACTTACTCAGTGGATTTCCCACATGGGACAAGCACAAGGCAGACTTCCTTGACACGTACCAATCACCAGACCCTAGAGCGGAAGCCATGAGCAGGCTCCATGCCATTACGCAAGGCGACAGATCCGTCCACGAATTCAATGTGGAATTCAATACCCTTCTCGCCGAAGCAGGTGTCATTAACCCCGACGTTGATGAATCCATGGCGCAACAATATGTACGCGCCCTCGATCATAAACTCGTCGACAAACTCCTCCTCGTTGTACCGGATCACGCTCCTCTATCCCTTTGGCAGAATCATGCCCTCATCATCGACAATAGAAGACGCATTGTCAAATCAATCCGGCAGCGTAAAGACCACACGCACTACTCCAATCATTCCACCACTTCCAACTCCAACACTACGTCCACTCCTGACCCCAATGCAATGGAGATCGACGCCATCACCACCAGGAAGACTGGAATCAAGTGCTACAATTGCAGACGAGAAGGGCATATTGCACGTGAATGCCGAGCTCCACGCCGTAACCAAGAGCAGAACGAACAAGGCAACGGGCGGGGACAAGGAAGGAACAACTCCGGACGAGGCGGATTCACACGCCAATTCACGTCAAACCGGGGCAACAATCGAACCCAGATCAGGGCAACACAAGTCGAAGGAAAGGACGAAACCAACGAAGGAACCTCTAACACGAACCAAGTTGACATCAATGCTGTCATGGCCTTGTCCATGCAGCAATTCGACGAACTCGCCACTCGCTATTATTCAACGCGCTCGAAGACCAACGACAATGAGACCACGGAGACTCAGAAGGATTTTTAACTAAGAGGATGACGCCGGCTGTCACTCCTCAGAGATACTCGATTCATTCTGTATTGGTGGCAGATATGCAAGCGCAATCGATAAATATTCCTGTCACCGTCAGAACGAGTACAAATGCCGGAACCACCAAGGCTCTCATCGATTCGGGCGCGCAGGGCAAGTTCATCGACCGATCTCTAGTACGAAAGCTCGGTTTACGAGAACATCCAATGGGGAAACCAATAGCGGTATACAATGTCGACGGAACACCGAACAAGATAGGAAATATCAGGAACTACGTTGACGCCGAAATGGTAATCAAAGGCAAGACCATGAAGGAACGACTTTTCGTCACCCATCTAGGGAAACAAGAATTAATCCTTGGATTCGACTGGCTACAAAAGCATAACCCAAGGATTAATTGGAAGACAGGCTTGATCGACTTCACCCCCCGAACAATTCTCATTGACGACGAAGCCGATCCAGAAGGACGAATCATACAAGTAGCTACACAGGAAGAAGAAGCCCTTCTACGCACACATTTATTAGTCGAACGAGGTGGAGGAACACTTCCAACCAGAGGAAGTGACGAAGCAGCTGGATACGATATCTCCTCTGCCGAGTCAATCATCATTCCACCATGGAGTCGCATGAAGGTCCGGACAGGACTAAAGATCACTCCTCCCGCCGGCACATACGCACGCATAGCTCCAAGAAGTGGGCTAGCATCAAGGGGAATCGACGTTGCCGCGGGAGTGGTAGATCGAGACTACACAGGCGAAATCATGGTCATACTGGTCAACAACACCAAGGAACCATTCCAAGTACAACCTGGGGATAGAATCGCACAAATAATCCTAGAAAGGATTATGCAGCCAGAGGTCAAGGAAGTCACTAACCTCACGCAAACCACCCGAGGAAACAAAGGCTTTGGATCCACTGGTTTGGGACCGTCCTTTCAACGGCTTCTACACGTCACGATAGGTGCAATACGCATGGCAACCCATCCTGAATGCCCCCCACAATTCCAAGTCACCTCATCCGACTACGTTAACCAGGATGAAGAAGTAACAGAAGATTTTGTGCTAGCATACACACCAGGCAAGCATGAAGTATGGGTCCGCGCCATTGAAACCACAACCGCACAAGCAATTCACGATCTGTACATCAACGCAAAGGTCAATCCGGCAATGACATTAGCACAGGAGGAAGGTTCGCAGAAGAAAGCAGCCTACATTCCAGACTACCTCGACGAATTCAAGGAAGTCTTCGAGAAAAAGGCAGCCGAACGCTTCCCAGAATCAAGACCATACGATCATGCCATTGACCTCAAGCCAGATTTCGTCCCCCGAGACTGCAAGGTGTACCCATTATCGCCGTTGGAAGAGGAGAAGATGAATGAGTTTATCGATGAAAATCTACGCAAAGGGTATATCCGGCCAAGCAAGTCTCCAATGGCATCACCCTTCTTCTTCGTAGGAAAGAAGGATGGTAGTCTGCGACCATGCCAAGATTACAGATACCTAAACGAGGGAACCGTCAAGAACGTATACCCGCTACCACTCATCTCTGAACTCCTCGACAGAATCAAAGGATTCAGACGGTTTACAAAGATGGACCTACGATCGGGCTACAACAATGTCAGGATTAAAGATGGAGATCAGTGGAAGGCAGCCTTCAAGACAAGTAGAGGGCTGTTTGAACCCACGGTTATGTTCTTCGGGTTGTGCAACTCACCGGCTACATTCCAGGCAATGATGAACGACATCTTCAAGGACATGCTAGGCGAAGGATGGTTACAAATCTACATGGACGACATTCTAATCTGCGGACACGACAGTCAAGACATCCAGGAAAAGACAATTCGCGTCATAAGAAGACTCCGGGAAAACGACCTCTTCGTCAAACCTGAAAAATGTGCCTTCGACGTCGAATCGGTCGAATTTTTGGGAATGATTGTATCATTCAACAATGTTTCAATGGACCCTGTTAAAGTCAAGGGGGTCCTAGAATGGCCAGTTCCCACTACCGTAAAGCAAGTGCGAGGATTCCTAGGCTTCGGAAATTTCTACCGAAGATTCATAGACCATTACTCTGATATTGCACGCCCACTCGTGGACCTCACAAAGAAGGACGCACCGTTTAACTGGACTACGGAATGCCAACAAGCCTTCGACGAATTGAAAAGACGGTTTACCACGGCACCCGTGCTACTCACTCCGGACACCACTAAACCCTTCGTCATCGAATGCGACGCTTCCCTTGTGGCGACCGCAGCGGTACTACGTCAGCAAGATGAGAATGGAGAATGGCACCCCGTCGCATACCTTTCCCAATCCCTATTACCAGCGGAACGGAACTACGAAATCTACGACAGAGAACTCTTGGCAATTATCCGCGCCCTAGAGGCATGGCGCCACTATCTACATGGAGCATACCACCCAATTCGCATCCTAACTGACCATAAGAATCTAACTTATTTCCGTTCACCACGACGACTTAACCGACGGCAAGCACGATGGCATCTATTCCTTTCACAATTCAATTACACACTTCACCACTGCCCCGGGTCTCAACTAGTTCAGGCAGACGCCATGACCCGCAATCGTTTCCCTACTCACACCGCGGACGACAACGTCGATATTATTCTTCTTCCCGACTCAGTATTTCAAACCACTCGCATTCGATCTTTGCACATGGCAACTGACCTTCTCACAAGCACCGACCATTCAATCTCTCCTATGCATCACCCATTCGATGACAACCTCCGAAGAGATATTCCACGTCTCACAGAAGACGATCCTTTCGCCAACACAGTCATTGCAGCACTAAACAGCACTCACCTCCCTTTCCCTGGGCGAAGTACCCGAGATGACTGGTCATTTGAAGATGGCCTCATCTTCTACCGCGATAAATGTTATGTTCCATCCGACCTTCAACTCCGACGCCAAGTAACACACCTCTACCATGATTCCCCCATAACTGGCCATCCGGGAAGGTATAAAACGGCTGAACTCATTGATCGGGACTTTTACTGGCCAGGAATGCGCTCCTTCGTTGCTGCATACGTGCAAGGTTGCGCTACCTGCCAACAAATGAAAGTCAACACGCATCCCACGAAACCACCGCTACAGCCGATCAAGGCCACGCACCGATCTCGCCCTTTTGCTTTCGTCACCTGTGACTTCATCACTCATCTCCCTGTGTCCCGCGGCTATTCAGCTCTGATGGTCGTGGTCGACCACGATTCTACGAAGGGGGTAATCCTTATCCCTTGCACCGAAAAAATTGATGCAATAACGACCGCCACAAACTACCATAATCAAGTTTTTCGTCGCTTCGGGATGCCAAGTGTATTTCTATCAGATAGGGGACCACAGTTCGACTCGCAAGTCATGCGGGAATTATGGAGACTCACGGGAACAGAGCAACGCCTGAGTACACCATATCACCCTCAAACCGATGGTGAAACAGAACGCGTCAACCGCGAAATCGAATCCTACCTGCGGATCTTCTGCTCCAACCACCCGCATGATTGGGCAGACTTCGTAACGAATATGGAGTTTGCCTTCAACAATAGGGAACACTCGGCGACCCACCATTCTCCCTTCTTCCTTATGTACGGCTCTCACCCGATGGCGCTACCCACACAATTCGCCAAGTCCAAAGTCCCTTCTATTCAAGAATGGTTCAGAAGGCGACAACGGGCACAAGAAGAAGCAGGAGCCGCGTTAGATTATGCCACGGCACAAATGGCTACCCGGGTCTGCCGGCATTTCCAACCCTTCAAAGAAGGTCAGAAGGTCTGGTTGGAAATGACTCATCACGACGACGGTTACCCCTTCAAGAAGTTGGCTCCCAAGAGGCACGGACCCTTCAAGATAGCCAAGGTCTTATCGCGCCTCGTGTACAAGTTGGCGCTTCCCAAGACCATGAAGATTCACCCCGTGGTACATGCTTCGCTTCTATCTCCGTATCATGAAACACCGCAGCATGGGAAAAACTTCCTGAACCCCCCTCCTGACCTTATCGATGGTCACGAGGAGTACGAAGTTGAAGCCATTTTGGCGGATCGTCCCTGGGGCAACGGAAGACGTTACCTCATCAGGTGGAAAGACCAACCAACGGCGGAAAACTCATGGGAACCGGAGTCTCATCTCGAGAACGCTAAGGAGCTACTCGAAGAATATAAAAACAGACACCCCAGGCTTCATGGTCAGCAGCGACCTCGCTCTACAACATCAACTACAAGTACAGCCGCCTCTACAAACCCCTCACAATGTCGACCAACTTCTCTTCCACCTACCAGCGCATCCAGGCCCTCGCTACCCTCATGGGCAGCGACACCATCCCCATCACCAACGACGACCGACTCCTCGCCCTCAGCCAACTCCTCCCAGACGACTTCACTGACCACGTTTACACCCGCAACATCGACATCACCATCAACGACTGGCTCAACAACAACCCCACTCCCAACGAGCGAAATGATCTCTGGAAGATCATCCTCGAATGGTGCACCAAATCCCAGCTCGCCTTCGACGACGAGGTCGAACGACGGATCATCGCGTGGGAGGCCCAAGAACGTATCCGAGAACTCATCGGATCGTCCCTCCCTGAGGTCCTCCGCCTGGCCGAAGAAGACAGAAGGGGAGACGTTGACGAGGAACCCATCCGAGAAGAACCACCCTCCGAGCCAAATGCCCAAGACCCTGACGTCCAGGAGCTCCCAGGCGAAAGCCAAGAGCCCGCAACCTCTAACTCCGACACCCTCGTCGAAGACAGACCCTGGTACGTCGAAGGAGACTGGCACGAAAGGGTCACAGGACAACATGGAGAAAGGACCTGGAATGGCGTTACCGTCAGGCACTTCGCCAATCATGCCTACGAAGAACAGCTCGCCGCAGAACGCGACTGGCCCCAATTTCGAGAACGCCTCAACAACATCCAGTACCACCCTGTCACCCGAGACGCACTCCGCTCCACGGCGTTCCAAGAGGGAGCGACGACTACCTGCGCGGTATTTGCAAACTACGCTCTTGCCACCATCCACGTCCAACGCATCACCGACAACACCCGAGATGCTGTCGGTGACCTTATCCAACAGCTCCAATCCACAGCCGCCCCACGCCTCGTCCGAATGGCCCGACGAATCCGCGATCAGCTCAACCACCTCTACGATGCTCAACGAGAGCAAGAACTTCTCGTCGCCACTCTTGCAGAGCAAGACGACCACATCGTGGAAATGGTAGACGGAGTCTGGAATACGTACTTCGATCCTAACATCGGACACGTGCAATATGGCGAACGACTCCACTTTCGCTCCCAGACAGCTCATCGCACCGAACCCCTTCCTCGCCGCCCTCAGTACAACCAGAGGGTCTGGGCTCCTCTCTATCGGGAGACTCGCCCCACTCGGGGATGGTCGTTCAATGAGGTATCACCCAACAGCAACACAAATACCCCATCTCGTCGTCAACGTCGTCGCGACCGTCGTGCTCGTATCTCCAACGACGAACCCACCATCATTCCACCTCCGTATACACCTCGAGATACGACTCCTCATAACGCGGATGCCCCCGGCAACGGCTCCACTTCGACAGATTCCGATCTGCCTCCGGAGTGTATCACGCAGTAAGTCGGTCTCGACGGAGCTCGACCGTGGACGGGGACGTAATGTTACAGTTGGGATATGGCTGTGCAAGGCTATGCTGATTTATTTGATCCTCTCGTTTCTCTTACATGTTTCACCTTCTCTTTTATCATGTTTCATCCCTTGATTCATTATGACTCACACTGACTGGTAGCCTATGCCTCGTTGTTCCCTCCTGGTAGCAGGCCTGGGTTAGAGTATATAAGGACTACCTCTCTGTATTCTTTTCTTCAGCTTCTCCTCTTGTACTCTCGTCTAGTTATCTATTGCTACACTTGGAGCCTGAGTCCAAGTCTTCTGTATTCGCGCTACACTTGAGGCCTGAGCTCAAGTCTTCAATACACGTATTCAGACTCTTACACCAACTTGCCGCGCACACGTTAGTATGGCTTGTCAGTGAACGCCGCGAGTGGCTCGCAGGCCGCTATGTTGACTGCCGCTGGGATGTTGAGGAGCTTCTTGCCAGGCGGCGGGAGGTGGTTGATGGTGACAAGCTCAAGATTACACTAGCGATTTGAAGATTGACTTGTTGTATATGCCGGCTATGGGCCAACTCCTTCTCTGTAGGCATCAGGAATAGACTGCACATTACAGTATGTATCACCTTGCCATGGGGATCTACAGTACGGGGTATGTGACTCAGCAGCGCGATGGCGTGGGTCTCAAAGGTAGAATAGGCAGATTGTATGAGTCTAATTTACAGACCGCTGACCGCGACATGACTGGACATCTAAGGCTACAACGGGTGCTTTTGATGAGTGACAGAGCGCGAGATCACTCAGACTCTAGACAGCTTGTCCTTCCACTCGACTTTGCCCACCTCCGGCTTGACAACCTTGTCGAGCGGATCGCGGTGTGCGTTGAGCTCGTATTCACGCATGCGCTTCGCCCAGCCGTCCGTCATACCCTCCAGGGCGATCGGCGGCGACGGCTGCTCCGTGCCCGCTGTCTTCGTCCAAATCTCGTCGACGGCATCGCGTAGCTCACGTTCAAACGCGGAGAGCTCGGCCTGCAATGAGAGCCCTTCTTCGCGGTGTGTCTCTGCTGGGAATTGAAAGAGGTGCGGTAGGAGATGAGTTGCGTCTCCTGCTCAAGGCGAAGAGCATTCGTCAGCGGTGCTCTACAACAGGTGGAAGAGAGACGACACCTTTGATGGTGTCCCAGCGACCGACGAGCTTAGTAACAGAGCGGAGAAGGTACTCTTCTTCATCCACTGTACCCTTCCGTCCAGAGCCAACCTTGCGCTCCATCTTACGCTTCGAGCGCGAGGAACGTCTGTGTTCGAAGGTGGTCAGTATTTACACTTGAAGCGACTTGTATGAACATACTTGGAGGAAGTCTTGGACAGAGCCGACGGGGCGACAGTATACCGCGTGAATGCAGTCGGCGCCATGGAGACATCAGTCATAACGTCGACGTTATGCAGCTCGGCGTTATCGTCTTGCGTGCCATAGAACGCATCTAAAACACAAGGGCACAATGAGTATAGTATTGCGCGCACTCATGAAAACGTGCGGTAAGGCGACGAACCTGGCTCTTCGACCTTCTTCACGCGCAGCTCCCGGATCCGGCCAAGCTGTTTGCGCAGCTGGTCTCGCATTTCACTCAGGTCTTCAGCAATCTGTGCACGGGTCTCAAGTGCGCCTGGGCATACAACGTCTTCGAGAAGTTCTGGTTTGGAGTTGAGACTAACCTGAGAACAGAAAAACACGACGATAAGTCTGCACCCCCGGAGTAAATTTATCAGGAAAACGCACCACCCGTCGTGCTTCTGAGAACTGATTTCCCTGCACGAGAGCAATGACGGCTTCCCGAACGTCCTTGGCATAGTCGAGGAGCACACGGGCCGCCTCCTGGTATCGCTTCTTGGAACTGAGATCCTCTGTGATGTGTTAACGATCGGCGGCGTACAAGGCCAAGAGAATTACCTGCAACGCGATACGCTGTCGCACTGAGATCTTCGGTCGACAGACCCTGATGTAGACCAACGTCAAACAGCTCTTGCCACAGCAGAGCCTTCTCGTAGGCCAGCATGGCCTTCGAAAACTTCTCGGCTTGCCGGAAGACTGGATGAAGTGACCAAGATTAGTTTGATACCGCTAGCACCTTCCGACACAACTCACCGAAGGCAGCTTCCGCAAACTCTCTTCGCTCGTACAACCAGTCGCCGTAAATACTCAACACCGTCTGCGTTTTTCTCATGAATGGCAGCCCACAACGAAGTCCAAATGCTCGGACTTGCCTGGTACTTGTCTGTGCCCTTCCAGATGTCGAGCGCAGCCTCATACAGCTGGTGCTTCTCCACGTACGCAAGTGACTCCTCGAAGCGCTCCTCGCCGGCGAGGCTCAGATTACGGAGTGCCCGCTCGTACCGCCGGAGATGGTCGTCGATCCGGAAGCGCTGGTAGAACTTGTCGAGCGCGCGCAGCTCGCGGAGGAATGGCAGGTACTCGCGCGGGTCCTTTTGTGCGTGCTGCGCAATCATGAGTACGAGCGAGAAGTCGTACATTCCCAGAGCGGTATCGAACAGGCTGTTCGCGTCGACGAGGAAGATGATGTACTTGACGGCCTCCTCGACGAGGTCTGGCTGCGCTTCTGCGGATGCAATGAAATAGCTGAGCTACGCCTGACGGCCTGATAACTAACAGCATACCTCTAAGCTTCAGAAGCTCCGCCAAGCCTGCTTCGTGGTCAGACGGCCGCTTCATGACATGCGCTGTCAGAATAGAGTTGATGTATGTGCTCAGGCTCTTCTTCTCCAACTCCTTGCGTACACCGTCGCAAACTTCGTTGACCACGTCGTCAGGAAGAGCTCCCTGGCTACAATTGGATGTGAGTCCAAAGAGAAAGCGAAGTCGGCGAGATTTCGCACTCACCCGAGGCTAGTTAGGAATAGATTGATATAATCAACATCCTTGACTTGCTCGACGAAAGTCGGAATGTTCCGCATGAAGGCGTCGCGGTCATGGCTGACGAGGACGTTTAGGTCAATGCGGTGTCTGCGACATGATGAGAATGCTTTTGCGTAGTCCAACCTGCGGAGACAATAAACACAGGTACTGAGATCGTTGGACAATGAGCTCACTTGTCGATATCTTGCTTGACGATCTCCATGACGAGTGGCCGGGGGTTAATCGTCTCGAGGTTCCCGCGGGGCATCTGCAAGACAAGACTCATCGTGCTCGGCACGGCAGTGACGATGCGGGAGCCGCGCTCGACGCGGCGCGTGTCCCAGCGCATGTCCTCATCCCGCACACTTTCACCCGCGGCAACACGTTGGAGCAGCGCAGACAGCGCAGACAGCGGCGCGTAGTGCGACATGTGTGCGGTCGTCGTGTACACGAGGAAGCCAGAGGCGACTGTGAACGAGTTCGCATTGGGCGCGAGGAGGTGATGCACGTCGGACTCGTTCGCGGCGTACAGCTTGCCCGACGGGGTGAGGCCTAGGAAGAGCGACGAGAGCTCGGACGCAGATATGGAGACGTGCTCTGAGAAGGCGCAGAACTCGGGGAAGGAGGACACGGGAGATGAAGACTCTGTGGAAGCGTCCACTAGGTTTTGGTTAGCGTCTGCACAAATTGATGGATCGGAAGACGAGAACTACCATCCAAGATCTCGCCTTCGGGAGACTGCCAAAATATCTGCCCCGTAGATGGCACAAGTCTGCCGTTCCTGTGGGGCAGACCAATTTGCACGCGGTCGGTGGGTGCACCGTCCCTTAATGAAGCGACGACGACTGCGTCCTTCGCATCCACGCCCTTGCCTGACCCCAGCGCAACAACACTAACCGAGCCATCGTCGGCATCACCAGACTTCAGCACCTCTACTTGACGATATGAGTGTGCTTCGTCCCCGACCGGCCCCTTCCACAAAAAGACTGGGTCCATGACCTTGCCCCGACCGGGGCCAAGTCGTGTGCGCAGGTCCGTGATCTCGACGTATCCGGTCTCCCAAAGCTGAACCATGATGTCCTTGCTCGGCGAGAACGAGAGGTGCACCGGCAAGCGCGCCTGCGGGCTTTGAGCATCAGCCGATGGCAGCGCGAGTGAGAGCTGGAAGGACGACATGGGTGGTGGAACATTTTGCGTGCGGAACGGAGTGAGGTGAATTTGGGCTAGGTATACGCATCGATGTTAGGGATTAAGTGTTTGGAAAAAAGTATTTACGCACAACCGTCGAGGACTGCCACTGAGCCAGAGTCATATGGTGGCTGACTGCGCGATGCGAAGGTGTCCCACAGGTAGCTCCTTTGAATGATCTCTGCTAAGCGCACCGTGAGTCATATGGGCCACCTGTAGCGAAAAATGGCGCATACAAGCGGTGGTAAGGATAATCCTGGATGCGTCTTCGGGGTGCCAAGCCATGGAGGTGAAGCGACCGGGTTTTCCGTCCGTCGAAGGTGCGAGAATCTCGTGTTTGAGGTACCTGCACGCATGTGAGTGCCATGCCAACCTAAAGCATGATCCTGGGTGTACCAATGGTAGTTTCCAGTCGTCCATAGTTGTACTGCCGAGAATGTATAAGCTCATATAAAGAGAGCGAGAGGTTTATATTACTCACCAACATCGCCTTCATCCTTCTCGACCCAGATGGACAAAATATTCGAATCGGCACTCCAGCCAACCTCGCGGACTCCGTATCCCCACTTTCGGTCGCTGCCCTCTGTCTTCGAATTGGGAGCCGACACAGCTTGAATCTCAAACTCGCCGCGGCGCAGACCATTCCGTTCAAACATCACGAGGTCGTGACGGCCCTCGCGTCCGAGCCCGCCGCCGGGGAAGCCGTAGCGCTGCGTGCCGACAATCCAGTTGCCCGAGGGCCGCCAGGAGAGGGCATGTTCGAGGCCGGGTGTCGGCTCGGATGTGCTCTGCAGGGCACCCGTGTGCGAGTACACGCGAAGCGTGCGCCGACGCGCGTTCGCATCTGCGGTGCTCGCGTCCGTGGGGGCCAGCGAGGACACCACGAAGAACGCGCCGTCGCCGCGCCAGCTGATGCGCGGGAGCGCGTCGTCGTCCGGGCTTGCACCGACGACGGCTGGCTGTGCAGCTTGCGCGGCAGCCTTGCCCAGCGAGCCGTGGAACTGTGTCTGCTTCGAGCCCCAGCCGACGTTGATCGGCGCGTCCTCGCCGAAGTCCGTGCGCTCCAGTGTCGTTTCTGATACGACGTCAAAGGTGTTTGTCATAAGGATGAGTTTGCTGTCGCCTGGTTAGAAGTGTGAGGCCGAGCACACGTACGCAAGGATGGGGGTGCGCACCTGTGGCAAGCACGAGCAAGGAGTCGTCGGGGCTCCAGGATGCGGCGAGAATTCCCGCATCAACGTTTCCTACGGAGTCGAGCTGTGTCTTCTCAGTTACCAGTACAACTTTGTGCTGAGATGAACGCACCACCGGCAGCTCATCATCTAGGGATGCAGTCGCAATGTCCCCTCCCCTCATGATCAAGACAAGCGTTCTCGTATCCGGGAGCAGCTTGAAGGAGACGACTTCCGACGGCTTAGTCGACGCAGACCAAGGGTTCGACGCCAAGTAGCTTTGGAACCTCGCGGTTGTAACAAGGGACATGTCCTGCATGACTGCATGTTAGCATGCCTTCCACCATCCGCGCAGAGGGAGACACACCTCGAGAAGCTCGGTCTCCCACTTCGCAGCGCCGCCGACCTTCCAAACCTCCACCTCTACATCCGCATCTGGCGTCTGTCGTTCGACCGCGACATATGCAACATCTTCGTCCAAATCAAGGGTCACTGCCGAGATAGAATTTGTCGCTGGTAGGTCCTCAGGCAGAGGGATGTGGGACGTTCGGAGGAGCGAGAGATTACGCATATCGCCCTGGTTTTTGTGTGTTTATGAAGAGGACTGATTCGAGGAGAGGGGCATGAAGGATGGTCTTTGCGGAGGTGGCAGACAAATCCGCGATGACTTCAAGAATTATGGGCGCCTACTACGATCAAATCTGGATTTTGGCACCGGCGCCTCAAAGGAGAAAGCGTGATGGAACAGACGCCACATCCGCGAGCGCAGAACTCGCCACACGCTGGATTTCTCGTCCTAATAATGCACTAGCATATGAAAAGCAAATATGACATCCTCGGGCCATAGCAAAGAGCGCGGAAAGGATTGTCAATGTAGTATATAAGACGGCAGCGTTGCTCAGTCCTCATCCATGGCGTCCTCGTCTTCCTCTTCACTACCTTCCTCACTATCGTTGTCAAAGAATTCGTCTTCGTTGATTTCCGGTACCCTCTTCGGTCCACTGCTCTTCGTGGACTCCTGGGCTTTCTCCCCGCTTTTCGAACCTCCGTCTTGCGCGACATTAGATATGTCAACACCGCTGGGCCTCGTGTCTCTGCGCTTCTCAACCTCTGGCTCCGAGCTCAACTCGCCTTTCTCCATAGCTTCCCTAATTTGCGAACGTATTTCCTCCCGTTCCAGGTCTGTCGCAGCCTTTTCTTGCGCTTGTTCCTCGGTCTGCTCATCAGATGCTTTCGACTTGCCCTTTTCGTCATGTGACTTTTGCCGGACTTCTGGTGGAAAGAGGGAGATGTATTTCTTCAACTTGGGGTAATGCTGCAAAACGTGAGTCGGCAGTTTGCAAATACAATCGTGCAGACGCACAAGAATGTAGTTCAAGTCAACGCGAAGCTCGAAGAGAGCCTTTTCTAGCTTCTTCTTCTCCTTCTTGTCCGTGCATGCTTCGAGTTCACGCTTGGTCTTGTTGAGCTTCCTAGTGACCTTCTGTCGTTCTGGCAAAACCACTTCATTTCAATCCAACGTGCATACAATGAGGGGCGAGGCAACGTACCAAAGAACTTGATATGGTGGTATCGCTGTGCTAATGCCTTCTCCTTTCGCACCCGCTCGGCTTTTGCGAGGTCCGCCTCGAGGGCCTTGAGACGCCGCTCTGTCTCTACTCGGACGTCTGCCGCCAAGTTATCCTGTATCACAACCATCAGCTGTGCGCATCTCCTCACCAAGGCAGGCAGCACGCACCTTTGCCAACAGTCGCCTCGTCTGCCTGAGCGCGGACTTGGTCTTCTGCACGCCAGGAACGCCCTGTGCATTTGCGTCTCCGCCCGCCTGCTTCCGCTTTGCCTTCGGGTTTCTCAGCTGAGACTTGGACGAGGATGCGTGTGGCCGTGCATGCTGTTTCTGATTACGTGCTGGTGGCATACCGTGTCGGAGAGGTGCAGCAGGATGAGGAGGGGAAGAGAGCGTTGAACGCCGCTTGGACGAATTTCTGGACGCTCATTTGCTAGACGCCCGAGACTTGCTCCCGGACGGTCATCTTCTCGTCTACCGACTTTCCTCACGACCGTCTTCCCTGCGCCTGATAGTTCTTGTCGTCGTCATTCGCGAATAGCTTTGACAAACATAATTCATGCGCGAAGGTCCCCTGGACGTCACATTTCTGTGATTTGTGCCGTCTCACGTGCGTCCCAGATTGAACGCATCCGCCTCGTGCAGCGGTGCCCCTGTGCATTGGCCACGTTCCGGTGCGTCTGCTAGTGGTCTTGTCCTGTTCTACCTTTTGCCGATGTTGTGCGTATCGCCAAGCTCGGAGCCCAACAGAACTTAGCTGCACAGCTTCACGTAAGGCGAGCAGGAGCCCTTGTCGAAGCTCAGGCACTCCCTGCGCCCCGTCTTCGCCTCGTTACGACGTCGCTGACGTCGCTGTCGCATGACCGGTTGATGTCAATTCTCCACCGGCGAGCGAACGCACGCAGGGCGGCGTGCTCAAGATCATAATCTCTCTTCGTCCCGCTCTCATATAACCCGTCTCGGCTCGCTTCAGGCCTCTGTCAACATCTGTCGTCATAGACAGCACAGCGTCTGCCCTACGCAGGAAAACCCTCGAGCTAGATTTATACTTAACGCGCAGTCTCGTTCTGTTCCCCATGCAGACATCTGCAATGACCAGCCCATCGTCGCCCGCCGCAGCCCGCAGCCCGCTCTCTCAGCTGCGTGCAGAGCTGGCAGAATGCGTCCGTGGTCCCGTCTTGCTCCCAGAAGATCCAGAGTACGCCCACCTCCTCCTTGACGGTTTCTGCCCAGCGCCCGCGAATCCGCCGATCTTACTCCACTTTGCAGATTCGCTGAGCGCTCGCGAACGTTCAATGGCAAGCTCACGCCTCGGCACCGTCTCGTTGTTTCTCCGCTCGATGCTCAGGACGTCTCCGCGATCGTCAAGTTCTGCGTCGCCAAGGGTCTTTCCCCGTCGATCCGCGCCGGCGGGTATGGCATCGCAGGCTGGGCCGTCGCCGGCGACATCGTCGTCGACATGAGCCTCATGCGCGAGATCGACATCGAGCTGCCGAAACCTGCGGACGGCGGCGGGCGGGAGTGGACGCGGCTCCAGGACATGCCTCCGCCCAGCAGCAGGGGCGGCGGCCGTGTCGGGTTCAAAGGCAAGCCCGAGGTCATGGCCGTGGTCGGCACTACCGAACCACAGACCCAGGGCGCGGCAAGCTTCAAGCGTCGGCGCGAGGACAGCCCTGTCGAGCCCAGCACCGACGAACGTCCCATTGCCGACGCGCAACTGCGGCACTACGACGCAGCGTCGCCCGCAGTGGCAAACTTCCTGCGCGGACCGCCGCTCCCGCCCGAGGAAGGCGAAGCTCCGCGCCAGCCGCCGACAAACAAGCGTCGGCTCGACTCGCCCGCGCGCGACAGCGACGTCCCTCCCCTCGCCATCCCGCCCCTCACGGAGCGCCAGCGCTCGAGCGAGTCCAGCACGTCGTCCGCCAAGACCTCGTCCGGCTCTGGCCTCTCCATGGACGGGCGCACGCTCAGCACGAGCACCGCCGCGACATCGCCGACCGACACGCCTGTCTCGCCCTCGTCATCCGCGCGCGCGCAGATCCCCGACTTCGTGCCTGCGCTGCCCGCGAACACACCGGCGCGCGATCCGTTCGGGTACATGTCCTCGCAGCCGCCCGCTCCTCCGCCCGCGACGTACAGCGGCCTGCGCACGTTCACGTCGCCGACGGGGCCCGTCAACATGTTCGGCCGCCCCGTCGCGCCGCCGCTTGGGATGCCTGGGAACCCGTTCGCCTCGCTATCCGGGAACCCCTTCTCATCCCTCTCCGGCAACCCGTTCGCCTCGTTGTCGATGGCACCTGGTACGTTCGCGCCTCCGGGCGCGCTCGCGGGCAGGGCGCCCGCGCGCCCCGTGCACCCGTACGCGTATGTCACCGTTGGGGCGGGCATGCGCCAGAAGGAGATCGACATGTACACGGCGGAGAACCCGCTACCTGGCGTCAGTTCTGTGAGCGGTGCGACCGAGGACGGGCTTGTGCCGTACCATGTCCCTATGTGGGTACTCACCAGCTCGCTTGTTGGACTCATTCCTGACACTTTGCAGGGCGGCGCATCCTACGGGTTCATCGGTGCTGTTCCTCTCTGGATTCGGGTTTCTCAGTCGGCTGCACGGACTAAGCGTCGACAATCTGGTAGAGGTCGAGATGGTACTGGCGGATGGAAGTATTGTGGTTGTCAGCGAGGAGGAACACCCGGGTAAGTCACCTTCAAGTCTGTCTAATGATGGTCACTGATCAGAGCCAAAGACTTATGGTGGGCCATTCGTGGCGCGGGACCGGCCTTCGGTATCGCTACGCGCTTCAAGGTCAAGGCTTTCCCTGTCCCTGTGTGCTTCGCGGGCAATCTTATCTAGTAAGTCTGTTGAACGGTATAGTTGCGCCCTTTACTAAATATGCATACAGCCGCTTCCATCGTGCAACTGCACCTTCACTGATCAAGCACTTCCGAGACTGCATCAAAGGCGCTCCACGTGAATTGTACGCCAACGTGCTCCTGACGGCCGGTCCCGCCGACAAGGACTCGCTCGTAGTCATCCAAATGTGCTACCTAGGCCCGAGGGAGGAGGGCATGGAATACCTGCAGGCGATCTCGAGCTGGGACGGCGAGCGGTGCCTTTTGAACGAGGTAAACGAAAAGAGCTTTCTGTATCAGCAGGACAGCATCGCGCAGATTCTGCGCGGGAAGGGTGCGTGGCCCTATTGCCAGTGACGCCATCGCCCGTGCTGACATTCGGCGCTTCTGCCCAGCCGGAAGACAGTGGTTCCTGCGGTCGTCACTCATCCACTCGCTCCCCGACGAAGTTATCCACAACACGGTGAAGCAGTTCGCCGACACACCGATCGGATGCAGTAAGTCCTTCTGTAATCGTGCTCACAACCCCGCTGCTGTGAAACCGTTGCTAACGCGCGCCCGCGCAGCGTGGATCTTCGAGCTCTCTGGCGGCGCGATCGCCGACTTCGAGGACACGTGCCTCCCGAAGGAGCAGCGCGAGGCGGTGTGGACCGTCGCGGCGCTGCATCAATGGGAGATGGGCATCGACGACCCGCGCTGTGTCACGACCGCCGAGGACTGGATGGCGGGCGTCATCAAGCCCGTGACGGTCGGCGGGCCCTTGCCTACGGTGCGCACGCCCGATTTTCAGCGTTCGTGACGTGGGTGCTGACAGGCCTGTGTAGTTCCTTGGCCGCCACGAGCCTCCGGAGCGTACGATGGCAAGCTACGGCAAACACTGGGCGCGCCTTGCCGAGCTCAAACGCAAGTATGATCCCGACAACCTCTTCAGGAACAATTTCTGGCCTCTCGACAAAGACGGCAAACCCGTTCCCCCGCTCTACAACGAGCCACCCTCGCCGTCGATGTCCCCCTGGCAGCGTTAGTCGGATCGACCTAGCTTCGTGATATTTTCCCGCGTTCTCTCTTTCTTGGATCTCGGTGCGAATTTGTGGTATACCATAGTAGCTCTACCCTTGGACAAATAAGTTACAGATCTTGTCAGATTATCTACTCCCTACTGCACGAACCAAAAATCTTGACAACCGCACTCAGACGCGCTCCTCCGCGATATGCGAGTATGTGAGGTCCGCGTTGAGCGATCGCTCGTAGCGGCGGCGGCCCTCGTGGAGCGTCGCGGAGATGCCGGCGAGGATGAGCAGCAGCGTGAGGTCGCCAAGGTCTAGCGCGGCGGTCTGGAAGACGCCCTGCATGAGCGGCACGTAGATGAGTGCGAGCTGGACGACGAAGGAGACCGAGACGGTGCCGAGGAGCATCCGGTTGTCCGCGATGCCGCACCCGAGGCCACGGTTCTGCAGCGCGGAGACGAGGTCGAGGAATACGAAGCAGGTAAACGTCTGGGCACTGCCGTCAGTTTCGGGAAGGGCCGCCTGGGCCGAGTGGGACGTACCATCGTTTGCTCACGCCTCGACATGTGGTCATCGGAGAGGGCGAACGTGTAGATGAAGAGCGTCCCGACGACGATAATGGATGCAGAAAAGAGAACGCGGTATACGAGTCGTCGGCTGATGATGGGTTCGTCTTTCCGACGAGGTGGCTTTTTCATGACGGCAGGATCTACCGGGTCCACTCCCAGTGATTGACTTGGTGGGCCTAACAACATCCGGTCAGTGGGAAGATGAACACTTGGCCAGGTATACACAAACCATCCATGAGAATGTTAATGAAGAGGATCTGCATGGCATTCAGCGGATTGCTCAGCCCGAACAGTGTACTAAGCGTGATCAACGTCAGAGCTGCAACAGCAGTGCTGAGCTGGAAGGATAGGAAGTTTTGGATGTTATGGAAGATAGATTTGCCTGTGACGACAGTCAGTATCTTCCTACAGAGCCCACGAAGACCATACGCGCCTTCTTCCACGGCGGGGAGGATTGTCGTAAAGTTGTCATCGACCAAGATCATATCGGCCGCCTCCTTCGCTACGTCTGTCCCGCTCTTGCCCATCGAGACACCGATGTCGGCCATCTTGAGTGCCGGAGCGTCGTTTACTGCACACGAGGTCATTTTCAGCCGGGTAGCCGGATCACGACGCACGTACCTCCGTCTCCCGTCATAGCCACCACGGCGCCCCTCGACTGGAACGCATCCACGATCGCCATCTTGTGCTTCGGCGTCGTGCGCGCAAAGACACTGACCGCACCGACGCGCTCGCGCAGCTGCGCCTTGCTCATCGCGTCGATCTCGCGGCCGGTGAGGCACGCCGCGGCGCCCGCGCCGACGCGCAGGCCGAGCTGGCGCGCGATCGCGAGCGCGGTCTGCTCTGCGTCGCCCGTGATCATCACGACCTGCACGCCGCCGGACTGCAGTAGCGCGATCGCGTCCGCGACGCCGCGCCGCGGCGGGTCGTACATCGCCTGGAAGCCGACGAAGACGAGGTTCGTCTTGGGTGCGTCTGCGGGTGCGGGCGTGCCAGCGCGCGACGCGGCCACGGACGGCGGGGTCGACGCCTCGACGGCGCCGAAGCCGTATGCCATCGCGATGACGCGCAGCCCCCGCGCGGCGGTCGACTGCGCCTTCGACATGATGACGTTGCGCGTGTTCGCGTCGAGGCTCGGTGTTGATTCGTCCGAAACGTAGTAGAACTTGCAGCGGTCGAGGACGGCGTCAATAGAGCCTTTGATATAGTACATTTCCCGCTTGCCCGCAGCGTCGCCTGCGTTGTGCGTACCGCTGACAGCCATGTATTTGCGCTCCGAATTGAAGGGAAGCTCCGTTTGGCGCGTGAAGTCCTGCAAGAGCATTTATTATACACTTTCCGGAGGTCCATTTATTATGAAGACTTACTACTCGCTGATCGGACATGCCAAAGGATGGCAAGACATTTAGGAGTGCCACATCGACCGAATGGCCAACGTAAGCTGCATCCTCGTGGCGATAAACAGCATTGTTGCAGAGTGACCCGATCTCAAGAGTTTTGATGAGAGCCGGGCTCGGACCAGACGCCGCTTGAGCCGTGCCCGACGCGTCCAGGGTGACCGTCTCGTCAACCGCATAGAGCTCTGTCACTGTCTGCTCGTTTTTAGTCAGGGTACCTGTCTTATCCGAGCAGATTACTGAGACAGAGCCAAGCGCCTCGACCGAATGTAATTTCTTGACAATAGCTTTCCGCTTAGACATGCGGAGGACGCCCAGCGCAAGCGTTACGGTGGTGACGATCGGTAGACCTTCCGGATGGCAGCCACAGCGAGGGATACTGTACTTTAAGTGAGATCAACACAACCTAAGAGATAAGCGAAAGTGCAACTGCGAACTCACCTCCGATAGTGAACATTTCGAGCCATGACCGACTCTGCAGCACACCAATGATACAAATAATGCCGATGATACCGAACGACAAAATGGAAAGCTTCTTAGCAAGCTCGTCCATGCTGAGCTGCAAAGGAGTGCGCTTCTCCTCTACCTGCCATAATCTCAGCTCATTATAGTGAACTTCACAAGTAGAGCACTTACTTCCTGCATCATAGAGAAGATGACGCCGAATTCTGTCTGCGTCCCGGTAGCTATGACCACACCAGAACCTCTACCTGCGGCCAAGGATTAAGAGCCCCCTCTATGGCCTCCATAAATGAGATATATGCGTACCGTTACGGACTAATGTGCCCATATATGCGATGCATGACCGTTCGGCGAGGGCGACCGGCTCAAGGGCGGTCCCGTTCGCGGCGCCGTTCGCAAAGCCAGCCGCGCTCTGGCACGTCTCGGTGTCTTTCTTCCGCGCGGTAGTCTCGCCCGTCAGGCTGCTCTCGTCTATCTCGAGATCAACCGCGGAGATGAGCCGCACGTCGGCAGGGATGCGGTCGCCCGTGCTGAACGTGACGATGTCGCCGGGCACGAGTTCGTTCGCGAGCGTCGTGAGCGCCTTGCCGTCTCTAGCCTAGGCCTCAGTACTCTGCACATGAAACGAGAAGCTGCGGGCGGAATTACCTGATGAGGTGACAGTGGTGCGGGACGAGCTTGTTCAGGGCTTCAAGGCTCTTCTCAGATCTCCGCTCCTGCACGAAGCCGACTACGGACACATGAGTATTTGCGTGTATATGATACACATTGACAGGCGAACCTGTGAGTACAATAAGCACTGCGACAGTGATGCTGACCGCGTCGTCCACGTTCCCCATGACTGCGCTGACCACCGCGCTTCCGCACAACAGTAGGATCAGCGGGCTCTCGTATATTGTCTTCGCAAACTTCACGAGCATCGATTCGGGGGCCGAGACTGTGAACTCGTTGTAGCCGTGCGTCGATTGCAGGGCGGCGACTGTGGCGGAGCGAAGGCCCTCGGTCGGCGAAGTGTGGAAGTATGCGAGGGTATCCTGGAACAACGGCATGAGTTCCCGCGTTGGTCATTGACAACGCGGCACGGGCAGAGAAGGGTAACATACTTCTATGGAATAGTGTGCGAACCGCGCAGAAGGCGTATCCTTCGTTTCTTCCCTATGTACGGGTAGCCTCTCATAGTCCCCGCCCTGCGAGCCTGGGAAGTGTGACTTGACGAAGTCAACGAGTCGTTGAAAGATACCAGCAGGTCCTTCCTCGGCAACAACATGCCTGAACTCGTCGAAATTGGCGCGAGGTGTCGGAGGGAACGTCAGCGGCTCCGGATAGTGTCTCCGCAGGGTTGTGCTGTACGCGAAGTGCGCGTTGGCGTCCGGAACGGTCGGCTCGAGGACATGGGAGTCATCGTTGGCATAATGCGTGAAGTATGCTGACGCAGGGGCCGATGTCGAGCTGCGAGGCGGTGGCAGGGTGTTGGAGCGGAACGTGTGTCTGGCATACGCTGAGCTCGAGGACGTCGTGGACACCGAGGACTGCTGGCCGAGGCCAGTGTCCCTGACGGGAGAACGTTTTCGTTCAACGCCCATGCTGCATCCGCGGCGCGGTCAGAGGCGGCGGCGTCGCGGTCGTGGTCGTGGTTGCAGTTGACGTGGAACGGCAGCGCCGCACCGCACTTCCGCAGCAGAGCGCCCATCCCGACGCTTTCCGAATATGGAGATGCGGCGGGCGCGGTGCTGACCCTCTCGTCCACCGCCCCGCCTAAAAGCCTCTTCTGCGCACACGAGCAGGGGAGGAGTGGCTGCTTTCCCCCTAAACTCCGAGCGTTGCGGCTACACATGACATTGTGGCGTTGTGAAGCGATTCGCTTATGAAGTTGGAAGCCTCACGAGCAGTCGAAACCGGCGTCCTGAGGTGGAGGAACGCAGTGAAACACCAGCGCTGCTGGTCCAGGGTCTCATCTGGAACTCGGACAAGGCTCCTTCCCACGGGAATACGTGGGCCACAGCGAGTGGGTGTCAGAGCGGGCGTGTGGCAATCGGCGCTTTGAACAGACCCCCGCAAGCGCCTCCGCTTGCCTGTCCGTTCCAACGCTCTGCGATGTGTCGGGTTGTAAAGGGAATTTACACGCTGGATGATGTCTGAATAAATGGTGTATCCCCGCTAGAATACAGGAAAAACGGAGTAGAACGGTGTACGCGTGGGGCAAGTGGACTCAATCCACCGCTGTGGCCTCCGCGCTTACACGGTTGGTCTGGATAGAAAACGTGGAGAGACATCTCTCACAGCGACGTCCAACTTGCCCATCTGTCCTGCTCGGTCTGCAGCCTCGACTCGTGCTCTCGAATTGCCCTCGCACGGACCGAATTCACCTACAACCTTGGGAGAGCGCGGCCACATGCGCTCGTGCACATGATCCAAACCCTCAGCGGACCTTCATGACCTTTAACCAGCCCAGACAACGACCACTTTCCGTCCTTCCACTTTTCATAGAATCTTTCTACATTTCCTATTCCTAGACGCTTTCCCGCTGTCACTCCAGACCCATTCACTTTGACCGATAAGTAGGCGCAAGGTAGGCACGCACCTCTTTCACGTGTTGGAGGGAAAGTGCGGCAGAGGACGCGCAGGATTCTCGGAAGGTGAGCCCCTGCACTGCTGCGGTCATACTCTGTTCTCATTCTGACATTCTAATGAAATCCGTGGCGGGGCTCAGCCTGAAATATACCGACTTCAGCCACGGCTTCCCGACGCACTCCTACTTCTTTGCCCTCAATACTCCTAGTTACCAACACCGTCCTTCTATCGCTCAGGGATCTCGTAGAAGATGATGGCTGAATTGAACGCTTCAAGCGCAAACGCGGATTCGCCTCGTTCCCACCGCGTGTCTGAAGTCACTCCGTCAGAGTACAAGGTCTCAAACGGGACACATGAGCCTCCATCTCCTGCTGCTCCCTCCTCTCCACCTCTCCCACCCCGCTCGCCGCTGCGACCCAGGAACTACAGGATGTCTATCGACACTCGATCATCCGTCCTATCGTCCTCGGCCGACAGCAGTTTCGAGTATGGCTCCGACTCGACGAGCGTTACCAGCCTCTCCCACCGACGCAGCTTCGGAAGCCTGTCCACGCTCGTCGGCTCGCCAAACCTCCGGCCAAAAACCCCGGAAAAGCCGCTGCCCATCCTGCCCCCGTCGCCCGTGCTCGAAGACCTGCTGTTCGAGCAGGATGGCTCCGCTAGTAGCAGCCGGCCATCGTCCATGCAGCTCTCCGCGGGCGCGTCCCACCCGCCTTCAAAGCGACACCATGCCCTCCTAGAGCTCTTGACCTCGGAACGCTCGTACGCGTCGGACCTGTCTCTCATCCGAGACATACATATGCCCCTTGCATTAGGTGCGTCCCCAATGTCTTGACGGGTGGAGAGAATCCTTTGTTTAGGAGGTATCCAGGGAACTCGTCGACGCTGCAGTCAATACCGCCCACGCCGCCTCCTTCGGCATCGTCGTCACGGACGCAGTCCACTGCCTCGGACTCCTCTACGAGCTCCCTGCTTGATCCGCCAATGTCTCCGGAGGACGTGCGGATCATCTTCAGCAATGTTGCGGAAATTGCAAACTTCTCCGATGAGTTTACCGGGAAGCTCGAGGCTTCGTTAGGGTCTGTCTTAGACGGTGGCTCCGGAGAGGATTATGTCGGAGCTCTGTTCCTCGAGACGGTACGTGGCCTTCCTTTCGCATGTCCGCGGGATGCTCACGAGACCATACACGCCCTCAGATTCCCAAGCTCCAGCCGCTGTATACCACCTACATTACCAAACACTCAACGGCGATAGAACACCTCAACAGTCTGCCTCCGACGCCGGCGCTCACCCAGTACCTTGCCCACACGAGCACACTGGCACAGACTCTGACACATGCCTGGGACCTGCCGTCGCTGCTCATCAAGCCCGTCCAACGGCTGCTCAAGTACTCGCTCCTGCTATGTGCGATCATCGAGGAGACTCCGGACTCGCACCCGGACAAGGAGAATCTCAAGAGAGCGCGTCAGCAGATGGAGGAGGTTGCGCACGGGGTGAACGAGGGCCGGCGGCGGCGGGAGGTGGTGAAGGAGGTGCTGACAGGCGTGCCGTTCATCAAGTCCAACGAGGCAAAGGCGAAGAAGAAGGGCCTCAACGTGGGCGTGGCGGCGTCTGTGAACCTCGGGCGCATAAAGAGCATCCGCGCGGCGGCGTTCAAGGTCAAGGAAGGCGCCGAGGCCAACGAGGAGGCCGCACGCGTTGCCCGGCTCGGCGAAGAGCTCCGCCGCAAGGACGCCTTCGTCCGCCAGTTCACCCGGGACGCCGCCCGCTGGGCACGCTCGATGACGGCCTTTTTCGAGGCGCTCAAGCAGTGGGCACACGCGTTTGGCACGACCATCGGGGTCGACCAGGAGGCCAAGTCGGAGGCGTTTGATGCGTTTGTTGAGCTCATCCAACACGGGCTCATCCGCGCGTGCAAGGACGCCGAGGAGTCGCTGCAGGCCGATGTGATCAAGCAACTTCACCGGCTGCGCGACTCGACCAATGCGCCGGAGCGCCTGCTCGAGGCGATGCGCACCCTAGAACCATTACACTACGGCCTCTTGAACTTCAACGTGTCGAAGTCGAGACCGCCTCCGCAGCTCCTCGAGGCGTCGAAGTCGTATGTTGCGCTCAGGGCACAACTGAACGCCGAGCTCCCCCGGTATCTTGAGTTACTCGACAAGGGCATTCGGGTCTGTCTCGAAGCCTTCCGGCGCATGCAGGTACAGCTGTGGGCGCGGATCAAGGCGCAGTGGGCCGAGCTGTGGGAGGCCCTCCGGATGGACGAGGAGGAGCGCGGCTCCGCGGAGCAGACGATGGTCATCTGGCACCAACGCTACGACGAAGTGTCTGCGCAGCTCGAGGGCCTGCACATCACGCGGAGCATCTCCCGGAAGCCGCTCAAGGACAAGGACAAGGGCCCGCAGCGGCCCACGCAGCGTGCGCGCGGGAGGAGCTTCACGGGCTCGATCGACACGTACTCGACGACGTCTACAGTCGTGCTCGGGTCCCTCGTCACGCTCGACCCCGTGCACATGTACGCGCCGTCGACGCGCTCCTCGCAGACCCTCGTCGCATCGCCGCCCGCGAGCCGGCAGACGTCGTACGCGGAGAAGAAACGCTCCTCGGAGAGCCTGCACTCGAAGCACTCCGGCCGCTCCGGCAGGGCAGGCAGGGCACGACCGTACGACGAGGGCCAGTCGTACACCGAGTTCCTCCAGCAGTGCGCCGAGCAGCACGCCGAGCAGCACGCGCCAGCGCTCGACCCGGCGATCTCGCTGCCAATGCCGCTGCGCAAGTCCGCGTCGCAGGGCCGCCTGCTCGACGCTCCCGAGGCCGAGGCGTGCGGCAGCGGCAGCGCGCCGTTCGTGCACCAATGGGACGTCGAGGACGGCCGCGGGCGGTCGCCGCGCAAGCCGGGCTTCAAGCGGCGGCTGACGGACACGCTGCGCACGGGGAACAGCTCGTCGTCGCGGCACCGGCGCTCACCATCGCTGCCGGCCGTGCAGCTCTCGCCGCGGGGCTCGCCCGCGCAGGCGGCGTTCGACCTCGACCCGCGCGACCCCGCGTTGCGGCGGCTGCCGACGCTGTACGAGTGCGTCGTCGTGTACCCGCTCGCGCCGCCGTTCCCGGTGCTGTACCGCGGGCTGCCTTTCTTCACAATGCGCGAGGGCCAGGTGTATGGCATCCTCGCGGAGGAGGGCCACCCGTCGGCGTTCCCGGACCTCCCGCTCAAGGTCGACGATGGTGTTGACTGCCTGATGATGGTCCGCAACGACCGCGGCGAGATCGGCTGGGCGCTCGCGAGTTTCCTGCAGCCGCTCTAGGTGGTATTTATTCGTTTCCTATGCGTCTCTCCTCGTTATGCTCCCTTGCTATCCTGGATTGCTTGCACGAGTATGCTCGGCGCTCAAGTCTTGGACACCATCCTATCATCCCCCGCATATGCTTTATGATATCCTGGGACGCAATGACGCTCTCCCCCACGTAATGATCTCTAATGCCCTTGCTACGTAGATGCTTTGTACCATCGACCGGATGACTGGCTGTGTATCAAAAGGACACAAACACCCCTCATGTACTTGTAACTGGATCTTCATGCTTTTTGGGGGACTTTGGATACCTTGAATAAATGTTTTTGAAATTTCTATACGTTGAACTGCCTTGCGCTGCAGGTGTATGCGCACCTGACTGTTGTTACAAGCAAGAGCTGCCGCATTTCGGGGTGAAGCCGACATGGATGAGAGTATATTAATCGTTTGACGCGGGGGTCTCCCAGACCTCAACACTCCCTCACCACCACGAACCAGAGGTGATGCTATGTTCGCACTGAGGTTTACGGCAAGACTCTTGGCTTTCGTAAGGTCAGCAATATCCGACACGCTTGCTTGCTCACCTGCTTTTAAGCGTTCCACGACCAACATGCAAGGTCGCTTTGCCGGCATTTACGGGATGAGCACACATATGGACTAGGTGACCTCCTACTATCTCTTGTTGTCATCCCGAGGCGCCGCCGAGGTGACCCACCTCAGACGCAGGGCGGCATGCCATAAAAGGCACCCGTCGGTAGTAATCTCCATTTCCTTATCTTCATTCCGATCCACTTTATCTTATCTGAGTCTTCCGCCTTTGTAATAACTCAAAACCCACATTTCATTTCCTTTCTAGTAGTTACACGAAAATGTATAAAATCCTAGTTATATCTCTCCCAATATCTATCGTTCGTTTCCCGCATCTCACCCCCGCTCGATTCTTCAAGAGGTTATGAGCCCCGCGCTGTAAAGAGCGCACACGACGATCACCACTCTCTGCAGATCCAGTGCGGATCAAACTCTCGTCCCTGTCGATCCATTGCGGATCAAATCTAGGCGCCCACATCTCGCGATTATCGCCCTGTCAGTATGACATCAGACACGTCCAGTGTACGCATCGAACCTTTGAAGGGGCCCGAGAATTACTTCTCGTGGCAGGTGCAAGAACAAGATATCTTGACCGACCTCGGTTATATCGACTACGTCCTTGGCAACAAGACGCGCCATGCGACCGACGCCGCAGAGCAAGCGACATTCGACCGCGCAGACCGGAAAGCGCTTAGCGCGATCCGCCTCCGCTGCGCGCCCTCAGTAGTCACGCACATCGCGTCAAGCACTTCGTCCAAGTCAGCGTGGGACACGCTCAAGTCTATCTACGCCGCGCAAGGCACCATGGCTAAGGTCACAGCGAGCAGAAAGCTCCAGAAGTACCAGATGGAGGAGGGAGCAGACATGGAAGGGGAATTAAAGAAGATGAGGCAGTTGATGGAAGAGATTACCCTTTCTGGCGGTACGATTACCGATTCAGATTTCACCTATCAAATCCTTTCTGCTCTTCCCCCTTCCTGGGACGCGTTCATTACGTCTTGTCAGAGCATCACAACCTCGTCAGACCTCACCGGTCGAATTCTGACCGAAGAACGCCGCCGCAAGGAGCGCGACACGTCCTCCACGGCACTCGTTGCTCGCCAGCGCCCAAAGAAGTCCAAATTCCGCAAGGGCGTCTACTGCCACGGATGCGGAAAGGAAGGTCACATCAAACCCGAATGCCGATCCGGCGGCAACCAGAAGTCTGGCTCCGGAGGCAAATCTTCGCGCGCGCACGTCGCTGTAGCCGCGGAGACCGACGGCGACTCCTACATGTTCGCCACAATAGAAGAAGTCCCCCAAGACGTGCGCGCCCTCCTGGTCAAGGGGGAAGTATGGCTCGGCGATTCCGCCACCGAGCGCCACATTGTACGCGACCGCAACGCGTTCAGCAACTACATCGAGACCCCCAACCACACGGTCACCGGCGCAGGTGTCTGCAAGGCCTTAGGCCGCGGTGACGTGCAAGTTACCTTCAATACGAAGCAGGGGGAAGTCTCAGTCAAGCTCACCGACGTTCTACACGCGCCGGACATGGAGTTCAATCTCCTGTCCCTCGGTCGCCTCGCTAGCGCAGGCATGACCTTCGTCGGCACTGGTCCGGACTTATTCATCAAGGACCGCGATCGTACGATCTGCCACGGTCGTCGCGTCGGACATCTCTATCACATGGATATGAGACTTCGGTACCCGGCGCGATCCCGAGCGCTCGCCGTGCGCACTGCGCGCACTTGGTATGAATGGCACTGCGCTCTGGGACACATTAATCGCCAGCAGCTGCAGGAAATCCATCGCAAAGACCTCGTAGAAGGCATGGAAGTCGACACCTCGTCGGACATCGACTTCGACTGCGACGCCTGCATCCAGGCCAAGCACTCTCGAGCGCCATTCCCCGATACCGCCGCTGATCGCGCTCTAGCCGTCGGCGATCTCGTCTTTTCAGACATCTGGGGCCCGGCGCGCATCGCCTCTCTGCAGGGCAATACGTACGTCATCACATTCACCGATGCCGCTTCGCGCTACGTCGTTATTTTCTTCATGAAATCACGCGACGCCGCCCTCGACCGCTTCAAGAAGTATGAAGCGCTCCTCGAGCGTCATCTCAACGCGAAGATCAAGACGGTACACGTCGACAACGCGAAGGAATACACTCAGGGCCAGTTTCGCGACTACGCCGCTTCTCGCGGCATTCTCGTCCGCACCACGGCACCATATTCCCCTTCGCAGAACGGCATCGCTGAACGCCTCAACCGCACTCTCGCGGAGCGCGCGCGCGCCATGCTGATCGCGCGCGACTTGCCGAAATTTCTTTGGCAGGAGGCCTGGGCATACGCCACCTATCTCAAAAACCGCACGCCGACGCGCACTCGCGATCTCACGCCCTACGAATTATTCTGGGGCCGCCGCCCTGATATCAAGGACGCGCAAGAGTTCGGCACACCCTGCTGGGTCCTCGTGCCCGAGAATCGTCGCTCGAAGCTCGAGCCGAAGTCCGAGCGCTACATCTTCACCGGGATCTCGGACAACAGTGCCGGCTGGAGGTACTTCGTCCCTGGCATGCGCCAGATCCTAGTTTCTCGCGATGTCATCTTCGAGCGTAAGGCTGAACCACCTCGTAGCATCCCCTTCACCCTTGAGGGGGAGAGTCCGACACCTTCTCGAGCCAAATCGCCGCCTTCAGATACCACGACGCCACCACCGGCATCAGCGCCTCAAGCGCCCGACTCTTCGAAGGCATCCAAGGCTGAACCGTCTGCTACGACGACCAAATCGCGTTCCCCCTCAGTCGCCTTTCCTCGCTCGACATCCTCTAGCGTTCCCCCCGAGTCTACGCGCAAGTCCGAGCGCAACACGCCTCGCGTCGACTACAAACGTCTTCACCAGACCGGAACCATCGCTCCGAAGTCGACGGATCACGACGCTAGCGCTCACGCCCACATCTGCTTCGCAGTACGCGGAGATTGGGACCACCCGTCCTCTATTGAGGAGTGTAAGGCACGGGATGACTGGCCGCAATGGCAGGCTGCCATGGACGCTGAAATGTCACAGCTCAGGGGGAGGGGAACTTGGGAGATGGGCGACCTTCCGGACGACCGGAAGGCCATCGGCTCACGCTGGGTCTTCGCCATCAAACGCCACCCCGACGGCTCGATCGACAAGTACAAGGCACGTCTTGTCGCACAAGGTTTCTCCCAGATCCCCGGGCAAGATTACCTTCAAACCTTCGCCCCCGTCGTCCGCCTCGAATCCTGGCGCGCCGCATGCGCCATCGCCGCCCGTTACGACCTCGACGACGACGGTCTCGACATCACCGGCGCGTATCTCTACGGCCCCCTCGAGGAGACCATCTACATGCGTCAGGCACCCGGCTACGACGACAACTCTGGCCAAGTCTACGTCCTGCGCAAGGCCCTATACGGTCTCAAGCAGGCCGGACGCGCCTGGAACAACCTCCTCAACCACGTTCTCGTCAATCTGATGGGATTTACTCGCTCCGAGGCCGATCCGTGCGTTTACTTCAAACGCTCCGACGCTCTAACGCTCGCACTCCTTCATGTCGACGACACTACCCTTTTTGGGAAGCGCGCTGCCTTAAACGACTTCAAGGCCGATATCGCCGCTCACTTCGCCATCACGACCTCAGGCGCGCTCACCACCTTCGTCGGCATTCAGGCCATTCGCGACCGCACCGCTCGCACGCTCACCATCAAGCAGTCGCACTACATCAAGCTCATTCTCGAGCGTTTCGGCATGCAAGACTGCAATCCGGTCTCGACGCCGCTTGACCCGAACATCAAGCTTGGGCCGATCTCCGAAGACGAGACGCCCGTTGATGCGCCCTACGCCGCCGCCATCGGTTCCCTCATGTACGCCGCTGTCGGTACACGCCCCGACATCGCATTCGCTGTTCAAGCACTTTCCCAGTTCACCTCTCGACCGTCCAACACTCACTGGACGGCGGTCAAGCACGTCTTTCGCTACCTCAAGGGCACACTCGACCTCGGCATCACCTACGGTCCCGACGATCAAGATCTGATCGGATACTCGGACGCAGACTGGGCACAGTCCCTGGTCGACCGCCGGTCCGTGTCCGGCTACGCCTTCAAGCTTGCCGGCGGCATCATCAGCTGGTCCTCGAAGAAGCAAGCCACGGTCGCCCTCTCCACGATGGAAGCGGAGTACATCGCCCTCTCACACGCAGCCAAGGAGGCCATCTGGCTACGCCGCCTCCTCGCCGAACTCGGTATCCTCGGCGACACCGCTACCACGATCCTCACCGACAATCAAGCCGCCATCACTTTCGCGCACGACAGTCAATTTCACGCGCGCTCCAAGCACATCGATATTCGCCATCATTTCATTCGCGAACGCGTCAAGGACGGCGACATCGACATCACGCATTGCGCCTCCGCCGACAATTGCGCCGACATGCTCACCAAAGCACTCGCCAAGCCGACGCATCTCAAGCAGCTCGAACTCGCTCAGCTCGTCGCTCGCTGAGGGGGAGTGTTGTCATCCCGAGGCGCCGCCGAGGTGACCCACCTCAGACGCAGGGCGGCATGCCATAAAAGGCACCCGTCGGTAGTAATCTCCATTTCCTTATCTTCATTCCGATCCACTTTATCTTATCTGAGTCTTCCGCCTTTGTAATAACTCAAAACCCACATTTCATTTCCTTTCTAGTAGTTACACGAAAATGTATAAAATCCTAGTTATATCTCTCCGAATATCTATCGTTCGTTTCCCGCATCTCACCCCCGCTCGATTCTTCAAGATCTCTCGTGGCAGTTGTTCGGTCTTTCTGATCCTTTTCATGCCGGGCTTTGAGTCGCCACGTATACGGTCGAGCCTCATGGAAGCCAGCCCCCGCTCTCGTGCCCCTCTCGTGCATGCTCCGACAGGGCACTGGGCCCGTTGGTCAAGCACGGTATCTCCTCCCCAGCTAGGCAGCTACGTGTCGCCCATCCAGCATCCCGCAGTGCGGCTCGATCCCAGCCAGGCACATGCGTGCGTTTCAATTCGCCGTTCGCCAGCGACTCCGCCGTATACGTCCGCTACGGGCAGGAGCTAGGCGATGCCGCTCGATTTCCAGAGCTCACCGTCGACGAGCAGGGGGTGCCTCGCCATGCCCCCTTTCGTCGTCGACGCGCAGAGCAGCTCCCGCCACGTGAGACCCGCAAATTAGTCAAGCGATCGGCGACGCGTCGCGGGCGACCCGCGCCCACCGTCCCGTCCCTCTGCGGGGCTCTTGCTCACATGGGCGCAACTTGTCGGCGCCCCGGGATCGTATGTTCTCCTCTCAGGGCCCTGACTCCGTGCATCCGCTGACGATGGTCCAGGAGGCCACGGGCAGCGGACTGCTGCGGTCCGCGCCCGGTCCGAGCGCGCGTCGGGGACGGTATGACAGCATGCGCAGGCATATAAAAGCAGGGGACACATGGCCGGGGGCAGACGATCCCTCCTCTCCTGAGTGATCTCCTGCCCCGCACGACCATAAAACCCGCACCAGGATGTCTTTTGGAAACATTGTCACGCTCTCCACGGGCCAGAAGCTCCCGCAGATCGGCTTGGGCACTTGGCTCTCGCGCCCCGGCGAGGTCGAGAACGCTGTACGTCGCACACCCTGACGACGATCCGTTGGCTTATCGTCGCTGACGCACCGTGCAGGTCGAGATTGCCATCCGCCATGGGTACCGGCACATCGACTGCGCGCTGATCTACCAGAACCAGCAGGAGGTCGGTGCGGCCCTGAAGCGCGTCATCCCCTCGGTCGTGAAGCGCGAGGAACTCTTCATCACCTCCAAGCTCTGGAACCACAACCACGCGCCTGAGAACGTCGAGAAGGAGCTTGACGAGACGCTGAGCCAGCTCGGGCTCGACTACATCGACCTCTACCGTAAGCCCTCCTCACCTACATTGACGTCTGCGGCGCCCGCTGATCATCCGTGCAGTGATCCACTGGCCCGTCGCTTTCCCTCCAGGCAAGCTCTTCACGCCGCACCCAGAGAAGGACGAAATCCTGGTCGTCGACGACCCGCCACTCGCGGAGACGTGGAAGGCGATGCTGAAGCTGCCCGCGACGGGCAAGGTGCGCGCGGTGGGCGTGTCGAACTTCAGCATCGCGCACATGCAGGGCCTGTACGACGCGACGGGCGTGTGGCCGACGGTGAACCAGATCGAGCGGCACCCGCTCAACCCGCAGTGGGAGCTCGTCGCATGGTGCAAGGAGCGCAACATCCACATCACCGCGTACAGCCCGCTGGGCAACAACATCACCGGCAAGAAGAAGCTCGTCGACTACGACGAGGTGCGCGCGATTGCGGACCGCCTCGGCGCGACCCCCGCGCAGGTGCTCATCTCGTGGGGCGCGTACGACGGCTGCTCGGTCATCCCGAAGTCTGTCCAGAAAGGTACGCTGGGCTTGTGACTCTGTGCGAAGAGCCCGCCCTGAACAGACACTTTGCAGACCGCATCATCTCGAACTTCCAGCAGGTGAAGCTCTCGCCGGCAGACTACGACGCGATCAGCGCCATTGGGAAGGACAACCACCTGCGGTTCAATGTGCCGTTCCGGTATTGCACCAAGTCGGACCCCAAGTGGGACGTCAACATCTTTGACGAGGAGGACGAGAAGGCGGCGTCGCACCAAATCCGCATCGTCTGAGAAACCAAAAAGTGTGGCAGCACAATCATAATAACCCACCTGTATATCTAGCTACCTCGGGACGGATCTCGAAATGCATCGAGTGTTGAATTTCAGACGGTAGAAGCCAGAGGGCACGATACAAATACATGCAGACTTAACGTTATACAATAAGGTACACGGTACAAATCCAAGAAACCACGTCAACACAAAATGAATCCCAAGGAACACGCCGAGCAGGTGCATCGGCATAAGATAACACTTTTGGTGGCGCCCACTCGAATAGAGCCGAATGGGACGTTCAGAAGACGACCACGGCGCGTAGCATAGGCTGTGGTGGTAGGTTGTGTCTAGTGATACATCTCGGCGAGGCGAGGGTATGTCGAACGGCGGGGTATACTGAACGGGCCGCATATGCAGCGGTGGAGAAGATAGGCGAGGGAGCAGGTTCAGAGGCCGTCAAGGCAACGTGCGCGAATGGTCGAGCGACTCCGCAGCGGTGAGGTCTGCCAGGTCTGCCCACGGAGCGGTCAGCAAATCTCGTAGCCTCCGATAGCAACGGAATGACATACCGATCGGCGACGTGAACGTCATGACATAGGGATGCAGACTCGACGACTGCCGGCGGTGCGAGTCGCGGCGCCGGCGGCGGGAGGGCGCAGGTGCGGGTGCGGGGGCAGGCGCCGTGGGCTGCATGGGCACTTCGAACGTGTGCTCGAGCACTGCGCCGGGCTTTTTTACGAGGCTCGGCGTGCTGCGCCCGTCGTCGGGAGCCGCAACGCCCAGCCCCATGCCAGCCCCATCGTGCGCTGGCGGCGCGCAGAAGCGGTGTCGCTGTTCTTCTGCCGCAGGGGCCATAGGAGCGCCCGAGCGTCGTCGCGAATGGCGCTTCATCGGGACGCGTCCTGCTTGTGCGAGCGGCGTCGGACCGGCAATGGCAGCGTAGGAAGCAGCTGGCGAGGGTGGTAGTGGTGGCGATAGCGTGCCGGAGGGGATGTATGGGCTCGACATTGAGTGAGGAAAAGGTTGCCTCTGGTACGCTGCCTGCTCTTGGTGCGCATACTGCAGCCCATACTGCGCTCCAGAAGATTCGACGTGTGGCTGAGCCTGAAGATCTCGGTGGGTATGGCCATCTGCACTGGCGTACGGGGGTGCATCGTCCTCGTCGTAATCGTAGCCTTCGTATTCTTGCCCTTCAAGAATTCGCGAGTCCGCTGGGTGAAAATGCCGCGACTCCATCGGAGAGCCGGTATGGGAAAAGCTACTGGGCGAAAGGTGTCCGTTCATGTCTGAGAAGGCCCGTGATCGGTTCAGTACGGACGCAGGGGAAGGGGGCAGACTCTTGGGCGAGCCGGAGCTGATCGAGGTCGGCAACTTCGGTTTGTAACCCGCTTCAGTCGTGAACGACCGAGGGAAGAAAATCTGTGCCAGCGTCAGCCAGCTCTACGGGACAGAAATCACGGCGTCTGGGACTTACGAGCAGCGTAATAGTTGTCGAGACGAAACACCCAATCCCGGCCATCATGAGCAAGAAGTCTAAACGAAGATGGGTCGGGCCGAGAAACGTTGACATGTGAACGCAGCATACCTGTCCAGAACCTACGAATAGCATGAGTGCAAAGCCTAAGTACCAGTAACTTGCAATAACGGACTTACACGTTACGGTTGATAGGGTGCGAGGTGCCCACAATACCATCAATAGCGACAATGAGAAGTGGGATGGTGAAGAGAAACCGGAAGACGACGCGTGCCAGCTGTGGGTCACACCAGTTAGCGGCGCTCTTCACCGCGCTCAACGCCGACGCACATTCAACGAGTAGAACGTCGCGAGCCGGACGACGACCGTGGGGTCTGCACCTTCCGCTTTCACATGTTTCAGGAACTTGGGGAAGGCCCAAAGCACATACAAAAAGAGCAGGGTCGTGCCAGTCGACCCTGAGCCGCCCGCGAGGAAGATGTACGCATCGAGCTGTAGTGCGTGAATCGGAGCGACGTCATGCGCGGTCAGCGCGGGACAGGGGCGAGTGGGCAGGCGGCGCGCACCGTCACGACATTCCTCCGCGCTATCAGGGCGGTCAGGGGCATTCCAATGAAGGCAACCATGCTGCCTGGAATGGCGATGAGTCGAAGGGGCGGGGGCAATCAGTTCTTGGCGAGAGAACGCACCCATGTACCACATGCGATACTCCCAACTCTCGAACCATTCCGCCTTGTCGGGGTTTTGGTGGAGAAGATACATCCAAAAGGCGAGTTCTGGTAGGAATGAAGGGTGAGCTCCGGAACAGGCGGTTGGAGAAAGGGTGCGAGACACCCTTGTGACTAGAATGACAGTGCGGGCAAGCGGCCCGTTAGTCTGCACCACTCGCCCTTTGTGGGCCATATATGGTACGGCAAGAATGCATCCACACGGCTCCTCGTCAGAGGGGAAGCCTATTGAGCAGTTGGCTTCTTCTCCTCCGTCACAAGGCTCGCGCTGTGCATGACAGCGAGGAGGGAAGAGGCGGCATGAATGATCATAATGCGGCGATGTCTCACCTTCCAAGTGCGTAATCCTGCGCATACAGTGACGTGTTAGATGTGCTTCAGGAGAAATGCTAGCGGACGCTACTTACAGCTCGAGGCCCCAAGCGAAGCTGAACACAAAGCCCAAGGGTACGATCCAATGTCGATTGACGGGAGCGTACAGGTCGAGAGGTTTTGGTATGACTGTAATGGCAGGTTACTCATGGTGCAATCACTTGGCGAGATCGACCACCTACCAGTACCATCTGGGAGAAGCAGCCAGCCTGGTGATGTACCATGAGGAAAATCTCCTCGGTACTGAATCCTATATCTAGCACGTACCTTCTCTAAATTTGATGGCGGTTGTCGCTATACTATAGACTACAAATAATGGCACTGATCCTAAATATGAATACTGGGGAGAACGTTAGCCTAGCGGGAGGGTAACGAGTATAGATTGTGCTCACGGTCATGACGCGCTTGAATGCCCCCGGCTGACGGCCTGCAGACCAGTGCAGGCATCTGAACTTGTCATAACTCCAGAGGTGGTAGATCAAGAAGCCGAGAAACTGCGTGGACGAGGGCGATCGCGCACAACGCGGGCAGAGAAGCGCGGGTCAGGAGGAACGGCGGATAAACCGGTCGGGTGCGTGCATGTGGGCAAATACACGGTTAGCGAGGGTGTCGCAGGCAAGAAGCGGGCAGGAGCAGGGATGACGCACGAGAACAGAGAGGATCGCCCACAGGAGATAGGCGGTGGGAGATGCGGTACTCATGAACCGTCTTCCGCGCTTCTATTCAGAGTAGATGGCTCGGGTTCTGGTTCTTGGGGCGACCGTGCGGTGCAGAGCAACAGCGAGCGATGGAGGCGTCCAGGTTTCCTGCGCCACCCCGGGGGCGAAGCGCAACGAGGTCGGCGGCGGGCGAGGGCTTCCAGAACGGTGACCAGGAAGGGGTGCAGCGCAACCGTCAGCGCCGACAATGAGGCCGATGAAGGGGACTGTGGATAGCTGATAGGGTGTAGAACGAGTAGGATGGGGGCGTCGCTGTCGTGAGGGTCGTGTGCGACGTCGTGGGCGTTGAGGAGAGGGAGCTAAGGGCTCTATCTTTCGCAAAGCGCCATCATTCACAACGCTTCCCCGGATTTCCTTTTCTAGCGATTGTCCGCGTCCACGTAGATATCAGGCGCCGGCGCTTCCCGCCCAGCCCGCGCCAAGCTCACGCTTTGCATGTTCTCCTCCATCCTCCTTTCGTACATCTCCCTTCGTATGTTTATTTCACCACAATATGATCAGATTATTTTTCCATGCATTTCAGGATATAGAGAAAGGCTCTCCAGCCCAGTCCGCGGGATGTGGCCGACCGAGCTTGCGATGGTACGTGCGACTTCAAATAGTAGTCTCAGACGTGTTTGCGACTCCATTAATCAGTCCTTTCTTGGCACTGTCACATATTCGTTCCTCCAGATTCATGACTCTAAGCCTGCAAATCAGGCACTAGAGGCCATCGAAATGCCTCCGTGAAGTGCTCATCTCATTTCTGGGCTGCTACGAGGTATCACCTGCTACGCAGAATGTCCGTTCTAAGTTGTTCCATTCTCATAACTCCCGGTGATGGTAGACAATGCTGAACAGCATCCATTCCCCCGCAACTTTGGATTCGTCTCCCGATCGGGCTTGCATCTTGTGTTGCTAATCATTGACGAGCCCTAGGGGCTTGAGCCTCTTCACCTCCCGCGTACCTGCCCTGGATGCACTGAAGCTGACAGTTCCTGTCGGGACCAGACCAGAGATATGTCAAACCTAGTCAGCTTGCCGATCCAATCGCGCCACAACCCGTGTACGTGTATCTCCTTTGAGGGTGATGCCGTGCTAGGGCTCATCCGTTGCTAGTTCGAGGCAGCGGGCTGAGCATGGCAGATACCTTAAAGTTCGCTTTGGCTGGCTTTGGCGAATGCAGTCATCATTCAACTAGCGAATATGACTAGACTGCACAGCAGATGCTGGCATCGCCTCTCGCCGGCACACCTGAGAAGCATACAAGCACACCTCTGCTGTGCAGAACCGCGGTTCAACCGCGGTATTGGCGGTTGTCTCGCGGAGTCTTGAACTTAGCACCTTCATGTCCGCAGCTCGCCTTGCCCAAGGACTCGTTCATGGTCCCATGTCCCGATGGTCTTCTATGGTACAAAGCGCCAGTGTACATACACGCTGAATGCAGAATCTATATAACAGATACAACCGGGACCAAGAGACAACCCTCTTCCACCAGCTGACGAGTGGGAGACTCGCATGCATGCTTGCACCACGCTAACGTTCCTAGAGCTCTGTTCTGCGGCGGAACAGCCCCAGCGGCGCGTTTGCCGCGTCGCCCGGACCCTCCACGAAGACGGCAAGGTGCGGCGCAACGGGACCGTCGTCGAACATATCGAGCGCGGACGGCGCGAGCATGCGTCCCTGGCGCTCGGGCCCCGCGAAACGCTCCGCGACGACGACAAGCGGGTCACTGAGGCGGAGGTGCACGTGCTCGGCCTCCGTGTACGCGGCGGGGTCGGCGCCGCGCACGCGGAGCTCGCGCGATGTCGCGCGCGCGCCGAGCACGCCGAGCACGATGCAGAGCAGACTGTACGCGCCGAGCAGCGCGATGTACGTCCCGAGCGCGCCGGCCCCGTAGCGGCTCGCGACGCGCTGCGCAAGGAGCGCGCCGCGTGCCGCGCGCACGGGCTCGAGCAGCGGTGACGCCATCGAGGCCATTGCGAAGGACATGTTCTGCGAGAGCAGCGTGCTGAAGATGTCGGTAGAGGTGTTCAGCGCCGGCGTGAGCGTGTCCTGCAGGTAGCTCGCGAGGTTCTGGACGTAGGCGTAGTCGAGCGCTGCGAAGAGTGCGGAGGTGGTGTTGAAGTCTGACATGACCGGCGCGGATGCGAGCGTGTATGTTCCGAGCTCGCCTTGCACCACGGATCTTGCGGAAGAGTAGGACACGGACACGTTCCATGCTGTGATCGTGCAGCTGGCGTAGTAGTATGCGAGGGAAAAGCCAGACTCGTCGTAGATGTACCACCCAGGCGTGTCAGGGGAAGGAAGGAGTAAAGACGTGCCGTCCTCATCGAGGAACCCCAACGTTACGAGCGCGCCATAAGGATTGAGCACGGTGTCAAGATGGTATCCCCACAAACCGTAAGAGATGGACGTGTCGCCGAGCTTGTTTGCCGTGACGTTGTATCCCTGCACCGTCGATGTTATGTTCAGGTCGAATGAGTTGTTTGCCGCAACGTTTAGTCCTGGGCACGACAGGGTAAACGTCGGGTCACCCTCCGGCATAATGCAGTTTGTGATGGGATCGCATGTCGACGAGATCGCAAATGTATCGAACGTCATGTTGAGCATGTTTGGCGGCGGTGCAGCTGCAACCAGAACGGCGTAGTTGTCGATCAGGACCGCGCGATACCTGGAACTCTCGTTCTTGAGTGCTAAACGGCCTCATTCAGCTCGGATGCGGTGCCCCAGACCTCGACGGGTTGCCCATGCCGGCTGGGCGTGCCGTAGTGTGCGCAATTTGTGTAATTATCGTAGCCTGGGGGAGGAACAAGTTCATACAACTCCAATGTAAGTGTTGGACCGGGGCAAGCAGTCAGATTGACGTCGGAGCCTAGGTAAGGAAGTATATCCTGTGTAGCATTGTGAATTTCTGTGTGGAGGAAGACCGTAGAAGTGCTGTGGAGCCATATGTCTACGACACTAGTAGGAAGATGTCAGCTCTACTCATCATAACGGAGAATAGATACGCGTGCGTACTTTAGCGCATAGGCCAGTGTCAGCGTCAGTAGGACGACTAACATAGCACGCAGGAGAACAGGCGACGTGCTCCCCCCTTGCACACGCCGCTGCCTGAGATACATCCCGGACTCGACCAGGCTCATCAGAGACACAGACGTGCAGAGCTTCATGAGCAGCCCGTACTGTGCTGCGGTGGGCAGGTCCTCGCCACGTTGCTCCTCCTGTGCGCGTATCCAGTCTTTGGCTAGCCGTAAAGCAAAGACACCAATGACAATCGGGTAGTCAAGAAGACGACTGTGGTCTAGAGGCCGACATCAGTCGGCAAGCCTGCCCAAGGTCGCAGGAACATACCGCAATCGTGCTAATGGTGAGGCCGTACAACGTCGAGTCCAGGTCTATTGTCCCATCCGCATTCACGGCGGGCGGAGTCGACGGGCCCTCGAGCACAACAATGGCCCGCTAAACTGGCTGTCTTCGCTCGGCAGGTGATCGTGTATCCGTCGCGAGAGAAGCCAGGATAACATGGCGCACAGCAGCCCGAAGCTGGCTAGCGCAGCGGCAAAGGCGGGAAGCCACAGGAGGACGCGCGGGCTGCGCAACTGACCATATGCAAAGCCGTCGTCGCCGACGTCTTGAGTGGACACAGCGGCTCTGCTCTTCTCGTTCCCCTCGTAGCTGTCGCCGAACGGCGCACCGAGCGGTGTGTACTGAGCGGATGTGTGCGAGGACATGGCCGTCGATGGTGGATTACCGGCGCCAACGCGGGCTGCCTGCGCGGAAGGGGGATCCATGATAGGCTCTAGGGGTATGCGCCCTCCGACCGCCTGAGAAGATATGTGCTCTAGCACACTCGCGCGTGCGCATCCTGCGAGATGCCCGATGTCGATGGTTTGAGCTTGACGGACGGCTGATCATGGGCGGGCCGGGTACAATGGCACGTAAGATGGGAAGGGATTGTCATCCTGTGAACACACATTCTCGATCCTTCGCGAGCACGGACGCGTTCGACACAGGCGTGACCTATTTCGAGATGTTGTAGAAAGTGTGTCAGGTCAGGTCGTCTGATGTGCTCTGGGAATGCTTTCATGTCTCGTCACCATGATATGAGCTACACGAGATTCGATTAGCCGGATGGAATCAATGAAAAGCGGGAGGGGCACGTACCCGTGCTATATCCGGATCATTCGAGTGCGAAAGCATCAGGAACAAAGGACCAGAATAGTTTTATCTGTGCCTGCACGCCGTTCGTGCATGCGCGTCGATCAAATGAGCGAGATGATGACGGCCGTGGCAGCAAGGCATGCCGCTGCGCTGATTCCGCGGTCGAGTGTCCGTTCGCGTCCAGAGCTCCGTACAACCACACCAAGCACACACCCGTAGATCAGGAGCGTCGAGCACAACCCGCATGGCATATCGCAGTCTGTAGTCCACATCACGACTCCGAGACGTCATCTTCCGGCCTGAAGAGCCCAGGAGGCGGGTGCGCGTCGTCAGCCCCCGCGGCTCGACTCCCCACGGGTGTTACCTGAACATCTCCACATCTCGAAGAGCGTATAGTCGCTCTCGCTCTGCGAACCGCTCTGCGACGGACATGAGCGGGTCCGTGAGGCGCATCTGCGCCCAGTCCCGCCGTCCCGACTGTCTGAGTTGGGATTAACGAGCACTTCACGCGACGAGGCCAAGGCGGCGGAGAGGTATAGGAATAGAGAGACAAGCCCGTACGTCTCGAAGAGCGCCGCCAGTATGCAGAGCGGTAGGTACCGACTCGCAACGCGCTGGATAAGTGCTCGACCGCATATGGAGTTTGAAGCCTCGAGAAGGAGGGCCGCTAGCGCTAGCATAGCAAAGGAAATATTAGTAGGCATCACGGAGGTGAAGGTGCCTTCGGAAACGTTCAGCAATGGTGTCAGTGTGTCCTAGATGGACTAGACGAGAGGAAAATCGCCCAGGGAAGTCAGCAGAGCCGAGGTAGTGTTGAAGTTCGACGAGATAGGTTGAAAGGGTCAGTGAGTAGGATGGGTCTAATCCGGATCCAGCGGCACCTGGTGCTAAGTATCCGAGCGAGACGTTGTAGACAGATACGCCACAACCAGCGGCGTACAAGTAACAATCGTCGCTAGCCACCACCCGCGCGGCGTAATACCAACCGCACGAGACGTCGGTGTCTGGAAGGACCACGCTCCCTTTGGTGACGTCCAGGTTAGAGTAACGAGTGCAGAGTATGTGTTCAGGCTGGAGTCAAGTACCGTCCACGAAAATGCTCATCGAGGGCGACAAGCACAGCTTCGCGGGCGCTCCGCGCCAGCAAACCGCAGTCCTAATGCGGCAAGCGTCCAAGACATGGCAACAAAAATATGCCAGAGTTTGAGGAAGGCTCGCCTGGGAATAATCCCCAGAGATATCTCTCGCTTACACGAGCAAACCCTACATGACGATACGCAGTTGCAACTGAGCCCGTGATGTAATCCCCGCCCACGCATGTCGCGCGTCGGTCTTCACGCTCACGCATCAACAGTACTCGCGCTTGTTTCGGAGAGCGCTGCATTTCGCCTCGTCCGCAGCCGAAAGACCAGAGATGCCCACGGTCTGCACGCCCTATAGTTTTCTATATTACAAAGCGCGAGTGCACATACATGACAAGCTCATGCCGGTATTCTTCATACGAAAGACAGAACCAAATTCGAAAAGAAAACTTCTGTTTGTAAAGACCGAAGAGCCTATGTTACTGCTCCTCCAGCTCTGCTCTGCGGCGGAACAGCCCCAGCGGCGCGTTCGCCGCGTCGCCCAGACCATCTGCGAAGACGGCAAGGTGCGGCGCGACGGGGCCCTTCTCGAACATATCGAGCGCGGACGGCGCGAGTATGCGTCCCTGGCGCTCGGGCCTCGCAAAACGCTCCGCGACGACGACAAGCGGGTCGCTGAGGCGGAGGTGTACGTGCTCAGCCTCGGTATAGGTGATAGGGGCAGTGCTGCGCACGCGGAGCTCGCGCGACGTCGTGCGCGCGCCGAGCACACCGAGCACGACGCAGAGCAGGCTGTACGAGCCAAGTAGTGCGATGTACAGCCCGAGCGCTCCCGCCCCGTAGCGGCTTGCGACGCGCTGCGCGGTGAGTGCGCCGCCCGTCGCGCGCACGGGCTCGAGCAGCGGTGACGCCATTGATGCCATTGCGAAGGACATGTTCTGCGAGAGCAGTATGTTGAAGATGTCCGTAGAGGTGTTCAATGCGGGCGCGAGCGTGTCCTGCAGGTATCCGCGAGCTCCCCGGCGTACGCGAAGTCGAGCGCCGCGAAGAGTGCGGAGGTCGTGTTGAAGTTTGACATCACTGGCGAAGAGGTGAGAGCATACGTTCCAAGGCCGCCTGACGACATTGGGGAGGTGTACGAGACGCTAACGTTCCATGCCGTCACGGTGCACGTCGCATAGTAGTACGCGAGAATGACGCCCGACTCCTCGAGTATGTACCACCCTGGGGTATCACGGGCCGGGAGGACTACGGATGCGCTGAATTCATCGACATACCCCAACGTCACGAGAGCACCGTACGGGTTCAGGATAGTGCCGAGCTTGTATCCCTCGGACCCATAATGGAGGGTTGTGTCACCCAGCTCGTTTGCCGTGACGTTGTACCCCTGGACGGCAGAAGTCATATTCAGGTTGAACGAATTGTTCGCTGCAATATTGAGCCCTGGGCACGACAGGGTAAATGATGGGTCACCTTCGGGCATAATGCAATCTGTGATGGGCTGACACGTCGCCGAGATCGCAAATGTGTCGAATGTCACGTTCAGCATGTTCGATGGTGTTGAGGCCGAAACCAAAACGGAGTAGTCTTCTACGAGGACCGTGCGGTACCTTTCGCTGCTGTTTTTGAGCGCCGCACGCCCTTCGTTGAGTTGCAAGGGATTTCCCCAGACTTCGATCGGGCCGCCATGCTGACCATATGTGGCGTAGTGTACACAGTTTGTGTAATTGTAGTCGGCAACAGGAGGCGAGCCGTTGAGGTCCCATGTCAAAGCAGGACCTGGACACGCGGTGAGGTTGACGTCTGAACCGAGCGCAGGTAGCATGTCGAATGCAGCGCCGTGGACTTCTGTATGAAGGAAGGTCTTAGAGGTACTGTGCAACCAGATATCGACCGCACTATGCGGTTGTCAACTACATTGGTCACAATGCCAAGTGAGTGGGTATATGCGTACCTCAGCGTATAGGACAATGTGAGTGTTAGAAGGACAACTAGCATCGCATGCCGAAGAATAGGTGATGTGCTTCCCCCTTGAACTCGCCTCTGCCGGAGATACCTCCCGGACTCCACGAGGCTCAGCAAAGACACGTAGGTACAGAGCTTCATGAGAAGCCCGTACTCGGCCGCGGTGGGTAGGTCACTGTCTCGGTGCTCTTCCTGTAAGCGTATCCAGTCGTTGGCGAGTCGCAACGCAAAAACACCGACGATGATCGGAGTAGTGACAGAGACAACTGTGGTCTGAGCTCCGACGTCAGTGAGGGGGGCCGAAAAAGTAAGAGAAATGGCTTGCCGCAATTGTGCTGATCGTGAGACCGTACAATGTCGAATCAAGGTCTACCGTGCCGTCCGCATTCCTGACGGGCGTAGACGATGGCCCCTCGAGTACGACAATTGCCCCATTGAACTGGCTGTCCTCGCTCGGAAGATGGTCGCGGATCCTGCGCGTGAGCAGCCAGGACAGCATTGCGCACACAAGACCGAAGCTTGCTAGCCCGGCGGCAAAGGCGGGAAGGAACACAAGGGCGCGGGGGCTGCGTAGTTGGCCATTTGAAAAGCCGTTGCCGCCTCCGTCCTGCGCAGACGTAACGGCCCCACCCTTTTCGTTCCCCACATAGCTGTCTGTGTCCGGATCCTCGAGCGGTGTATATTCTGCAGACGGGTGCGAGGGCATTGTCACCGATGGTGGTGGGTTACCAGCGGCAGAGCGGTGCCTGCGCGGGAGGGGGATCCAAGATAGACTCTGGGGATATGCCTCCTCCGTCTGCTTGAGAAGATATGTGCTCGGGCGTCGTCACGCATGCACATCCTGCGAGATGGCCGACGTCGATGGTTTGAGCTTGACGGATGGCTGATCGTGGGTGGGGCCGAGTACAATGGCACGTTAGATGGGAAGGGATCGGCATCCAGTGGACACGCATTCTCGATTCTTCGCGAGCATCGACGTGTCCGACACAGGCTACACAAGAGTTAATTATCCGGATGGAATCAATGAAAAGTGGGAGGAGCACGTACTCGTGCTTTATCCGGATCAGTTGAGTGCGAAAGCATCAGGAACAAAGGACCAGAATAGGTTTATCTGTGCCTGCACGCCGTGGTGCGAGATGACGGCCGTGGCAAAAAGACATGCCGCTGCGCTGATACCGCGGACGAGTCAGAGTTCTGCACAAGCACACCCGTGGCTCAGGAGCGTAGAGCACAACCCGCATGGCATTTCGCAGCCTGTAGTCCACATTACGACTCCGAGAGGTCATTATTTGGCCGCCACCTCCTGAAGAGCCCAGGAGGCGGGTGCGCGTCGTCAGCGCCCGAGGCGCTCGACCCAGGGGCGTTCCCTGACCAGCTCCACGTCGCGAAGAGCGTACCGCGCCGCTCTCGCTCTGCGAACCGCTCTGCGACAAGTAGGCCCGAGGTGCATGTGCACTTACTCCGCCTCTGTTCGCACGGGCCCGCCGTCCCGACTGTCTGAGCCAGGATTGGCGAGCACTTCGCGCGACAAGGCGAAGGCGGCCGAAAAGGCGATGCGAGTGAGTACGGACTGGCAACGCGTTCAATAAGTGCTCGACCGCATGTGGAGTTTGAAGCCTTGGAAGAGAGGGGGGGGGGGGTGCCGATAGCGCGAGCAACGGCATAGCGCTTCGGCTCTGGATCACGGGCTGCCTGGCTCTGCCGCACAAGCATACCAGCGATCTCAGCGTTGCACAACGGCAGAGCAGCGACCATCCTCTGTCGGGCCTCTTTTCCTGTGTTCAATCCGTTTTGCTGACCATTGACAGGATCCGTATTTCGAGTCTATATGTTCCACATTCGACCATGTTCTTGCAATACAATGCTTGCTTTTCACCGTCATTGAGCCTCTATAACGAGCGAAGGTTTTGAGTGGAGTTGAAAGAGTTGATCAGATGGACTCCTACCAAATCGCAAGGCCATATTGCGCGGCAGTTGGCATAGCCTGCTGTCGAGCGGCGAGCGCCCTGCTGCATTGACATCCAGCTCGCCGCGTGCCGCAGAGCGAGCACTCCGGTCACTATGGGGCGTCGCAAAGGACATTAAACTGGAACCAACGGAAGTGATGTCAGTACTGCGACAAATAAGACAAGGTTGAAAGGCGCTGACGGCAGTAGCGACGGCCAAGCCATTGAGCTCAGGTTGGCAGTGCCATATAGGTTCGTGGTTGGTGCAGAACCGGCCGCTCAGGCCCCAAGGCCTCATAGTGCAGATTGAGGTTTCAATCGCATGTCGAGGGATGGAAGAGATTTGAAAGAGCAAAGTCGCACGACCGGCGGCGGGGTATAACTTAGGAAGGTTTACTTACAACTTACATTGTAACTTACCCGACCTTCTTACCTTTAAACTTACCGTAACTTACATATTAAACGCCTGTGTAAGAAACTGGAACTTACATCCTTTTCTGACACGCTTACAGATCTTACTCTCCGACAGCTGTAAGTTACACCGGCCGGAATTTCTTCCGCCACGTAACACCAGTCCTGCGTGCGTAATCGAACTACACTGCGCCTCGCAGGACAACTCTATCTCCAAAGGCAAGTTTCTATCAAAGTCAACTCCGTATTATGCAACTGATGTCAAACACGCGAAGGTGCACGAGTTCTAGTTATTCCTATATCCGCCGATATCTCCTTCAAGGTCCAGATTGCAACTTCAAGCACGGTGGAGAGGTGGACCATCCATGGTGGCCGAGAAAGCTCTTGTCGACATACTTCCGACAATGTTGCATTCAAGATCCTACAGACAACATACGCACACACGAGGTTTCCCTACTGCGAGGAAGGGCTCTCTCGCAACATCGTGCGCGCTTCCGAGTCCCAATAGCCATGAGTCAGGTATCCAGGCGGTGGAGAGACCTTGCTCTATCTCTTCCATGTCTGTGGAACTGTATCCATGTCTGCCAACGTGATGACTGGTCCGACATGTCTGGCTTTGTGAAGCTCTATCTCTCTCGGTCAGGCCAAACACCGCTGTCTATCGAGTTTGAATGTCAGCGAAGCTTGGTCACCAGCGACGACACTTCGATATGGACACAGACAGAGAAGATTCATTTCCATGGTGTTGCGGACACATTTGGAATCTGCTCTTCGAGGGGCACCTGCGTTGGAGGCATTGTGTCATCAAAAGCTTTGGTGCTGCTCATGCCACTTCCATCACGCATCGAATGAGCCGACACGTTTTCCCTGTCCTCGAGCACCTGCACATGCCCTGCAGCGTCCCCGTCGTACACACGCACACGCGGCCCCTCGAATTCACTGCGCCAAGGCTGACCCTGCTGCGGGTGGCAGCCTACAACTACGACAACGGCGTCTTCCGCTCCATCTCGCTGCCGCTCTTCGCCAGGCTGACAACACTCGAGCTCGTGCACTTCATGTACGAGGATCCCGATCCCATGGACCACTTCGTAGGCATGCTGCATAGCGCATCCGCCACACTCGAGGTGCTCATTCTCCAGCACGGCTACATCATCCTCGACACCCCGTCCTCGACGCTCGCGCGCCTGCCCCCCGCGTTCCCGCGGCTCGCGTGCCTCGTCCTCCAGTGCATCTTCGAGCACGCCCCGCCGGAGCGCAGCTTCGCCGCTGCGCTGTGCCTCCGCGCGCCCGTGCTCGCGCGGCTGCACGTTGTCGGGCCCGAGCCCTCGTCGGTGCACACGTACCTCCACGACGGCGTGCTCGCCTTCCCGCGCGTGCGCGCCCTGCGCTACGCCATCCCCGCGGGCCTCCGCGCGTCCTGGCCGCGCTTCGTCGCGGCGTTCCCGCGCCTGCAGACCCTGCATGTCTCGAGCGGCGACCCTGCGCCGCTGCTCGCCGCCGTCGCGACGCTCGGCGCGCCCGCATGGCCGGACCTCCGCGAGCTCGTGCTCCTCGGCGCGCACGAGTACGCTGCGGTCCGCTTCGTGCAGCAGCGTGCGCGCGCCGGGCGGATGCTCGAGCGCGTCGGCTATGCGGGGTGGTTCGGTGCCCGTGCCCAGGAGGTTTCCGGGCCTGGGCGTGGTGTACACGCCTGCCCGCGAGACGGTCGCGGATGGCGACGATCTCACGATGGATTGGGTCAAGCACCGGCTTGAGGTCATCGGACAGCTGCTCCGCCACCCACACGGGCGATTTCGAGTCCTTCTGGGTCGGTGCCTGTTGAGATCCTCCACCTCTAATGCCGTCACATATATACTTCAGCGCTGTAGAGTATAGATAGTACATACACCAGCTCGGTATCCTGATATCACGTGGGCCTCCATGACTATGCTGTCGGAAATCCAGTGTCATTCATCGCTTGAGTACCGTAAGCCCCGCCATTACATGGAGCACCTGGACTGCCCAACCATCTCGTCGCACCCCAGAACTCCTCGGCGAAGCAACGTACCTAGTAGACAAAGCATCACTAGGTGTGGCCACTCGGCCGTGCAGTTCCTAGTCCTGCACACAGGCATTGGGATCTTACCCCTCTACGACAGATCGATGTGAGAGCAGAAGCATGAATAGCGTTGTGGTATCGTCAACTAAAGCTACAGCATAGCGTGTAAGGAGCGGGACATGGCTGGCAAAGAAAGGAGAGACGTCGGACGGGAGGCGTAGACCAGAACATGCGTTCGTATTGGGGGGATGCTGGGGGCGGATCGTGCAATGGTGCACTGCAGGTCGGTGTATGTGCGCGTGCGTCGGGCTGCTGGGCATGAGACCCCATTGGTCGCTCGAGGGCCGGGAGGCACGCGCGGTCGCAAACTGAGGTGTCGGAAGGGTTGTTATCTAGCGATAAACAGAAGGCTACATGCAAGAGAATACGCGGAAGATGGACAACAAGGGCGCGGACACATCTAGCGTACCAGGCGGAGCTGGGGTGCATGTGCACAATTGGCCGGCTGGGCAACCCCCAGAGGGCGCTCCGGGGGGCCAGCAGCGGAGACATGGGTGTTTGCGATGGATTACTGCGATCTGGCGTGCGGGCGGTGCGAGCACACGACCATGGAGGGCGCGGTCACGGCGCGAGCGCGGCGTCGGAGGCGGCCTTGCGCACGGACGTGACGTCGAACTCGTCGTCAGTAGCGGCGCGCTTGGCGGTGGCGTCGGACGCAGAAGACGGCCCGTCGAGGCTGCGTCTGCCACATAAGCTTTCGTTCTTGGGCCGGCAGCGGGAAGGGGGCGCACCTGCTCAGCGTCTCGAGCTCAATCACGTCCGTCTGCACGCCGCGCTTGCTCGCTGCGGACGGGCGCTTCGGGGCGTGCGCGCGTGCGCTGGACTGCGACTGCCCGCGCTCCTGCGAGAGTCGGGTGATGAGCGAGCCGTCGGTGAAGGTGCCGCTCTTGGACCGGCTCCGCGTCGAGTGCACGCTGACGGCAGGTCAGCAGAGCATACGGGAACGTGGGATGAGAGTACGCACACGGAGCTGAGGAGGCACGGGACGCGAGTCATTGGACAGGTTGTGCTATGGTTGACCATGTGCTGGAAGGCCCTGCCTCCACAGACGATGCTGAGGTGAAGCACATGGTTAGGACGCACATATGCGCATCGGCATGGAGACATACATCACAATGTCTGGGAAAAAGACGGACGTCAGTGCCACATGGTGTGAATAATCCGGAGAAATGACTGCTTACAGCACGTTATCCCGACGGCCTGGGATATGCAATACAAAGCTTGAATAATGACAGGTACAGTCAACTGAGGACGATCACTTACGGAGGCGCCAGCTGATTGGATTGAAGACAAATGAGCTCGTGGGAAGGACATAATTGCAGAAGCTACTCACTGATTCTGTCCGCAGCCAATTTGGTGGACTATTAAACGCATATAAGCCGGATGACGCGATGCGAGACAACGAGCAGGAAGAAACGCACCGAGTCGACGACTTGAGCCACCCAGAGTGGCACAACGAACTGCACTCGTTCCGCCCAAAGCATAGCCAGAGGCGACATCTGGCCACACCTCCGCGTCAAGGGATTGAACCGGCCCTGCGCACGTGCTCTGATGAGGCCGGCGACGAACAGCGCGAAGATCGCGGTCGAGATGCACAGGCCTGGCGATGGGGTCAGCGCCGCGAACTCTTCTCGCCACGGAATGGAAGGCATTGTCTCACAGCAGATGGTGAAGACCTTCAACATCATCGTCGCACCCCATTCCGTCCGGATACGCGAGATGCCTGTAAAGCAGTGCTGGTGTTAGCCGACGCTGATGCTGCGGTTGGAGGGCACGCACAGAATATCGTCACGGCCCAGACCGCGAGCATTCCTGCGACCAGTGGATACGAGATGGACCAGGTTTTCCACAGCGCCGCACTGTATATGATTGTCAATAGGTCACTTCAGGTGGATCCAGCAAGACGTACACCTGAATCATGAGCATATGGTAGACCATGATGCGTGCGACCATATTTACGCTCTACACGGAGATCGTTTCAGCATACGTTGCGCTGAGAGCGTACCGAAATCCCACCTCGCCTACAAAGTGCAGCGTGTGTACCTGGAAGACTGTGAGCTTTTTCTGTTTCTTGAAGAGCGCAAGAGGAAACGTACAGAGCGGGGCTGCCATTGCGGGGGAAATACGCCGATGATGGCGAATGCGAACGAGACAGCGGCAAGAGTGCGGAAGGGTAGGTACAGGGCAAGGATTCCCCACCGACAGCCCTTCTGGCCAGAGATGACCATCCAGTTAAAGGGAAGAGCCCTTATGATCTCCCACCTGCAGATGTGAAGACTTAGTGGCGAGAAAGGTTACAAGGCTGTGGCGGACTTACAAGTACACGCCGCTCCACAGAAGGACGCAAATTGTTGTGCCATCTGGACACGAACGTCAGGTAGGCGGAGGAAGGTGTGCATTTAGCACGTACCAAGGCTGCTCGAAATATGCTGAGCCCCGTCGGAGGAAGAACTCATTCTGGAGGCCCTGCAGGACAGGGAAGGGTCCCGGGGAGGTCGCTATCCAGGACGGAGGCGGCAAGGCGGAGGAGAGGAGGACCGGGGGGCTGGAAGGCCCGCTGGGAAATGATATAGCGCGGCGTCGTGCTGGACAGTCCCACGCGGCGTGGTGGCTAAGAGCAAGGAAAGCGGGGTCTGCACGCTCAGGCAAGTACAGACATGCGAGACCCTGTGACCCACAAGCCGCGAATCGACAGGAATCGACAAAGTCGCCCAGGGCAGAGGAGCAAGGCCCGCGTCGGAAAACACAGGCGGCGCCGCTGATTAGGAAGGGGCAAGAGATGATGGAGCCAATCTGCGTGCGATGCTGCCTCGAGAAAGTTTACGTTGCGAGGTACAAGCGAGATTTCGAGATGGGCACGCTAGGCTGGCCCGGTGCGAAAAGAGAATAGCCGGAGGCATGATGCAAGGGTCCCGGCGGCACTGCGATCGCGGCGAGGATGCCTAGCAGCATTCGAGTCTCCCGCAAAGAGGTCGTCTCCTAAGTCTGGCGGAGGGGGGTCGAGGACGGAGGCAAAGTCGATACGAAGACGTTGAGCGGATGTGACAACTTTGGCGGGCCCGTGCTTGGGCTCGATTGCTTCCGGTCACCCAGCGTTAAGACCCTGCCGATTCGGGACCCCCGCCATCAGATGCCGCCCTCTACCTGTTAGTTACCGAATCAGTGGCCAGTGCGACTGTCTCGGAGGCACACGACGTCCACGTCGCTCGCAGACGCTATCCTAGCCGTGTTGCAGCATCTCTGCACCTCTTGTGAGCTACCAGAATGCACGTTTCGACCTACTTGTGTTGCAGAGAGCCCTCTCGATGACCTCCAGCTCGTCCGATGGGCTCGACGTTCATCCGCAAGACTGCACAGTTTTCGCCATCGGATCTTCTCTTGAGCTTGATAGGCATGCGCTGCAAGCACGTTATATTTTTTCCCTCGCTCTGCCAGTTGCCACTGACTCTAGATATGACGCATACCCATGGCCTGCAACTACTGCCCCCGAGGTACGCCTTGCGATAGTCTTCAATCATCCCTAAACAGGTATCATGACCAGCTCTCGGACCGCAGTCCTCGCTCATGCCGTCTCCGAGCAGACCGAGCACGGTCTGATGTTCCCCACCGGCACGTTTGAAATTACCCCAGTCGTCGCCGCCCGCCCAGGTAGCCACAACAGACTACCCGCCCCGCGCCCACCATTTCCGCACGGACGATACCGACGATATGCCCCCATCGAGAAGCCGCCGTCGGAGGCGGCCCTGCTGAGCACCCTTGACATCGTGACAGCGCCTCGCGTGCGCTCGCCGTCATACGCAGTGTCATATGTACGGCATCAGCGTCGCTCCGTCAGCTGCCCAGCAGGCACTAGCTCGCGCCGTCCTGGGCATAGGCTACGATCGACGGCTCGCGCGGACGGCCCACTGTCGATTGACTTGATGAGCTAGCATCGCGGCCTTGCTGCACCGAACAAGGCTCGGGTCGGAGATCCAAGTGCAAGTCCAGGCCAGATCCGCAAATCGCAATCTCTTGCTGCGACAGGGCGCGCTGAGCCCGGAACGCTGAAGCAGAGTTGGATCGTGAGTGAGCTGAACAATCGCACATGAAGGATGCAACTGAAATACCCTCTTGAACAGCTAGCACTCGAACACGCTACGCATTTCCGCCTTTGGATCATGCAAGCGAGAGGATGTACTCGTTTGACTTAGGAGGGTCATGCGGTTGCACCTTGGCACGCGTATACTTTCTTCGCAGGCATATGTGCCATCCAGTCTGCGTTTTGACATCCTGAACGAGCGACTGCTCTGTTGTATGACCGCCTACGGTGCGTGGTGCTCCGGGGTCCCGATGCCTTGCACACTTGAGCGCTTCTGCTATCCTCGTCAAGTTGTGTGGCCATCTTTCCGCTGCTCTATCTCTGTGCCATACAAATCTCCTGTACACAAGCTATCGTCTATAAGTGCGCTGCAGAGGTATCGACAATCAACGTGTCCCCAGGCAGCCACCAATGACAGCGCACATAACCGCCCGCGATGGTGACCGACGCTTCGCGGTTGCGACCCGTCTTTGAGACTTCTGACCTCGGCAATCGCAGACAGGCCAGCCAGGACCGTCGTACGAGAGGGCTCCGATGGCGAGCGAGATGGCGACGCAAGAGTCGTGCGTTCGCAGCGCGTATCGCGATCCCGCCTCAGCTTGGGGCAGCGGCAGCCGAGTATTCGCTTCGCACGCCGTGCGCCCGCTCGCACCAGCGGACAGGCGGACCAGCCGATGCGACAGCGCGGACGCCGCTGGCGTGCTGCCCTGCGCGGGCAGGTGCGCGCTGGCGAGGCTGCTGCCCTCGTCGGCATCCCGACGCGCCCGGGCGACAGCAACGCACGACGTGGATACCCGGCACCTGCACGAGCCCGTGTCGTTTCTCGATGGTATACATGAAGTGCACTGATGGCGCTGCACCTCCGCTGCCGTGCGCCCGCGTAGCAAGGGCCCGCGCGACCCTGGTGCGAGCGGACGTGCGAATGTTTGGCGAGCCGGCCACGCGATAGGCAGAAAACAGCTTCTCGCTCTGCTGTGTACGGATCGTCAATCGAGGGTGCGTTGCACAAGCGAGTCTCCGGCGGTTCGAGGGCTGGGAAGCCAGCACATCTCCGCCGTCGATTAGAGCGTTCCGTTGAACAGACGGGAGGCGCGCTGCACTTACATACGTGCCTGGCCAGCAACGTGTATCAGTGCTCGTATCAAAGCCGCGAACAGTGGCCTGTTGCGAGATTCACAAGGACATACGCGATAGCGACCCATGTATATTCAGAGCTCGTTTTTCCGTACCTCAAGCTTCAAGGCTCGGAGAGAATCAGGAGTGGGACAACACATACCATCTCCTATTCTTCGGAGCTTCTGTCAGGGACCCGGGCCTTCCGCGCGCAGCTGGTGGTCTACGATCGGTGAGATTGCTCCGAAAGCTTCTGCAAGCACCGTGGCGATCCCGTGCGCGCGTCATGAGCGTGCGTGGGACCAGCAGCCGCAGAAGGTGTGCGGGAGCTATCTTGGGCGGGACAGAAGGTGTAGACTGGCCGCGCGCAGCTCGAGAACGGGGAGGAAGCACCCGTCGCACCCGGTACACTCGTGAAACCAGCATAGCCTTTGAGGACGCGACGCCTTCGCCGGCCAGGAGAGACCACGGCGTTTCTCGTGGGGAATGCACTGGCGTATGACACTGTGGTTCAGCGAGTGGTCGGCTATACCATGGGTCGATCTCTGCCGTGTCCGACAGAAGGTTATGGGTAAAATGTCATGGGATCTGGTGCGAGGGTCTTGGATTTGTCGAGGACAAGCTCGGGTCTACCGCCACATGCGAGACTCAACCAGAGCTTGTCCCAACGGTACTTGTCCAGAGCAAGAATAACGACAGGAAATCGCCAGATATTATTCGAAAGGCTGTCGAGGCAGATCTAGGCTGGGTGATGCAGGCACGAGGAGGTTGCTATGCTCGAAAGAGAGGTGAACGTTGGGGCATTTTCGTGGATCAGTCGAGGTCGGAATTGCCGAACGACGAGACGTGGTGACCTTTCGCCGTCTCCCAAGCTTTCACCATCCCGTCGACCGACTTCTCCGTCTTTTTAAACCGGCACTAGGCCCAGTCTCTCCTTTTGTTTCTCTTTCGCCCGCCGCCGCATCCATGTCGCAGCAGCAGCTAGCAAGCAGCCAGGTCAATGGCTTCGGCAACATCGAGATGATGTTCAAGCAGATTATGGAGGTCGTCCACAAGTCGGTACGTCGCTGTCGCACTCCAGCGATTTTCTAGGCTAAGCAGCGCACACAGCAAATGGAAATTGCAGAGCTCCGCTCAGAGACTCATGAACTGCGTCAGGCCAATGCCAGCTTGGAACGCCAGATTAAGGAGGGCATGCAGGTGAGCTGGCATTCTGTTTCTCGCGCTTTCGTGCTCTGACACGTATGCTGACAGTATAACGGTAACGGATCACGATTCGGGACCGGATTCAACACCCCCGCCCCCAGCAGTCCCCAACTACGCGCAAAATCTCCCTTCCTCTCGCCCGCCTCTATTCCTTCGCTAGCTGTACCAACCAGCATATTCGTCCCGTCGCCGCTGAGCGACAACGCATTATCCCAGTACCCATTCACGAACCGTGAGATTCCCGGCTTCTATGTCGTCATCCCCGCAGGAGGTGCCGGAACGCGCCTCTGGCCACTCTCTCGTGAAGAGCACCCCAAGTTCCTCCTCGACCTCACCCTCAAGGGACGTTCCCTGATCCAGGCGACATGGGACCGTCTCCTCCCCCTCACCAGCGCCGCCCGCACGACAATCGTCGCGGGCCCCGCACACGTCAAGAGCATCCGCGAGCAGCTCCCGGACCTGCTCCCCCACAACCTGTTCTGCGAGCCGAGCGCAAAGGACTCTATGGCCGCCATCGGTCTGGCCGCCGCCATCATCGCCAAGCGCGACCCGACTGCCGTCATCGGCAGTTTCGCGGCGGACCACATGATCTCGGGAGACGACGCATTCCTCGCGGCCGTCGCAGAGGCGGTCGAGGTCGCGCGCCAGGACTACCTCGTCACGATCGGTATTGCACCCTCGCACCCCAGCACGGGCTTCGGTTACGTGCGTCTGGGCGAGAAGCTCGGCATGCCAAACGCGCCGAACGCACGCCTCGTCTCGAGCTTCAAGGAGAAGCCCGACGCGCGCACCGCGGCCGCATACATCAAGACCGGTAACTACCGCTGGAACGCCGGTATGTTCGTCACAAAGGCGACGTTCCTCATGGACCTCCTCAAGGAGTACAAGCCTGAGCTACACGACGGCCTCCAGAAGATTGCGGCCGCGTGGGACGACGAGAGCCTCCGCCAGAAGGTCCTCGATGAGGTCTGGCCCGACCTCGAGAAGATCGCCATCGATCACGCCGTTGCAGAGCCGGCTGCATTGGATCGCCGTGTTGCGGTCGTGCCTGCCACTTTCGGTGCGTCTACAATAACCATTTGACTACTTGTCACTCACATTCCATGCTAGGTTGGGACGACGTCGGTGACTTCTCTTCCCTTGCGGACCTCCTGCCCGCAGAGTCGAACCAGCCCCGCGTACTGGGCGACAGCAGCCTCGGTACGTGTGGTCTCCACTTGCGCTCGCGACGCTCCGCTTACGCTTGTGCAGTGCTCACTGAACAGGTCGCCGGCGGCATTGTCGTGCCCGGCTCAGGCCGCCTCGTTTCCCTACTTGGTGTGGACGACCTGGTCATCGTGGACATGCCCGACACCCTCCTCGTCACCACCCGCGCACGTTCGCAGGAGGTTAAGCGCCTTGTCAAGAAGTGCAAGGAGAGCGGCTTCAAGCAGCTTCTGTAATCAGGTGCACCCACCTCTGCCTGTCCCCACTCGATGTTCCCCTGCCCCGCATATTGGGCTGCTTGCTTCGCGGAGCTGAGCTTCGTACTTTCTTGTTTCGACTTTGAACAGACTTGTTGTCCGATTACTAGTTCCTTTTTTCGTTTAGTGTCCTCATATCGCTGCGTCTCCTCTTCTCACTGTTGAAGTACTACTCGGGATCCTTGGACTGCGCCTATTCTAGCCCTCCTACTCGCGCCACTTCTCAACGTATATATCTCTGCATCTTAGCGTAATACAAGGGACTATTATCACATTCCTCCTCTCCGCTGTTTATCATCGTACGGAGGGGCACGAAGCACAGCCAACGCTACGATTGTTCGCATGTAACTCCACAGGGCTACTGCGGCATCTTCAAGTAGAAGCGTATAGGAAACGGCCTCACAAGAGGATCTCAACAGGCACCGACCCAGAAGGAACAGTTCACACAGACTCACGGGGCAGCGTCCCATCGACCTCAAGCAAATACTTCACCCAATCCATGGTGAAGTCGTCGCCGTCTGCGATCGTCTCACGGCTCGGCGTGAAAGTCACACGAAGGTCCTTGAACATCTGCTGGGCACGCACGCCGAACCAACCCGCGTAGCTCACCCGCTCGAGCGGCCGCCCGTCGCACGCGCGCTGCTGCACGAAGCGGACCGCAGAGTACTCGTGTGGACCGAGGATCACGAGCTCGCGGAGGTCGGGCCACGCGGGCGCGCCCAGCCTCGCCACGGCAGCCAGCAGCGGCGCCGGGTTTCCGCCCGAGATGTGCAGCGCCTGCAGGCGCGGGAACGCGGCGGCGAAGCGTGGCCAGCACAGACGCGAGCCTAGGATGCTCTGGGGACGTAGTACCGCAGGGACCGCACGCGTGGGAAGACGAGCGCGCCGTCGTGGATGTATGTGTGCACGTGCGAGGGCTCCTGCCCGACAATGAGCAGCTGCTCGAGTGCTGGCGCATTGCGGCACAGCGTGGCGACAATGCTGTAGTCTGCGCTGTTGTCTTCCAAGACACGCTCGATGACGAGGCACGCGAGCCGTGGGAGCGTAGTGGGCATATGCGCGAGCGTCGAGTCCGGGATATCGAGGTAGAAGTAGGCCCTCCGGAGGATGAGCACCTCGAGCGTTTCAGACGCGCTGCGCAGCAGGTCTGCAAAGTGGTCGAGATGCGCAGGCTCCGTGTATTTGAAGTGAACAAGCTCGAGTGTCGTCAGCTGCGCGAAGAGCTGCGGCGTGATGGAGCGTAGGGCCGGCGTTGTCGTAGCGGGGTTCAGTGAAACGCAGCTGTGTCAGCTTCGGCGCTGTGAGATCGAGCGTACGAGCATGTGAGTGCTCGGTGCGAAGGGCCCAGGACATCTGCAAGTGCTCGAGGACAGGGAAGAATTGTCGGTTCATCCGTTGTGTTATGGCAGCTATGTGGGCGGTGCCGCGGGTGTTAATGACACAGTGCCTCCATCGCGCATGCTCTTCAAAGAGTACATCCCATACTTTGTCGCAAGGGCACCGAGAGGAACCCTCCGAGTCGCTTTCCATACCAGAAGAGTCGCTATTGGTGTCCTCGCCCAACCGGCAGTTGAACTCGATGGAAAGCGGAAGCTGACCTGAGCGTGAGAGGTAGGTCTTCACGAAGTTGAGGTCACTTTTCCTGCCACACAGAGTAACGTGAATGCAGTTCCATAGACATGGAAGAGACACGGCAGGTCTCTCCATCGCCTCGAAACTTGGCTCATGACTATCGGGGAGTGTGTACGGGACTGCCGAACGTGGCCTCTCCGCAATAGGGGAATATCGTAGGTGGGTATGTTGTCCGCAGGATCTCATATGCGATATCGTCAGGGAGCATATCGACAAGACACTTCTGGGTATCCTTGATAGTCCACCTCTCCATGGACTGTGAGAGATGTTCGGATTTGCTGGCAATCCGTGATCTGAACGGCTCGACATCGAAGCTACGCAAGGAGGAGCAATTTTTGAGTCCTGATCGCCGAACTGTGATGTCAAGCAATAATCTATCATCTGCGGTAGAGCACTTGCCTGCCTGTTGCTCTATGGTAGTATGACGCAGGAGAAAGTCGCGTTGCGCAAGGCAGTCAAATGTAACTTCTTGTTAGTATGGAATAAAGAAAGCCGGTAACTACCGGCGTATACAATTACTAGCTGCTTACACCCTCTCCCGCTCTTCGTTACTGGGACTCGAACTCGTACTACTCTCGACATCCAGTAAATGGAGGTAGTGATAGTAATGATGAACATTCGCCTGCTATTGTACGAGGTTGTCGACTGGTTCACCATGGCAAATGATACACTCTGGCGTCTGACTTTGTAGGCTTGCCAAATGTCACCTCAGCGCATGGTGCATGCCCCTCCTCGAATACCATTACGATGTTGAATAGCGTCTCGACGCTCTCTTCTCGACAGGATCCGGGCGCAGCAGATCGCTCCGGTGAGTTGAACGTATCTGCGAAGACGCGCTGCCTGAGTAGCGCAGGACGCATCTTCTCCCTGACCTGCTCCTTGCCATACTCCTGCACGAGTGCGCACAGAGTGTCTTTGCGCGGTCGAGTCTGATAGGCGACCCTGCGAGCCATGGAGGCTCGTCGACGAGGTGGTTCTCGAGGAAGTGGTTTGTGTGTACGAGGAGCCCGAGGCTGTCCTCAGTGAGGTGCACCGCGCCGAGCGGCGACAGCTCGATCCCGCGACTACCAAAGGGCGACGCGATGAGGATGTGTTGGCTCGAAGCGCATCCCCCGAGCGTCGAGACGAGATCGAGGGCGTCCGTCAGGCAGCGTTGCTCGAGCAGGAGCCGCAGAATGACGTGCACGGGGAGCAGGCTCTCGTCCACTGGCTTTGCGCGAATGGCGTTCAGGCACACGCCCACCGATGCCGAGTTGAACCCAATCTTGCCCACAATGCCGGGCTGTGGGGATGGCGTCAGGACGGTATATTCTAGGAAGAGACACCAACTTGCCTCCATGACCATCCAAATGTCAGGCTTGCCTCTTGTATGATGGACGCTAGGACGAGGTTTGGTCCAACAGCGGTGCGCCAGTCCCAGTTCTGTGCGAGAATACGCTTGTGCTGGCGTCTCACGCCCTTGCTCGACTCGTCATGGTCGGTGAGGTCGCCAATGTTCCACGCCAGTGCCGTGCATCCGTCGTCAAACTGGCCAAGCGCAATCTCGCTGCGGGCGTTCAGAGCAACGACGTCGCGATATCAATGCGGCGCCCAGCCGCAGCTTCCGCAGGGTGTTCCCCATTTGACGCAGCTTTGGCGTCGCCCGAGCCGTTGACGCCGTCGGCAATCCCGCGCATCTCCTCAAACAGATGTGGCGCAAGTCTCTCGATAGCGGGCTGGTATCGCTTGGCTGTGGCGCGGACCTGCAATGTGATGGCGTCAGTACCAGTACTTAGGGGCTAAGTCGACTTCGTGGAGCAGATAACGCACCTGCTCCCATGAGAACTTGCAATTCTTCTGGAAAATACCTTCATAGATGACAAGCTGGGCATGTATCTGCTCGCGCAGCTGCGACCCATGCGCGAATCCGATCTGTGCGCCCAGCAGCTCGGTAAGTATACGCCAAGCCAATCGAGAACTAAAGCACTACCTCATAGGATGTGCCGCACAGATTGATTGCAGGTACACTGTTCACGTCCCAATCATTCATGTTGGCCCGTTGTATCATGTCCGCTCGTGAGTGTCGCCGAGTGGGTGGTCGCAGACAGGATGGGAACGCTGGCGGCTTCGGGACTCTTATTGCTTCCGTATCATTACCATGCAGTCCGTACGTGACGTCGCCCGGCCGCTGCGGCATGTACCCATGACTGCTCAAGAACCCGTGTCAGCGGATTTTGCTGGCAATGTTCCGCTCGCAGGCCCTGGGTCGTCGTTGTGGTGCTGGAGCACGAAGCTATGCTAGCAGAGTTCAGATAGTCAGGGGTAAACGCCCGGAGAAAGGCGTAAAGGAGCCAATTCACCTCTCGAAAGGAACGCATGCTGCAGTCCGGGACGAAAGGCTGTATGCATAAATGCGGCGAAGTGGACCCTGTTCGGCCCTGCCTGTGTCATTGGATCCTGGGATTATTAGCATAACTACGGAAGGTATCATCGTAGAGCAGTCTTCGTGGGACGTGCACTAGATCAGAACAATAACCGCCGCCATCACATGCACCTCTTCACGCCCACAGGAACGCTGTCGGTGCCTGTACGTCCACCGAGTCGAGCTCCTTCAGGCCTTTGCCCCCGTCCGTGCGTAGGAAGACCTTCACTCCCCCGCCAAGCGCGCCTCCGGCAACCAAGAACTTGTCGTCCTGCCCGCCGAAGCCATGCCGCGCAGGTGTTTCAGGCCGGAGCGTACTTCTGCCACGGGCTGGAGTTTCTGACGGTCTGCGATCGAGAAGATAGAGATTACGTCGCCCTCGGGCGAAGGGTCGTTGCGGTTCGATGCGTAGAGGTACGGCGTGGCATACGTCGCGTTCGGACGTGGGACGAGGATCTCGGCGGCGAGCATGCCCAGTTCACTCGGTGGACCCGGGAACTTGGCCATCGTGGGTACGGTGGCCAGCATCGTCGGCTCCGCGCCCAGAGGCGGAAGTCATGTGCCGATATTTCGCTAGTGAGTTCCAGGAGGGTGTAGAGGACGCCGTCTGCGGGCGCATCGTCAGCAAGCACTTCGCGGTAGTCGCTGATAGTTTAACGTACTATGGAACGCAACGTGTCTGGGCCCGCTCCCAGCCTTGTACGGTACATGCCCGACGACGGCCCACTTCCCGCTGCCCTTTTCCAATCTCCATGCTTTATCCGCGCCGAGATCTGGAATAAGCAGTTCGCTGCGATCAGGGTGGATGATGACTTGGTGTGGGTGCGAGGACTCCTGGCGTTCCTTGTTGGGGCCCGTTCCAGAAAACGACAACGAGGCAAGCCGGATTCGTTCAAATGAGGCGCTTCGGATGACAGAGGGATGGCCGCGAACGTGCCCGTTTCATACTGAGGATCGGCAGTCAGAGGTACTGAATGTGCAACCCTGAGGCAAGACTTACGTTCCCGACAAGCAGCTCAGAGTCTGTTGCCACGAGCGTGCACGGCGAACCTCCTCCGCTTGATACGGATCCGAGGAGCGTGCCGTAGCCCTCGTCGTCAAACTTTACAGCGACGATCTTGCCGTCGGTCTGCTCCAGTCCTGCAAAGACGATGGACGCATCTGTCGGGTGACGCGCCAGCCACGACGGATGGAAGCCGACGGTCAGCATCGAGACTATCGTGAGCGACGGCGCATCTGGATCAAAGGCGAGCGTGTAAATCTCGTTCGTGTAGGATCCAACGTAGATGTGGAAGACCATGGTCTCAGATGACAAGAAGGTCGCTTTCGAAGAGAGCTGGCCTCTTTCCGCGGGAGTCGTGAACTAGTCTTATCACAGATACGATCCAGGTCCCGTTAGTTTTATACGCGCATTTCAACGACCGATATTTGTCCGCAAAGATCCTAGGGAAGCTGCGCTGGACCGAAATACGACGGGCGGTGTCGTGCAAACATAGCTGGAGATCAAGGGCTGGTGGCGAAAGTACAAGGGGGAGTAGGTCCATGTTGGTTCTCGCGAAGATGGGATGACTATGAAAGGCAATCCCGACCAGGATCCCGACTCAAAAAGACGCTTCGGTCCTCAAATTCGCGACCGAGGTAACCCCTATAGGCAGGAGTGGTAGTTCGCCGTGCTCGCGCATTCCTCTCAGACACGACAGCCCTACTCTGGCATACGTTGAACCATATTTCTCAGCATGTGTTTCCCCCGGTTCCTCCGCAGGGAGTTTCGAGACCTTGTTGAGTTGCTCAACGAGGAAGACAGCACCGAATTTTCACCGGCCGCTGCAGTATCAGAACGGAGGAAACACGCGTTACGGAAGACCAGGGTGTATAGAAGCAAATGGTGGTCGGCCAGACGAGGTCTTCTGCAGCTCAATTTGCCAGTCAACGGCATTATGAACGACGTCACGGTTCGGGGACTTGTGGAGTGCCACGGACATGAAAGAGGAAATGCTCAGACATCTGTGTTGAGCCTTGGTGACCCCTTACGCAGCCGTAAACACCGCCCAGCCCGCACGGTCGTACCACCAGCCAAGGAAGCGAAGTTACGGGACTTACCCGGATTAGCACCTATCAGCAGCGTGAGCAGGGCTCAGTTATGCCGTGATACTGTTACGACCATAGAAACGACTTGAAATGGAGGAACAACATGGCGGAGGTTGACGGAGAAAGGATCGTGCACAGGCAGCAAGATTGCACCCGTGCACATCAAGTGGTTGAGAAGACATTACCACGAGAGGCGGCGACACCCTTGTGTCTAACTGCGACTCATTGCGACCCGGTCCATTGGATTCAGGGTGCCTGCTTCCGGTCGTGAGAGACTCAGGCTCTAGCCAGCCTTCGAGATTGTGCCGGAGGAGGGTTTTGCGCAAGGACGGGTCTGTTGTCTGTGCCACGAGCCCAATACATGAGCGCCACATAAGGGAATTCGGTATCTGGGCTACTTCTTTCCTGTCCGCAGATATACCAGACTTGGACGTTTAATGAATATCTGGCTCGCGATAGTACGACTCGGAGCGCGCACTGACTACACTTTCGCGCCGTGTATATCGCGCAAAGCCGCACAAAGGCCTATAAATCGCTGCAAGTGAGTTGTGTCTAATATTCTGATAGACGAATGGCAACTCGAGCCTCACGGCGCGTGTGTCTGCCTCGAGGAGAAAGGTCGAAGCCGGCAGGCGTCCAGCAGTTCCGAAAGCGAATACGCCACGACTGGCGTCTATCGAAGCGCTAAGATAAGATTAGATGAAAGCAAATCAGGAACGATCCCGCAGCAGAGGCAGCGCAGTCCAAATAGCACAGCGTCTTCACTTTAACCATCACCGCAGGCTCGCAGCAGGGACCGCAGTGGGAAGCATAGCCACGTAAACTCGTCTTTTCAGGCGAATATAGGTTTGGAGTGCGGATTTGTATACCCCCAGGTTCGAGTCACTGCAAGATGATCATCGACAAGCAACCCCTTCCTGACGATCCCACTCCAGAGGATGCACCTCCAGCCTACGATTACCCGAGCTCTACCAGCTTTGTGCCACCTCCCCGGAGAAAGATGCTGGCCTTCTGTCGCGTCTCCCACCCTTTCTCCATCGCCCTCGAACACCCCGCCGCCGCTAACAGCGAAGAAGTCGTCCGCAAAGGGCAAAGGCCGATGGTTCCCCTTCGGCCAGTCTAGGGCCTCGAGGAGGTCGAGAAGACCGTCATGAACCTCGTCAGAGATGTTGTCAAGGTCCCCGACGCCGCTGCGATCTCGGTGCTACATAACTGCGAGGAGGCGTGCAGTACACACGGCCTCTCCTTCGCCGCGCTCCTCCAGGAGCAGTCCATCGAGGGGCACTCCGCTCTATACTGGGCCATAATCAAGCGGCAACGCGACCTTCCAGACCCTGCGGGGCTCGAGCTCGTGCAGACGATGCTCAGTATGGCCGCACCGCTCAATGCCGCGACCGTGTCCGAGATACGGCTTGCGTGCCTCCAGGCCTCGGACGAGGCCCTCTTCCAGCGGCTCCGGCACACACCCGCCTTCTCTCCGCTCTCGGGCAAAGACGAAATTCTCCTCGGTGCAAACATCCGCCAGACGACATCGTCGTCGAGGAGGTTGCGGGCAACCAGGGCGAGTTCGTCGTGCTCTTCCGTATCCCGCAGTTCCAGCGCCGCATGCGTGTGTCCCAGCAGGTGTCCCTCGAGTTCATCGCGCGAGGTACGTGAGCACAACACGCTTTCGACAACTATCTGGGCCGTGCTGACCTCATCCAGGTCGCATGTGGTGCTTGAGGTTCCTCGATGAGAAGGGCTCGTGGCTCGTCTCGCTATCTCTCCTGGAACACAGCCCACCGACGTGGGTTGACTCACACCTGCTCGTCGATGATATGCGGAAGCCGTCCTCCACTAAGGCATCTGCGATGTCCTTCATCGGCGCCTCGTCGGACAAGGCGATGCCGCAGATAGAGATCCGTCTCAAGAGCTCGCATGAGCAGCTCGCACCTCCAGAAGCGAGTCGACATCACGCCTTCATCGAGAAATCTCGGTACCCCTAAGCAAGAGTCCGCAAGGGCACAGCTTGCAATTCGAGTAGGTGCACCTTCGTCTCGCCCAAGTCGTTACTTACGTGACGTCATGATCAAGCGGATGCACTTACATTGCCAGCGACGGCACTCTTACAGCAAAATTGGAAGCTCGGCTAGCCAAGCCAGACAATGAATGTATCATATGCTGAATTGTATAAGGTCTTGGACGTTACGGCAGCTGAACCCCTCGATACCATGTAATATTCGTCCGCCATGTATGTCCTAACCTCACGTCTGATCCCGTAAACCTGTGCTGTTCGTTAACGCTGTAATCGTATATACCCGTTGCTCAGATCCGAATAAGATATGGATGCGAGTATAAGAGCTCTGCTGGGTCGTTTCATTCCTTTCAGCTTACTGGGGTCCCTATTATCCTACTATTCCGCTTCATGAAACTTGCTCTGTGCCACTCCTCGCGCTGTTTTCTATGGCACATGAGATTGAACTGCTGTGGAACGCCATTAGTTGCGATTTGCGTACCTGAGAAACCTTTCAACATCCTCTACCTCGCAATATATGCGCTGAAACTTTAGGTTCGCGGAGCGACCTCGTCGGCCTCGATCGATGTGCAGCATGACATGTCGTACGTGCTGCTATGCAATGAAGGTGTACAAGTCGAACGACGTGGCCCACGCAGTGGCCGTCAGGCCTGCAACAGGAAATGTCGGCAGTGCGCACCCATGAACGTGTGGTACGTCTATATGACGTTAGACTCGTTTCCAAACCGTTCAGCACAGGTTCATACGCGGAGGCACGGAATATGTTGGTAACTATTCCAAGATGGCTGGTCTCGAGCCTACTAAGACGCATACAGTCAGCGCATTTCATCGCAATGGTCAATCCGCGACCATGCAAGTCGCCATTCCTTGGTTCTCGCTCGTTTTTCGCTTGAGACAACAGAGCTTAGTTTACTTTCCCACTACACCGTTCTCCTGCAGAGTCTGAAGCTCGGCTTCGCTGAGACCCAACTCTCCACAAAGCACCTCACAATTGTGCTGTCCGAGATCGGGCCCTGCCCAGCGCGTACTCGTATCGACACCTTCCAGCACCGGCGTGACGCGGGGCATCTTGACAGTCCAGCCGTCCCTCCGCTGCTCGTCGCCGACCCAGACCTCCTCGACGAGGCCGCGCGCCCGCGTGTGCGGGTTCTCGACGACCTCCTTGACGCTGAAGACGCGCCCGCACGGTACACCCACTGCGCGGAGGACGTCCTCCACCTCCTCAGCCGTGCGCGTGCGCGTCCACGCGCTGATGGCCTCCTCGATCTCCGCCTGCCGCGCAACGCGGTGGTGGTTCCGCGCGTACTCGGGGCCGGTGAGGTCCGCGCGCCCGATGGCGTTCATGAGTCTGTTGTACATCGAGTCTGCGTTCGCGCCGATGACGACGTACGACGGCTGCGAGGGGTTTGTAGGAGACGGAAGGCACGGGTAAGCGTTGGTCGGCACTATGCCCGTGACAGATGAGCCTGAGGGACCACGAATCTTTGTGGCGTTAAGGACTGCGAAAGGAGCAAGGGAGACGAATACTCACCTTCCCTTTTCTGTCGTATTCTGGAATGACACCTTCCATGAGATTGACCATACTGTACAAGATATCAGCGTCATTCCCAGACGACAGGGTGCGAAATGGGTCACCTCTCAAAGATACTGACATCCACAGTCTGCCCTCCCGGCTGACCATTGTCTCGCTTTGCTTGCCTGGCAAGCAGTGCGAGCACGGTTCCGAAGGCGGCATGCAACCCGGCTACCGAGTCTCCCAAGCTGATATTCGGGCGGATTGGCGGGCCAGATAATGCGCCAGTTTCAGGGTCTGGTTGTCCGTTGATGTAACGAAAACCGGATTCGGCTTCGCAAACGGAAGCATAGCCTGGCCGTGAAGACCACGGGCCTGTCTGCCCGTACCCGCTCACACGGGTGAAGATGAGGTCTGGGTTGGAGCGCCGAAGGTCCTCAGGGCCAAACCCCACTTCTCCAATGCTACAATCCTACGATGAGTGTATGTGGAAATTGAACAATGTTCAAAACGCACTGCCAGGTTTGAAATTCTCGATGAGGACATCACTCTTGTCGGCCAGCTTTCGGACTAGCCTGACACTGTGGTCAATACCAAAGTAAATAGCCATGTCAATCACCTACTTGCGACCCTCTTCCTTGCGTAAGTCGATCGTCACGCTCTTCTTGTTGCGGGCGATGCTCCTCCACCAAGGGCTCACGCCGTCGACATCCAGCTCGCGCCAAACACGGAGCGGATCGCCCACGTCTGGTGGTTCGACCTTTATCACCTCTGCGCCGAAGTGCCTGATATTCCAAATGGTAATGAGACATTTGTTCAGAGGGAACGAAATTGTGTGACTCACCCGAGGAGCTGGCCGCAGAACGGCCCTGCGATGACTTGCCCGAGCTCCAGGACGCGGACTCCAGAGAGCGGAAGGACCTTCTTATGAGCAGAAGCTAGGTTCCCCGGACTGGAGTGGTAGATACCCTGTTTACACGTGTCGGCCCTCGAAGGAACGCTTCACAGCGGTGAGGTTACATAGGTATTATACGGCATACCTTCGAAAGCCTGCTCGGCCAAGCAATGCAAGTGAACAAGACGTATGCGCTGGAACGCTTCGAGACAGCATGTTCACAAGCAGACTGCACGTTGGGTTACAATGAACGGTAGGATTGTTCAAGTACCGTTGAAAGTAGTGAGCACACGGCGCAAGTCGCGGGACCGTGGAGGGGCGCTTAGATTAGATGCACTCGCGAGCTTGTGATCGTTCGCATTGCGTGCCCACACAAGCACGAAGCCAGAATTCGGAGTAGAGATACAGTAACCCATACTTATAATGTTACAAAGGAATGATACAATGTGTTCCACGTTATCCAGCCCTGCTGGATTGTCCTCTCTATGTCGCAATGTCCGGTTTAACAATCTGCGTCATGTATGACCACGCCCGCGCGATCTTCTCGACCTTCTCAACCTCATCCTCCGAGACCTCGCCCTTCCATGTGCTCAAAAGCCTTCCTCGTCGTCAATTGCGCGCAGGACAGCGTCGACCTCCTTGCCCGTGACGAATGCGACATAACACGCGAGCGCGCACATCGCGTTCGTCGGATGGTCGGGCGGCGTCGCGATGAGGACGCGCACGGCCGAATCCATGACGTTGAGGTCGGGGCGGAGCTCAGCGAGGAAGTCGCGCACAGCACGCAGCTGCGCGTCGCTGAGCCCGAGGCCGCGCGGCGGGTGCTCGGATTGCGCGGCGCGAGCGTGAGGCGGAGATACGTGCAGCGGCTCTCGTACGAACGCGCGACGCCCGGCGTCGTGCCGTAGCGGATGCTGACCACGTGTGTGTACGGTGCGTCGGCGGTGTAGCCCGGAAGGCGCTCTAGTGCGTCGTCCTCGGTGTACGCCATGCACATCCATGGCAGGACTTCTTGCAAGTGTGAGGGGTCGACGAGCGGTGGAGGTGCGAACGCGTCTGTGGCGGGTGCCGATTCTGTAGCGGCGACCTCAGCTAAAGGTGCAGCATGCGAGGAACTTGACTCGGCAACAACTTTGTCGTCGTCTGTGTCGTGCAGGATGATGCGTTTCACCTTGCGGCGACGAGGAAGGTTGTTTCTGTGTGGCTCGACATGTCCTTTCGTCACAACCTTCACATCCTCGACCAGAGTTCCCTCCGTAGACGCCTTCTTTCCTTCCGTTTCTCCTTGTGCAGGTGCAACGTCTACTACCTGCGCTTCTAGTACAACCTCCGCCACCTTGACTTCTTCATTATCGTGAAGTACGACGCGCCTCGGGTTGCGTCGGCGTGGAAGATGACTCCGATGAGGCTGGATGTGTCCCTTGGGTGATGGCCATGCAGGCGGGGAGACGCCGTGCGTAGAGAGATGCAGACGCATCGTAACGCCACAACGTACGCGGAGTGGTGTCCGTACTGGCGCAGGCGGCGGGAAAGTGGCCAGCGGCGACGTGGGATAATTGTCCTTCATAGCTCAGAGTGATGCGGGGAAGAGGGTGCGGTGGTGGAAAAAGTGACTTGATGAGTCGAGTACCAGACTCGATTGGACTAGGATGATTATAGGTCGCAGAGAATCAGATGCAAGTGTCTTTATCCCTAAACCCACGCGTAGGGTAAGCGTCGTACACGAGGCGGGGAGGCGGTGATAGAGCAGGCGTACGTACAGTGATAAGCTATCGACTCGGTGGCTAGAACGTCTTCGATGAAAGATAGTGGGTGTTTGAGTTCAAGTTTCGTGGTGGCCACTCGTAAAGCGAGCCCGGACTTTATACACCTCGGCGTTTGGTTTTGGACTGAGAGCGGAAGAGCGGAATGAGATCGAGGGTACTGAAAGGATACTCCGATTCCGGACGCTCACCTCGTCACCGTTTGCATACAGACTGATTGCAACTGCCATCTTGGGGTCTAGGATTTGGATGTGGTCGTCGGGATGGCGGGGAGCGAGAAAGAGGCGCGGCAGATCCAATTTGGATAATCCCGCCAACGGGCGCTTGCAAAGGGCGATCGCAAGTTCCTGGGGTCCCGCGGAAGGGCCGGGACTGCATGGCAAGGACCCCGACTTGCCGCTTGTTTCGACCTTCACTGCCACTCCTTGCTTCACCGGACTTGCGCTCGATAGCGACCACGCTTGATGGTCCAGGACTCAGCGTGAATGCAGCAAAATCATGGGGAACACGTTCTCCGACCTTATGCACCCTCCCTGCCCCCGCAGAGCCCCGCGTTTCCCCCACATCCACCGGGTTTTGTCTGGCCGAAGTGCAAGGCTTCGAAGCTCCAAGGTTTACCCATTCAACGCGCAGCATCCATACAGCGATGCCGGCACCGGCTTGTCAGGGTTACAGGGCGAGGCTCAGTCTGACGGGAGCGAGAACGACTTTGGGTCCCGCTGTAAGTGTTCACCCTCTGCTACTCAATCTAACGCCAGATGCCACAAGCATAACTCGTCAAACTTCAAGCATTCAACTTTCAAGAGCTACTGTTACGGTGCCAGCCAGTGCCGGTTCCTAGTCGGAGGTGGCCTACGGTGCCGATGATAGATGTCTAGTACCGGCTTTGGCTCGAAACGGGGTTCTACGCCCGCCGTCTCTACGTCTCGTTGCTTGTGACGGTCGCACGCCGGTGTCACTGGATATTCATTATCGCCACTCTCATGACTCAGTACTTTCAGTTGTCAAGTAGACCGGCATGCTTGGAGATCTTACGTCGTCTCTACCTGTTTCCACGCCTAGTTCCTGCTACACACAGTTCGGCACTCGGAGAAAGCCAAAGGACACTGTCATTATACAAATTACTATCACATACATGGGTATGATATTCCAAGATACATCTTTGTCTTAGCGCACTTGAACGAAATACCAACAATAATGTAACTGCCCCGCGATCGGTCTTGAAGTCTATCATCTTGTCGTCAGAGCACGCGAGCCTGAACGACCTGTTCTGATGTCAGTTCGTGACGAGTCCGATAGCATGCTAACCGCAGTTCCTGTTGACGAGTGAATCAGAGCCACGACAGGATCGCCAGACCAGACGAACCTCGAAACTGTGTAATGCAAACTGAGGCTGACACGTTATGCTCTGCAAAGCATCTCCTACGCCATTCGCAGTCGCTGTTGGTGCAGTCAATGTTGGCGCAATTACGGAGCAGCCACGGGTGGCACAGCTACAGTGGCAGGTTCTGCTTCTAGAGTGGGATCAGATTCGGTCGGTCTGAAGCACAAAGGAAGATGACACGGACTCTGTACGGCTTCTGGAGCGTACTTCTTTCCTGTCCAATACGCCCGATACCGGAGTTCCTAACACACTATCAGCACATCGGGAGAGACGCGACGGAACGCACACGCACCTCTGGTGAAAACGAACTGAATGCGCTCTGGCACACGATGTTGTGCATGTACTGCGGTTGCCCGTTCTCGCTCAGGACACCTGTCGCCTCAAACACCTGGATCTCGGGGAGCGTGGTCGGGTCGCTCTTGGTGCGCTGCGCAGAGAGCGGCACGGGCACGCCATTGACCTCGGAGTAGGGTACCCACAGCGGCGGGAGGCCGAGGCGCGCTCGCTCGGCGGGGTCGGCGGGCTCAGGCGGGATGGGCTGCGGTGGTTCGCCGGTCGTCGAGTACGCGGTGATGTAGTCGCGTATGCGGAGCTCCTGGAGCGTGCACGGTCGCATTCAGCAGAGCGCGCCGCGGCGAGGAGGACGTTACCATGCACCTCAAAGCTCGTCTCGGGCGCGCTCCGCTGCGCGGGCACGTTCACGAAGATCTCGCACTGCCGGGCCTCCATCGCGCACACGGGGCTACTCGGGTGGGCGGGCGGCGGGCGAGGTGGGAGTCGTGGTTCAAGTTGTGGACAACGCGCCGCCCGGCGCTCGGACCCCCTTGTTCTCCAACCACCACCATCAGGTCAAGCCATGGAAGCTAGTTTCCAGCTCACCCTCGTCGCTGCCCACGTTGTACTCTGCTCAAATATGCTTTCTCGCTTGCTGTGCTGCTGTGCATAACGACGTTGTTTCCGTCGTGGCGACATCTAACTTCTTGGTGGACAGCATGTATTCTGGTGCCTGCTCGACCTATTCTCAGGATTATAAGCCCATGAAGTGGCTCACCATGCGCTCAAACACCGTCTCTGTTATCGCAAGATGCCTGAGGGTATGCAGTCACAGATTGTCAGAACGCGGTCCTCCTCCAGGATATCTGGCAGAGGTTTCTCTATCCGACGCCTGTTATCCTCCTCAAACCCCATGTTATACTCTTCGGCATCCTGATCACGGTGCTTCGTCTGGCCGGCCTAATTATCACTTTTCTGATATACAGCATCTGGGTTCAACTGGTGCTCTGCAGGGCCTTTGTCTTTTCTTTATGCATAGGGGCGAAGGAGCTTGTCTTATTCGTCCGGTACCTTCCGTACCTCTGGCTCCGTACACCAGACGAACTCGCAGCTCGCTCTCGTACCTTTTACGACGCCAGGACGGACGATAAGTTCTTGGAGGTTCAGACAGGGATGGGCACCATTCAGGAACGCTATCTGGGTATAGCCGACCAGCCGCCCTACGGGTGAGTTCACAGTCCTCTCATGCTCGTCCTTTCTAATCGAGCCTAGATGTGTATATGTCAAGCTATATCGTAGCCTAGACCGCATATACCAGGATTCTGCCCTCATGGCCTTCGTTCGCCTTGATCAAGACGGCAGCTTGGACTTGACAAAGTTGTGCCGCCTCTGGAACTTACAGAACTGCTATGTGAGCCTGCACCCACTACATACCGAACGCTGCTTGACAGATGTCTCAGGCTATCGATTCCTGCCGCCACAAAGTCTACAAGAATGTCACTCCGGGAAGGTTATCGCCGATCGCGGTGAAGTTGCTCACTGAAGATCAGTACTGGCTACGCGTGATTGGTATGACGTCCTGCCCTTCTTGGCCTTTGATTGTGCTCATCATAGTGTCCGTCCAGAGCGACCATCGAAACGTGTCAAGAACATGCGAGCTTTGAGAGCGCGATGTATCTGGTCGTTTCATCACCCCGTGCAAGCATGGCAGAATATCGTGGTCACTGTCCGCGGCTGGAACGCCTGCGATGTGGTTCAGCAAGTTTATGTCTTGCTAGTGGGACTGCTCTTAGGTTCCCTAGTTGACCATCTGAGGCTTGTGTCAACCTGGCAAGTGTCGAAGGGTTCGTTATCCGCGATCTGTCATTCTCTCTTCTCAGCCATTGCATGAAATGACCCATTGTATTCAGCGTGACCGGCATGTCTAGATAGCATAAACCCAGCTCGATTCACTGCGTGCGTCGTCATTTCCAAATTCATCTTCTCCGCCGCACGAACGCTGCCTCGAGCGCCTGGACCACAAGCGGCTGCACGTACACTACGCAGTACGCGCCAACCATGACCACCAGCGCGGCGTTCCAGCTCCCAGCTTCTCCGTGAGCAGCGCCTGGAGCAGGAAGCACTCGAGACGCACGACACGGTGCGTGGCCAACGCCGCCGCAACGACGGCCGTCTCGCCCAGCACGCGCATGGCGGCGGCGTGTGCGCGGATGCAGGCCCGCAACGCGGCGGGCTGCTGCACGGCTTAGGCGGCGCAGACGATGCTCGAGCGGAGCGCCCCTACGGCCCCAGCGACCGCGAGCGCAGATCTGGACGCGGAGGGGGTCTCGCCGACGTGCGGCCGGGCGAGCTGGGCGAGGTTGTAGCGGAGCAGGCGCGCTGCGACAGGCTGTCAGTGGCGTGATTGTGCACACGCGTAGGGGGAGGACGGCGTACGTTCGGGTACGTGATGCAGGCTGCGCAGCCCGACGTTCCATGTCCCTGGGCGTATCGGGTAGAGTGGGTGCAGTGGCTCTGGCATTTTGTGGTGTGGATGTGGATGTGTAAACTGCAAGGGGCTTTGTTTATGGCACGGCGCGTGTGCCATCAGTAGCGGCGCTGGAGACGTGCTCTGGCCTTGTCGGCAGAGTTTTGGCCACTTCGTGAGGTGAATTATGGGTTGGCAGGCAGGTAAACGGCTAAGCATGGAACAAAAAGTGTATTACTGCGTCAGGCTCAAGGCGATATCAGGCGTATAGTTCACGATTTATGCATTATAGGAGGATGAGTTACTGCCAGTACTTGCGGCGACGCAGGCGTATTGTGCGCGCGCTTTTGTGCAGCCACATTCGACAACGTCGTGCCAATTCTCGTCCGGTGATGGTCTCTCTAGACTAGAAGGTCAGCGGCAGAAGTTCATAGCTAGGTTCCAGGCGGATACGTACCAAGGAGGTATAGCCTTTGGTACTCGTTGGTCAGAGCCTCCAGCGTCTCTGACGAGAGCGTGTATGGCGGCTTGAGTTCAACAAACTCTTCCCAATCGGTGTCCACAACCTATATAAATATTGCTCATAGAATTAGGAGTCGCCAGGTGATCTAGCCTCGAGTATGGGACGGACTGTGACGTTCTGCAGCTGCCACCGGCGCTTTGTGAGGTTGAAGTTCACCTTGCCGGTGTGGCACACCGGGACGTCGTCGTACAGGTGCGTCTTCCGTATCTTGCCCCCGATTTGCTGGAAGAGCCGGACGCGGACGAAACTGCATCATAGTCAGCAAAACGTAGATCCCCGCCAGGCGCAAAGCCTGACTTACTCTGGCTCAGGCGGGTCAAACCGCGAGCGGGTGTCATATCTTCCCCAAGAGGACGATACTTCGATGTTGTCTGCGTCATATCCTGCTTTGCGCAGTGCCCGGTCTTCGATCTCTTCTGGACTCTGTGTGAAGATGTGGCGCAAGTTGCGTAGCACGTCAAACGTTGTTTGTAGTCTTGTTAGTGGATGCGTTGGAGGTATCCTCTGCAAAAACGTAACGCTGTCATAACGGGGAATGGGGCTGGCGATCTGCCGTAGCTTGTGCGTCGAGTGTACTGAGACTCGAACTGGGTTGGAGCATGATGAATCCGTGCTGAACTTGGACTCTTCCGAGCCAACGGAGGACGACAGGTGTGTTGTCATTGAGAGAGCAGAGAGATGACTAGAGCGAGACTTGCAGGGCCCATGTATATTATGCTGGAGTGGCTGAGTGGAGATCCCGGAACTAGGCGACAGGCTGTGAAGAACAAAGGCGGAGAGCGCTTAATGCGTATTGTTGAAAACCTGGCATTCTTTGTAATTCTCATTTATTATCTGGCAGTCTCCACCGCCTGTTGTACGTTCGAGTCGCCTCTGTGCGGGGTCGGGATTGCGGACAACGTGGCTTGATCCGTGCTTCCGAGTATGGCAAGAGCTTCGTGGCGCAGGTCATACCGGGCAAGCGCGGCGGAGTTTCATTGTAACTTGCGCTCGGACTCCCATCTCGGTCGACCGATGGCTAGAGAATGAACGTATGTTCGCCCCGTCCTCGTCGTGTGCACGCTCTTACTCGTCGTCTAGAACCTCCTCAGGACCCTCACAGACAGCCGGCTCGCCCAGGAACCTGACCTCAAGCTCCTGCTCAACAACGTCAAGGAGGCGCGCGTGAGTACCCTCCCGGAGCACCGTTGACTCCCGCTCATCCCCTCACAGAAGCAATCTCACGACAACAGGCATGTAGATGCATTCTATGACTCGCTGGATGGGCTCTTGCAGGACCTCCGTCAGGTCACCATGGTGCGTAGACCGCGTCACTCGAACCAAGAACGCGTCTTACCAACCACTGAAGGATAACCGGGATGCGGAGGCGTTCCTCAAACCAGTGTCCAAGACAGAGGTCCCGGACTACTACGATGGTGCGTCGCGATATCATGTCTCAGTCCCTCTCCAACCATCCCCGGCAGTTATCATGCACCCCATGGACCTCCAGACCATGCAGAAGAAGGTGAAGCAGAAAGCGTACAAGTCCAAGCGAGAGTTCAAGGACGACCTTGACCTTATCTGGAGCAACTGCTTCACCTACAATGCTACGGAGGTGTGTACGGACAAGCGGCCCGCGAGCGCACTGACCAAACTCTTTTGTCACCAGAACCACCCGCTCCGGCAGTGTGCGATGCGCCTGAAGGCCAAGGCCGAGAAGCTTCTCAAGAACATTACCGACCGGCGGGAGCGCCAGGATCCCCCCATCCCCTCCGATGTTTCGCGTGGTGGCACACCCAAGCTGAATGGCAATGGCGTGAACGGTCATGCTGTGGCACGTCCACGCTCCATCGCCTTCACGAAGTCGCCGAGCCCATCCAAGCCAGCTGTGGTAACAGTCGCTCGGCGAGACGCACAGTTCCCAGACCAACCTGCGATTGTGCGGACCGCAGAGGGGATGGCGGAGTGGGCGCAGCTGGACCGGGAGCTCGATGCACGGTTGCAAGGCGAGCTGCTCGCGAACGGGTCCAGCGGGCCTAGCGTGGAGGAGCGGCTCCGCGCGCATACCGGACACGCAGAGGCGCACGACGAGGACGCCATGTCGGTCGACGGCGAGGTTGGCGAGAAGCGCAAGCTGTGAGTGGCAAGCCGGTGCCCCGTGGCATGTATTTTGGGGCTAACCGCACGCAGGAGCCCGGGCGAGGGTCGGCCCCGGAAACGCGCGCGCACGGCACGCCCGAGAAGGACGCCGTGGAGCTCTGGTGGGACGCGATGCAGACGGACGCGCTCATCGGCAACGGGCTGCCCACGCTCGTGCACGCGGCGTCGGAGCTCGCCGACACTGTCGCGCCCGCAGGCCCGTCGCGGAGAGCAGACCAGCGCCCGCGCAAGAAGCGCAGGAAGCAGGACGAGCGCGCGCAGAAGACATTGCTGGGGCGCATGAACGAGAACATCCGGACGCTGCGGCGCGTGCGGGACGTGCATGCGCGGCTCGCAGTGCTCAAGGAGAGCGTGGACGACCCTGCGGGCGGAGACCCGCCGCTGCCGCCGCCCCCACCCTTGGACGACCTCGAAGATCCTATTGACGACCGCCCGTGGCGCGTTCCAGCAACAGGTGTCGACGTGGGCGAGCGGAACGCGGACGAGTGCATGCATTGGATGAGCCGCAAGGTGCTCGAGCACGCCGGATTCCAAGGTACGCCTCTATGTATGCGCGTGCTGCGGCTGTATGACTGAGACCGGGGCTCAGGGACATCAAAGGTCGCACTGGACGTGCTCGCCGGTGTTGCCTCGGACTATCTTCTCAACGTCGGGCGGACATTACACTTCCTCACGGAGAAGTATGCACAGAAGATGACGCCTGAGGAGATCATCCTGCATACCCTGTTCGAGAGCGGCGTGACAAGAGCACCGTACGACCTTGAGCGGTACATCAAGGAGGATATCGTGCGGTACGGCAACCGCATGAGCGACCTGGAGAAGAAGTTGAACCACACGTACTCGGAGGCAGTAAGCAGGCTTACTTATGGCTTCGTGGCTTCATTCTTGTGCTGACTGCTTACTAGACTGCGGATATGGCTTGGGACGACGAGGCTCTTTTCGGTGGCGAGGAGAACGAAGAGGAGGAGGGAGAATTCGTCATGTATGTCCTTCCTGGATTCCGGTGTCGGCTATACTCAAGGATAGTCCACAGGGGCAACTTCGCAGACGCGTTTGGCGAGGACTTCCTTGGTCTACGCGAATTGGGCATCGCAGCCGAGTTTGGCCTCGCGAGTCTCAGCGTGCCGAAAAAACTGCTCAAGAGCAAAGGCAAGGGTGCCAACGCGCCTGGCGCTGCTTCTGCGTGCGTGCATTCCTTTTTATCCTCTCGTACAGACACTTATCATCCTGTCCATGCTCGACAGGAAGAAACCCTCGGAACCTCCACCACCCTTCCCTCCACCCCCGCCCTTCGTCCCGCTCGATTCGCGCGCCGTCGAGGACCAGATCGGGCTCCTGCGGCCGTTCTACCAGCATCGTCTCGCGCAGCTCGCCGTCAGCGCGGCACCCGCCCCTCCCCCATCCGCACCCTCCGCGCCGCTCCCGCCCTTCAACCCGACGCTCCCCGGCAGCCACGCGCCACCGCGCCCGTTCCCGCAAGCGCCCTACACGCCTGCACTCGCGCCGCCGTCCGCGCCGCCAGAAGCGCCGCCGCCGTCGCCGCCCGTGACGCTCCCCGACGACCCGCCCTCGCCTGCACACACGAAGCTCGGGCCGCTCGGGCAGGTGCTCAAGCCGAGCGGCGCGGCGGGCGCGGCGAAGAAGAAGGACAAGGCGCCCGCGAAGGGCCGTGGCCCCGCCGACGGCGCGCCGCCGGTGCAGGCCCCGGGGCTGCCCCGCCGCCGGGCACGCCTGGCATGTTCGCCGGCCTGATCTCGATGCTGGGCGAGGACGGCACGCCAGCCGCGACGCCGGTCGCGACGGCGGCGCCAGAGACGCCGAAGAAGCCGAAGCCGACGCCGACGAAGAAGAAGAAGGGCCAGCAGCAGGTGCAGGGGCAGGGCACGCTCGAGGCGCTGCCGCCGCCGATCCTTGCGTCGGGCTAGTGCGCTTTTTCTCGTCTGCGAGTCGGGTAGCAGCTGGTGCTAGTTGGTGGTTGTTGTATTCTACGGGACATTCCATGGGCAGCTCCTCTGGATATATATGTTGTGCTATTGTATTATCGTAAATGTAACCCCTTGTGTCCTCGTTGCTGGAGGACATAATCAGCATGCATCGCGCTGGGATGGAAGGTGGTGCACATTATAAATCTTTCTCGGATAAACAACATGCAGGCGGGAAACCAAGAAACGGGGTAAAGATACAGTATACGAAAGACAGATGCACAGGTAACCCCGCCACCAGGTCTTAGTTCGAGGTTTCCTCACGGTCCAAATCCTTGGTAGACTGGATCGACAGGTACGTGTCCGCCGTAATCCCAAGCTCGCCGACAGTACAATCTTCGTTACAGAGGTGGTCCCACCCGTCATCGGTGCGCATAAACAGACCCAGTCTGCACACAAACACGTCAGTCCACGCAGTACCACAGAAGAGAGAAGCGCAGAACGCACTCGTCGTAGCTGTCTTGGATGCCGAACGTGCGGCACGCGGTCCAGAGCACCTTGCGCACCGTGTGCTTGTTCTTCGTCTTGAACTGCGACCCGCACTCGCCGTCCTCGTCCGCCGCGCCGTCCGCGTACATCACGCAGATCACGAAGCTCGCGTTCGGGTCGTACGCGCGCGCGGCGGGCTTCGGCGGGCTCGCGCGCGTGGGGCCTCGCCGGGGCGTGCGCACGGGCGAGTCGCGCGCTGCGGACGCCTTCAAGGCCTCGCTGCGCGCCGCCGCCGGCTGTGGCTGCAGGCTCGTCCTCCTCCTTGACGTGCACACGGTCCTCGATGACTTCGAACTCGACTTCTTCCTCCTGTGCCTGCTCCTGTGCCTGCTCCTCATTCTCCTCCACATTATCCTCTACGTAGTCCTCCATGGGCTCCTCCACATGCTCATGCACGCGCCCCTCCGCCTCCGGGCTCGTACGGCGACGCTTCGCTGACGCGGGCACATCCGCGTCCGGCTCGGCGTCCGACTCGACGATGCGCCGCTTCGCCTTCTTCTGCGGCGAGCGCGGCAGGGAGTCGTCCTCGGAGAGCGGCGCGAGCGCGGGCGGGGCTGCCGCCTTTGCGGGCTTCGTCGAGGGCTTGGATGCTGCGGGCTTCGAGGGCGCGGATTTCGACGATGCGGGCTTCGAGGGCGCGGGCTTCGACGGGCCCGGTGAGGGCTGCGCGGAGCGGCGCGACGAGCTCGGTTTCGCCGCAGATCTCGACGTGGGGGCTCTGGTGGGTGCGGCGCTGGGCCGCGCGTGTCCGCGTGCGAGGGCTCGCCCGCGGGCGGCGACGGGTTCGGGATCTCGGTCTTGGCGTCGTGGGACGGCGCGGCGGCGGGCTGGCTCGGGCCTGCGGACGCCGCGGGGGTCTGGAGGCCTGTTTGCGGGCATGCTTCAGCGGGTCGAACTTCGCGGCAGAGGCCTGCACGACGCACCTGCGGCCTCTTGCGCTGGCTGCACGAGCCGCACCTCCACCGTGGCCATCACGGCCAAGAGCCCCGCCCACGCGCTCGCCGCGATCCGCACGGGTGTCCGCTCGGCGTTGGCGTGGCGTTGGCGTTGGCGGGCACGTCCGCCGTGTAGAACTGTACCTGCGCGTCCGGCGAGATGCCAAACTCCTGCCTGGCCACGTCCACCGCGGTCTGTGTCGCCGCGCGTCAGCGAGGGGTCGTTTGCAAGAGATTGTGAGGGTCACTTGCGCCGTATGCGTGTGGTGCCTCTACCACGACTCTCTCTGTGCCATACTGCAACAAGAGAAGGTTTCGGGAGGACTTGACGTCTGGATTCGTTGGGTGGGTGAAGAACATCGTCGAGGTCAGGCCTCTTGTCACAGTTGCGAGCAACATGCATCGCGCGCGCGAACCCCATCTGAGCTAGATCACGTGAGCGTTTATCGGACGAACCGTCGTGTCCACGCTTAACGTACTTCGTGAGGAACCAGGTGCTGAAGGAAACGCTGCTACTCATTGCAGCTTGGTGTTATGGAAACGTAGCAGAGTCCAGCTATAGAAACAGTCACGCTATCCGAGAGCTTTCTCGCTCGACCCACTCCTCCTATGATTGGAGATGACTATGGTCGAGGCAACGACGTCGGTGTCCCGGCTAGTCTCACGTAATGTATTCGAACGAATCATAGGTAGGCAATCGGGGTAAGTTCAATAAGGGGATATACGCAATACAAGTACATATAGCCGTTACCAAATTCCTTCGTCCATCCACCACCCGCCAATACGAATAAATTAGGGCGCGCTGAGGACGGTCTGCATGAACTGGTCGTAGTTGATCTGGACCCAGCCGTCGCGGTCCGTATCGAGACGCTGGAAGCTCTCGGTGAGGGTCTTGATGACGACGCACGCGCGGACGAAGCGGTCGAAGGAGATGCCGGCGGCGCGCTCCCGGGCATGGACGTCGTGTTCGCTTGTTGCACGTCTACCCCGAACGGCGGGGCCCCCTCGTCAGCGGCGCGTCCGGCACTCAGAACACGTGAGCGACGCACCATATTTCTTCTCGAGCAGGTGCAGCAGCTGCGGCGAGAGGTTGTACCCGAACTGCGTCAGCGCCTGCTGCAGCTCGTTGCGGTCGATCGACCCAGAGCGGTCCCGGTCAAAGTGGCGGAAGACGTTCTGCCAGTCCTTGATGTACTTCCACAGCCCGGCGAACTGCGTGGATGGTCAGCGGGCGAGGGCGCGGCAGGGCGCGGCGAGGCGTACCTCGTTGAAGCCGATCGTGCCGCTGCGGTCCGTGTCCTGCAGCGGAAGTGAGCGCAGGACGAACAGGAAGAGGATATGTGCGTACGAAGATGGTCATGAGGAGCTTCACAGTGTCGAGGTCGAACGCTGTGTGAGTGTAAGCAAGGGAGACACCCCGAGAGGCCTGCGCAACTCACGAGACCAATCTCCGTTGATCAACGCACGCTCTGGCAGCACCAGCACATCAGCACATCTCCCCTTCACTTCCCAGACGAGTTATACTCACGGAGCTCCTGCGCAGTGATGTGTCCCGACCTGTCCGCATCGACGGCTGTGAACCAGTTCCAGAGCCTGTGCGCGGTGGTGTCAGTCGTGGCACGCCAGGCCAGGGGTGCCGCACGCACTGAGGGTCTGCGCCTGCCGGGGGGCCGGGCGGCGGGACAGCAGCTGCGAAGCCGCCGGGGTTGCCAGGGCCGCCGGGGCCGCCGTAGGGCGGGGCAGCACCGTAGCCCCCGCCGTATCCTGGGCCGCCGCCGCCATATCCGCCGCCGTATCCGCCGCCGTACTGTCCGCGTCACGATCAGCCCAAACCGCGCACGATACGAGCAGCGCCGGGACTCACGCCTTGGTTGTAGGACATTGTTCAGAGGGGGTTGTGCTGGTGGTGGTTGCAGAGAGAGGAGAGGAGCGATGACACGTTTGGCGATCGTTGCTGATTATTGCCGGCGCGCAGCCAGCGCGACCCGCGGGCTTTATGGCTTAGGCGCAGCGCCCCTGGAGCAGTACACACACTGCACGCCAAGCCATAGAGACAACAGCCTCATCCAGCGAACGCACAGGCATCTCGCAGGGCGTTGGACGGATAAGGGCACCCGCGGAGGACGGGTCTTGCCATGGCGCGGCACAGCCACATGTACAGGGTCTAGCAATCTCCCACAGTCTCCTGCACGTCATCGCACGGAGGGCCCCTGCCGGCACAGTGGTCGAGCACAGAGCGCGAGTCAGCATGCTAGGAGACTGTCAGTGCCCGGTACAGCGTCCTCCGGAGCCACCTACACAGCACAGGGCAGTGCACAAGAAAGAGGCACCACGGGCCACTACGCTGCGGACGTGGCCAGGACTGAGAGCAAAGCAATGCATTTCTAGCAGGTATGTACTGTATATACGCCCGGTGACAAAGATCCAGTTTTATATACATAGCGAGAGCGCAAGGAGGAAGAGTATACTAAAGAAGCCCGGGGCGTGCAATAGAATGCATGCGGCTGTATCATAACATGTAACGAGAAGAGGTCCGCGAGAGCATGCGTGACGAAACGAAGAAGAGAAGTCATGAGCCTCGCCGAGCGTGGCGGCGCGGCGGTCGAAGGGGTGGGGGGTCAAACACCCTGAAGGAGGAAAAACCATAACAAAACAACAGGTCGAAGGGGCAATATGCGCATAGTACACATAAAGATATTGAGGTAGGCTCGATGCGGGATAGCGTGTTGCGGCGGGCAAGAACGGTGCTGATGCGTGGAATACGTCGAAGATGGCAAACGTAGATGGAGTCGGTGGATGAAGCATGGGCGAGGGCGTCCGCGCGCGGGCATGGGCCACAAAACTACCGTATGAGGCGGCTGTAGTCGAGCCTGCTCTCGCGCCGGTCGCGGTTGTTGTCCCGCTTCGGAAACGCGTTCCAGAAGCGCAGGGTCTCGTCGCCCGCGCCGGTCACGATCGTCTCGCCGTCCGGGCTCATGGCGAGGTACAGCACACGGTGCGTATGCCCCGTGAGCGCCGCGACCATGTCCAGCGACGGGTACTTCCAGATGCAGATCTGGTTCTGCGCCGTCGTCGATGAGAACCCGTGCGTCGAGACCAGCTCGTGTGAGGTGAGGGACCACGTCAGGTTGCAGACCTGCAGTGCCGTCAGCAGGGCTCCAGACGCGACGCTGCGTTCCTTGACGTACCTGACTGCCGGTGTCCAGCTGATTCAATAGGCTGCCCGTTTGGACATTCCAGAAGCGGATGTGCTTGTCGGCCGTACCACCTCCGCTCGCCAGTACGCCGCTGACGTGTGGATCCCAGGCGAGGGCCTTTACTGCCGCCGTGTGTTCATGGAATTTGAACACAGGTATATCACTGGCATCTTCTGCACCGCTCGTGCTTGCCCCGCTACTTGGCGCGGCAATGGGATTGTTCCGTATCCCGGGTCGCTTGCTGCCCCGGATATCCCAGATGCAGACCTTGTTATCGTTGCCCCCACTCGCCAGAAGCGCAGACTGCTGCCCCGCATCTGTATTCCATCGCAATCCACAAACTTCCTGCTTGTGGCCCAGCGACTTCTTGAATGGCCGCGTGGTAGCTTCACGCACATCTCGGTGGCATATTATTCGGTCGCGCGACCCAGAAGTCAAGATGTGCTGGTTCCATGACAGTGCGCCTATTCGATTCGTATGCGCCTGCTGATACGTACGCTGCTTGAGCAGCGTGTGCGCGTCGTATATGTGCAGTTTCCCCGATAGCGTCCCAACTGCCAGTGTCGTGCCCTTGTGTGGCGGTGATGTCAGCACCATTCCACCCGAGACACGTAGGTTGTGCGCACCTTCTCTACCCATGATAGCGAGCTCACTGTGTCGTTGGTATCTGACAGATCGCACAACTTGGACACCGCGGCTGTGTGTGCTGTCCACAGGTATACGCATGAACCCAGTCCCACACCGAGGACGTTCGTGCTCGACCAATCCACCAGGTTCAGATAGAAATCGTCTGCCAGCTCTGGCGCGTCCAAAACACGATAGGGTGTCTTGCACACGGTACGGAGTTTCTTCCGTGGACTCTCCAGCATTTGTCTGCTCTCTGCTCGTACAGGACTCATGGAGTAGGCTTCGTCGGCAGGTGTGTCAAGCCGTCGCCCAGGAGTACCGGAATTAGACCGCGATGGTGAGTTGTAGTTGAAAAGCCGCTTCCTAGTGGGAGTAGTAGGCATTGCAGAGCTAGAGGCCTGACGAACGGGAGAGACGGGGCGGTTGGGAGAAGGAGGGGTGACCTCCGTTGTCAGGATGGATGTGAAGAGGGCGTTCGCCTGCTCCTTCTGCGCGTCGGATTCGGTGGGTATTATTCGAGCCTTCGCCGGAGTCGTAGGTGGGATTTCATCTTTGAGCTGGTAGGAGGTGCGGATGTCTCCAGTGTCTCGGGTAGGCACAAACCGATCGCCGTAGTCCCTGCGCCCGACGTTCTGGTCGCCGCCGCCGCTGTCATAGCCAGCCATCAATGAGTCGGTGGATGACGGGGCGACACCAAATGTCAGCTGCGTCCGCTGTCGATTGCGCCGGCCGCGTTCTTCGTCATTGTCTGGCGCATGGGACGCGCGGAGACGTTTGCCAAACTGCGAGTTCTTCAGACTGGACATGGTGGGTGTTGGGGGCAAGATGGGGGTGGCAGTCAGCAGCAGGGGTTATATAGCACGTAATAGAGCGACCAAAAGGGCGTCGAGATCAGGTCATGGAATGCAGAGGGCGGAGGATAGGATGCGAGGCGCCGGAGAGGATGAGAGGGAAAGACAAGTCGCGTCCAACATCGGCGGCGGCTGGTCCCCCGCGTCGCGTGTTACGTAAGCCGTTCTTCCAGCTCCGAACCGGAGTCCCATCAATTTTCACGAGCTCCGCACCTTCCGGTCTCCGTCTCCGCTTCATTTTGAGTGGCTGTCGCGACTCGCGACCATCCTCCGCTGGCTCCGATCCGGAATTTCATCGTCTGTCTACAATGCACCCAAAAACTCCATTGTCCATCTCATATTCATCTTCAGATATGACGTAGTGGTGGCTGATTTTTTCTAGTTTCCCAGGGATCCTATTCCTAACAGTGTTACGAGCAAAGTCCCCGACGAAGGTCTAGACTGACCTCGGAGACGGTCCATGCTAGGAGACACGGATGGTCAGCCACGGTTTGCATATCTCGTTAGTCAGGTGCCCTGACTCAACCCGCAAGTCTGGTTATCTCACTCCTGCAGAACCCACGCGTCGTTAGTAGCTGATGGCCATGGGGAAGCTCACAGCACTGCACAACTCCCCGGCAGCCTTCGATTTATTGCGGCTCTTACACTGTGTGAGAGAAGCGGGCATTGCTGCGTGTACGATGCTGAAGCTATATTGTGTGGCGTAGCTTACGCCACACATGATACTGTATGTAAGCCTCTCGGCATATTCAAAGCATCCGTCAAGGTCTAGGCCCCGGAAGCTTTTCTCGCACCATGTCCCTTCCCTCCGTCTTTATAACCTAGCTTTTTGCGAGATTTCTGACCCCAATTAGCGTGTGATGGGCTAGACCCAGTGTACTTGGCCAGCGAGCACTGTCGTGAATAATGTGCATATTTGCTCACGCAATCTGTCGTAGCGGATGAAGTGCCGAATCCGCCAGGTCGACGTCTAGAACTACTCTAGACAACTGGACCAGCTTACAGATGAGATTACTCGATGTGATGCGTTTTTCCTGTGTCAGTCGTCCACAACGCAACGTTGCAAACATCAACTGATCAAGAGTGATGTCCTTCTCTGGGCACGGAAGAGCCCAGTGGGAATTTGCGCGATGCTTGACACTATCGAGTTTTGGCCTTTGTACTCAACGAATGAGCACTCGTCGACTTTACCGGCACATCGAACCGACTGTCAGCCTAGGTTGGCGGTGAGAGGTATCCGAGGTCAGGTACTGGGTTTTCGGGGGTCTGTAGTCATCCACCGCGCCTCACGCTTGTGACTGAGGCCTGGCCTGAACCGCAACCGCTGCCCACCTCTCGAATGTCGACCTCACGCACGTGAAGAACGACATCTATGCATGGACCAACAAACAACAGACCTTTACTCTCACCTTTCGTTGACGTCCTGCTTCCTGGAGGCAACCCTCTACGGCCCGACCGCCGTTGGACAGCCTCAACATGCATTTGTTCTGCAGGCGACGGCAACTCTGCACTCTATTACGCACCTGAATGGCATCGCTAGAAACTCCCTAGGAGACATTGTACTGCAAAAGCAGATGGCTAGCCACGCTACCGACACGCTTCACACAGCCTTGTTCTCGTCGTGTCGGCCTGTAGGCGCGTTACCCGTTCTGGTAGGCTTTACCGGGCGTATTCTCCGACGCAGCGTGTCATCTGGCATACCAGCTCCTTGCCGGCAACCTTCTCTCTAGAGATCTCGACAGATTCAAGGTGCCTATTGTCCTGGACCGTGGATGGCGCCACAGGTTGTCCTGCCTACGACCCGTAATTCTCTTCGCGCGCTCAGGACGGCGCTGTGATACGCCAGGCTAACATCTACTATGCGTAGAAGATCATGCCACTCGCGACTCTATTGTGATACAGCCTTTGGTGGACATCGAGGACGCAGCTCGGAACACACGCGTCCTGCGGCGGTGTCGTCGTGCGTAATGCCAGCACTGGTCCTGCCGCTAACTTCGTCCCTTCCTCTTTCGGCTCTCCATTGTTCTTGCCCTACATAAGGATCCCACCGAGCATCCCAAGACCAACAAGATCCAAACTCGACATGGCTACTGGTGAGCCGTCCTGCAAAGTCGCAGTTCGTCAAGCGACTCATTCTGCTACGCAGTTTTTGAGACTATCCGCCCCATCCCTTCGCACTCCCTTCGAGCCCTGACGATAGCGCGGCTCCGAGCTTCAACAACGTTGCTGTGCACGTTCAAGACGCGTTCGTCCTATCGTTCGCGATCGCGAAGTCGTGCATCACGCGATGTGAGGGCGCGCTTTTTGAGGGTTTACAGAATAAACGTCCGTCAAGAACTGGTGAGTCCTACCAATGATCAACTCTTGCGTGGGCTCATCTGTCGGCCTTCAGAATACTTCTCGACGGGCAGTGACGAGAAGGAAGCTTTCGGGCTGTGGGTCATGCGGAAGATCTTTGAACCCATCTCGCGCTTCCTGCAGCTTCTCCGGCGCGATGCTCGTCTTTACAGCCTGGCCATCTCGTCGGCACCCAATTTCTTCCGCGTTCTGGGGCTACTTACCAAGTCGATCCCACCGGCACACGTCCCACAAAAGTCTGTCGTTCCGTACTACACCTCTCACCCATCATCAAAGTATTTGGGAACACAACGCTCGATTGCAAGCCTTGTCGATCCGAACCTGCGGCTGCCGGAGCACGACCTTTGATACTTTCCGTGTTCGTTCGACTCCTATACCCACCTAATGAACGCGCTTCATGCATGTAGTGTATCGATAACCACATCTCTTCTGACAAACTAATCGAGGACTTTGCATCACTTCCGCTTCCGCATGAAGACCCTGGCGTGCGCATTTTTAGAGTGTGATCGTGAGCTCTTGTCGCTCGTAACACTGTATCTCCACTCACGACACAACTGTAGAAATATACGTCTCTTTGCGATGCTAGGTATGCCGCGCCGTTCAACTGGCTCCAAGCGCCACATGCCCTTGTCCTCTGTAATCGGGAGGTGTTGTAGTTCGTGAGGAAGGGACCACCGAACACTACAGGATGCATGCTGTGCAAAGCAGCGTAGCGACCTTGTAGTGGCCTGCTTCTCGAGCACGCCACGAGCGTATATACAGATCTCAGGCATGCGTGCGTCCAACTGCACCATCCACGACCTGAAATGCTACACGAGCTGCAAGCCTACATCCTCGACGTCCTCGGTAGCTACGCTATTATGCGGCACCGGACACCCGAGGAGCACTGTGCATCCGCATGGTGGTACAGCTCGCGCGCAGACCTGCCGCGACGCGTCTCCACGCCGTGCATCGAGGCTCTATCCTCGTCGCCACTGAACGATTATCCAAGGCTGCGCTCATCCTCGTAAGGCAAGCAGCCCCCGCTTTGCGTACCTGCTGATCCTTGTCCAGTCCTCCTGCGGGCCATGTCCGTGTCAAGTTCTTCCTTGAGCCGACGTACCAGAAGATCATGGACCAATGCTGCACCTTTGCCGACTTCCTCTGGACGAGGAAGGAAGCCTGGACTTCGGTGCAGTGCGCCGACAGTGGGGCCTGTCGAGATGCATGGTGAGTTAGTCAGCACAAGACCGACGAGTACTCACCAAGGTGTAGGTTCTGCGGTACACGCAGGCGAAGGCATGAAGAGCTTCAGCCCGCGATGTCAGCACAAGCTCCTCCCAAAGAGGTCCGCGTCATGCGAGGGCACGACAAGTGCATCAGCATAGTCGGTGCGTTCGTGCTCGCACGGGACCGTAGGACTTGACTCACCCGCTGGACATTGCAGAAGAGCCCCAAGACGCGCGAACGGCAGCACGAGCCAAACGTATCCACTGGTTTGACCGACTGAGCAGCCTACAGGAGGAATTCTATGCCTATCAGTTGCCAATGCTTGTCCTTGCCATTCTTCTAGCACTTGCGATATTCGCATGGTCGCGGCTCAACTGGCCTGCGTGGCTTGCAGTCGTCGCGTCCGAGGTGGCCTTCATATACACCCTGCCACAAATTGTTGCATTCTGCTTCGGCCCACCGCGGCCACCTCGCAGAGTGGGCTCGTACAGATTGTCTGGTGATGAGAGACTGAGCGTAGAGACGGAATATGCGTTATGCACTCACCCTTACTATGCATCTATGCTACTATGCCGTATGCAATCATTCAGTCCTCTGTATGCCTTGTGGGGAGAGTAAGCTGAGTTGGTTACTAGTGTAAGTGAGCGTTTTAGAGGAAGTAAGCCAAGAGTAAGCTTGGGGCTTAGCGGCCAGGGGCATCATGACGCAGGTGACGCTCATTTCGGGTTCCCCACAACCGTCATGTTTCCCTCGCTTCAACCAGAACGCATGCCATGGACTTCAGAGCCTGGCTTACGAGGCCGTTCAAGTTCGCTGCGGTCCCTGTCTCGGTCCTGACGCTCATTGTCTATGGAGCCGTCTTCGTCGCGGTGCTCCTCAGCGACCAGACCCCTGATGTGCCGAAGAACGAGCAAGGGCTGAACTTGCAGAGGGCATACGAAGACTTGCATGTGGTGCGTATGTCCTCAGCTCTGAACGCATATACCTTGATTTTTTTCTGTGCAGATCACACAGCGCCCGCATCCCTACAACTCTCACGCCAACGACGATGTCCATGCTTTCCTTTTGGACAGGCTCAAGCCTATCGTCGGCTCGCAGGACTACATCCACCTATCCGAAGACACAGTTTACAACGCGACCTATGTATCAGACCGGGGCGGCTTCTACTTCGAGAGCACGAATATTCTGGTCAAGGTCGACGGTACTGACGCGCCAATGTGCGATCGGACGGGGTCGTGTTTTCCGCGCACTACGACTCCGTGTCGACCGCTCCGGGCGCGACCGACAACGGGATGTCCGTTGCCACGCTCCTGCAGATGGTCGAGTACCTCGCCGACCCGGAGCGCAGACCGCGCCGTACCGCTGTGTTCCTTTTTAACAACGGCGAAGAGGACGGGCTCAACGGCGTGCACATGTTCTTCGAGCACCCGTGGGCGAATCTGACCACGACTTTCGTCAATCTTGAGGGTGCAGCGGCGGGCGGGTGAGTCGATTGTCGCGGTACTCGTTCAACTAAAGCTAAAGCTAAGCCACCTGCAGCCGTCCCATCCTCTTCCGCACATCTTCGCTCGCTGCAGCACGTTCCTTTGCTGCGAAAGGCGTCCGCCACCCACATGGCAACGTGCTGTCCGCCGATGCGTTCGCGCGTGGCGTCATCAGGTCGCTCACCGACTTCTCTATCTTTGCGAAGGGCATCCCAGGCGAGAAGAACGGCATGGCGGGCATCGACTTCGCGTTCTACAAGAACCGCGCATACTACCATACGCCGCTCGACTCTGTTCCCGGTATGGGTCGCCGTGAGGCTCGCAGGGCGCTTTGGGCGATGATGGAGACTGTAAGAGGAGCGGGATTGGAATTGTTGAACGGTCCGGGTATCGACGATAATGGCGATACTGGAGTGTACTTTGACGGTACGCTTCTCGACATGGTCATGGATACGCTGTCTCACACGTATGCAGTCCTTGGACGTGTTATGGTGGCTTTACCTTGAGAACACTGTTCATCGCCCACGTTGCCCTCTTGATCCTTGGCCCTTCAACAGTGCTAGGTCTCCTGGCATGGTTACTCGTTTTGACGAAGCATACGAGGGGTGAGTGCATCCGTCTACAGTTTACATCATCAATTGACAGTACCCCAGACCATGTGCACGAATATTCTGAGGATCCTACAGCGTGGCAGCGGCTGAAGCTGGCAACCGCGCAACTGATGGGGTGGGGCCGGTTTTGGCTCTCATTCCTGATTGCCATTTTGGTGAACGTCGGACTCGTCGCAGGATATGTGAAAGTGAACCCCGATGTAGGTGTATGTCTCGCAGACGACAGTTGGCGCTGACAGTTTGCGCTTAGGTAATCTATTCGAAGGAATATGTTGTCCTCACAACGTTCCTGGCAGCCTCTTTCCTATCGTATACGCTGTCCTTGCAACTCTTCAACAAGATCTGGCCTTCGCCACCTTCTTCCCAGAAGTTCGCCATACTACTTGAGACATACTTCCTCTCTTGGGTCTTCCTCGTGATTGGCACAATTGGCGTCAACAATCTACACATTGGTGGGGCGTATCTCATTTCTGCCTGGAACTTGTGCGCCTGGCTTGCCGCGGTTGCATCCCTCTCAGAAGCCGTTTTCCACGCGAAGAAAGCTTCTGCACAAGGGGCAAAGCCCGACCTCGATATCGTCGAGGAGCCCGAGTCGGCAGAGCATGATCCGCCAACGGGACACCGCTTCGTGCGCGGCATACGTTATGACGCTCCACAGCGCGCGGAAAACGGCGACGAGCACGCAGATCCGGAGCCTACTGAGACGGAGCCGACGGAAATTACCCCATTGATGCAGCAGCAGCGAAGACATTCAACCGGCGGGAGAGAGTACATCGTAGGCGTCGACAATGAACCTCTTCGCGTGGACGGGACCGGGAAGAGGGAGTCTACACACGAAGAGTATGGGTGGTGGATCCTGCAGATGCTCGTCCTCGTGCCTCTACCGGCACTGCTGCTGTTCCAGGTCACCCTCATCCTCGTACACGCACTCCGGAATACATTGGCTGACGGAAGCCTCCCGTTGTTGGTGCGTGCATTGTCATCCTCTACTGTCCTACATTACCTGATGAGTCTCGCAGTATATGGCGGTCTCGCGTTGCTTGCTACACTCATCTTCATCAACGTCACTCCCTTCGCCCACCAGATCGACCGTCGGCTCTGGCTCTCCGTTCTCGTCGTATTCATCATCACATTGGCCTACGCTTGGACAGCCTTCTCGTTCGACCAGAGTGCACCGCTGAAGATCTTCTTCCAGCAAAGTGTCGAAGTGGACGTTTCTGGCGCACCATTTACGCCCAAAGGGATAGTGCTCAACTCGGAGTCGCCATCCCAGAATGTTGTAGCAGAGCGCATCGTCAGCGCGAAGACGCTGTTGACTGGTATTCCTCGATACATTAACAAGGAGATTGTGTCAGAGATGCCTTCGTCATGGGAGAAGAATATCAGCTGCGAGACCGACTATATTCTTCGGCCAGGCCTACTCACATGTGGCTGGGAGAGCAGCCTCTACCGTCTCAGGAGGCTCCAAGCCCGTCCTCGATGTTGCTGCCCAGCCAAATGGCTCGAATTTACGGCAGATCGTGTAAACGCGTCTGCGGCGCGCATCTCCTTAGGTGGGACGAACACACGCAACTGCGCAATCACGTTCGACCACCCTATCACGTCCTTTGCGGTGCTCAACGGCGGCGGGCGGCTGCAGCCGGGGTATGAGATGCCGCCGGGGGCACGCAGAAGCTGCAGATGTGGTCGCGGACGTGGGAGAAGGCGTTCGTCGTAGAGGTTGCGTGGGCCAGCGGGGACACGGACTTCCACATGGGCGGGCGGGCGGCTTGCGAGTGGGCCGAATACGCGAGCGGGACCGCGGGGAGCCCGCATGCCGCCGTGAGTGCGCAGATCCCTGCGTACGAGGAGGTGTTGCAGTTCTTCCCGCTGTGGGCGACACCGACGAAGTGGACAATGGGACTTGTAGAGGTGTGGACAAGGTTCTCTGTCTGAAAGGGATTCGTGCGTCGCTGTATGTACGATTTTGTTGTAGCTGCAGAGTTGTCCCTCAGTCTTCATATTTGTGAATGATCTTGTAGTTTCCCACGCATTCATTACGTAATAAAGGACTCAACGCCCCATCGCAAACTTCAACTTGACTGCTTGCAAGGCGAAGGTTTGAGGTTGTACGCCGTGGTACGTCTGGAAAATCTCGAGCCGTTTTTTTCGTGAGGCATCATGATTGCTTTGCAGGTGATGCTATTGCGGCGTGCAGCACGTTTGCCTATTTATGCTGGCCATCTTGCTCGTCGCGTTGCGGTGTCCAGTATAAACTGGACAACCCGCTCTCGCGCTCGCGAGGCTCTGTCGCAGGGCATAAAGCACGAGACTAGACATAATCTGGCGCATATCCGACCCCTGACGACTACTTCGCGCAGTGTAGAAGGCCCCATCAATGGTGATATCCCTGACTTCGTCTTTTATCAACCCCAACCTGGCCCGTATGTCAACTTCATCCAAATAGGCGACAGCACCAACCCGCCGAGCCCAGAAGAGGTAGAGGCTGCACAACAAAAGGTTATTGAAGTCGATCGTATACACCGGGAGCTTCTGGAGGCGCTGCAACAGCAAGACATCGAGCGGATCACCGAGCTTTGGGACGCCCTACAGCAATTCGACCCTGCATACTTCATGCACCACCAATGCACTCTGGAGTACTCTCGCCTCATTGCGAAGCTACCGGCGGACAGCGACGCAGGCTCCGCCACAGAACTCAGTGTTCTCGACCGTATCGCGGCGCTGGCGGCCGCCAAAGCCAATAACCGCAACAACAGCCAAGGTCTAGAGTCCCGTATGCTGCACTATCTGTCAGGTAGTAACCCTGAGGCGGTTATCTTGCTCTTCAAATACACGACAACGTTGATGGAGCAGCACTCGCGCTACATCAAGTCTTTCATGCAATGCACCGGCACAGCAGCCAATATCAATCGTCTCAGAAGTTCAGTCGGCCTCCACGACCCTCCACACTCGGTGTGTACCGTTGGAATCTTCCTCACGGCATGTGCAATGAAGGACTCTCTGTCTACCGCCGTCGAGAGCATTGTCAATAACCCTCACGTGCTCGGCACGCTGCACCATGCAGTATCAGAGTCGATATCCACTGTTACCAGCGACTCCGCTCTTCGTCAAAAGGCGATTAATTTTGCAGACCGGATCTCCGTGATGAAGCTATGTGGAGTCTCGCTAGATGACCTTCTCAAGATGGTCGCGAAGCACACTCGTCAGACTGAAGCCTTCTCACTTGCATACAAAACGTATCGTTTACTCCAGGAGTGTCTCCGCGACGATTCATACATCATCCAAGAGGGGTCACCGCCGCCGGTGGGCAGGCCCTATCTCATCGTGGACGCGAAGCGGTGGGCTATTCTCCTCCGTGGATGCATACTCTCGGGCGGCGGGGACCGGATACCTGGACTCTTTCAGGACTTGAAGAAGGTTCTTTATCCGATCCCTCCAAACATATGGGCAGCGGTCATCGACGCCTGGTCCACAGTGAAACGCTTCGACGGCGCAGAGGCTACGTGGGCCCAGCTATGCTCTTTGGAACGCAGGCCTGGTGCAGAGGTCTATAGCGCGTACATTACGGCCTTGTCACAGGAAGGTCGCATTCAGGATGCATTGAACATATTCAACGGTTTTCGCAAGCAAGTCGGTACATCGGCGTATCCAACCAACAGCCCAGCGGTTCTATCAGTCTTCAACAACACACTGGATCTGCTGCTACGTTTAGATCAGGAGGGGCGTGCCCGGTCTATTCTTGATTCGATGAAACTCGAAGGCCCACGACCAAATGCATCATCATTCGGCAGCTTCATGTGGTACTACGCCCAGCAGCGGAGCTCGAAAGGCGTTACATCCATGTTTAACGAGTTGCTCAAGTCGGGCGCTGGTATAGACGTAAGATGCGCTGCCATACTCCTTTCCACACTCCACAGCCTCCGTGACGACGCCCTGTCGCTCACTTTCGCCCTCCTCCGGGAAAACGGCGTCACCGTAGATCGGGATCTCTGCGTCACGCTGCTAGAACACCTGGTCATGCTGGATAGCGACGACGCGCTTTCTGCTGCTGTCGCGGTACTCGAACACCTGAAGCAGGAAGTGTCGATGGACCTCTTCCTCGCGGAGACCGCGCACTCTATTGTGCTCTGCGCGGTCGAGCGCCACGTATGGTCGGATCCGCGGCGCCAGCATGAGTTGCGCAAGACGCTCCTAGGGATGGCCCGCGAGGCGAAAATGTCCGTCGAGCGCAGCTTCCGCCGCACGTGCGACGCCATCGCCGCGCTTGCCTGGACAATCGCGCAGCCACGCGCGCGGTGTGCACTCGGCCTGCTGCATTAAATTATACGTACAGCGACTGTGTCAAGCGTCGCATTCCATGGGGGGAAGAGCCACGGAAGAAAGACATTAAGAGGCTAGAGTTGGAGGTTGCCGAGGAGGACATGGGCGAGGAGTAAAGGCAGCGAGTCTGCTGGGGCGATTCCACAATACATGTAGTAGGTATAGCTGTGAAGGAGGCTCTCGTGGGCATACAACTTCCGAGTCATAGACCGTGGCGAGTCGACCGACAAGTATATGGAACGTGCAAGTAGCCGTCCGTACCAACTGTCAGAGTAGGTGGTCAGAAAACTTGTAGATGTAGCTCGACAAAGACTGTCATAATTACACTTCCAGCAAATCATGTATAGACCATCTCTTACAATATGAGGGGTGGGAAGTCGTCGGTGTGCAGGAGAGATTCGATTGCGGTATTGGGTACTAGACATTACCTAAGCATATTCGTGACTCGACAAATAACCCGATCCACATACAGTACCAGGAGACACAAGGGAACGTAGAAAGGAGAGAGTGTCCAAAAGAGTGGGTCCGAGAGGCATCAGCAACATACATCCAAAGAGAAAAACGACAGGAGGAGATTAGGGGGACGTGGGAGACGTGGGCATAGGTATCGACAGGTCACAAGGGCTCGGTAACGTGAAGTCCAGGACGGGCGGGTGCGCGATGACCGTTTGGGTTTCGAGGTCGTCGTCCGACTGTTCCTGGTCGTCCGCACGAAGATCCGTAGATTCTTCATCCTCTTCCTCTTCTGGGATCGGCTCGTCAAAGTGTTCGTACTCGTCTTCAGACTCGGCTTCATGATCTGCGTCGAGGTCCGGCTCGACGTCGTTGAAAATGATGTGAGCCTGTTGGAGAATTAGTCGCGAGACACAGATAGGAGGATCTATTAGCTCACGTGGGTGATGAGCATCTTCGTTGCTTTGTGAGCTTTGCCCATGTTCGCGAAGAAGAAGTTGACATCGTCTTCGGCGGACCGGATGAGATTCGGGCTGAACACGGTTGCCAGCGAGTCTGCAGTCATCTGGTTATTCTCTTCAAAGTCGGTGACCCTGCAAACGACGGTCAGACCTGCAGTCTCAACTACTAGGGTGGATGATAACCTACTTGTCCAGATGCTCGACCAGCCGCTTCAGGAGATCGAAGTGCATGCGGGGCAACTCATGAATGACGGAACGCATATTGGCCAGTCGCGAATCCAGGTCCGGTGCTTCGCTAACTGTATCACAGTGAGGATGCATCTCAAACTCGCAGTGACTGACACGTACTGGCGACATCCATGATCTTGATGTGGGTTGGTGCTGGGAACATGCCACCAGGGAGAACGCGGAACCAGCTCTTGATCAAATCGCACACAGCGTTGATATCCGTGTACGAGTCGATGGGCCATTCACCCCGGTTGAGAGCATCTCGAAGCACGCCTACCTCTGAGTGAGCACCGGCAAGACGGTCTAGGCGCACATGAGAATATCGCTCGACGAGAACAAAGCTGAGACGACGTACAGATGCCCACTTCCGTCAACCCCCTCGATTCCACCTCCGTGATGAGACGCTGGATGACAGATGGTATCGTCCCAGGAGGGATTTCGCCATCTGCAGACTCTCGCTTGAGCAGCGTTTCGAGATCCACGCCGAACACTGCGCACAGATCAGCACGAGTAATTGGAAACACAGACGAATAGTGCGCGTACCAGCTTTCGGATTCGCGATGCATCTCCTGCGCCCAGAAGGTTGTCGGGCATCTGCATCTTTGAATTCTGTCCCATGTATGTCAGACGCCGCTTGGCTGCTGTCTTCGACACCCGGTCGATAGTCTCCATCCACTTCTTCATCTCGGACTTGTCCGTGGCCTGCAGAAGGTAGTGTCCGCCGTCTTCAGTGTCAAGTTGGAAGGTGAACGACCGCTCGTTGTTGATGAAGGCAGAGACCTTGGCGTCGACAATGTTGAGGACCATGGCCGGCTTGTGCACTGGGGTGAAGTCGAGCTCCTCTGGTGTTCGCTTCGTCGTCGAAGTGGCGCTCTCCGAAATGAACGCGCTCGAGATAGGGCGCATGAACTGCATGATGGCGGAGGACACGCTACTCTTCTTCGTACGATGATGTTTGGCTCCTGCTGTCTGGGGACGGCGGACATGCATCGCCTTGTTGAGGTACTCGTCGCGCTTATCCTGTTTGTGTTGCTCCTGACGCTTTTCCTTGCTCAAGCGATCGCGCAAGGACTTGTCACGCTTGTACTTCTCCTGCTGCAGCCCGACCATCGTGTGGAACGGCCGAGGCTGCTTGCGGTTGGTCGGTGTCGGGGTCTGAGTCGCTTCCCGGTATGCTTCTTCTCGGATCGTCCGAAGGTCGAAGTGCACATCGGATAACTCTTGCTCGATGTTGTTGAGGCGGTCGAAGTCCTTCCTGGAGTCGCTGCCGCGATGACGAGATCTCCGGTGTGAGCCGTGAACGTAAATCGTGAGGAGCGTGTGGAGGGATCTACACGAATGAGCTCTCGTTCGTTATCATCAGTTAGAGGTGCGTACCTGCGCTTGTCGAAATTTACGAGGTTGTTGTTCTCTTGTTCCAGAATGTCAGGCATGCTGATGATCTCGAGCATCCGTTCTAGCAACCACCCCATGTCGACTGTCAGCGGCTCCCGCGAGACGGGCCGTTCAACTGCGGTGGTCTGGAGGAGCGAAGGCAGGCTGTCGCAGATCGTCCCTCTCGAAGCGGCCAAGGTCTGCCAAGCGCGATGATACATCCGGCTCTCCACGCTAAGGACTGCCGACACGACAACCGCCTCCACAAACGAGCGAGTGACGGGTTTTTCGAGCGCGGCGCGGTCGCCTTCACCAGGGTCCGAGTTACGCCGGCGTGCAATCTCGATCGCTTGGAGCAGCAGCTCCATGCGAGCCTGACGGGCCTTCAGTCCGATCCGAGGAGCAGCCACTTTCGAGACGAGCCACTTCCTCAGAATCATGAATGCGCGGATACAGGTCCGCACCGAAGGAGGCAGATGACGGTAGAGAGACTCTTGTCCAAGCTCGGAGATCATAGGCGAAGGCTCGATGTCTTGTATGTACGCATGAATGGACTGGATTTCGACCTCATCAGATATGGAGGTGGGGTCTCGATTCAAGAACCAGCCGACACGATCAGCGGATTGCACTTCGAGGATATCCGCGGTCACAAACAGGTCCTGGGACAAGCTTCAGCGTTCAGCCCGCGGCCGGTTATCTAGGCACGTACCTCTTGGTGACGTTACGGAACGCCGCCGCTGCCATGGCATCGATGTTGTTCACCAAGTCCTCGGGTTTGACTTGATCGATGTCAGGTATCTCGGGACCAAACGAAGACGCCGGAGCGTGCTCCGAGTACAACTCCACGCTTGAGACAGTTCGCACAATGGGGCGCATCGTTTGCAACGTGAACGACTGGAAAACAGCCTTCCTGTTTTCATTGATCGTCGCGAAACCGCGCAGCACCTGCGGATCCTCTGCAGCTTCAGGCAACGGAGCGTGTTCGGTCGGATTGTTGAAAAAGGACACGAAGGCAGAATGCAACTGAGGATCGTCTAATGCGTCTTGGGCACCGCCACCCTCGTGAATCCACCGACTGATCGTTTCCAGGACTTCTGTTCGGGCGCGAACGACCGCAGCGACTTCCGCCGATGGTGGCGATGCTGACTTGACCTGTGCGCCACATACTTCTTCCGCAGTAACTAGCAGTCGCAATGTTGAGTTCCCGAGTACCTACCGAATATAAAAGGCGAAACGCACCTCGAAGAAAACGTGCGGCGTAACAAAGCTCCGGAAGGTATTCCACCATACTCTGCAGAAGTCATCCATATCGACCTTCAGCTCCCGCGTCTTCTTGTCGTTCAAGGGCATCTCGCCGTTGTCATCAGCGACCGAAACCGATACGCCGTGGAGGCCTTCGACAAGGACAGTCACGAGCCTCTCGAGCGTGCCTGCTTGGATGACCACCCGCAGTGGCCGCTCCGTCGACAGGCTCTCGGGCTCGAAGCTGGGCTTTTTCGACAGCGCCGGCAGCGAGCTGCGTCGGAGCTGACTGGCCTTCCGATCTAAGCCCTTCTGGCCGGGCTTGACGCGCACCGATGGGTTGCGCGTGAAGCCACTCTTCTCGGCTGACGGCGTGTCGACAACGTAACTAGGAGGACGCGATGGAGGCCGCGACGACGCTGTGGGATCTGCAGGCTGGACGAGCAGCATGAGCTCGCCATCGTAGACGATGATGACGGTCCCGCCCAGGTCGAACCCGTTGACCTTTGTGGTGTCCGAGTTGACACGCGGCTGAGTGTTGTGCAGTTCACGGAGGTACTGTAGGTCCTGGATGTTCATCGTCGATGCCGTGCTATCGAGGCGCCCGCGGAGAAGAAGAGAGCGGTTGATCCAGGTGACAGTGGGCAGAGGCTCGGGGAAGAGCAGAGGGGTCAACAGATGGAAGTTGTTCTGCACCGGTGGGCGCGTCCAATAGAAGGGTTCGAACATTCCCTTGCGACGGGGTTCGACGGCGAGAGAAAGAGACATGAACTGCTCGACCCTATTTACCGGTGTAAGCGATGATTACATGGTAAAAAGTGCACTCTGACCTTTGGAACTTGGCATGCAGACCGTTAGTGATACGACCCGGTGACGAGAGGTCGTCCCAGTGGGTCGCAAGCACCTCCACGTCATCGGCATCATCCTGGCTGCTGGAGTCGACCCTCCGAGGTGCAAGCGAGAAGTCGGTCCGGAGGCTGTCGAATGCACGCCACGCGTCTGCAAGCCGGTCCACGAGCCACTCGTCGCTATCGCGGAGCGCCGCAGCGTCAAGCGCGGCGTGCATCTGCGCGACGCGCTCACCGGCCCACGGGATTGTCTTCGGCTCGCTCGCCCGCGATGCGTCCTGGCCGTCGTGCGGGTACACCCACGACTGCACGATGCGCAGCGCGTCGCCGTCGACACGCTTCCAGACCTTGTCGAGGCGCGCGATCGGGCGGGCACACAGCGCCGCCTGGATCGCGCGCCACGAGCACTCGTCGCCCGTGCGCCGACACAAGTCCCCGACGCGCGTCCATGCGGAAATGACGTCTGGCCGGGAGTGCGCTCGCGCCTGCTGGGTCCCGCGCGCGTCCATCGAGCTGCCGGCGTACGAGGGCGAGTGGAACGTCGGCGAGTCGGACATGAGAATCTGCAATAGGATGACCTTGGTGAGCCAGTGCGGCTCCTCGTCGCTGCCATTGAAAGGCTTGAGCGGAGATTGCGCTGGCGCGGAGGTGTCTGAGACAGCGCCCGGCTCCGGTGCAGGGTGGTCGGCAGGCTCGGCTCCGAGGCACGCGGGGACGGTGACATTATGAGGCGTTTTCTGCAGCGCTCGCATGTTGTGGACGTACAAACTCCGGGCAATGACCTGCGGATTGAGGTTCATCAGGACGTCCCTGTTGAAACCACTGCGGTTCAGAACGGCGTGCCACGGCTTCATGTGCGACGAGCCTGTGGCCTTCGGCTGCGGCGGTTCCCCCAGAGCGTCCAGCAGCGACAACATGCGGTCTCCTCCACCGGGGCGCGGAGAGAATGCACCAAGGTCGGGAGAACCCGCGGCTGCGCCCATCTCAGTGACAGACGAGAGGTCGGGCGATGCACTGTAGAGGCCTTGCATAGAGGATGACTGAGGGAGACCTCCCGGCCTCGATGCGGCGTCACCAGGAGTCGGGAAGTCAGATATCGTTGTCTTACACCAGTCGTTCCAGGCGGTACTGTCGACCGGCTCGCCGTGGTAGGTGACATACAAATCGGCTAACCAATGCACCTTCTCCCGCGCCGCACGCCTCTTCTCTTCGTCGTCTCCAGTCGTATCGACAAGCATCGTACAGCACCTGCGGAACTCGTTCTCGAACTGCGTCCGCTCCACGACTGCAGGCAGAGCGCATACAATCGCCGAAGAGAAGTCGCGCCATCCTGAGGTGAGCTGGTCAGCATTCCCGGAGTCGCGGAAGGTCGTATGGAACACAGCTTCGTGGATGAGGGCTTCGTAGGTGCCCTTCTCGACAGCGCCATCCTTGAGGACAAGAGAAGGGTGAACTCCACTGCCCCAGAAGGCCCGCTTTCGACGGTTGTCATCTCGGTCTTTGCCCTTGCCGCTTCGGAGTGCCGGTTCCGGTTCGGACATCTCTTGAGGTTCTTCCGTGACGCCTTCATCCTCGAGCACGACGACTAATTCCGTGGGGAACAACTCTTTGATACCAGCGCTTCGATCAGAGGGAGGTTTGTAGAAGTACAGCTTTGAGCCCTTGAGGACGAGCTTGAATGGCTTCCAACCCTTCGCAAGCGTGAGTCCGCCATGTCCAGACATGTAAGACTGATGCGCTTTCGAGTTAATAGCTGCGGGCGAAAACTCCATAAATCGGTTGATGAAGCCATGGTTGTAGACAAGCTGAGACGTGCGCTTCTCGCTCTTGGAGTCGTCACCTGGTTCGACGATGGTAGGCGGAGCAAGAAGAGAGGACGAAGCACCCGGACGATCAAGCGGGGTAGGGACCTCGACGTTCATGGGAGAGACAGACCGGCTGCTACCAGATGAACCACCAAAGCCGAACGGAAATGCGACCCTTGAGGACGAGCTAGAAGCGTTTGTACTGTGACCATATCCAGTCTTCTCCTTGGTAGAATCAGCGTCGGAGCCTTTGCGTTTTGGGCTAGGAGGGACTACGCCAAGCTTGGGGGACGTCAGCTTCGAGGGAAGGCGAGGCGTGAAGGAGTGAGATCGCATGTGCACATGACCAGATCCCTGCGACAACGGCGTGACTGGCGACGCGCCAGAGCTCACAGGGAAGAACCCGCAGTCAGAACGCCGCTGCGACCAGGAGGGGAAGAGGAGGGTGTCTCGACACTGGTGGTACTGATCACGGGGAACGGGTACGAGGTAGAGCTCTGGGGAGAGTGCAACGATGGTGAGATACTACTCCCCACGCTGTCGTTCCGGTTGTTCCTATAGCTCTGCACCTTGTTCTGGAAAGACGTGTCGATTGGGCTCAGGTTTGGTGAGGTAGGACGAGCCAGCTTGCCAAGATCGTCTGCCGACTTGGACCATGGTTTCCGCGAGATATTCCTTAGGTCACCGAGTCCTCTGGACGCTTGGCCACGAGCAGGGGAGGAAGAGTCGTGCATGCCAGTGCTTCCTTGGGTGCCATCAAAATGAGTATTGGTCCGCGCCAGCGACAGGTCGTAGACGGATCTGCTTGCGCTTGGAATGTTGAGTGCGGGTTCCGGACGCAGTTGATCTAGGATGGGCCGAGGGTCGGTCGGGTGAGATATCTTTGGCTTTCTCGCAGAGCTCGAGCTTGGGCGAGGCTCATTGGAACTAGTGGAGGTACGTCCTGGGACCGACCCGCTGGAGACTGATCGCGTGAACCATTTGGTGGGCTTGAAGAGCTGAGAGAAGCCAGTCGAAGGCGAGGCAGAGCGGGGGATCGTGGAACCAGGAGAACGTGTACCTGGCTGTGTTGTGCCGGTCTCTGGTGGGCTCAAAGTGTTGATGGACGGTGTCCCTCGTTTCTGGGGCATGACAACGAGCGCGAGTTGAAGAGAGCGGAACGAGCGGTCTATGGCAAGCCAGGTTCAAACCGCAGATGGTCAGAACTGCTGCGGGACACACCACCAGAGTATACCAACTAAGTTCTTCAGCACCCTTCTGTTTCACCTCGCCAACAGCTCTCAGGACGACGTAAAAATCGTGCAACGAGTGATTGCACCCGGCCTATCCTGCAGACGGTGTTCTCAACGAATTCTCTGGTTTCACAGGAGACAAAGCATACCTTGACAGGGCCAGGATAACGTACGCAAATATTACTTCACTTCTCTAATAATCTGTCGACGAACGGGTATGAACATGAGAGATGCAGACGCGTCTTGATTTGGTTCCTCTCCCCCATGCGCTGTCGCTCTGAGCCCTTCGGCTCTTGCCGAGATAGGCGATCTAGCAACCGACCCTTTTGGTCCATATCAGGTAGCCAATGTTTTCCCTCCCGCCGGGACGATGAGAACGCGCGGGGAAATCCTTGCTGGATTTGAGGGGAAATCAGGGAAAATCATCTTCGCGATCCCGGTGTACACACGACGACGAGGCTACTGATACGGTACATGAGAGAAACACTCCCCTCTGTGGTCCCCTTCCTTCCAATCTCTGCGCGCATACGCTTTCAGCTTCTAGGCGGGACACGTCGCAGCAGAGTCAACAGCACGTACTTTTTCTGACACTTAGTCGAACAGTAAAATGCCTTGCGACATCTCGTGCACGCCCGCAAGGCATGTCCGGGGCGCCTGCCGGAACAGAGGCAGTCCTCCCAAGCGCATCCGACGTTCTTCGACCGCTTGCGCCGAGGGCGTATGACGAGAACGGTCGCAGTGTCAAGATGACCTCTCCTCCCGAGCTCCTGCCACCCAGCCCAAAGCACTGCCGCCAGAGGAGTGTCCGGATGGTTTCGAACCAGCCCTTGCAAGCCGACCGCCGCCCTTCTCCAGGCACCCTGGAGAGCCCTGGCGTCTTCCTCAGACAGGTCAAACCCTTCCTCCCCGAAGTAGTGCCAATATAGCGCAGCCACGAGTTTCAGCTCTGCTGCTGGAATTGTGGTACCAGGATCAATGTAAAGCGGGAGGATCCGAATTGACCATGAGCCTACCTTGTTCATCAGTGTCATGGACAACGTTATCCTCTGATGACATATTCGCAAGTACTATGGCTTGCGATAAACATAGCACCAGACGGTAAATGAAGGAAGATAATACAACTGAGTCTCCCCACACCCCTCTGCGGTGAAGTGACATCATTTCACTGTATGCATAGAGCATGAGCAACCAACCATACAGTGTTGTGGCAAAGCCATACCATATCCGCATAGCTGTATAACGAACAATGCTCCAGCTCAATATGTCCTTCCCAGAACACAGCTGGCGTTCAGCAGCACATAGGAGATTCGATAAGAAGGATATAGAGAGGAGAGACCGTTTCAGGTCATCGTGTGTGATGACCCATGTCAGCATAGTGTGGTATTCCATGAGTTCACTGCTCAGCATGTCTTCGCTGCGCAACGCTACACCAAGTCGAGGTGCGAGGATATGCGGGGGAATTACCCCACGAATAATGCGCTCGATAGTGCGATCCGCAGCTTGAGCGTTCCAGGCGCCATATGCTGCCAGTATCATCATCCAGTACTCCCCGACGTGGGAGCCCTTCGACCAATACCAGCACTTGATAGCAATGTCGAGGTATGAATCCACTAAGTCTGACGAAAAGTTTCTATTACTGATAATTGTCAATGAGCAGTTGCGGTCCAATAAACGGTGTCAGCTTACTGTCGTTCCAAGTATAGGTCATGAAAGTACCAGAGACCAATCTTTGCGGTGTAATGGCGGAGATGGTCGCTGAGATCACTATCACCTATGTAGATCTCGCAGGATAGCTTGTCCTGAAGGAATCGCCACACTGCCGGCAGTTCTTCAAGCACATATGTCGCCCACGGCGCATGTGCGGCCTTGTGCGCCCCACAGTAACAGCGCACATTGGCCTTCGCATGGGTTGCCATCCTGTCGATGACTTGATATGTCAGGACTAGATGATGCTGCCGTTCCCAAATTGATCAACAAGTCAAGGATTTGAGATGCTAAGAAATACACTCACCATGCCAGCTTTATCCTCTGGAAAGCTCGTATAGTAAGACTCTTCTTGAAGGATGCATAGGAATGACCGCAACATGTCCGGGTGAAACAGTGCCTTCCACTGCTCCTGCTTGAGCTCATCAGTAGCAATATAGAGCAGAAGCTTGGACATGAAGTCTTCCTGTGCCAAAAAGGAGGGTGTTTGGCCATGCATTTGCCTTATCCGAGATGCGGTGAGGTTCTGGTAGCTTAGCACTGTTTTTGTAGTAAAGAAGGACTCGCTCTTGAGAGAGTTATTCAGGGCCTTGTACGACGACGCTCGTCGAACCCATCTGGCGACCTCTGCGGGAACAGGCATACCTCAACTATGGACATACCGAGGCAATGTGAACGAAGCTCCTGTTATACACTAGGGCCGATACGCACTTCTTGGCTTGTATTGCTACACGTCGCATGGAGTGGTAAGTTCTAAGTTGAACCTCTGAGAGCCGAAAGCTTGCACGTCTATCCATGGGTGGGTAAGTGGAGTAAGTCTTGATAAGAAACTCTGATTAGTCGCTGTAAGTAAGGAGTAAGTAATATGAGTAATGTCTGATGAAGAGGGCCTATTCTGGGTTAACGCCCGACGTCGTTTGTGACTCCCATCTCTCTCGGGTTGAATTCCAGAGCCTCTGCTAAATGCTGTCAGTCTGCGGATACAGCACAGGATGCTGAAAAGAACGACTTGCTACGCTCTGAGCGGTACGTCGAATCGTTCATTTTCGACTGCCAGCGGACCTATTATCCATATACCTCGATCATCCATCTACCCACTCGGCGTGAACAACAAGTCTGGTCCTCTATTCCGAGACGTATCATGGACGGTCCAACCTGAAGATGCCTGGATTGTGCTTTCAACGACCTCCAGCGGAGCCAAGACGTCTCTGCTACAGGACTCACTGGCCACCTTCGAATCACTCCCCCACCTCCGCCTCCATATGGCCTCTTCCCCTTCCTACAGAACCGCGACCCTCACCAGCACGTGTCACTCGTGAGTTTTGCGCATAGGCCCCAGGGTGCGGGCGGCGCGTTCTACGACTATACAGCGCGATACGGCGCGGTCAGAGAAGAAGACAAGCGGACTCTGCGCGACACGTTCTTCCCAGAGACCGCGAAGCCTCTGCACGATCTCGCGATCCCAGACATGTACACACACCCAGAAGACATCGCCCAGTTGCACGCCGATCATGTCAGAGACCGCCTTCGCCGCGAGTTGTTCGAGGACTTGGTCAACAAACTGGACTTGCATCGCTTCCTTGACCTGCCGATGATAGCCCTCAGCAATGGCCAGACGAGAAAAGCGAGGATTGTGAAGGCGTTGCTTGAGCAGCCAGAGCTTCTGCTCCTGGATGAACCTCTCAGTGAGTTCTCTGTTCAAAGCGACATGTATCTCGCCCTGACATCGCCTAGCTGGTCTTGATGTGCAGACTCGCGCATTGGTGCTGTCCCTCCTACACTCTTTACATGTCAAGAACGCCCCACATATTATATTGGGCATGCGTCCGCAAGACCCCATTCCTGACTGGACTACCCACCTGGCTCTGATCCGCCAAGACGGCACGGTACACACTGGCAAGAAGGATCAAGTCTTGGATGCTGCAGCGACCGCTCAACTGCATGCAGGCTGGTCACCACCTGCGTCCGCGATCCACGCTCCAAGCGAGACAGGAAATGCAGTGGTCTCGCTGGCGGCGTGAGCGTCTCATATGGCAGTCGCAAGGTTGGTCTGACTCCGTTCGGGTGTCTTTGCCATATGGCTGACTCTCCTCAGGTCTTGAAAGACATTCACTGGACTATACATGCAAACACTCGGTGGCATCTGCAAGGGGTGAACGGCGCTGGCAAGACAACGCTGCTCGCCATGGTCACCGGAGAACACCCCCAATCGTACACACAGTCGTCCAAGCTCACGCTCTTCGACCGCCCACGCGCCAAGTGGCCGACGCCGCACCTGCACGCGCGCATCGGCCGCGTCTCGCCCGAGATGCACAACGCGTTCCCGCGGCGGCGCGGCATGACGGTCTGGGACGCTGTCGGTACGGGCTTCGAGGGCAACTTCGTCCCGCGCGGCCGCTTCCGCGTCGGCTTCGGCGCGGACGGCGCGGAGCTCGCGCACGGCGGCGACGAGGAGCGGTGGCGCGTGCGCCGCATGTGGGAGGTGCTCCGCGCGCTCGGCCCTCGGCGTGGCGCGGCGAGCCCGCCAGCGACGCTGAGGCCCGCGAGGCACAGGCGTTCTCGCAGCGGCCTTCGCGGACCTCGCGCCGGGCGAGCAGTCGATGGTGCTGCTCATGCGCGCGCTCGTCGGCAGGCCGCCGCTGGTGCTGCTCGACGAGGCGTGGGCTGGTATGGACGAGGGTATGGTGAAGGCGGCGCGGGCGTACCTAAGGGAAGGCGGCCTGCAGGACGGGCAGGCGTGTGTCGTGGTCAGTCACTGGGAGGAGGAAGTACCCTGGAGTAGGGAGGATGGTGTGCGGAGGTTCCGCCTGGACAATGGCGAGGGATATATTGAATAAGGTATACGGATATTTGTAGATTATAGCACAGCCTAACAGGCAAACGGAACACGTGGAACCAGGATCCGAGTCTTTGGCTTCAACATTAAAAGTTCGCACCGAGGGTGGAAGTATGGAGGCACAGTCTGGTGCATTTGCATGTTCTACCTATAGATGTTACAACACAAGAAGACATTCAACAGATCAACAACAATGCGAATACTAGTACAATACGGCGCAGTTCCGAACGTGTAGTCAAGGCTCCCCCATTGCAGCAAGATTCTCCATGAACAAGATATTGAAGATGGTTGGGAAAGCAATTTCAGGCGAGGAGTACATTCAAGAAAGGGATCGACATTTGAGAGATTCAGCAAGAAAGAGAGCAAATCCCTAGATCAGCGAGAGGCGAGTCTTCATGACGGAGAGCTCTCAGCCCCAGGTGCGCTTCCTCGGGCGTCCCCATCCACTCGCCGTGCTGAGGCTTGCGACCGACTGCGCATCGTCGTCCTCCATCTGGTCCGCCCAGCTCTTGTTCTCCTTGGTGGGGGCCGCAGACGCGGAAGCCGTCGGGGGAGTCGCAGGGCCTCGGGACTCGCAGGCCGCTCGGGCTCGGCGCCCCACGCGGCAGCGGTCTCCTCTGGCGTGGGCACACCCCAGTCGGCCCGCCTTGCTCTGCGGGCTGCGCAGGTGCGGGAGACGCGGATTCGGCGCGCCTTGATTCGCAGCGGCCTTGCGCCCGCGCAACGGACGTGCTTCGCCTGGGGCGCCGGCGGCCCCGGGCGGCCGCTGAGGTGCGCGGGCCGTGGGCGCGGCTTGAACTCGATGATGCCTTCGGGCTGTTTGGGCTGGGGCTTCGATGGCGGAGAGAAGGGCGTGCCCGAGGAGGCGGACGAGGGGGCAGGCGACGCAGGCGAGGCGGGGGAGTCGAACCCAGCGCGGCCTGTGGGTCCTCGCTGTCAGTACGCACGCAAACGACAGAGGCTGCTCGCGCCGCACCTTTGCCCTTGTTCTTCTTCTTGTTCGACTTGCGCTCTGCGGCCGCCTTCGCCTTCGCGTCTGCCTCCTTCTGGCGCTCGGCCTCGCGCAGCTGGCGGGCGTACTCGCGGCAGATGCCCTTTCTGCAGATGACGCCGTGCGCCTTGCAGAGCGGCTCCTTCTGCACGGGCTCGTCGGGCTCGTCGCCCCACAGGTTCTCCACCTCCTCGGCTCGCCCGCCGCAGAGAAGCGGTCCTGGTCGTACGCGTACTGGCCCGAGTTCCACGCGTCCGTGCCGAACTCGGAGACGGTGCCGCCCCACGCGAGCGACTCGACGAGGCTCGCGACGTCGTCCGCATCGTCGCCAACGACCGACGCGAGGTCCGGATACACAGACCCCGCCGGCGTCCGGCCGATGCTCCCGCCGTCGCTCGACGTCGAGGACCCTGCCGCCGAAGACGTGCGCGAGGGCGCGGACGTCGCCGTCCACGCACTGGACACCTCGCTCCGCGAGTCACTCCATGCAGAGCTGTACGAGCCTGGGTTCTGACGTGTGAGGCCTGGCGGCGCGGCGTATTCGGGTGTCGAGCCTGCGCGGACGGAAGGAGATATCGTGCGCCCCCCTGTAACACAGCCGTTCACATGCTATCTCATGATCAAATATACTGTTAACTCACATGCGGGCGATGTCCTCGGTGCCGGTGACGCCGGAGGCCGAGCCTGGGTGGGACTTGTCCTCGCAGATTGTGCCGACGGCGGACCTTTGTGCCATGCACTGCTTATTTCCGCCATCTTCCTCGCCTCTTTCCATCCCGGAGCTCCCACTGCACATAGATTCAAATTCAGCAACAGTTAACAGCGTGGACGCGAGATCGTCCCACATACCGGGAGGAATATTGAGGACAGGCTTCGGGGGAGGCTGGAAATCCTGCACGGGTAGCGGTCGGCAGAGTGGATCGTTCGTTGCTTCTTCATAGGGAACCTTGCAATAATGAGTCGGAGGATAAGGATAGACGACTTCGCTTTGGGAGGTTGTCAGAAGAAACGCATTTTGGGAGCACTGTTGGGACCAACTTGTTGATCTCAGACCAACGGGACCGGAACCAACGCTCCTGAACGTCGACACGCTTCCAGCCTAAAATGCACAACAATGAGTAAGGCGTGAAGTATATGCGTGCCGATGCTCACCATGCTTCTGCACCTTCCTTCCTGTGTTGTGCGTGCAGTAGAATACCTTGGAAGAGCTGTTCTTGTATTGTTCATCGACCTTCAGGAAGATTTCCGACCATCGATGTTCGCCAAGCAGTCGATCAAAGTGCGGAAAGTTACGCGCGACTTCGATGATAATCATGTTTGGCGACTAGATACACGCGAAGAAAATGGAGATCGGTAACGATGCAAAGCGCGAGACAAGAGGTGACGTACCCTGGGCTTGAAGAAGAAGGCGGTGAGGGGATCTTTGCCTATGCAACACGCGATCCAGAACGCAAACTCCATCTGGTCTTTCAGAAGCTCCATGTTGGCGTGTGGCGGATATGGATTCACCACCGTCAGATATTTTGGTTCATCGTCTGGCGGGGGTGGTGTTTTCTCGCGTTGAGGCATCTTGTACCGGTACCTGCACAGTTCAAGAGGCAGAACAGTGTACAACAACACTATACCCTGCGTACAAACTGAGATTGAGGTAGGCGGCGCAAGACGATGGTCGTCGAGATGCAAGCGGCAGGTTGTCCTCAGCCTCGCGGAGGCTTTTCACACGCGGCCAGGGCGCCAATCAGCCCACATTTCCCTCCGCGTCGAGGCAAGGGCTTTTACCGCGGGCCGTCGCAGATAGGGAAGGCTGAACAGGGTGTGGCCGATTTGCCTTTGAGAACGTAATGCAGGATAATTCTGAAATAGGCCCTATCCTGGCGCAACGTACGCCTTAAGTGATGAATGTGCTCCGTGGCTTCACGTCCTTACCGTTAGCTTCCGAGCTTTATCCTGTTCACCTGAACGTCTCGCCACCTATGTTCAATGCAGTGGCTCGACATAAGCGGTGAACAAGTGTTGCTCCTGATTCCACCGGGGCGGTAGCCCGGCTGTCATGTTTGGGCGAATCCCCCTACAACGCGAGAACAGACATATAACTCGCAAACTTTGCAGCAAAAAATGTGCCTGCATACACAAACTTTCACAAGTATCTTGCGAACCTGAGGCTGAGTAGGCGAAAGGGTGGGCAAGGCCATGAATGGAGAGCAGATTTCCGGCTGAGGTAATGATGCAATCAAACGCCACGAAGCCCGGACATTGCCGGAGCTTTGCCACGCATCCCGCAGGCGTCTGCTCTGTTTTCTCCTGAACTCCATCCAGCTGGGACGTGTGTCTCGCGCAACACATTCCATGCATATATAGTGCCACATATATATCCATTCACCCACCGCGATCTAGGATAGGGACGCCAAGTTATCGCACTGGATAGTCAGCTTACCACCGTTGTCTTTGTCCTCAAAGACATGGAAAGTGTTTATCCTCGGACTCGCATACAGCTGCGAAAGGTCCCACTCTCCGAGCAGTCCCGTGATGATCTGAGCCTTGATGACGGCGCTCTCTGCATTTCCTTTGTCAGCCATGACTGCTGGTGCCATGCAGGTCGGTCTCACCCGCGTAATCTTGGTATGCGTAGGCCCGCAGCTGGGGGCAAGACTCGGTGAGCTACCCACATACATCCATGCGTATCTCCACGACTTACCTTCGGGCTAAAGCTTGCAGCCATGCTGTCAAAGCTATTGATACCCTTCCAGACCATCACGGGCTGGAACGAGTTCGTCCCTGCCACGGTTCCTGCCGACGTCTCTCAGCATACAACGTCAAGCGCTCCGCAGGACACCTACCCAACATGAAGTCTTGCTTCGATCCGCTGTTGTTGACGGCAATGATCTCCCCCTTGCTTGGTGCCGGCTTGGGAGCAGGCTCGGACCACATGGCAAAGTCGTCGGGGTCAATCGTAAAGCTAGTCTGCATAGCGGGTCAGTCTCTAACCGTTCCAACGAAGCAAAGATGGTTGACGCTGGATCGTACTGTTTGACCTAGCTAGAGAGGAAGCTATGTGCGTGAGAGTCATATGTTGACGTCGGAACAATCTGCTTACTCCCGTCTCGACAAAGCTGCAAGACGGGCGATTAGCCTCGGACGCAGGGTATTGGAGGCAAGAGACATACGTCTGAGGGACTTGTACTACCCCTCCGTCCTGGAGTATCGCCTTCATTCCGGTCAACCTTTCTTGAGCCAAGCGCGTGACCTACCACTTGTGCGACCGCCACTCCGAGTCGCGCGGTATACGTGATAGAAATGGTCTGCGTCTCTTTGAAAAGCTTGGTCCAGACGACTGTCACGCTAGGCTGAGCAACTTACGATTGGCACTGAACTTGAGCAGCTGCGGCACGTCGTCACCACAAAACCTCCTGACCAAAGCACGCGACACTCACTTTCCATACCACAGGCACTAAGAGGTGCGATAAGATACGCTCTACAGACAGCAACAAACACGCTTACGCTGGCTGCTGTAGAGCTCCGCCGCATCTACAGGCGCAAACGACAGGATGATGCTCGTGTTCACACTGACGCCCTCGGTCTTGGTTGTGATGAATGCGAGGCTCCGGGTGGCCATGTCGGCGTCGCAGCGTAGAAGAGAAGCGGCCGAGGATGGGTGATCCCACGCTATATACTAGCGTTTCCCGTCTCAAATCACGCGCCAGGTCCAGGTCACTTGGCGTCCTGCATCGGCTGCTTTCCGCGACATGCGCGCGCCGCCGGCCTGCGTTCGTTCCCGGGCCTAGCCAAGGTTTGCTCCCATTCAGTCTGAGTGAGGTTCGCCGCCCGCTGACAGCGGAGACAGGCTTGACAGATCGACGGTAGGCGCTCGCATCGCCTCCGCCACCAGAAAATGTGCACGATACGGTATTACCCCACCTGCAGATTGTGCAGCATCTTCACGAGATTGTAGCGCACACTGCTCCCACCTGCGCAACCACGTCGATGTCCCGCTCCCTCCAAGAATGGTGTTGTTGTCCGCCGTGCCTTGAGGGCCCCATTTTATCATGTCACAGCCAACAAGGTTCCGCTCCGTTTGCTTGCACGTCATCGCATATACCATCCCTAGGCACCCGTGTGTCATCGCCTACGTCGACCTCGCTCGCATTGCCGCTTGTGCACTACGGCGCTGTGCCTCTCCGGTTCCCGTGAAGACCATTCGGCTTCCGAAAGTTCAGCAGAATTCTGAGCACACTCAGGGCGGTCAAAGGTTGCGAGCGTATGCTATGCATGCGGAACAAAGACAGGTACGACGACTCTCCAAAGCTGTATCTCCGCTGACAGTTGGAACATGGGCGTTGCAGGAACGGCTTCGTCAGGGCCTAGAATAATGCACGTTTGGTTCGCAGCAACAGGCCCTGATCTGCGCTGTGGTTTCGAGATACGGAGCTACTAAACTCTAGCCACAAGTGGCGTAATCTCTCCTGCAATATTTAAGCGCAGCAGGCGGGTCCGTTCTCGGGCACTCGGTCCTCGCCAGCCCACACCTAAACTCCCGATTGCATGACCATGTCCTGGGTCACTTTCGACAACGGCCTCGGCTCTGAGGTCTTCGTGACTTTACAGGATCAGGATGATAACACGATACAATTCAACGTGAACGCGAACTCAAACGTACTGAAGTCGTTCACCACCAGCTACTACAAGTCAGCCGTCTTTGCAGCTCCCTTCAAGACTGTCACAGTCAACGAGCGAGTCCCTCCAGATGCTCCTCTTTGGGCCCCTACTGACACTGTCGCAGCTTGACCGTGAACGCAGGCTCTACTGTATACATCGCCAAGTACTTCACTCCGCTGGACGCGCTCAGAGGGGGGCCGAGGGCGGGAGCAGACGCCGACGCGCTCGGGACCACTATCAAGATCGTCAACGACGCGCACGGCGATGCGACACTGAAGCTGCAGCCAGCGCAGAAAGACACGGTCCCGGCGCTGGTGGTCGCGGCGGGGCAGGCGCTCGAGCTGTATATCACGAAGGAGACGAACCGCAGCTTCACCGTCGCGCTTAACGGGCGGACCGCGCGCGTAGAGTACGTGTTGCACTGATGTCCCTGCGAGATCCACTGGGCTCACCTGGCGTCGCCCTGCAGCGTTAAGGACTCCTTCGAGCCAGTCGTGCTGTACCTGACGGCCGTCTTCCCGACTGCGCTCCCTTCCACTGTGCACATCGCCCTCGAGAAGCCCGACGCGGCTGCCTCGCGCGACGAGCCTGCGCCGCCCTACAAGTCTGGCGCGCGGCTGGAGTCGTACGTGTGAGGCCTTTGCAACCGCCGTGTACGTTGAAGTAAATAATGGTTCTACCTGCTAGAGGCATTCTGACCCTTGTGTCAGAACTGTTCTCTCCCATCCTGCGGTGGCTGATCGGACCAGGTTCATCAGTGTACTCTCTTCAAGTCTCACAGTTCTGGAACAAGTTGGCAATTCTTGATACGTGAATAAATTGTGCGCTTGAGAAGTGTATTACAAGAGCGCACGTGGCTGACAGTCCTGATGGAGAGCAGAATGCCTTCAAAGCAGTCTAAGTGGATCAGCACAGAAGATACTGATGGCGTCTGAGCGCCGCGGCGATGCCTGGAATACTCTCCGAGTGTGCTGGCCACAAACCCATCCTTTCTCAAAGTCGTTGGAAAGCACACTTAAGGCGTACCCCTCATCGATCACTAGCCTGAACAGCCGAAAGAAGGTGAGAGGTGGCGGTGTCCAGGGTCTGCAGGACTGCCCGGCTCGGGGGAAATGTGATAGCATCAAACGCCACGATGCCCGGGGAATGCCGGGACGAGTCCGTAATTTCCGAATGACACATGTCTTACTGCCAACTACTCGTACATACACTCGTTCAAAGGATGGATCATGGATCACGGTAAGGCGATGCTAGCCTAGTTCTTAACCAGTTCGATCGTGAGCTTCCCACCGTTGTTGTTGTCCTCGTAGACGTGGAACGTATTGATCTTCGGGTTAGCGTCCAACTCCGCAAGGTCCCACTCTCCGAGCAGGCCAGTCTGGATTTCTCCCTTGACAATGGCTGTCTCTGCGTGCTACGTCAGTAATGCGCCTCGCAGCTCAACGGTACGTTTGCATACCCTGATAGTCCGTGTAAGCGTATGCTTGAAGCTAGAGATCGTAATGTAGTAAGTTCTTGCCCAGTCTTGCAGTATTGCCATGCAGCTGACCTTCGGAGTGAATTCAACAGCCATCTCACTCCCGTTGACGACGCGCTTCCAAAGGAGGACGGCTGGAAGGCGGTATCGCCGGACACGGTTCCTGCATATGTCCATCAGTACCACAACGCGTCAACATCCCACCGATTGGCCAACACACCGATCATCAGGTCCTGCCTAGTTCCGCTGTTGTTGACGGCGGTGATGAGGCCCTTGCCCGGCGCAGGCTTCGGAGTAGGTTCGCTCCACGCGATGAAGCTGCCAGGGGCCTTCGTCAAGCTCGTCTGCATTGGGAATCAGTCGCTTATACATTGCATATATTTTGCGTGAGACGATACCGTTTGCCCAAGCTAGCGCGGCCACCACATCGGTGAGATACAGGATCAACCTCTGATACAAATACTTCACTCACGCCCATTTCGAGGAAGCTGGATGTAACGAGTGAGTTTCATCTAGCTGGAAATATACGGTGTGTGCTCACGTCTCAGGAATCTGAACGATACCTGCATCCTGAGCAGGGATAATATATCAGGTGCTGATTCAACCGAAGGCATTCTTGACGTACCACTTGCGCCACGGCAACACCGAGGCGAGCCGAATACGTCATGCTGACAGTCTGGATTTCTGCGACGCCATGAGACCGCGGTTTTGTTCAGGCAAACAAATCAACGTACGGTTCGCGGCAAACTTCAGATCCTATTGAAGCGTATTAGAGCCTTTCCCGTATCATCGCTGGCGCGCAGTTGCTTACCTTCCAGACCACAGGAACTGTCGCGGATGGTGAGTGACGACTCGATGCCACTGTAACTCGAAATGCTTACACTGCATGCTGTAGAGGTCGTCAGGGTTCAAGGGCTTGAAGGTCAAGATGATATTGGTGTTCTCGGAGACACCCTTGTCCTTGGTCGTGATGAACAAGAGGTTGCGAGTGGCCATGATTTCGTAGGTATCAGTGTCTCGTGGGATTGGGACTAGGGACTGTCGTCTGAACGACCTCCTACTTTATAGCATTCCGTGCGTGCTCAACTGTGGCATTCCACGCGCCACTTCCCTGCCTCCACACCGACAGCAGATATGGATGTGGCCCACTCATGACACACCATCGTCACGGCAGGGGACGTGGTTTTTCCAATATCGCGCTAAGCAAGCAAAGCAAGGGCCCGTGTAGCAGCTGGCTTGACAGTGACTGAGCCTGAGTAGCATCGCCACCGAAGGTCTAAACAAGCTCTTTGCGTGTAGAGACCACGAACTTGGTGCGCCACAAATTGATATGTAAGAACCTGGGAAGCGGTCTGAATCGGTGGCTTGACCCTTTAGTGAGGTCGGTGTTTATGAACGACCGTGTTGCGGGGTATCCGGCGATGCTGGACCGTGGGTACGCTTCCAACATCCTCAGCAATATGATTACCCCTTTAGAAACAGTTCCAAGTCTCACTAGGACGTGGACCATTATTAACGTCACCTTCACCAACCCTCGATCCCATACCGTCGATGTGTTCTTCGAGAGTCCGACTTACAAGGCCTCCAATGTCGTCGGCACGGGGGACAGTCTGTCCAGGATGACAATACTAGGGTGTACCCGACCGGCGGAATCATTTCTCCGGGTGAGGTGGCCAGCGTTGATCAGTGTGGGCTTTTGTTCTGCCTAACAGTGGCGTGTCAGGCCCTTTCACAGGCCCGGGCTTGTCGCGACCTCTGTCGTGCTCACTGCGGACTACGTCACCGTGGCTGCGAAGGACGGCCAGAGGCTCCTGCCGCAGTCAATGTCACCTTCATCAACGCCCGGCCCTCCGCCGTTACCGGGGACCGCGAGAGCCCGAGCAATACGAGCTTTGTCACCGCCGCAGGCGCGACCGTCTCGTAAAGGCCGTCGCGCCTGGAACTATTCAGCCGTCAGGTGCGGTTCTCTGCACCGGGTGGTGACAATCGACCAGTGAACAGATCCATATCGCATAGCAGCGCCCGCTCACCGAGTTGGCAGTCTCTCACTGGCCGCAAGCACCGTCGTGCCGAACTTGCGAATTTTGGGCCGATGCGCCTACGGCCGTGCTGCCCCCTGCGGCGAGTCTCGAGATCGTCGACGATACGCGCGGCATCGCGACGGTGCGCCTCAGGGCTGGCGCCGGCGCCGCAGCTTGCAGCCAGCACGGACGTCGAGCTGCGCGTCGCGAATGACCCCCCTTCCAGCTTCACGGTCGGGCTCGATGGTCGCAGCGCTCGCATCGAGTACGCCCATCCTATTTTCGCGCACGTCATCCAAACCAGGCTATATTGCCAGAATAATGCGCTGAGTACCGCACTTACCCTCATACACAATCTATAGATTAGGGGTATAGCAAGAGGGACGGACCGCAGACGATATACACGCGCCTCACTAGGTAATTTGAAGCTCGATGGTAAGTTTCCCGCCCTTTTTCTCGTCCTCGAAGACGTGGAATCTGTTGACGGCTGGAGAGCTGTTGAGCAATATGACGTTCCATGAGCCAAGTAGAGCGGGCTCGATGTCTCCCTCCATGATGGCGCCGGGCCCTGTGCGATGCGTCAATCGGTGTCTGGAAGACGATGAGTCATGACGGTCGTACCGGTGAGGCCGTTGACAGCATACGCCTGCAGCTGCGTATAGCACAAGTGAGGTTTCGTCTTCCGTCACGCGCGCGTCACTCACCACGGGAACGAAGTTCGCAGTCATGTTTGCCCCATTGTTGACGTTCGTGGCCGCGAGGAAAGGCTGGAAGGCGGCTTCTGGAGCGACCGTCCCTGAGGGTTCCCATTCGTCAGTGTCACTCTCCGGTCCTCCGATTTCTGGCAGCGCACACAGAAGTATATCCCTCTTTTCGCCGCTGTTGTTGATCGCGACGATCGGCCTCTGCCTGGGGCGGGTCTGGGCGTAGGCTCGCTCCACCTGAAAGACCTGTGAGAGTCCCTCGTGAGCTTCGTCTGTGCTGGGAGTCAGTGACACGTGCACTACGAAAGCGTGAAATGGGTCCTTGCCTGCTGGCCAAGCTGAGGTCCCACATCACTGTGAGTAATTGCAGTGCTGTAGCAGAATATTTGGACTCACGCCCATCTCGACAGATCTTGAGCGCAGCAAGTAAGCCATCTGTTCAGTATCTAGACTGGACTTTACTCACGTCTCAGGCATTATGATAGGTCCCTCGATCTGAAGAGATGGCTCTAATTCATATACGGTTCAATCAGGTCTACGTGCAGGACGTACCACTTGGGCCACGCCAACACCGAGCCGACCAGTGTAGGTGATGGCGAGCGGGTCTCGGGGGGGGGGGGGGGGGGGGGGGGGGGGGGGGGGGGGGGGGGGGGGGGGGGGGGGGGGGGGGGGGGGGGGGGGGGGGGGGGGGGGGGGGGGGGGGGGGGGGGGGGGGGGGCGTAACTGCGGCCCCCCCCCCCCCCCCCCCCCCCCCCCCCCCCCCCCCCCCCCCCCCCCCCCCCCCCCCCCCCCCCCCCCCCCACCCCGCCACACCGACCGCGACCAGTGTAGGTGATGGCGACGTTCTGTGCTGATTTGTTTTTTTTTTTTTTTTTTTTTTTTACTGATCCGATGTAGAGTGTAATTGTCTCACAGCAGTAAATTCAAGTATACAGACCTTCCCTGGGGTGTAGATGCACATCGGCGACTCCGAGCAACGGGATGGAGTGACGAGCGTGACAAATACGTATTACGAACGCCCGCGGTGCGTGTTTGGCAATGTTTGGCCAAGGTTGCTTCAGTGCATCAACTGCTCGGTTCGGTCGACGTTCGAAATGATCCACACAGGAGACTCCAGAACCCGCCAATTTTTGCAGGACAGCATGCTTGACAATGACCACCATCATCTACGACACCGCAGAGGCCGCGTTTGCGTGGTACCTCTCCCAGACTATCGCCAGGGGCAGACTCGTCCTCCACACCCGCACCAGAACACACTGTTTCCCTACAACTTTGGTCTGCAAGGACGACGAAGACCCCGATGCAGAGGTCACGGTACACGACTCTTCATTCTTCCTAAAGGTCCTCTCGCCTGCCAACACGCCAGACCTCGCGTTTGCGGAAGCGTACATGCGTGGGGATGTCTCGTTCAAGTCGCGCAGGGATATGGTCGACTTTTTCAAGGTAAGCAACGAAAAAAACGAGAGCAGTTCTCTCTAACAGACAGTTTTTTTAGATCTTTATCATCAACCGTGACAAACCCTTGCCCTCGCTTCCTGTGCCTATCACTGCTGCGCTCTCCATCCCTGCGGCAGTGCTCAAGATACCAGCAAGTCTCGTTGGGAACGTTGTAAGCACCAGAACCCTGTCTCTTGCGCGCAGAAACATTAGCGCACATTACGACCTGGGGAACGATATGTTCAAAGGTGCGTTTCACGTGCATACACCCACACCTCCGGGCTGAGAGGATGCCATACAGTATTCCTGTCGAAGGACATGACGTACTCCTGCGCAATCTTCCCCTCGCTCGACGCGGACGCCAAGGTTAACTCCAGCCAGGCGAGCCCGCAGATCGGCGTCGGCGCGATGAACGGGTTGGAGCCAGACGAGCCCGACGCGCTACACGACGCGCAGATCCGCAAGCTCCAGCACATCATCCGCAAGGCAGACATTCAGCCAGGGCACCGGGTGCGCAGTCCCCCTGAGTGCATGTATGCGTGTGCTGATGAACGGAACGGTGTGCAGGTCCTCGAGATCGGCTCCGGCTGGGGCTCGCTCGCGCTCCAGATCGCGCGCACAATCCCAGGGACGACGGTTGACACAATCACGCTCTCGACCGAACAGGCCGCACATGTAGAGGAGCTCATCTATGACGACAACCCGGCCCTTGGCGGCGCCCCAAAACACCAGCCTGTTGGGAACCGCGTGCGCGTGCACCTCATGGACTTCCGCGCGATGCCACAAGAGTGGAAGGGCATGTTCGACCGTGTCGTCAGCGTGGAGATGGTCGAGGCGATTGGCTCCGACATGTATGAGGTATGTGGTGACGTCCCTGATCTTGAACCTGCTGACCGGACGACCGCAGACGTATTTCGCCGCTATAGATTGGGCCCTGAAGAAAGAAACGGGCGTCGGCGTCGTGCAGAGTATCACCATCCCGGAGGCGCGGTATCACGCATATGTCAAGGGCGAGGACTTCATTCGCAAATATGTGAGTCTTCATTATCACACGACTATAGCATCCGAGAGATTGACAGAAGGTTCTAGAGTAAGCATGTCTGCGTGAAACTGCACATGTGCGCTCATATGTGCTTCCAGTCTTCCCGGAGGTGTTTTGCCCTCGGTGACCCAGCTCGCACAAGCCATCGTTTCCGGCTCCTCGCAGCGTCTCCTCGTCGAGTCCATCAGCAACATCGGGCCGCACTACGCGCGCACACTTCGCGAGTGGAGGCGGCGCTTCGAGGCTGGCTTCTCTGGGATTGAGGCGGGTACGTACACCGTCGAAGCCACTGCTGGAATACCTGACGACTATTTCCTGTCCTCAGCGCTGAAAGCCAAGTATCCGGACGTCATGAACGACACGTCTGAAGGGCGCGAGGCGATCGCGATGTTCAGGCGCAAATGGGTCTATTACTTGTATGTCTCGCTACATATTGCGATCTACCTCGCACTAACATGTGCGCACGCGCAGCTGTTACTGCGAGGCAGGATTTACGATGCGCGTGCTCGGCGGTAAGTTCCTCGCCCATCGATGCGCAAAGGACAGCCTTAACCGAGACGCTTCTCGTAGATCACATCATCACCTTCACGAGAGAGGGCAATGTTGCATATGGCTGCCAGACGTTTAGCTAGCTCACGAATCCGCGCGTACACCGAACAGTATAGAAGCGCACGCACTGTATTGCTATCATACCGACCAATCTGTTCATTGACGAATTACGATGTATGTCTACAACGTAGCCGAACACTATTCGCTGTGTTTTGCGCACTCGGAGTAGTCATGGTGCCCTACGTCGAGGCTAGCAGTCCGCGGATTCGTAGCCCTGACATCATGGCTCGACACGAGGGTTGCAGAAGGGCAAAGATCCGTCAGCCTCCGGGCTTCGTGGCCCTTGATTGGCATCGTATTTGTGCCTGAAGGACTATGTGCTTCAGCCGCTCTCAGTCTTGAAATACAGTTGCTCATTTGCTTGTATACAGAACCTCGCAGGTTGCACCTGAGGTTATCAGCAAGACACACCCTAAAATATTGTTCGATCCGAACTGCTTATACCATTCTCTCTCACCGTAAACGCCTCCCTCACTGATTCGAGCAGGCTTGTTGCGTCCGAAATGACTGGACTGATAGGTGTATTTATGTACTGATCGAAATAATACGAATACCCCGAACTGTTGAGACATGCGCCTTGGTATATCCCGTTAATTGGCCGACTGCCTTAGACCGTAGGACTACAAGGTGGCCAACCACTGGTCGAGAATCCTGTTCACCTCGTCAGCGCACTCGAGGTGGAGGTAGTGCCCTGCGTCGAGGCTCGCAGTCTGCAGGTGGGCAGCATGCTTCTGCATCTCTGCCAGAGCCTCCGATTCGATGCACAGAATATCCTTGGATGCGCCGATGAAGAGCGAAGGGACCTGAATCTTATACCTCTGCGCAGAGAAGCCTGCCAGAAACGTGAGTCTATCAACGGGTCGAGGAAGCTGTCGCAAAGATGCGCGTACTGAGGTTCTCCTCGAGGTCATGGTCCATCGTCTCGCTCACATACCACAGGAGCGACGAGGCAATGCCATGCGCGAGCAGGTCCTCCCTGATCTTGTTATACTCTTGGTACAGCCCTTGAACAAGCCGAAGAACAGTATCCACGCCCCGCGCACCTCGTCAGACAGCCAGTCCGGGCGGCCCAGCAGGACGTCGTTCTCGATGCACTCCGCGGTCTTCCCGCGCTGCACCGCCCACGTCAGCCACGACAGTGGGTCTCTGGGGTACGCCAGCTGTATGAAGCTGTCAATCTGCCACCGCGTAGTGTCAGCCGCGCACGGCATCGTCCCGGGGCAGCAGCGCGACGCACGTGCGCGTGGATGACCTGCGGCGCGTCCGGGTGCGTGAAGAACTCCCAGTACGCGTGCCACTCGTACCCGAGCTTCTCCTTCGCGGCCGCCATGCTCTGGTGGAGGTCGAACTCGTGCGTGTGCGGCGTGCGGAAGCCCGTGCCGAGCCACGCGAACCCGGCGAAGCGTGCCTGGTGCAGGATCGACAGCCGGGTCATGAAGACGCAGCCCCTGCGCACGGCGCGCCTGTCAGCACAGAGAACTGCGCGGGGCCGCGCGGCAAGACGCACCAGTCGTGCCCGACGCCGACGACCTGCGGCAGCGCGAGCGCGTCGAGGATGTCGATGATGTCCTGCGCGAGCGCGCTGAGGAGGAAGGCCTTCGGGTCCATCGGCTGCGACGACGCGCCCGCGCCGAGCAGGTCCGGCGCGACGATGCCAAAGCCCCGCGAGCCAAAGTAGGAGACCTGCTTGCGCCATTCGTACGACGTCGAGGGGAAGCCGTGTAGAAAGAGCAGCGTGGGCTTGCCGTGCGCCGCTGGGGTGTAGTAGACGTTGTAGGTAAAGCCCCGGTTGACGGCGAGGGTGCGGTAGTGTGACGGATCCATGGTAGCGTCTGGGAAAGTGAACAGTAGGGTGCCGACGCCTTATATCGCCTTGGATGGGCGCAAAAGGAGCATGCCAGCGGCCCCGATAGGATCTTCAGGAGCAGTCGTCTTCTGATAATGTTAGTCATAGTTTGAAAGGGCTACGAGCCTGCATGCACCCTGAGCACAGTCCTCGTGACAACATGCAACGGCTTGATACATGGTACGTCACCATGCTACGGCATCTAAGCACTGTAACATGAGCTCACCATCCGCTCGTCAGAACTGAACACTAACCTTAACTTCGTATCGGATAAGCTTTGCGAGGGAGCCAAGTTCGAGATAGTAGCAATATGCTGGTCAGCTGAGGCCCATGATAATCCTCTCATCCCTGTCCCTGCTCGAGTTATGGAACCAAGTCTGCGCAGCCCCCAAGTGACTCTCGGAATGAACAAAGATGACGTAGCCAATTGTCCTAGGAAGCCGAGCGGAGGAAGATCAGGCGAGGGTAACGGGTCTTGGATCGCTACAACCAATGAAATCTATAGAGCAAATATTGATGATAAATAGCAGGCGGAATTAGGGTGAGCATTAACTGGAGAGTAGATTATGGAAACGCAGGAGCAAAAGGCATAAGCGCAGAGGAGACCCGCTCAACCCGCACGTTTGCACCCCTCTACCAGTCCTCGTCGCCGTTGTCGTAGCTCTCTACGCGCAGCGTGCTCTCTCCGCGCACCTTCTGCAGGCGGAAGCGACGGGTGTCGTACCGTTCGTGCGTCTTGAGGACGCGGCGCAGCGCGCGGATGTGGTGCGGGCCCGAATGTGCCGCGATCGCGTGCGCGCGCGACCGCCAGATGCACACTGTAGTCCGTACGCCCGTCACTGCATGCGGGGCACTGTCCCAGAATAGGATGAGCTAAAGGGAGCGTTAGCAACATTGCACAGAATTCGAGGGTGGAGGCGTACCCCGCCCTTGAGCACGGCCTCGTTGTGCGCCTGCCTGTCCGACTCGTACAGAGCTGGAAACCGTGTTAGATCGCACGTCGCAGGCGCGCGGGCGAACGCACCTTCGCTGCTGCTGCCATCCCGTGCCTTGCTGTACGTCACTGTCGCGTACCACTCCCGCTCCGCCGACTCCGGGAGGTGCAGCTCGTCCCAGTTAAATGCCTCCTCGAAAGGCGTCTCCGCGGTGTCCTCCGTCACCGGTTGGAAGTGGTGCAGTGCCCGGTGGAGCGCGAGTGTCGCAGCAGCAAAGTCGGGCTCGTAGATCTTGTAGGGCTGGAAGCTACCCATGGGTTCGAGGATGCGCAGCGCGTGCATGGGAAGGGATACGAGCGGTGGAAGGTAGAAGATCGGCTTGCTGTACTCCGACGAGTGTGACTCGGGGAGGTAGTGTGGGTCCTGGTGCTGGTACTCGAAGTCCTCCGAGACGGAGTCGGGGAACGAGGAGAGGGAAAGCTCGACGGAGGACAGTGGCGAGTCTGGAGGAGTGACGAAGGTGTCCTTCTGAAAGGTGAACTGTCCGAGCTTGGCGAAGACATTAAACTCGGGGGTGGAAGGTGCAATGGTGATGGCGGCCATGTCGAAGATATGGCTAACTGTAGTGAAGCTTTTTCGAGGAGTTGCTTGGAAGTTTTCGAGAGGCCGCCGACCAAGGAGGTGTAGATGAGAAGAGAAGTGGATGGGTGAGCTGATGACTAGTCCCACAGCTCGGACGCAGGCTTAAGTACTGCCCGCCACCGCTGCGACTGAGAAGCTATCCACCCCGAAGGCTACCAGCAGTCGCGTATGAGTCTCAACTACATCATCGAAAGCAAAACATGCTCACCTCACATGTCGTCATTGAAGCAGCGGCCCGAAGGGCTTGGCCAGCGGGGGACCAACTGGAGGCAGCAACGTATCGCGGCACGCAGAACGTCCTGGCTCGCTGGCGTCGACCGAGAAGGCTTCTGAGAGATACGGGTTGCGCTGAAGATCATTCTTGACATAATCCAATGGTCCAGCGAATGCTTATTGTCGTCATTGGCATCTCACTACTCTGTGCCGGTGACATTGTAGTTTGCGGTCATCGTGTCCTGCTCATGGTATTCTTTCTGGGGTATAATATCAGATTGGTTCCGCCTTAATTGGACAGTTTAATACCTGGTAGCGAGATGCTTATGACATGCGAGGCAAATGAGATAGACATCGACAAACATGGTCAACTTGGGGATGGACAAGGTGCGAAAGAACGATTTCGGACCCGCGCTTCAACTCTCTGGTCGCCTCGGGCGTCTGTGCCCACGTGGGCTGTTCCTCTTTCGTCCGTCATCACTAGATTCACCCACTCGTGCAGCAGGACTGCGTATGTTCCACCATTTAGACGATTCTCGCCTTAGCTGTGCAACACCACAGATACTCGATGGGACGGCAGGACACGAAAACTCGCGAGCGGGGTCTAAGGCACAGCACTGAAAGCGCAAAGAGCTCGATGTGAGGTACAAGGACAACCAGGAAGACCCCTCGTACGACCAATTTCCAGATGAATGCACTCTCACAGCTGTCAAATAACGGCTATGGAGCAGTGTGGCGAGATGCAAGGCTATCTGAAGACCTTATCAGATGCCGATATATCGTGCAAGCCTATGGGCGCAGACCATCTGTAAGGTGGTCCATCATGGTGCGGGGCGATGGGCGGCGTAGTGTAATGTCTCGACAAGGTGCGCTCTTCAAAGATTCATCACGCGCCGGACGTGGGCGCACTCCCGCCCTGACAGACTCCCGATCTCATCAGCGTTCACAGTGACAATGCACGTATCGTGCACACGCCGACCCAACTTGAAGGGACGGGCCGACGGCGAGATGCGGAGACAAGGGCGCCGACATATGGGTAAATGTGGCGTGTGCATGTGAAGTGTGATCTGCCGTGAGTACGCGAGGATGCCTGAAATAACGCTGCTTACATTTATCCACCTCCGGCAGACGCACGCCACCCGGCGTACCGCGCTGCTTGATACGTCTGGTCCGCCGCCCCTCAGCGCAGGCACTCCAGAGCGCGGTGTGTGTGTGGGCAAGGTGGAAAGCGTGCACGCAAGACTGCGAAAGCTGATCTCCATCTTCCGGAACTGATCCGCGAAATCGGCCCCCGGATGAAGTCCCTTCCTGAACGTAGGATTCTCCTTCTCATTCTCACCCGGATGAACTACACGCTTGCCGGCAGAGGTGTGGACGACCACTATCTGCTTATAAGCTGAGGACCCCGCGCAGCCGCTGCCCATGTCTACTGCCTTCGGCTCTCTGCTCCAGACCTTCGCCCGCCTCGCCCTGTTCCCTTCCAGATCTCCCAAGCCCGTGACCACACCGTTTCCCATGGCTTCGGCGCTGAGCATTCTCGCAACGAACGTTTCCGTCTCTGAGGTCTTGTCGGACTCCCAAGAGAAGGCAGACGTCCGCCCTGCACATCATGCCAACGACAGCAAGACGCATTTTGTCAACCCGTGGCCGTCATTCCGGTGAGTACACAGCCTGCGCGTACAGCCCGGTGGCCGACCTCTTCGCAGCCAGGTGCGCGCACTGCGATGGAAGGTAGTCCCTCTGCACCTCTTTCGAGACGCCGGTAATTTCTGACGCCGCCCACTTAGATCATAACAGGCCAATGGGGCAAGATGCCTGCGGTCCCGAAGGACATTGCCTCCCTCATCCCCGTACAGACTCCTACCTGGGGTGCTGGTACGCGTCCGGATGCGATCAAAGCGACGTGGCTGGGGTGCGCACTCAGTAATATCCTGCTGCACCTTTCTGGCTGACCACGAGACTTAGACACGCTTGCTTTCTAGTTGAATTTCCCGCTCCTGCAGAGGGTGTGCGCGGCCCTCGTGTGCTTTTCGATCCCGCGCTTTCACACCGGTGCTCACCCTTCTCCTGGATGGGCCCGGAGCGAATCACCCGTTCGTGGTCATCCTTGGGCGCCTGCTGCATCATGGACTAAATTTACACACAGCGGTACCATGCCCGATTGATGACATACCTGCCGTTGATGCCATCGTCATATCTGTAGGTGCGCGACTGCCCACACCTCTGCTGTCTGACCTCTCCCTCCGTCTTTTAGCACAACCACTACGACCAGTGCGTCATCCTAGCCGTCATTGACTCCATACGATTGCTGACGCCAGCACGCTAGCACCGACACCGCAACCCTGCAGAAGCTGTTTGCGAAGTACAAGCCCCAGGTTTTTATGCCTCTAGGCAACGGTCCCTACCTCGCATCCATCGGTATCCCCGCCTCCCACACGCACCTTCTCGACTGGTGGGATGCCCGGCGGCTCTCGCTCACTCTCGCGCCCGCGGAGGGTACCGAGGGCGTCTCGACGGAGCTCGTGGTGACCTGCACTCCGTGCCAGCACACCTCGGGGCGAGGCCCGACAGACGGCGGCGCGTCGCTCTGGGCCTCGTGGGCGGTGTCGATGCCCGCCGCGGCCGGCCAAAAATCGAAGAGCGTGTGGTTCGCGGGCGACACGGGCTACCGCACAGTCTTTGCCGGCGAAGACGAGGCAACACTGCCGATGTGCCCTGCGTTCCGCGAGATTGGCGAGCGTGTCGGCCCGTTCGACCTCGCGCTGATACCGATCGGGTGCGTGACTCCGCCTTGACCCGTTGCCCAAGGCACCCGCTGAGCGTGCTTTGGTCTCGTAGCGCGTATTGGCCGCGCGAGATGTTCTCGGATGTGCACTGCTCGCCAGCGGAGAGCGTGTGCATATTCAAGGATGTTCGTGCACGCAAGGCGCTCGCTATGCACTGGGGGTGAGCACACTGTTCTCACCGAACCGTTTGTGGGAATGCGGCTGACAAAGGCCACGCCGCAGGACGTGGCAGCTCACGACAGAAGATGTAATGGAGCCGCCGAGGCTTCTCGCAAAAGAATGTGCCGCGCGTGGTGTCCCGGAGGAAGACTTTGCGGTTTGCGGTCTCGGCGAGACGCGATTCTTCTGACCGTCCAGTCTTGTTATGATTATACTCTGCATGGAGTCCAGTATACTGTAAGTACCAGGTATCTCGGCAATAATCAATTGGGTCGGCCCTAATCCTAAAGCGTAGATGAAGATACGATACACTCATATATTATGATTTGCTCATGCCCTTTGGCCAGTCGTGGTGTGCGGTGTGGCTGTTGGCAGCATGACGCTGTGACGCTTTGGGGTGCCCGGGGTCCCACTTAAACCGGCGGCTCCGAACGTAACCGCCCGTTCATTGCTACAACCTCAGGCCTTACCGTGGACGCAGTTGGCCTGGTGACCTTGTGTTACCTACACTGGTCAACTCACACTGCCTATATTACTCTTACGTATAGCCAAGCGTATCCGTAGGGATCATCAGAAACCGTTCGGAGCCGCTTGCGGAGCCGTTGTCATCTCCCTTATGACTCCCTACGCAGCATATAACACAGGGGCACTGCCCCTGCAACGAGGAACGTCGAGCACACCATGGCGACACCATCTGGGTACCGTACCATTACTGTCGCCCGCGGGCTCGCGTACAACGTCTATTACACCCCGGCCGCCGCCTCCGGCAAGTCGACGCTGCTCTTCCTGCACGGATTCCCCTCGACGTCGTACGAGTGGCGCAAGCAGCTCCCGCACTTTGAGGCGCTCGGCTACGGCGTCGTTGCGCCGGACCTGCTGGGCGCGGGCGGAACCGCGAAGCCGGCAGACGTGCAGGCGTTCCGGCACGCCGCCATGGCGCAGGACATCATCGACGTCTTGGACGCGCTCGGGCTGGCCAGGGTCGTCGGTGTCGCGCAGGACTGGTGCGTGCCAGTGGGGTGCATGCGTGTACGATGCTGCTGACCGAGGATGGGCGGAATTAGGGGCAGTGTCCTGCTCTCGCAGCTGGCCGTGCGGCACCAGGGACGCTTCAGCGGCTTCGTGTGGCTCGGGCTCGGCTACCTCCCGGCACAGCCTGTGCTGCCTCTCGCGGAGGGGCAGACGCCCCCGGGATACTGGGGGTTATTCACGCGGCCAGATGCGGCAGAGCTTATTGAGAAGAACGTGAGTATGGCTCATCGGTGGTCGCGTCCGTGCTGAGCGTGTGTGACGCCAGGTGGACAGCTTCATCCAGCTGGTGTACCCCAAGGACCCGTCCTGCTGGTTGACGTGGTTTTTCCAGGACGGTAAGGCTGCTGAGTGTGTCGAGAAGGGCATCTTGCTCGGACGCGCCGAGTGGCTCTCGGACGAGGTGCGCAGCATGCTTTGTAGCGGAGTGTCGCATATGCTGAACGCCATATCCACAGGAGTATGATGCGCTCAAAGCCAACTTCCTCTCAAACGGCCTAAAATCCCCGCTCATGTGGTATGTCAGTGAAGTAGCTGGAGTCAATCGCGAGGACATACTCAGTGAGTCTCTCGTGTGATCGCATTGTCATCGATTGGAGCGCTAATAGCGCTCGACATACAAGACATTCCTGCGGAAGCGCTACGACTCAACGTACCCGTGCTCTATGTCGGCGCCTCAAAGGATGTTATCTGCCTCGAGTCTGCTACCGTTGAACAGATGGGGAAGTATGCGGAGACTCTGCAGACCGCCAGCCTTCCCGCAGGACATTGGCTACAAGTCGAGCAAGCGGACGAGCTGAACAAGATTCTCGGCGATTGGCTAGCCATGACTGTCTTGTAACAGGTGACGCACGACGTCGAGCTACTCGTACTCATGAGGAATTGAAGGGGTCCGCGTTCACCACATGTAGTCGATGCCGTATGACATAGCGTTCTAGGGTCTATCTAGGCGATGCAGCGATCTGCGAAGCCACTACGTACTTGCGCGGGTCCGTACTGACGAGTCTAGGTAAAGTCTCCATGCCTAAGGTTCTAAGATTCATATGAAGGAATGGTGCACGTTAAGGCGTATTTGGTCATGGCACTGATCTACGTGCAGATCATGCAGACCCTTTCTGGAAGTCGGCATCAACGCTGCGCGGTTCCAGGGGGTCTTCCGTACTAGACGCCCTTTGCAAGGCGACAGACCCCGATTCTTGGTATGGCGTCTTTCTCAACCACATGCGTCGTCGACGGGCGTTGGTTCGTAAACTTCGCTCGGCGAGTAGTTCGCCGGTGCTCTAACTCGACATGCACCGTCTGTCAGTCGTTCATCAGCGGTGAACAAGCTTTGTGGTTACTACAGTGAGGTATCGTATAGCATGCATGTTTCGTCGTCTGTCCAAACACATTAAGTTCTTTATAGATCTCCTGTTTAGAGCGCGACGACCATGAACCAAGCCCGCCACTTTGTTTTACCGAGAGCTCGTGCACTATATACGAGTCATGGCGCCGCCATTAGTGTTGTCATCGTCATCCTCGTGACAATGAACCGGGTACAATCTCTCCCGCGCTCTACACAGCAGAGTGCATACGGGATACGCAGGTGTGTCTCCTGCAGTTGCGTGTCCATGTCTTCTTTGATGCCTTATAACGCCGAGCTAAGCTCATCCAATTGTAGACTTACGATGGCTGCAGCACCCTCGAGCTCTTCCTTCGCCGTTTACGGGCGTGTACGACACAGGGCGGCACTGGCACTTGTCATGGGACACACGATCGCGCCTTCTGGTCTTCCGCATGGCATTGACGGCATGTACACTCATGTGATGAAAGTGCTGCATTGATTACCGCACTTTATGAGGAGTTTCATTGCAGTACAAATATGCACCCGCACATCGGACAGATACAACATCGCCACGATGGACCCCTCTCGCTACCGCGCACTCGCAGTCTCTCGTGGATACGTGTACAACGTCTACTACTCCCCGGCCTCCGGGGGCAAGCCTACGCTGTTGTTCATGCACGGCTTCCCGTCGTCGACGTATGACTGGCGCAGGCAGATCCCGCACTTCGCTGCAGCAGGCTTCGGCATCGTCGCACCCGACATGCTCGGAGCGGGTGGGTCCTCCAAGCCGATGGACTCGAAGGCCTTCCGCCTCGGTGCGCTTGCGAAGGATACGATCGACATCCTCGATGCGCTAGGCCTAGGCAAGGTCATCGGCATCTCCACCGACTGGTGCGTATCTCGACTTGAGGTCTGCACGCTGGCTGACCGATGCATTGGGTGCTACAGGGGAGGTGTGTTCCTCTCGCGTCTGTCGATGCTCTACCAGGAGCGCTTCCACGGACTTGCCTGGCTCGGGATTGGCTTCCGCCCTGCGGACGTCCGCCCGCTTGATCTTGAGCGCGACTGCGACATGTACGCGTACTGGGATTTCTTCCTGCGCCCAAAGGCCGCGGATACCATTCGCAAGAATGTGCGCATTTACTCTTACTACTGTGAAATCCCTTGACGAAGTCGTGGCACTAGATCGACAGCTTCATGCAACTTGCGTACCCCAAAGACCCGGATAGCTGGGTGACTTGGATGCTGACCCCCGGCAAGACCGCCGAGTGCCTGGAGAGCAACATTCAACTCGGTCGTTCTGAGTGGCTCTCCGAGGAGGTACGCATCGCACGAACCTGTCGATGTAGAAGCTACCTCACCGTCCCCAACGTAGGAATATGCCAGGCTCAGGCAGGATCTTCTCAAATCAGGCGTTGCTTCCGCGCTCCTCTGGTACGCGAATGAAGTGGAGGGCAACGATAGAGAGGAAAATTTCCGTACGTAACCTCCTTTTCGCTCTTGTGCCAACTCTGAGCCCGGCTGGGCAGAAATCCCGACGGATGCGTATACTATCAGGGTTCCCGCGCTATTCGTCGGCGCATCCAAGGATCCGCTCCTGCGCGAGGCCGCTGGGCTTGCGCAGATGCGCAAGTACGCCACAGCTCTCCGCACCGCAAGTGTGGACGCCGGGCACTACCTCCATCTTGAACGTGCGGACGAGGTGAACGGCGTTCTGGAGGAGTGGATCGGGACGATCAAGCTGTGAGGTGTAAGTCAAATGAGCTTGATGGGTTTTGTAAATCTGTATCGGTTTGAAATCGCGAGAACGAATGATTCCCGTCGCTCGCTGTCCTCGTGTGGTCGCCCATCCGAGTGTAATAGTCCTTGCACATCAGACATTTATTCTCAGGTGACTATCGAAGCTTCGCTTGCAGTTAAACAAGAGGGTTGAGCTGTATACTCCTGATGGCAAACTGGGTAGCCAAACATATGCAGTCTGTGGTTGCCTCACGTTGGGACAATGTACGCCTCCTTATCTGGATGTCGGGCAGTCATTGTGCCGCTACTTCGGATATACATGGAGATACACAGACTGATTCGTATTTCGGCAAGCTGCATCAACATGGGGGACTCGAGTGCGTACAAGTACATTCAGAGAAACCAACAGTCGCCAACTTGAGCGCTAGCTACTAGACTGCGTTTCGCTAGGTGCGAGGAACCCGGTCTAGGCGCAGCCTCAGAGCTAGGTGTCGGACCACGTGATGTTCTTCAAGGTGATAGCACTGGTGATGGAGATTTCTTGCGCAGTATAGGCTGATGAATCGAGACAGTCTGTCAGCATCACGATGTAGGACGGGTATGTGTGAGCGCTTACGGATGAACTAGTGCGTCAAGACACGAATAGGGAGACATCAATATATGCCGTAGAGCGCATGTGTTGCAAGAAAAGAGGGGCGACGTACGAAGGAAGTCCAATCTGTGCTGGTATACCAGCTCTTCATAAACACAATGCTATCGCGATCGAAGTTGGCGTTGACGCCATCGGGGATGTCAGACAGCTTCTTGTACCACATGGTACCTTCCATATCTGTGAGACAAAGTCACAGTCAGTATGTGTTCTGGCTATTTTGTGCAGCACGGATACGCACGGAAAGACGCGGAGCTGAGGTCCGAAGGCGCCGGGATCTTCGCTTTCTTCTTCAAAGACTTGATTGTGACGATGATGTCGGACTCGTCACTGCGCTTGTCAACGCTAGCAGTGGCGCTTGCCATAGTGAGGTCCTTCCAGGTGGCCGTATGCGTGTAGCCGTCCATGCCGGACGTGGTAACTACATCTGCCTGAGTAAGAATAAGTGCGGGTCTCTATGAAGTTTCGAACGCTGTGGGCATACACTGTCAACAGCGATGAACTAGAAATTGCGGCCCGCTTGGGATCAGCATGATTGGTCAGTACGAGCTAATGCGCTCACCTCCGCATGATAGTTCTCAGAGTTCGTCGTGTAGCAGCCAATCCAGAGATAGTTTTTGCCGTCATACTGCTTGCGCTTGACAAGGTAGGTCACCTCTCTGCCGTCCTTGAGGTCGTTGATGTCGTTGTAGTGCAGAGTACCGGCAGGATCTATGTGGAAATTAGCCCAGACACGATGGCACAGGCGCGTTTGCACAACGCGACTCACCTTTCCCAATGTACAAGCCATCAGTGAGCTCCTTTCCGATGTATTGGGCCTCAATACGCAAAGCCTTGGTGCCATGAACGTTGATGTAGAACAACAGCGCTTCCGCTTGGGTCTCCTCGGAATAAGTCTTGGTGAGGAGCGAAGACTGGGCCTCGACAGCTAGCTTAAGCTGCGCAAGTTTGGAAAGTATGAGCACCATGGTTGCGGTTGTGTGGGCGGGAGTGAGAGTGTGCGTTAGACGAGTTGTCTGGGGCCAGTGTATGCTCGAGCTCAGCTTATATGCGATGCGCCTGAGAGTAACCTCGCTCAAAATGCACATAGCGCGAGATGGAAGGTTTGACATTGGAAACGGCCTTCCGCCATTCTTCTGTCGAACCTAAAGATTACGGGAAGCTATCGTAAAATGGCTGTTCAAGAGGAAACAACTCACGCGCTGCAATGTCAGGGCTCCGGCAATATGTCCTTCTGCGTCGATAACGGCTGCCTCTGTTCATCCCTCTGTACACATCGAGAGGCCCGGCGTTGTTTGGAAGATAATTCGTTGAAGCGTACAGATACCCTTGATTCCGGTAGTGTGCCCTCGCACGCGCCTGGTACCAACGGTAGTGCGCGCCGTTTTGAAGCGAACTCGCATGATATCCGCAGGGTTGTCGTATGACAAAATACGCCTTCTAAATCGCAGCAGCAGCGATGTCCGTATCCTGCCTCCGGTCCTCGGTATGAAGCGGCAGTATTTGCCGTACGCACAAGAATGCGACAAAGCGTGCATCCTGACCATGTGAGCTCGACCCTTGAGATAGGAAGCTCCGGGGGCAGGCATAAGGACCTTACCTCATGAACCCGCATCGATGTGCGTTTCGTACTTGAGCCCTTTCCAACAGGATCTCACACTGTCAGACGAGGAATGGAGGGTAATTCACTCACAATCTTCCAGGCAACTCGAGGAGGCGCATGACAGACATAGACGACCGGATCTCGTGACTGCGCAAGAGTGGATGCATGATGCTCGTGAAGAGTCTTGAGAAAGTCGAAACAGCCCAGCGACCGAATCGGAGAACATCTTGCGCAACGGGTTACCTGGAGCTACCAAACTGGCATGGATCTATGTCAATAGGGGGAGCGCGGTTGAAACTGCAGAAGCGCACATTTTCGCGGCGCCATTGACGGCCTCCGTATCCAGATAAACGTGCTGACCTGCTCTAGCAATGGTATAGCACGGAAGAGCGGGTAGATGGCCAAGACTGAACCTACACTGCTCGGGTTCTCGTGAAAACGCTTTCGGCAGAGCCCCAACGGACGTGGGAGTAACATAGCGCTCTCTGGCCCAATTACGCTAGTGGTCGGAGCCACCGCACGGTCGGTAGAGAAGCGTACATATCTTCTACATTTAGAAAACTTCATCAGGCGATGTATGTTCTGTGTGCAATAGGGTCTTCCGACAGCGAACACGCGACAAATGCCAGGTCACTTGCTTGCAAATATGGTGCGCAATTGCCTCCCACCGTGGGCATGCAGATCGAGAGCACCTACGGCAGTATGTTAGCAAGACCGCTCTTCTCTATAAAATCATCAAGAAAACATATGAACCTGAATCTTGAGCCAGCGGTACTAGTCACGGTGTTGCAGTGCAGCAGGCGCTACTCTAACGCCATGACCAGGGCAAGGTTGTGATGGCGATCAAGGACCCCTGGTACCACTCACCGTGACCGCGAAGACAGGAAAGGGTCTTGCGAAGCCTAGAAAGGGTCCGTGGGAGGTTCGTCGCAACTCTCACACTCTGCCAGATTGCTCTGAAAACAAGTGCATCCGACGCCGACAGGAACGAGTCTTGCCTAGAAATGGACATCGTTAGCTATCCAAGACCCAGCTCTACAAGCACGAAGCTCGTGCCAAATGTAGTATATTGCAGACGCGGAGCACTTTACGGCAAAGACACACAATGTGCATAGCCCATCGTCTTGTTACCGCCCAATCTTTGCCAGCCAGTCATGAAGGATCGTGTTCAGCTCGTCTGCGCACTCGGACTGAATCCAGTGTCCTCCGGGGAGGCTGGCAGTTTGCAGTGTCGTGGCATACTTCTGCATTAGCGGGAGGCTAGTCGATTCGAGGCAGATGTAATCCTTCGACGCGCCAATGTATAGGACAGGGACCCTGATCGTGAAGGCTTCCTCAGGAATTTCTCGCGGGGTGTCAGCAATGCCAAGGGCACGTGAGTATTCCAGCAACGTGAGACTCACTGAGGTTGTCGTCATGATTTTCACCTGCTTGCTCGCACACGTACCACAAAAGCGAAGATGCGACTCCGTACTTGAGTAGGTCCTCCCTGATTCGTGTGTACTCCTATGAAAACAATGTCAGCATTGAGCGAAAACGGCCCTCGACACCAACATGCACCTCATCCGAAAGCCACTCCGCGCGCCCAACCAAAATCCCGTTTTTGATGCACTCGGCAGTCTTTCCGCGCTGTGCGATCCACGTCAGCCAGCACGCGGGATCCTTGGGGTACACCAGCTCCAGGAAGCTGTCGACCTGGGGAAAAAGATACGCTCAAGCGGACACGCGCGGCAGGGGACAAGCACGCACGTTGTCGCGGATGACGTCTGCGGCGTCTGCGCGCGTGAAGAATTCCCAGTACGCGTACGGATCGTATCCCGGTACGATCTCCCCCGTCTCGAGGTGCGGCGGCAGCGTCGCCGGGCGGAACCCGACTGCAAGCCATACGAGGCCCTGGAAGCGGTCCTGGTGTAGCATCGACAGCCGCGACAGCAACATGCTGCCCCTGTCACCACCAGGACGCGAGTGAGAAACGATACATGGGACCGGCCGACGAAGGAGCGCACCAGTCATGGCCGACCCCGACGACCTGCTGCAGCCCGAGAGCGTCTAGAATGTCGATGATGTCCTGCGCCATGGCGTTCATGCGGATGGCCTTTGGATCCGTGGGCTTGGACGACTGTCCCGCACCGAGCAGGTCGGGTGCTGCGACCCCAAAGCCTCGTTCTTCGAAGTACGGCAGTTGCTTGCGCCAGTCGTATATAGTCGACGGGAAGCCGTGCAGAAAGAGGAGGGTCGGCTTGCCCGGGGTGGTTGCCGGTGTGTAGTAGACATTATAGTCGAAACCACGGGGAACGGTCACCGTGCGGCACCTAGCGGAGGTCGTCATGGTCAACTGGAGCTTGTGGTCGACGACCAGCGGCCTTTATCTGACGCAGTGTAGGTCGTGCTGCGATCGTTTGTGGCAAGGTGACGTCTCCTTGATACTGAGGCGTGGCGGCACCATCGAAACCATGCGCGATAGTAGTTTACTTGGCATCTGGGTGCGTGTGGTTGCGTCATCTGACTAGAAGGGACGTGAGGAAGAAGCGTCAGAAGAGAGCGTGCCTGTGAGAAAATCTCCCGATACGGTGATCATGCCAAAGGCTTCAGATACCCTTGACCGTGTGGCGGAACACGTCGTACGGTCGTAGCCTCGCGTAGCATCCGAAGAGGTTTATATGACATCGGGTGGTATCACGATCGCCATGATATGCAGTGAATATCGGACATGAGGGAAAGACACAAGGAAGGTCCGTCGATGCCATCAAAAAAGTCGCGTCTCACCGAGGCCGCACACCGCAAAGTCTCCCTCAGGGACGCCGCGCGAAGCACACTCTTTCGCGAGCAGCTTCGGAGGCTCCATAATATCTTCGGTCGTGAGTTGCCACGTTCTTCGCGGCGAATACCGTCAGTCACAATCTCATGGAGAGCCAAGGAGGAATGTGTGCTTACCCCCAGTGCATAGCGAGCGCTTTGCGTGCACGGACATCCTTGAATATACACACGCTCTCCGCTGGCGAGCAGTGCACATCCGAGAACATCTCGCGCGGCCAATACGCGCTACGAGACCCAAGCAGGGGCTCAGCGGGCGCTTCGCGTCTAGATCAAGGCAGAGTGACGCACCCGATCGGTATCAGCGCGAGGTCGAACGGGCCGACACGCTCGCCAATCTCGCGAAACGCAGGACATACTGGCAGTGTTGCCTCATCTTCGCCGGCAAAGACCGTGCGGTAGCCCGTGTCGCCCGCGAACCACACGCTCTTCGATTCTTGGCCGGGGGTGCCTGGCATCGAGATCGCCCATGAGGCCCACAGAGTAGCGTTTCTGTCGTTTAACCCGCGTGCAGAGGTGTGCTGACATGGTGTGCAGGTCACCACAACCTCCGTGGAGACGCCCTCGGCGCCCTCCGCGGGCGCGAGAGTGAGCGAGAGTCGCCGGGCTTCCCACCAGTCGAGAAGGTGCGTGTGGGAGGCGGGGATGCCGATGGATGCGAGGTAGGGACCGTTGCCTAGCGGCATGAAAACCTGGGGCTTGTGCTTCACAAAGAGCTTCTGCAGGGTTGCGGTGTCGGTGCTGGGTTGATGGCGTCAGCAACAATCTGGAGCCGAGCCTCAGTGGAATGACGCACTGATCGTAGTGGTTGTGCTAGCGGAAAGGCAAGAAGTCAGGCAGTGGAAGAGCAGATAGTTGTGCACATACAGATATGACGATAGCATCGACGGCAGGGAGCTCGTCGATTACACACGGTACCGCTGTTCGTGAGAGTCAAGAAAGATCTCAAAGGAGAAGCAAGGACGGCGACGCACGAGTGAATCGGACTGGGCCCATGCATGAGAATGGCGAACACCGGTTTGAAAGCGCGGGATCGAAAAGTACGCGAGGGCCGCGCACACCGTCTGCGGGTGAAGGGAGCTCGATGAGATAGCAAGCGTGTCTATGTCCCTTAGTCAGCGGGAGAGTGCAATAAGATATTACCAAGTACACACCCAAGCCATGTCGCTTTGATCGCGTCCGGACGCATATCCGCACCCCAGGTCGGCGCCTGTACAGGAATAAGCGTGGCAATGTCCTCTGGGACCGCTGGCATCTTTCCACCCTGGCGTGTCATAATCTATGAGGGAAGGATCAGACCGTGGGGTGTCTAGGAGGTGGGAAAATAAATACCTTCCATCCCAAGGCCTGCACGGGACTACCCAGAGGTTAGTTGCCAGTGTTAACATGCACATAACGAACACACCGGAATGAAGGCCACGGGTTGACAAATTTCGTCCTGGTGTCGTTGGCATGGTGCGCAGGTCGCACGTCTGCCTTCTCCTGCGAGCCTGAGATGACCTCGGAGACGGAGACGTTTGTCGCAAGTACGCTCAGCGCGGAAGCCATGGGGAACCGTGTGAATACAGAGGGAAAAGTCTTGGAAGGAACTTGGACGAGGCGGACTAAAGTCTGGAGCAGAGAGTGAAAGGCGGCGGACATGGACAGCCGCAGCGTGGAGTTCTCAGCTTATAGCGGCAGGGCTACCACCGACGCCACCGCCGGCGGACGCGTCATCCATCCGGATGCGAAAAGTACTGCGTCTTTCCCAAAGTCGACGGCGGGGGCTTCCGAGGGCGACGACGTAGCGGATCAGTTGCCGGTGTTGGTGGCCTATCATCGCAATGTCGCCTCAGCACAGTCCACCTCTTCATGCTTGCTCAGCATCGCAGTTGGTCTGGAGAATTACTCAGAATGATAGAGGCAGAAGCGTTCAGCAATGCGGCAAGGCCGATCGACTTTCGGGACTGCAGTATCGGCGCGCGTCTGTTGGGCATGAGTGTAAGCAGCAGTGCGTAAGACGTACGCGTACTCACGGCAAACGAAGGCGGATGTACTTTGCAGGCCGCGTAGGCCTAACGCTCGGCCGTCGACAGATCGCAGCTGGCAACGACGTAGGCCACGTCGCGAAGGGCTATGCTACAGACCTCTTCAGGATAGTCCCGACAGTGCCTAGAGTGTTAAAATTTCTTTTTTTGACCATCAGGAGAATGCCTTCCCCTACGGGAGATAGCCGACGTACCTCGTAGTCACGCTCTATGACTTACAGGGAGAACGAGCGGGTGCCGCAGTGACATATCGCATCTGCGTAAATGCTCTGCTTGCCTCGACATATCAACACAGACGTCAGCAGGGGCCACGCTGATTTACTCACTTACCTCCCCACCAGGTCCGCACCATAGAGCGCACATTATGTCTCCCTTCTCCTTTACGACAGTAACAGGAGGTGAAGAGAGTGCAGCACAGAACCGCATCTGCATTTTCTTCTCATTCGAGGAAGAGGAACCGGGTCCGGGAAATCAGACAAAAGAGGAAGGTGCACGTGGATACAGACGCCTCATGCCGCGGTGGCGAAAGCGCGGGTCCTCGACCTTCCAACTTTAACCTCGTCCACCTTCATGACCTCGCAACTCAACCAGCTCGTGGTACAGCAACCATATATCGGGTACCCGCAAATGAATGGGTGTGATTGAAATACCAGGCTGGTTTGACCTTTTCGTCGATAGCATGAAAGGATTTGGCAACTGCGACTATGTCACTGGCGCAGAGCAGAGATCTACGGATGACGACAATGCAGATTCGCTGGCATATCTGGTTGCCACAAAAGGACTTTAAACGCGGTCCATAGCCTGAAGAGACTTTGTGCGACGGTGCCAGCGAGCCAAGGCGTTCTACACGCTGCGGTACGTTGCAGCCTCCGGTTGGTCTCTCGCAAGTCAAGGCCTCCGGGCTGCCTCGTCCATGACGACATGTGAGGTGAGCATGTTCTTCCTCCTATGATGTAGTTGAGACTCATACGCGAATGATGTTCCCCTTCTAGGTGCATAGCTTCGCAGTCGCAGCGGTGGCGGCCAGTACTTAAGCCTGCGTCCGAGCTGTGGGACTGGTCATCAGCTCACTCACCCTCTTCTCTTCTCCTCTACACCACCGTCGGCGGCGGCCTCTCGGAAACCTTCAAGAACCCCTCGAAAAAGCTTCACTACAGTTAGCAATATCTTCGACATGGCCGCCATCACCATCGCACCTTCCACTCCCGAGGCTGAGATCTTCGCCAAGCTCGGACAGTTCACCTTCCAAAAGGACACCTTCGTCACTCCTCCAGATTCACCACTGTCTTCCGTCGAGCTTTCCCTCTCCTCGTTCCCCGACTCGATCTCGGAGGAGTTCGAGTACCAGCATCAAGACCCACACTATCTCCCCGAGTCACACTCGTCGGAGTATAGCAAGCCCATCTTCTACCTTCCACCGCTCGTGTCTCTTCCCATGCACGCACTTCGCATCCTCGAACCCATGGGTAGCTTCCAGCCTTACAAAGTCTACGAGCCCGACTTTGCCGCGGCGACACTTGCACTGCACCGGGCGTTGCACCACTTTCAACCAGTGACGGAGGACACGGCCGAGACGCCTTTCGAGGAGGCATTCAACTGGGACGAGCTGCATCTCCCGGAGTCGGCGGAGCGCGAGTGGTACGCGACGGTGACTTACAGCAAGGCACGGGATGGCAGCAGTAGCGATGGTGCGTTCGCTCCTGCGCCTGCGACGTGCGATCTAACATGGTTCCCAGCTCTGTATGAGTCGGACAGGCAGGCGCACGACGAGGCCGTGCTCAAGGGCGGGGTACGCCTCCACACTCACATTCTGTTCAAGCTTGCTAACGCTCCCTTTAGCTCATCCTGTTCTGGGACAGCGCCCCGCATGCAGTGACGGGCGTGCGCACCACGGTGTGCATCTGGCGGTCGCGCGCGCACGCGATCGCGACACATTCGGGCCCGCACCACATCCGCGCGCTTCGCCGCCTCCTCAAGACCCATGAACGCTATGACACCCGTCGGTACCGCCTGCGGAAAGTACGCGGAGAGAGCATGCTGCGCGTGGAGAGCTACGACAATGGCGATGAGGATTGGTGAAGGGTCCGGAGGTTGCGTAGATCCAGGCGGACGAGTTGAGCGGGTCTCCTCTTCGCTGTTATACCTATTGCTCTGGCGTTACGACTACTTACCTTGTATAATGCTTACTCTACTATCTCTTATTCATCGTTTGTCAGCCCCTACAATGACCTGAGGCTAATTATGCGCGCTGAGTCGTTACTGGTCTTTCTCGTGCCGCAGCAACCGAACCATATCGCAGCTTCAGATCATGGCAATGATGCGCAGATACTACCGCCTCTGAAGGAGATCTCGACATTGCAAAGGGACCTGCGGAGGCTCCAAAGGTCCTCCGGCGAGGAGAGAGCCCGATGGATACCAAGGCTTGCGCTGACGTGTGGGTGCCTTACACAGCCTACAAGAAGATCAGAGCAAACTGCCTGCTGCTGGGGAGTCGTCTTCGTTAACGCAAGCCACGGTGCCTTGTGGAAAAGATCTAAATTCAAAACGCATGAGGGCCGTCTGGATGGAGAAGACGCGTCTCGCTCAACCACCACAGGCTTTATGGTGTAGCAAGCTGGCCGACAATCTCAATTGCAGACCATATGGCATGTGCGTCCCGCCGATGCCGCCATGTCAGTACAGCCGCTGCCACTGTCAGCAGGTATGTACAACTGGGTACAGGCACGGCGACAAATGTTACACGCGTACCTCATCATTCAATACTCCGCTTTCTTGGCGGTGACAGGGATAGCGTGCGGACATGCACCAAGACTCTGTCGCGCCATGCAGTCGAGCGCTGTTGAGACCGTATAAATGGGGGGCTTCCCGGTACCATTGGTCTCATGAATAGAAGCAGAGTCCTCTATAATCACTAGCAATATCAACACAGCCCTGCTTGGACAGTGGGAGGTCGACCAGCCGAGGGTCAACACCAGCTTCAGTGTTTTTGAAGACTCGCAAAATAACAAAAAGCTTACCATTCAACAGATCGATAGTCAGGTCATCCGCATCTGTAATATACCCGCCTACATATTTTGTCGAGGCCTTTGTATCCATTTCCGTATGGTCTGGAGTACACGTATGGTTTCGCGGCAGAGAAATGCGACGCGTGATTGGACGGCTCGGCATTCGCCGGCAGGTCCTCGTGGCGCCCACCGTGATCGACGACTTCATCCCAAACCATCTCAAACCTCCCACTGCCCAGAAAGATATTCTGCAGAGAGACGAATCTGGTATCGGTTCTTGATGATGGGTACTCTCTCCAGGACATGAGGTAGTAGTAGAAGCCAGAAAGGTATGTCATCGGCGTAGAATATCAATTTACGCCATGTGAGCACTGACGGATGACGACAGTGCAAGCCGAAGTCTTGCTGGCCTGACTTATCTTACGTCGGGACTGTCCCTCAACACATCTTGCGTCCTGCAGAACCACCCAAGTCCATGTCAACGACACGCTTCTGCTTTTGAGGGCCTCTGTCGGGCTGAGTCGTGTCGATGACGGCATCCTAGGTGAGCACGGTTCGCTTGCTGTGATGTGGTTGAGTCTCATGTGGCGAAGTCTCGGCGAGGGTACATTCGAGGATCCAGCTGTGGCGGGCAGTACTTAAGCCCTGCACTCGGGCTGCAGGACAGGTCATCGGCTCACTCGATCGCTTCTCTCATCCCCAACGTCTCCACCAGCGGCCTTCAAACTACCTCGCCACACCCAGCTGCACACTCTTCATGGCTACCATTCCCATTGCTCCTTCAACTCCCGAGGCCGAGATCTTCGCCAAGCTCAGACAGTTCACCTTCCAAAAGGACACCTTCGTCACTCCTCCAGACTCGCCGCTGTCCTCCGTCGAGCTTTCCCTCTCCTCGTTCCCCGACTCGATCTCGGAGGAGTACGAGTACCAGCACCAAGACCCACACTACCTCCCCGAGTCACACTCGTCGGAGTACAGCAAGCCCATCTTCTACCTTCCGCCGCTCGTGTCTCTTCCCATGCACGCGCTTCGCATCCTCGAGCCCATGGGTAGCTTCCAGCCTTACAAGGTTTACGAGCCCGACTTTGCCGCGGCGACGCTCGCACTGCACCGGGCGTTGCACCACTTCCAGCCAGTGACGGAGGACACGGCCGGGACACCGTTCGAGAAGGCGTTCAACTGGGATGAGCTGTACCTCCCGGAGTCGACGGAGCGCGAGTGGTACGCGGCGGTGACGTACAGTAAAGCGCGAGACATTAGTTTCAGTGACGGTACGCTCTCAGCCATCATCTATCACGGAATTTACGCCCTAACAAAGCTTCTAGCGCTGTATGACACAGATAGACAAGCTCACGACGAAGCTGTACGCAAGGGCGGGGTACGCGCCTTCACGTTTTCGCTCTCCCGAAGCTGACTTTTCCGTTACAGCTTATACTCTTCTGGGACAGCGCGCCGTATCCAGTAACGGGCGTGCGTACGACAACCTGCATTTGGCGATCGCGCGCACACGCCATCGCCGCGCACTCGGGCCCACATCACATTCGTGCGCTGCGGCGCGTCCTGAAAACGCACGAACGCTACGAGACGCGCCGGTACCGCTTGCGTAAGGTGCGGGGCGAGCGCACGCTGCGCGTGGAGAGCTACGACAATGGCGATGGCGAGTGGTAGAAGGATGCAATGCAGCTTGTGGCTGAGTCGAGCAGGACTCCTCACCACTCTTGGTTCTGCGTTCACGTTCCTTATGTTCCTAACCCTGGTCCTACTGACTGTTCCTTTATTTATCATAATTATCATCATAGATCTCGGATACGTGCAACCCGCCAGCTCTTAACACCTTCATTGCTTCTATTACAACCAGAAGGATTGACCATGGGCTCCCGCACTGTAGACGAGCCATGCGTGTCGAAGGCAAGTCTGCTGGATGCGCGCCGAGGCGAGGAATCCCCGCGATTCTACAGCACGTTTCCAATGCAAATCTGAGCTTCCAGCGATCGCAGCATACCGCAGGTGATCTATCAATCGTTCACCACTTGCTCTCCGATGTTCCGCTTCGTTCTCTGATGCGCACAGGGATGCCTGATGTTCATTTCAGGGATCGGCGCTGTCCCAGCGCTGATCCACGTGCACCCGTCCTCTCTTTGTTTAAATTTGTCTCACTGACCAAAGCATCTGCGCAACCCGTCTCCCTCACGCCAGCGCCGCGGTGTTCTGCGGGGTACTCAGCATGTCCGGCAACCCGATCGCGGATGAAGTATATGAGCGGTCAGTCTATCCAGCCGCGCCCCTTCCAAGTGCAATCACTGACTGCTGCTGTCACAGGCGTGTTGAGGGCTCGATAGGCTACTCTATCGCAGGTAGGCCAATCCTGTTGCTCTCTATTGATGGGCTGCAGCTCACACCGGGTTTACAGTGCTTGTCTTGTATGAGTATTGCATCACGTTCGAATACGAAGTGTCTATTGTCTGGACGCGGAAATGGACAGCAACATCGCTGGCATTCCTGGCCAACCGATCGCTGCTGACGGTGCCGACCGTCGTCGGTCTCCTGTACCAAATGGCGCCGGTGACCAAAGCGGTAAGCTTGAAGTACATGCCATGTCAATGCCCTTGCAAGGTGACTGAAGGAACTGTAGTTGTATGTCTCTACGGATCTTCTTGAAAATTCGACTTCTCATCTTGGCGCAGCTCCGAAGGCAGCGCGATCATGAACCAAGTCTTTGCACTTCTATCCATCGTGCAAATATCTTGTGCGTGATCTTTCCGGGCTGTCCACAACCATTCTTTCCACTGCATCCATGATGCGACTCATGTTTTTTATCAGTCCTGACGGCTTTGCGCGCTTCCGCACTCTGGGACTTCAACCGCGTATTATTCTTCGTCATATTCATCTTGGGCTGCGTTCCCTTCGGCACAAACCTGGTACGGCCCAATCGATATGTTGCACTCCCCTCAAAATGACCATAATACAGTACGGGCAGATTGTCTCGCAATGGGTCGTCGAACAGGATCCCTGGACCGGCGCGCCGGTGTATAGAGAGTACTTCAACGTTTCCGAACAGCTCAACATGATGTACGTCAGCTCGGAGTCCTTCCGCAAGGTTCAACGCTGACAATTATTGTAGTAGTGAGATTCCTGAGTGCAGACTTTGACAGAGCCTGCTGACATCCTGTCAGTGCTCTATCTGTCTCGGCTGTCGCCCATTATTGCCGACTTCCTCGTCCTGGTGTTCACGTGGTTGAAGACTTATAGCCAGCTCAGGGACGCGAGACTACTGGGTATGAAGCTCCCGCTGAGCACCTGTTTAGCACGCGATGGTGCGTCCATTCCAGTACTTCATGAGTCGGTGTTCTCATCATTGTTCTAGGAAGCCTATACTTCGTGTAAGTCCGGAAGACTGCCGGACATCTGCAAGCTACATCAGGCTCATTGCGCATTCCAGCGTCATTCTCGTCGCTAATCTAATGAGGCTGTTTGTCTCCGACATACCAGCTGTACGTCACAGTACCATGTCGCCATGAACCTATCTGATAGCTTCTCCCCCCTACAGCTGTTCGGAGTATCTCCTATGAACCAGTTTACGCAGAGTCTCGTATGTCGTTTGATGCCGTTCACTTTAGGGTGCTGACCCGCTGCGCAGCCCCAGATATTGATGCAACGCTTCCTTATCAATTTGCGTCAAGTAAGCGAGCCAGAAGATGCTTCCGACACAGAGATGCCGCAACAGTCGGTGGTCTTTGGCGTCGGCATGAATCCGAGTAGGAGTATGATGGGAAATATTGGCGAGCCTCTTGCGTTCGATCAAGACGGTGGGCCATGGTCCGGGGACTCAGAGGTGGATGATGAGGGTTAGTCGGCTTCCTTTCAAGCTATTATACATATTACCGAATGCAGTGATACACCTTAGGCGATAGCCCAGGCATGTGCGACCAAAGCCATGGCACAACGCAAGATTCGACTTCAGCTGCGCACGACTTCACAGGCGTATGACAATGCCGAGGACATGTCGACCACGGGGATTTATTGGGACAATATCATGATGCTTTCCATGACCGGACACATGTTAGAGACCGCAGAAGCAAGATAATATGCAATGATGTCAAGAATCGAAGGGAGAGCTCTCGCAGAAACACGGATCGCACACACGGAATGTGTCAGGAATACTGCTGTATATGAACAATCTCGGGGATAGGCAGCCCCGCAGCCTCCAGTCTGTCCACCACCGCTAGCTTGCGCGGCGGCGTGATGTTCCATTCGATCTTGGCACCCTCCCAGTCTTCGTCGTCCGCAGCTGCAGCCCGCGTCCAGGAGCCTGCGAAGTCGATGACCACGACGCGGGCGGGCTCGTGCGCGGGCGCGAGGATGAACTTGGCTGAGTTCGCATGACTCCATGTTCCTGGAGCACATCCCCACTCTCGACGATAGCGCGCATCATTGGCTCGGTAAGGAGGCAAGCATCGATCACGAGGTCTGCGAGGTGAGATGGGCGTCGAGTTGCGAAAGCATGGCATCAAACGCCACGACGCCCGGGGAATGCCGAGAACTTCCCGCACAACCAGTGGGAGCCAAACATCGAGCGCAGGATCACATGACGTATATTCATTTATCGAAGTATCACCGATCGTCGTACACAAATCAATCCGCAACATGGTTTTCTCTATTTTCACTCTCATCGAAATCGGAGGCAGAAGACTAAACCAGGTCAAGGGGAGGCATATGGATAACTGGGCGCGATAGGGTCAGCCCTGTTCTAACACGCGTGGAAAGGTTCATTCTTACCGGAAGCTTGAAGGACAAGACCACGTCTCAGACATAAGATTCCGCTGCGCTGTCAGTGCTGGCAGGGGCGACGGCGCTGGCGGAGGTGTGGATCTCAAAGTCGCCGTTGTTGACTTGCACCCCAGCGGGAAGCGCAATCGGGAAGATGGACGTGAGGTACAGCACGATCGAGCTGCGCAGGTCCCTGACGCTGTCGACAACAGCTTCAGCAAACGGGGGCGCACAGGGAGACAAGGGGAGCGCGCACTCGACGCGGGCACTGCGCCCGTTGAGCATGACCGTGAAGCCGGGCTCCGCGAGCTTGGAGACGCGCAGGTCCACGTTCGTGCCGACCGCGAGCTGCAGCATCGGCGCCGCGTCCGCCTCGAGGCGCACGGTGGCGGCGCTGCGCGTGTCGTTCACGACCTTGATGCTCGTCGCCGGCAGCAGCGCGGCCGGCGCCGCATCGCCTGCGGCGTCCGCGACGGCGGCCAAGTAGTCTGCGATGCGCACCGTGGTGCCGGCAATCAGGCTGAGACTGGGAGGGCACGTCAGCTGCGGCGGCCGCTGCACGGCGTCGTTGGACTCACTCGTCGACAACGGCTGTATGGCTCGGAGACGTGAACCGGATGGTGGGATAGACTCCGGGGCTGATGTTCTGCACGACGGTTGCCCCCGCGGCGACGTTAAAGGTTTTGTTGGTCGGGCCCTGGAGCTGCACGGTGACGGCGTAGGCTCGGGCATTGACGAAGGTGACGTCGGCTCCGATGGGACCTTGGACGTTCGCGGCGTTCGGCAGGTAGTCCGCGGTGCGCACCACAGTGCCTGCGGCCAGTCGGAGTCTGGAGAGTAGGTCAGCACACGGTCGTGTGGGAGCATATTGGTACTGACTGGTCGACGGTGACTACCTTGTTCGGAGACGTGAACCTGATGGTCGGGTAGACCCCAGCGTTGACGTTCTGCACGGTCTGCCCGTTTGCGGCGACATTGAAGGCAGTGTTGGTTGGGCCCTCGAGGGATATATTGACTGCGTAGGGTCGGGCGTTGATGAAGGTGACGTTGACCATGTTGTGCTGATTTCGCTTGGGGCTTTCTGGTAAAGGTGCTGAGGATGCTGAAAAAAAGAGGCCAAATACATCAGCCTTTTATACCTGTAGTCCAGGAGCCTCTCCCATATTCGCACATCCAGTGCACGCACTGAGACGCGGCTGTCGGTACATCATCTCATCATGTCTGTGAGAACTCACCAACATTGCCTGTGCCTCTCGCCCAGCCACATCATGTCGCGTCTGGCAGGAGAGTGCCCTGGTGACCCCTGGCCGCAGCCGCTACTCGGTCTATCGTATGCACATTAGGTGTGGCTTTCCGGGCGCAATGCCATGCTGAGCAGCATCGACGCCACCGCCGGATGCATATTTGCATTGTTCGCGTACCGGTGGTAGGACGTCGCGTCGCCGACTGGCACAAAGACCCGACCAGGTCCGACGTTCGGGAAGACACGTGGATACGGAGAGCGCAGTCGGCTAGTCTTGGCGGCTAAGGCGGGTGTCGTCACGTGCAGCAAAGCTGAACATGGCGCTCGCTGCACAACGCAATGAGACTCCAGGCTGCAAGGCTGCGAGACATAGGCGGGCTGGACGTACTAACTGCACGTACAGGCGACGTTGTCTGAGCTCTGGACACTGGAAAGAACACCCTGAACACGCATGAGACGCGCGTGAGTACTGTAACGCCCGCCGTTGCAATCTCACCTCCCACTGCGGCCACGGTCACCCGGTCAGTGCACATGCGTGATGGCGTAATTCGAGTCTATTTCACAAGTAGCTTGGCTGACATTTCGTACGTCGGCGTTGGATATGTCGCGGACAAGGACTGCGACAGTCCCGACGAGCACACCATATCAGCAGTTGTCGTGATGCTGCATTTCGAGGTCTGGCAAAGGGGTATAAATAATGTGGTTATACGGCCTCAGCAGCCAGCACAACACAGAGCACACATACCAGTCCAAACATGGCCACCCGCAACCTCTCTTTCATCACGACCAAGGACAAGGGCGTCAGCGAGAACACCAATATCATCTTGACCTTCCAGCCCTTGAACCCCCAGGATCTCTACAACACGCAGCGTAAGCACATTCGCATTGGCATCGAGTCATCACTCACCAGCCGTCACAGTCCCTGTGGTCTGGAAAGTGGGTAGTTGTGCGCCAGCGACGAGAGAGAAAAAGCTACTAACATACTTCTATAGCTTCTAAAGTTTGCCGCGAACCGTACGTTGTTGATACGTTCACCTGGTAAATAGCGTGGTCTAATGGTGTCGCAGAGACTCAGACGGTCGGTGTGACCTATTCGGCTCGGCTCGGTGTCGCCGTAGCGCAAGTGGTACGTCGAGGATGCGCCCGGTTCAAAGAACATCTAACATATGCTGCGCTTGATCCAGGATTCAGGTGTCGTCCAAGTTCCTGAGACGTGAGTACACACTGTGCTAGCTAGACGAAGCAATAACTTACTCGGTACATCTTAGCTTCCTCGAGATGGGCGTGAGTGAAAGCACATATTTCGGAGATTGATACTGTAACTCACAGACGTAATGGCACCTGCTAGCTTGGCCAAACGGTACGATATCATGCAGGATACATCCTGTATACAGGCGGCTGATTGTCTGCGCAGTCGAGCTTCACCACCGACTCTGACAACTTTGTCATGTGGAGCGAACCTACTCCAAAGCCTGCGCCGGGCAAGGGCCTCATCACTGCGATCAACAATAGCGGCGCTAGGCAGGACCTGATGATTGGTGTGTTGGCCAGTCAGTGAGATGCTAACGCGTGGCATTAATGGGCGCATGCAGGAACTGTTTCCGGAGATACCAACTTCCAACCCGTTCTCGTTTGGAAGAACGTCAACAACGGAGGTGAAATGGCTGCTGGATTCACTCCGAAGGTCAGCTGCATGACAATGCTGCAAGACTGGTCAAAAACTCACTACATTGCGATCCCAAGCTTCAAGCATACGCTTACAAGGGCTATCAGGGTATGCAAGTACACCGCTCATCCGCGAGGCATTTATTCACGTAGCACGCAGAAACCGCCATTATCAAGGGAGAAATCCAGACTGGCCTGCTCGGGGAATGGGACCTTGCGCAGCTGGACGCTAGCCCGAAGATCAATACGTTCCACGTCTACGAGGACGAGAACAACGGCGGGAAGCTTACTATTGATCAAGGCAGCGACTAGGCTGGGTTCACCTTACCGTGATCCATGATCCATATCCATCCTTTGAACGAGTGTATGTACGAGATGTAGTTGGCGATAAGATATGCGGCGTCATTCGGAATTTATGGACTCGTCCCGGCATTCCCCGGGCGTCGTGGCGTTTGATGCTATCACATTCCCCCCGAGCCGGGCAGTCGTGCAGACCCTGGACACCACCGCCGTCGAATCCCGCCGAGTCTCACTTCTCTCGCCTGGTCAGCGCTCTACGAGGGATACACCTGAGGCTTAACTTCCAACGATATCAAGAGAGGATGGGCTTGTGGGCAGCACACTTGGAGAGTATGTCACCGGCGCAGGGTAAGTATCAGAGCATCCACTGCTTGCGCTGACCGTTGACGCAAATCATGTTTGCTGGCCTATCAGCTTCCTAGTCATGTTTTGCAACGAAAACTGCAACCCTCTGACACAATGCCAGCGAGGCAGGATGCCTTTCATGCCGCGAGACGTGGCAGCTCCTGGTTAGCCCCCCGCGACGCCAAGACATTCGTGCAGCTGCGTCGGTGACGACATGATAGGTGAGCATCTTCCGAGCATTATGATGTCGTTGTTTCTCATGCTCTTAGGCTGTCAGGCTTCGATGCACGGTGGCTCGCGAACGCAGCAGTGGTGGCTGTACTTAAGACGACTTCCGGGCTGTAGGACCAGTCATCAGCTCGCTCACCCACTTCTCTTCTCCTCTACACCTCCTTGGTCGGGGGCCTCTCGAAAACTTCGAAGCAACCCTTCGAAAAGCTTCACCACAGTCAGCAAGATATTCGACATGGCCGCCATCACCATTGCACCTTCCACCCCCGAGTTTAATGTCTTCGCCAAGCTCGGACAGTTCACCTTTCAGAAGGACACCTTCGTCACTCCTCCAGACTCGCCGCTGTCCTCCGTCGAGCTTTCCCTCTCCTCGTTCCCCGACTCGATCTCGGAGGAGTTCGAGTACCAGCACCAGGACCCACACTACCTCCCCGAGTCACGCTCGTCGGAGTATAGCAAGCCCATCTTCTACCTTCCACCGCTCGTATCCCTCCCGATGCATGCTCTGCGCATCCTCGAGCCCATGGGTAGCTTCCAGCCATACAAGGTCTACGAGCCCGACTTTGCTGCCGCGACACTCGCACTGCACCGGGCGTTGCACCACTTTCAACCGGTGACGGAAGACGCGGCGGAGACGCCTTTCGAGGAGGCATTCAACTGGGACGAGCTGCATCTCCCGGAGTCGGCGGAACGCGAATGGTATGCGACAGTGACGTATAGCAAGGCACGGGACGGCAGCAGCAGCGATGGTGAGCTTGTTCGCGCGCCTGCGACGTGCGATCTAACACGGTTCCCAGCTCTATACGAGTCGGACAGGCAGGCGCACGACGAGGCCGTGCTCAAGGGCGGGGTACGCCTGCACACCCGAGTTCTGTTCAAGCTTGCTAACGCTCCCTTTAGCTCATCCTGTTCTGGGATAGCGCCCCGCACACAGTAACCGGCGTGCGCACGACGGTGTGCATCTGGCGGTCGCGCGCGCACGCGATCGCAGCGCATTCGGGCCCGCACCACATCCGCGCGCTGCGCCGCGTCCTCAAGACCCATGAACGCTATGACACCCGTCGCTACCGCCTGCGGAAGGTACGCGGAGAGAGCATGCTGCACGTGGAGAGCTACGACAATGGCGATGAGGATTGGTGAAGAGTCCGGAGGTTGCATAGATCCAGGCGGACGAGTTGAGCGGGCCTCCTCTTCGCGGACATTTACGATATCTTCCATGTAATATCGCTCCTATTGACTATACCCATCGTTGCTCTTTCCTGTACAGCCTTCACGCGTGATGGCCAGTTTGTTCATAGCACTTCAGTGACACCACGGGCTACACTGCTAATGATGCATTCGGGAATCACCTCTACGCAGTGATGTAGAGACCGTCGAAATATTCCCTTTAAGCTCTGGAGCGGCGTCCTCCAAGGCCTTGGCCGTACGAGCCACATCGAGGTCTTCTTGGTCTCAGACATGGCCAGCGTGGCAAGTGCCAGGCGATAATTTGCGAGCGCGGGCACATCATCTGGTGGTCATTACGCCGCCTCACCCAGGCGCACATATCCTACGCCGGGCTCAAACTTCGCCGTCGGAAAGCTTGACCCCCAAACCGGCGATCCGTGCTTCTGTGACCTTGAACCTATCACCAGGAGTGCGATTACATAGCCAGCGACTGGATATTTTAGCGTGCATTGCGGTTCAGGCGCATGTGATCACTCACGAGCTAATATCATGAGGGTTTCAAAACCAAATATCCCTCCGCTCTCAGCACAGACGGAGTGCAACCCTTTTGAATCATAGTAATTGCAGAGCCGCACGGCCGAGCTCAAGGAAAAGGGTACTGTGGCAGTCCAGGCCAAGGTCAGACAACCTGTGGAGCAACCAACATCACTTCTGCACTGAGCGGAGAAAGTGAGCTCAAAGCAAAGACTTACCCAGCCAGCACACTTCAGTCTTGATTGTGATGGCCGTCCGCTTGACTGATTGTATGTAAGCCCTGAAACGAAAGGCAGCTGCGTCAATCTTGCTGTCGAAGGTGTATGCTATACAGTCGGACCCACAGGGCAGGAATCGTCATTGTTATCAGCGACATCACCAATATCGGGGCCGCATAAGTGAAGCCAATGTAGTCGTTGGCTACAGATAGTCTGATGATGTGGGAGAGCAAGCCCAGAATGCAGACATTGCCGAAGGTTACAGACGCTGCAGAGCGCAGTCAGCGCAACCTACAATTCAGAGAGAAGTTCTCTCGGACTTACAGAGGATGACTTCACGGAAAAGACGAAACCGTGGGACACCGCTCATGTCTTGAATGCTGACGTCGCTATGAGTCTATTCAATGATAGCGAATCCGGGAGGCGGAGAGACGGAAGGTATACTGCGATCGGGGCGCGGTATATATCGTCGCTCATGAAGCGATGCACCTTGGATCCTTCGACGTCATTGGGCGATGCCACGCGCGGCGCCCAGCGGGAACCGCCAAGGCACCGTGCGTCCGGGCCGCCTTGCGAACACCTCCCACCGCCCTCGTGCACCCCATGCGCTCCTGAAAGCAGTGTAGCTGAAGCGCGGGCGAGAATTCGCCGAGCGGCGGGTTAATCACACGACTGCACCACAGTAAATCTCGCCATTTATCTTTGCACGCGACGCCATGAGAACTCGCCGCAGGGTCGCCCCGTGAGCCAGAAGGCTCCGACTTTCATGCTCGTTCCGGGGTCGTACATTATGACGCAGCTTGATTGAGAGTATCGTCGGGGTTGAGTCTCGTACGAGGGTTTTCGTCACTGCACCAACACGACTATTGGTCGAAATAAGAGGTCATGATAAACGATGTGAATTTCAAGGGCGATTTGCGAACAATCACGGTCAAAGGCGTGGACAAGGGAGGCCGCTCGGCCAATCGGATGCCCCAAGAGCTCCAGGGTCAAGCTCTCACAATTAAATCGCTATTGACATGACGGCCATGAGCAAAAATATGGTCAAAAATTACAAGTAACTCACGACGAGGACAAAGAGGAAGCTAGGCCATATTCTGCGACGGAAAGGAAAATCAGCGTAGAGCCACTATACCGAGTCTTCCAGATGGGTATGGGATGTGGTCAGCTTGAAGTTCGCGGTCGGGACGGTCGCCTTCCATACAGAGGATCCGTGCTTCTGTGATAGTGAACTCATCACCAGCAGGGCAGTGACGTGGCCTACGACTGGAAGCCTGTCAGTTGGTTCTGAATCCCAAAGTGTAGGGCCACTGACGAGCAAGCACGATGAAGAACGCCAAGCCAGACATAGCTCCAGTTTCGGCGCAGATTTTCCCGTACCACTTCTCCTCGGGATTCGGGAAGCACACAGAGAAGCTGACAGAGAAGCCTGCCGCGGCAATCCAGGCTAGGGAGAGAAATCCTGAGAAGAGGTCAGCCTATACAATACGCAAGACCATGCAAGACCTACCGAGCCACGATATTTCGGTGACAATCATGATGGCACTCCGCTTCATAGACTGTATGAATAATCTTTGAGCCATCGTGAGTTCAGACAGCCACCACGTATTGTCGCGGCACACATACATGGCGGGAGCTGACATCGTCATCAACGATATTGGGACCACATAACCAGCATACCCAAAGTCGTCGTCATCATTCGTGGCGGCAAGTACGATGATATCAATCGCGAGGGCGAGCACACAAGCATTGACCATGCCTACGAGCGCTGCGAAGCAAATGAATTACTGATACTGCAAAATGACAGCTACGTGCACTTACAAAAAATGACCATTCGGGAAACGCGAAATGCGCTCATGACTTGAGCTCAACCGCAGTCCGAGGTTCCTGCGCGGTGGGAGATGAGGGGGAGATAGAAACTGTCTCCCGCCGCTCGCGCGTATATATCACGCCGCGGGGCAATGCACTGTACGTCTGCATCACGATCAGGCTTTAATCACTACGCACAGCACAACTGTCAAGGAATGTCAAGCGACTGCGTACGGTAATCAATATCTCGAACATCCGGAAGCCGCTCTGTATCGGAAGGCTGCCCGGAACATAATCTCGTCACCAAAATAGCATGCGTAGGACTTATGGTACGAGTAAGCACGATTTGCACAACGATCCTGTTGGCTTCGGTTGCTACAGGAGACATGCGTCAGGATAAAAGCCATAAACAATCAGACTCAAATTTGTTTACCTCCACTTCAGGCGTCGGTGTAGTTTGTCATAGGAGCGTATGTCGCATCACGAGGCGACAAAGAACTTCGCATCGGCCTCGCGACGCTCATCAAACGGGGCAAAGTAGGCCTGTGTTTGAGTATATGCTGGACAGAGCGACCTATTGAATTATGGTCAGTCCGTGGAGTCGGCGGGGTAATACCAGAGAAGCTGAACTGACCACCGTCATGCGGGCTGACACGTCGCATATCGAAGGGCCCTGTCGGTGGCCGGAGCAGGCATTGAGTTAATACCGCTGTGCACGACGCAACGACCTTGCGACTGCGCTAGACGACAGTGAATCTTAGCTTAGCACCCATCCCCTGGAGAGCCTAAACAGGCTTGCGAAGCAATGCAATGGGTGTCCTGACTGCGATGTGACCGGGACGTCCGACAGACAAGTAGACGAGCTAGAACCGAGTTCTTCGCACGGAAGGTCGAGAGCCCTCACATTGGTTCGGACATGTTGCCCATTGGCGTAACTTGATCATTATTATCGTCGTGGCGGAGGGACTCTCGTATAAGTGTTCGTCACGGATATCACATGAACGTGGGTCATAATATAGTACCTATAGAAAGTGCGAGGTGAGATACAAGGGGAACGAGATGTTTTGGACATAATGGCCGGATCGATACAATGTAGTGGAGTTCGACTCCAGAATGGCGGCGTGGATGGTGAAAGCAGGACTGCCGAGGGCACGCCCCACAAGGCGTCAGAATCTCGCTCATTTGATCACTTCGCTGCTGTCAGGACGCATAAGCCAGGTGCATACACGATGAGTACAAGTCACTCACGACGAATGTAGTGTAGGGAGTTAAGACCCCGCAATCAAATACGAGTCGCTACACCGAATCAAGTAGATGCGAATGAGACGCGGCCAGCTTGAACTTCGCGGTCGGTACGCTCGACTTCCACACAGAGGATCCGTGCTTCTTCGATAGTGAACTCATCACTAGAAGGGCAGTAACGTGGCCAATGACTGGACACCTGTCAGCTAGTTTTAGGCTTAAGAGCGTATGGCGACTGACGTGCAAGCATGATGAATACCGCCAGGCCGGACATTGCGCCAGTTTCAACGCAAATGTCCTTGTACCATCTCGGCTGGTAAAACGAATCGCACACAGAGAAACTAAGAGAAAAGCCTGCTGTGGCAATCCATGCTAGTGATAGGAAGCCTGAGAAAAGGTTAGCCAAACCGACACATCAAGCCCAGACCATGGGTGACGACTCACCGAGCCACGATACTTCGGTGACGATTGTAATCGCGTTCTGCTTGACGGCCTGTATCAATAATCTTCAAAGCATTGTGAGACCGAAGTTAGGTATCAAGTCTGGTCGCACATATCACATACATTGCAGGGACCGTCATCGTCATCACCGATATTGCGATTGCAAGTCCAGCATACGCAAAGTCTTCATAATCGTTCGCGACAGAAAGCGCGATAACATGGCTTGCGAGGCCGAGCACACAAGCACTGACGACACCTACGAGCGCTGCGAGGCAAATGAGTTAGGTTATTGCACAACGGCGGCTAAGTGCACTTACAGAAAATAATTATCCGGGAAACACGAAATGCAGTCATGGCTCAAGCTAAAGTGCGGTCCGGGGTTACTTGAAGGCGGAAGAGGAGGGAATGGTAGAAACCACCCCCGTCGCTCATGAGTATATATCACAACTCGCGGGGCGATGCACTCCTCTCACTGCGATTAGGCGATAATCGACCGCACATAGCACGTTCGCCAATGGATATCAAGCGACGGCGTAACGGGCATCAACATCCCGCACCTACGACGGCTGAGCGCACTCCACCGGAAGGGCTTCCCGGGGCGTAGTATGGTCACCCATGTAAGTTGATAGCATGTATTAAACTTCCCATACCAGTGCCGGAGTGCGGACAGCTTGCACAGCCATCCTGTCGGCTCCGTTCACTGTGGGTAACAAGCGAAGGGATAGACAGAATTAGCCATCAGAAGCATGCAAGAATCGAAGTCAAGCGTACCTCCGCCTCGGAGAATGTGGTCAATACGGGGACGGATGTCACATCCCGAGGCGAGGAAGCATTTCGCGCCGACATCATAGCTCTTGTCATATGGCGCGATTTGGGCATGTTCAAGGGAAGGCTGGCTATAGCCTTGAGCAGACTTGATTGTCTCCCGAGCTCGTGGTCGCCAGCTCACCAAGATGCGGCCCCCGTTAAGCACTACTCTCGCCGCTGGCGCACCCATTCGCATTCCTTCACCTCCGACTGTAAATGATGTCTTGTCCACTGCGAGTACAGCAATTAGCTGCTGTACGACAACCGCCCGGATGCGTTTTTCAATAGCGAAGCGCCCCATTCCGCATTCTAGGGCGGTTCCAGCATTTTATCGAGCAAGTGGCGGACCAAAATTACCGGAAGTACAATATCGTCAGTTCAGGAGTTGCCGAACTTCGAAATTTTACTAACCGTCATGCGATCTATGACAACACCTATCAAAAGGCCCCGTCAGCAGCGGGCGCAGACACTGGTGACATCCTAGCGCTCCACTCGCACAACGCACCGAGTGACCCTGCAGCACGAGCAACGTCGCTTCGCAGGACAACTTTTGACCATACGAGGCTCAGTTCGGAAAGCTTGAGGCAAGCTTTGCGAAGGCAACGTGAGCGAGGGTTTGGGTCTTGGCTTCAAGGCCGCAGGTATGATGGACAGATCCGCGAGATTGACCCGGGGTCTTCATACGGAGCATAAGGAGCCCGAGCTGGATACGATGCGGCTGCAATCTGTGAATAGAGTTACGTTTTCGACCTCCCGCGACTACCCGAGAGCACTCACACTGACGAACGTTCATCCTCTTGGGCGCATACTACAAAGAACGCATCATAACTCACCCGGACATTGGCAATGCTATTGGAACGACCCTGGCGAGAACGTACTTCAGCTCCCACAGATCGTCGTCAATAGCTCAATGCAGAATGACATACCCGCATGTTCAGTGTCATGGTTCGACATCGACGCTCCGATATACCCATGCCCCTGACCAATATCATCGTCGGTCTTCCCTGACACTAGGCAACCTATGTTCTTAAGAAGCACAGCGTCAGGAGAAACAGAACTCATTCACCGCGCCCTCCAGACATGGTCATCACTTCCATCCTCGCTGTGCTCGCGGCCACGTGCAGCGCATCTGCTGCGATAGTCGCGACCAAGTCGGCGTCGGCACCGGCAACCACGACCACGGTAACATGTACGGTCCTCGGATGCCCGCCTAGCGACCTCAAGGGCGATGGACTATTTTCGATGGACCAAAGCGACTTCACGGACACGCTCACCTGTCTTTGGCGCTTCCCGCTGCAGCCGATCGTGGAAGGCGACTACAACCTGGTCAGTTCATGTACGGACGGCCGACGCAAGCGAGCTTACCAGACTTCGCCGAGATTAGACCACAGGCCTTTTGATCAGGGGCGATCCAACAGAAGTACCTGCAGCGGCCCTCACGGAATGTGTCACATCGACTATCAATGGACCCGTTGCTACGGCACGGTAGCAAGGTGGTGGAGGGGGTGGATAGTTTGGGGCACCTTATGGCAACCTCGAACGAAGAGTTGTAGGCGGGTAAGCATGGTGTATTAGTGTATTACTCGTGAAGATATGTAGATCACTATGAGGAAAGTTAGCATGCGGGATGCAAGATCAGGAAATGACTTACCAGCTAGTCTTTAGTACTTTAAGGCGAAGCAGGCTTCTCCGGTTTTGCCTCCTCCGGCTTCTCTTTGGCCTCCCAAGCCTTCAGGTGCGCCTCGAACCACTCCCACGCAAGTCTTCCAACCTTCTCTCCACCGTACTCGCCATCATCATCAATTTCGATAACCTCTTCCTGCAACTTCGAGTTAGCCTTAGCTTTCTTGTCCTGTCTTGATTTCGCATCTTCTCCTTCTGAATCCGCAGGAGCCAATGGCAGTGGTGGTATGGGAACCGTCACGACTGAGCATTCACGATAAAGAGCGCCAGGCTTGAGAATTTCAGTGAAACTGTTCTGCATGGGGCGTGAGACCTTCTCCGTATCATCACTCTTCTGGGCTTCCGAGGACGCGTTTTCGGCTGCTGCTGCTGCCGCTGCGGTGGCCGCCGCAAGATGTGCCAAAGCCCGCTTGAACGGTGTCGGGAGAAATAAGGCATGGAGGACCGTCTGCATCGCCATGTCTGATGACTTGCCGAGAAGCCAAATAAACGGGAAGAAGAGGATAAACCTAGCAGATACGTTTTCAGCATGTAGAAGACCAGCGCCGTGTAGAGCCTCACGTAATGAAGCCAATCGTCGAGTATCCTTCAGGGTCTACGCTCTTGTCTGCCCCCAAAGCGACCCGGATCGTCTCCGCGCGGCTCATGCCAGGTGCTACGCTGACAGCAACAATATTTGATGGAAACTTCGGCTGCGATTTGTCTTCGGTACTGGCCTTCGCCTCCTTGGTACTGGCGGAGGAATTGGACTGCGACGGGACACCACCTGGAGTCTTCTCATCGAGCGAAGGCGCGCGATTTGGCAGAGCGTTCAATATCCTTTGGAGATGGCGAGTCAATACAATGGTGCGCAGCGCGCGATGACCCTCTGCTTGGAATAGAGGCCGCTTCTTCAGCGTTCCGTCTGGGGCCATGGACGCGATCATGTCGTCGTTGAACGAAGGCACCGCGGCTGCGTAGAATGGGTTGACGACGTTGACGATACGAATGTCCCGCTCGACGGGGGCGACGAGTAGTGCGGGAAGGAGGAGTGTGACGATGAGGAAGGTCGCCAGCGAGGCAGCCTCGCGCTTCGCCTCATGAGTTGGCGTCGAGGCGAAGAGCGACCCCACCCCACAATACTCGTGTGCAAACACAATAGCATCGAGTCTCTGGTCGCCCTCAGTTAAAAACTTGGTGCAGAACGCCCGGATGGACGCAGGCGAAGTCAGATCCGCGTGTTCCGCGAAGATGTTCTCGTTCTTCGTCGTCGTGCGCATCGCAGGAATGATGAGTGCGTTGTATGGGTGATCGAGCGGGTAGGGGGAGATGGCAATGATGTTTGCGCCGCGCGATGCGAGGTTGGAAATGGTCGTCAGCCCAAGCGGCGTGAACGCTCCCTACTAGACCTCAATTACACCGCGTGTCCGGATGCAGACGGCTGGGACTCACAGTTACGAGGACTGTCCGTGCATGAAGGTCTCGCTCCCTATCAGTGGTCTTCCCCTGAGCAAAAGCATAGGTTACTACGAGCGAGGCCACGCCAATGACCGTGTGCCAGTAGTATCCTGTTGGTAGGGCATACGTCGCAAAAGCATATGCTGCCTTGAGAACCATGTACGGTCTGCAGGAAAAGAAGACATTATTACACCCATACAGCTATTACAAGCAAGCGGTGCACGTACAGTGTGGCAGTGTCACGCAGAGAGTAGGCTGGGTGTACGCGGTCGTCGTGGTATGAGGCAGGGTATTGGGCGCTTACGCCACGCTGTCATCTCCAGCAAAGCGTGCATCGCTTCGAAGCACAGAAATAAATGCATGCACAATTATGCTAAGATACATTTGCTTGTGTGTATACCGTGGAAATAGTCTAATCATCGTCATCCCAGTTGCCCGCCTGCTGCGGGATTTTAGGACCGCCAGCAGGCTTGCTCATGATGATGCTGTCTACGGCCAGCACCGAGACTGCAGCTTCAGTTGCCAGACGGATCGCCCACGACTTAGCAGCGAGCGAATCCAAGATCTTGTGCTCGGAAGTGTTGAGAGTGCCATCGGTCTCAGCCTGCAAACATGAATCAGTGCTATCCCATTCTCCGAAGGGAAAATTCATACCTCAATGTCAACACCCCATGCTTCACCACCCTCCTGCTCGTGCTTCGCCCAGAGCTTGCTGACCACTTCGTTACCCTCGGAGCCACCCAGCGCGTTCTCGGCCAGCGTTCTTGGTATAACCTCGAGCGCAGTGGCCCACCGACGGACACCGTGCTGCGACAGTCCCTTCAAGCCCGCGCCATACGTGTCCACACGCTTCGCAAGCTCGAGCTCGGTGGCGCCAGCACCGGGGACGAGACGGCCATCCTTGAGAAGGGCCTTGATGACATTAACGCCGTCATCAATCGCGCGCTCCAAGTCATCGAGGTGATTCGTCGTCGCACCACGGAGGACGATTGTCGCCGTGCGCGTCTTTTCGCCGGAAGCGTCTGAGGGATCGTAATCGGGGTCGCCCTCAACAAGCTGGCGGAGGACGGTGACGCGATCTCCGCCAATCTCGATGGTCTCGAAGACGTCGACAAAGCCTGCCTCCTCTGGTGTAGGTGCGCCCATGCGAGCGAGCGGCGTCGCGTTCACGACACGGCAGAGACGGCGGAGGTCGAACTTTGACAACACCTTGATGACGGCGATGTTCATGCGGTTCAGGAAGTGCAGGGCTAGCTCGTCGATCGTTGACCCAGCGATGATGACCTTCACTCCTGAGTCGGCAATTTCTTGGAAAATCTGTGACAGTATGAGTACTGGGGTTAACGGGTAGGAGTATAATACGCACCTTCTCCATATGCTTCTCTTCGCCAGTCGTGAAGTTGAGCATCTCATCCTTGTTCTTGATGAGCACTGTGCCCTTGGTTTCGGTCTGGGAAAGACCGAGTCCGCAGGTAAAGACAGCGACCTTCGCCTTCTTCACCTTCTTGATGTTGCCTATATGCGTGTAAGTCTGGATCGAGTCGGCATCGCAGTCAATGGACGAACCTTCGGGCTCGCGGCCAAACACCATACCACGGACGACCTTGCTACCCGCAAGGCTGCCACCCATAATCTTCACCACCCGGACATTGTCAACATTGAAGTTCTTCGGGTTCGGGGCATGACAGCAAGGGCAGCTTCTGCAACTAGCGACGCAAGGGTGTCTTCGTAGCCGTACTGTTTCGACGCAATAGCAGGCTTCAGGGCAGTGGCGAGTTCAGCATGAGTCAAAGGCGTCGGCAGAGATGTTGTCGCAAGCGCTGTGTGATATGAGCTGGGCAGTCGATTGAGAGAGGCGTTGACCACGAACTTTCAAGCTCCTCCAGTCCCTTCTTTGCAGCCAGCTCGTATCCACGAGTGATCTCACTTGGGTGAAGACCCATAATGAGAAGATGCTCCGCCTTCTTGAGGAGCTCACCAGCAAGGATAATGACCATGTTTGTCGCGTCACCCATCTGAGGGGGTCGCGTGTCAGAGGATATGCAGGTTCCAATGACCGTTCACGCTCACCTCCGCTTCCTGCGCTTGTGACGCCATCACGAGCAGTTTTGCTGCCGGGTGGACAACTTCAACTTCGCGAATGATTGTCGCAGCATCGGACGTGACGAAAAGCTTGCCCAGGTGGTTAATAAGGAGCTTGTTCCTGCCTGGATGTCTCGTGTCAGAGGGCACATCCACGATGCCATGAGTATCACGCGCACCGTTGGGACCAAAGCTCGTCCTGACAAGATCTGACAGCTCAGAGACTGCCTGGATGTTCCTCAGCACGGCATCCTCGAGGCCTTGCAGGTGCTGCATTCAGCACATGCTGTCAGCCAGGACGCCATCCCAGACAGCAGCAAGCGCACCTTGTAGCCCTCCTTAAAGAGCTGGATATTGTTCGCCTTTGGGACCTTGAGAGACATAGCCGACTACGTCTGTGTTTTGAGAAGGACGTAAGTGCAAGTCGTCGCGGTACTTTCTGGTGAACTCAAGGGCGTCTGTCTGCGAGATCGAGATCGTGATGGCATTTCCCTTTACGACATAGCTCGCGTGGCGAGCCAGTGAACCGTCCCTAGGCAAGTTCGTTCCGAACCTTCACTGCAGCGTCCTGAGTTCTATCTTTCCTGGATGCTGTATGTGCAACTCATATTCACACAGGGACGTCTGTTATTGTATAAAATGCGATCTCTTACAGGTGTGAACACGCGTCGCTCTGGCCATCTCACCTAAGAATTGACGGCCCCGGGCTTGCTCGCCATTCCATCATCCACACATGGAGAAGGTTGCTCATAGGACTGCGGTGCAGAATAATCCTCCGTACACGAGCTACGCCTGCAAGTCCATCCACCTCATGCACAGGAATACCGCCCCACGCTCCTCTCCCTGATATGATATTGGTCTTCTAGTCAATCGGCAGAAGCTCCGAACCTGATGCTTGCATAGCATTCGCGCCAATGTCCGCATACGCAGTATCAGGCTTTGAGCACCCGTCCTTCATGGTACTTAAAGCCTGAGCTGCAGATGCCGACCTAGCGGTCAGGTTGTCACACCACGCCATAAGCTCTTTCTCTCGGCGAAGCTCGAGATGCACCCGCGAGTTTTGCGTATCACTCGGACTGTTGTCTTCTGTAGGCTATTGTCGGCCTTCATCTGCTATTCCCTTCTAACGAGAGTTGTAGGTCTTACGTCCGTTTTTGCAATAATCACCCTGGTTCTCGCTGCGGTTGTCGTTGCAACGAATCGCCGGCACGACTATGCAATCGTACCGAACCTACTGGCCGGTGCACACCAGTATGCAGTGATGGCCATAGTGACATCTGTGCTCACCTTTACCATACCGGTCATGTTGTGGTGTCCTTCCATGCAACTTTACTTCTCGCTAACACCAGGTTGCTATTTGTCACAGCTTGGTCCTTGAAGCTGCGCAGAAGACGCGACTCTCAATAGCCATCTTTGTCGAGATCTACTGGCTGGGTGAGTGACGATAAGCTCCATATGTCCAACAGTCGCTGACATGCGAACAGGTCTTCTATTGATCATGTGGGCCATCACGCTCGGTCTGAGCGGGGGTCATGTCGATGAGACTGCATTGACATGCAACGATATCATTGCATGGCTACCGTCGTGGTGGACCGCCACCTGTGACGAGGCCGACGCAATCGTCGCTTTCTCCGCCCTCAGCACGGCTTCCTGTATGTGTTTGTCATTCCTTACGGAGGTATAGCTCACCTGATTCGGCGTAATATCTCAGTGACGCTCTACCTTACCATGCTTGCAACGATGAGCATCATCTCCCACGTCCGCGGCGTGCCCGTGTGGCGGAGTAGTGTCATGGCCGCTCACTTCGCATCGCGTGACGTGACGCCGGCATTGGCTGCACAGACAAAGGGGGGTTCCGCGATGCCTCGCGATGAGCAGCTCGCCCTAGGCATCATGCCTAGTCGGGTGTAGGTCCATTGCCAGAATCTGTTAGCATACATATGTAACCTACCCGAACCTTTGCCCAATAGTCGAATTTTTCGCTACAGTAGTAGCTACCACCCTATGTTTGCACTGGAAAGCCCAGTCGATATATTTTATCACTCTGCGTGCGCAGTCTACTCTGAACCTGAGACGACTTCCCGCTGGCTGTGTTGTAAGGCGACGCGCGCGGGATTCTTGCCGTAACCCTCCCTTGTTCCCACGCCTCCTTACTCCGAACCCAGATGCTCTACCCGTGCAAATGGGGACTCTGTTCGAGCACATTCCCCTCTCGCAACGCGTACATAAATCACCTCAATAAGCAACATCTGAATGACGCCAATCTGGACCGAGAGGTTGGATTTGTGCACGGACGCTTCCGTGACTGGCTGAGGGTGACAGGCAGGCAAGGTGGATCGCAGAGCACGGCCGGTATGTCGCGAACACCTATGAGATTCGACGAGGAAGACAATTCTTTGAGACGTCCTCCCACCTCGTCGCGTAGATGACCAACTGGAGAGTCCCCCTCCGAAAGGCCGGCACGGTGATGCAAAGGAGAACGCGTCGCGTCCTACGGCGCGCTCGCGAGCCGTCGTCTACTCTAGCGACTCTGAGGGCAACGCGACGCCTGGCAAGTTCCGGTTCAAAGCTCTGTCTAGAGAGGCGGGCGCGCCAGTGAGTTCTCCGACGTCGCCTATCCCTTCGGTCAACCCATCACCTTCTCCGAGTGCACTCGCGAGCAGAGCACAATCGCACGTCCCGAACCTATCTCCCTCGCCGGCCTCGCAACAGTCTTCGGGCAACCCTAAGCCACAGAACAACACTGGGAGATCTCACAGTCGTGGTCCGGCGCGCAAGCGACGTCGAGTGAGCGATGCAACGCCAGACCCCGTCGTTCAACCGGCCTCCTCCCCCGAGTCCGTGCCAGTAGAAGATCGACATGCTGCTTCAACGTGTAGCTCCCAGGAACAGGTCTCTGGTCCTTCGCATCAATCTGAATCTGAGTCCAATGAAGCAATTGAACTCGCGTTGACCCAGGACGAGAACGATAGAGTGGACAGAGAAGGTATGGCTCTCTGGCTTATCCGTATGTCAATTTAACCAATTTCCATGGATGCAAAGATTGTGGGATAGCTGGCATTTCTGAGTCCTACCTCGAAAGATTGGTGGGCGAAGCTGGCAAGACGCGGGTCACCTCAATGTCCGCGGAAGTGGGAGCCGACCTCGTCATGCAACCAGCGGACGGTAGCGACTGTCAACGAACAGAAGGGACGCGTGCATTGTGGTATGAAGGACCTGAAAGAGCAAGCGATACTCGTGCTGAGACACGCGCCAGGAGTTCCTCGCCATTGCAGCCTGTCGAACACGAGAAGGCTGCTGTCCCGCCGCCGAAAGCCAGTTCTTGGTCACCATCACATAGGGACAGGGCGGCCAACTTGAAGACCTACGTCCCGCGCTTCAAGTCTGGTGTTCTGGACATTGCAGGCCCAGGTACGTCCCCGCGTATCTGCACCAGCTCCATATTGGTTGTCTCACGACAAGCATGCAGGCGGCGTTCACAGTCAAAGGTCGCCACCCAGTGTAAAGCGCGAGTCCGACGAGGCTCGTCCAGAGCCATTGGCGGAACGGGAGCAGGGCCCTCCTGCACAGCCTCCTCAGGCTGGCGACTTCGCACCTAGTCAGCTACAGTTGATGACGCAGGCACCGTATCACTATCCGAGTCAGGACTCGCTGTGACACTAGGACGTATGTGGAGCTGACCGTGTATCTCTCGATGTGTGTGTTGACATTTCATGCCAATGTCGAGCGTGCATGAGTGATATCTTGATCTTGACCTGCTCGAGGTGGATTCGAAGGTACATGAGGCGTCCGTGAATATCACAGACAAATTCACCAAGCGGCAGCTATGCTGCCATCACTCGCGACAATGTAGATGTAAATTCACATTTGTACGCACCCATCTCATTGTTACAGACGCTCTATTTCGCAAGCAAAGCATTACAGATACTCCGCAAAGGACGCAAGACCAAGACGCGGTGGACAACCGCAGAGAAGGGAAGAAAAGGGCTCCAGAGGGCTAAATCAGCGTAACGACTGCAGCGTTAGCGTGCAATGCAACAGCATCGCGTGGAAGAACAATGAAAGCGCGGCGGGAACTGCCGTCTACGGCGGCCCGATAACGATACCAGTAAGTTAGCGCGAAAGAGGGGAGGAAGTGCACTTGGCAGAAACGCAGACCGCTCAGTGGTGGCGGCGCATGAAAGAGCGCTGGGACCTGCGCTTGTTGGTGCCGAACGGAACCTGCATCGCAGGGGCACCCAGGAGGCCGTCAATGAGGCTGCGTGCGACCTGAGTCTGGGAGAAGTCGAAGTCGGTGAGGCGGACGATGGCGATTGCGTCCGTCTTCACGTCGAAGACGACGGCGAGGGTCGCAGTGGTGCCGACGGGGCGCGGGAAGAAGTTGCCGTCGCCCGAGCCGGTCGCGCCTTTGAAGGAGTAGAGCTCGGTGATCGCTTGCGGGCTGTTCGCGGTGAGGGTCTCCGCGATGTCGAGCTCGCCACAGCCGCCCCTGCCGCCCATGCCACGGCAGTTGCAGCCGTACTGGGCGGCGCGGACGACTTGACCGTTGAGAGCCCAGATGGCAGGGAGGTTCTGCGGGTCGTTCGGCATGTCAAACTCAAAGACAGCCATCTTCGAGTCGGCCCAGCCTTGGTTGGCGGTGCCACGGTAGAAGCCGTCGCAGCCTCCCTCTTCGCAGGTAGTCGCAGTCATGATGTTCTGTTGCGGAAGAAGGTGAGGACGCAACCGGGCGCGCATGGGAAACGGCACGTACCACTTCCTTACCAGGCTGCAGAGTGCCTGAGTAAAGCTGCTCATTGGGCTTTGCAACAGCAGTTGCCCAATCGCCGCCAACGTAAGCCTGGCTGGCTCCACCGCAGACTACGAGCAATCTTGTGAGCCTCTGCCACACCCAATGTGCGTGTAATGGAACTTACTCGACCAGTTGCCGGAGATAGAACCGCCAAGGTTGGCCATGAAGACCATGTTATCCGGCTCTTGGTTGGGAGCCCACGCGCTGACGCGCTTCCACGTCGCGCCGGTGGTGTTAGCGGGCTGATAAATGGCAATGTTGTGTACGTTCATGGGCCCACGCATGACAAACGTCAAGTCCTCATTGAAAGGCGCAAGGTTGCCAGAGACGGCCTTGGGGGCGGTAATGCACGACGGGTTGACGTTGCAGCTAGGCCATTCGCCAGGAATCATGTTGGTGACCTGGTCGTAGGACCCGCTTCCACCAACATTGCTGTATCTGAGCGCACTAAGCGCGCCAGAGAGCGAGGGAGCGACGAGGTTGCTGGGCGTGATGGCCTGTGCGCCAGCGACAAGAGAAACGACAGAGAGGGCAAGGGGGGAGAACATCCTGAAGCCGAGGAAGGGATTGGGCACAAATGAGCCAACGAATGTGGGTTAAGCGAGGGTCGTTATAAACGAAAGACTGAGCCTCGAGGACTGTCCCCAAGAGCTGCTGAAGACGAGCTGATGAGGAGGAGGAAGGGGGAGGCAAAGAAAGGATGGAGACGGAGATGAGAGTCAGGAACAAGAGCGTTGCAATCCTGGTTTTTGATCTCGAGGTAACTTAGCGTTCGCATGCCGAGCCACCATTTGCTGATCCGCGAGTTCCATTTGAGGTATCCGGCCCCTTTGAGGCGCTTTTCTGCTTTCTCCGTCCTACCTTCCTTCCGCCCGCCAGCCTGCACCAGTGTACACGGAATATGTAAAGTTAGTCACGAGCGACCCTCCAAAACTTGAGAGCTCTTCGGAAAGTCTGCATAACCAGCCCCGGAGGTACAAGCACTTGTCCTCTCCCACATTTCAGCCAAAGTATTGTACGTTCATCTCGCACACGCCTGTGGTAGGCCATTCGCGGCAAGAGCTGGTCGATCGGTCGATGCAGGCAGCGCAGGGCGCTGCGGTTGCGAGCCAGGGGTCGCGTTCCATCCCTTGATTGACACCCGCATTGCCGCCGAGCGTAGAGTTTCAACCATCTCTAACTCCAACGTCGAGTCTCACGCCTATCAGACTTGCTGGCAAGGTCTATATAGGCCCAACCGTCGCTCCTTAGGCTCCTTAGATACCCACGCGGTGATAGATGGACCAAACTCGAAGCAAAAGATGGCTCAGCGACTACGCCCTCGGGATCCTCATCTTGTTCGTAGTCGTCTTGCTGTGGACGGTTGGAAACTTCGTGGCACAGGTGTGTTTCCTCATTAGCAATATACATACAACGCTTCAGCTTCGTGCAGGACGCGTTCGATACCGGATTTCGCAAGCCATTCTGGTGAGATAAACGTGAGATAGGTTGCGTTTTGAGCGGTATTAAGGAGCCGCCTACGTTCCAGGGTAACATACTTGAACGGGATAACATTTGTCGTCTATCTCGTCCCGTATGCATTGAAGCATGTCATGCTCAAGTATGGCGTTCACGCGTGGGGTAGCAAGACAATGTACGTTCGAAGGTGCAGATGCAGTTTAGCGGCGTTGAACTCATACTATGGCAGAGCTCACGCAGACTACCAGTCGCTCCCAACAGATGACAAGGAAGGACCCGAGGTGAGAGTTACTAGATATGTATGCTTGACCCATACGAGATGCTCAACTGTCTGTAGGTCTCAAGCACCCGCCCTTTCACGGAAAGAGAGACGTTCCGACTCGCGCTCAGTTTCGCGTTTCCGTACTTCCTGTTGAACTGGTCTCTGTATGCTTCGCTGAGCATGACCAGCGTGACGAGTTCAACAATCATCGGAAGCACCGTTGGTACGTGCTCGGCGTCTGCCGAGCGTGCTTGTATTGAGAATGCGTACAGGAATCTGGACCCTGCTCTTAGGACGCTTATTTGGCATCGAGGCCTTCACGCTGGTCAAGGTCCTTGCTGTTGCCGCCAGGTGAGCAGGCCACTTCATCTTACGAACACACGCCTTCAATAATATCCCACAGCTTCGTCGGCGTCGTGCTCGTCTCCGTCTCTGACGGTTCATCGGGCAGCTCCGAAGCTACAGCGTCCAGCACTGACACGCACACAAACCCTGCGCCCGTCCTTGGCGACATTATAGCACTCGTGGGCGCCGCCGTGTGCGCGCTTTACATGGTGCTCTTCAAGCGGCGTGTGCGCGACGAGTCGCGAGTCGACATGCGGCTCATGTTCGGCTGCATGGGCGCTGTGAACGGCGTGTGCATGCTGCCCGTGGGCCTCCTCCTGCACGTTCTGCACGTCGAGCGGCTCGAGCTGCCCAGCGGGCGCGCTGTGCTTGCCGTCTCTGTCGGGGTGAGAAATGCGTTGCAATCGTGACAGAAGGGGCGAGCTGACTGAGGGCGGCGCAGATGGCGACGACAGTCGTGGCGGACGTGCTCTGGTTCGTGGCGATGATGAAGACCACGCCGGTCGTGGCCAGCGTCGGGCAGTCGCTCACGATGCCGTTTGCACTCATCGGCGACTTCTTCTTGCACGGCACCGTCAGTATCCTCGCCATACTGGGCTGTGCCGTGGTGCTGGCCAGCTTCGGTGTGCTCGGGCTGGACTCGCGCAAAGAGGTAGAGCAGGGCAAGGGCCCAAAAGCCACGGAGTTCATGGAGGACGATGCCATGGAACTGGGCGAACGAGGCGAGGATTGAATATAAGGGCATCCAGGCGTAGGACACGCCGTCATATTTTGCTTCTACTTGTATCTTACAGGAGACGGACACTATTTAATACGCAATGAACGGTCCCTTTTTCCACCGAGTCATGTCAATGCCTTGACACTTTTAATGGACATTACGCTTCCTGTCCAATGACCAGCCGAGAGCAGCAACGATGGCCGCACCAGCAAAGCACGTTCCTGCATATATGATCACGGCGTTGTATCGCCCGCTGTCAACGGCGAAACCTGTCTTCGGGGAGCCGGCCGACTGTGCAATCGCCAGCTTGGCGTGCTGAAGAGCGGTCGAGATGGGCGTAGACAAAATGTTTCCGACACCCCGAGTGAGCAGGAGGATGCTAAACATGGTCGTCGCGAGGGATGGGTCATCCTCTGGAGCATGGACAGTGATCAGCCAAGACGGCTATGACGAACGGCTGAACGAACGTACTAGCAACAGGCCTGACGAAGCCGTTCCACATGCTCGACCAGCAGCCCGCAGTGCTGCCGTACGCGACGCCATACGCGAGGATGCCCGCGAACGAGTACGAAAGCACGCCCCAGAGGACGAACGTCGCGAGCGACGTGAGCAGCAGCGACGAGATCGCGAGTGCCCAGACGTTGTAGCGGTCGCTGAGCCAGCCCATGCCGAAGCCCGCGAAGATGCTCGCGGCGTTGACGAGCGTCAGCGCGAGCGACGCCTGGCCGGTCGTGAGCCCGAGCGCGGTCGCGAAAGCTGCGCGGTGGGGCGGCGTGTCAGTACGGCGTAGGGATGGCAGGCGGGGCGACGCACTCGGAAGCCAGGTCAGCGGCACGAAGTGCGCGAAGCCCTGCAGCGTGTTAATCGTGATAAAGAACCAGAACGTGCGGTCGCGCGTCCACGAGCGAGGGTGCGAGCGTGGTGCAGGGCCGTGCACACGCGTTTCGGGCAGCCGCGCTTTCATGAATGGCAGCGCCGGCAGCAGACATACGGCAAGTGCGACGGCGTAGATGCGTGTCGTCATTTGGATGCCGAACCGCGAGATAAGGGCGGGCATAATAATAGGGAACAGCACGCCGCCGGTGTTGTCACCTAAGCTCACAGTAAATTTTGTTTCTGCTTAGTTGTCGAGGGTACATACCCGCGACAAGGATCCCATTTGCTAGCCCTCGGCGCTGGACGAACCACTCGGACATGTATGAAATAACTGGGGCGTAGACGAGAGCTGTGTTTTGTCAGATGAGGTGTGTGGCGTCAAGTAAGCCTGATCACGCACAACCACCGATTGCGAAGGTTACTCCTTGCAAGGCGATCAACATCGTCACCTGATGCAGACGCGTTGATAAAGGTGCATATCTTGATAGCCAAAGGGAGACGCACGTTTCTAGTAAAGCTTGCTCCAAGCAGGCTCAGGAAACAAATGATGGTTCCAGACCAAGTGTATACTCTGCGAAGGCGCGGATAGTAATGCATCGAGGGGTATACAACGAGCCCTACAATACATCATCAGCGAACGTAACAGTGGAGGCATTGGCCAGGAAGCTGTACCTGAGCAATACATGATGCCTGTGCAGAGTGTACCGACCAACGGTAGCACAGACGTTGCATGTTTTTGCGAACTATAGCGAGGATCTTTCAGGTAGGCTGCAAGCAGCACTCCCGACGAGTTAGGGAAGCCCCACACGAAGAGTTCTACGATGCAAGACGCAACAAGCTGTAAGACAATGGATGTCAAAATTGTAGAACGCGGATAGCTTGTTACAAGGCACTGACCATCGCCCATGCGGAGAATCCACGATCGACTGGAGCCAGATGGGTTTCATTCGTAAGGGCATCAGAGTTCATTGGCTGCCCTTCAGGCAAGGTCTGAGCTACAAAAAGACCGTCAGAGGGCACTTCACCATGGCTCTTTTCGTGGTCCCGATTGGAGACGTCCGCGAGCGTAGCCCGATCCGAATCATAAGGATCATGGACCTCAGTGTAAGTACGCAGCTCGATATGCTCCATGGTCAGGACGAGGAGTGAGAGCCAGGGAGTCACTGTCGGTCAACGGGAACCCTCAAGGTCTTTTAAAACTATTTTCCGTTCGGCCAAGCTTTCGTGAGTCCGGAGCGGACGGGCTCGACTTTTACACATCTTTCGACGTGACCAGAGACGGAGCTTGCCACCTGGTATGATCGACCGACGCCTATTGGCTGGAACACCCTTGAGGTACAGCGACCGGTGACCTCGACTCTGACCTAACAATGCGCCCGGCAAGCGAGGCGAATTGGAGAGCTCTATCGAAGTGTCTCGGTCTGTCGGAACCAATGTATACCTCAAGCTCTCTCGCGAGCACGCGGCCCTTGCAGTGGAATCGGGCGGGCTATATGAGACATGCAATACAGTAAGGACTTTGGCTTAGACTAGGGCGCGATGAGTGGTGCCTTACGCTGACGATTGTTCATGTCAGGTGCAGGACCAGAGGTACGTAACCCGCACAGGACATGGTGGAATGTCTAATGCTGCTGTGGACGTCTTAGCCACACAAGGGCACTCTGTGCAGGGACACATACTAGCTTTCCGTCTCACGGAGATCACGCTACGTTTTCTGCGCAACATTGTTACGTCAAGGCCGCCATGGATAACATGGGTGGGTATACAACCCTGTTTCGACGAGCGGACACCGTAAAGCTTAAAGGTACTTGTGTTCGTCGGCTGCAACTGCAAAGTGAAGACGTCAATTGTACCCCTCGTCCCCTTGGCGGCTGTACTTCAAACTGGACGAAGAGGGTTCAGCATATGGTCTCATGATGGGAGGGCAGATATTGCCGGTGTTGCTCGCCTGAATGTGCCATCCGGGAGCAAGACGAGCTTGACGCGCCTGTCCTGTAGTGGGAATTGTTTAAGTACTTGTCAACTGGAGTTATCCGACATTTACCGGATGTCCAAAAATAATGGCATCATTTCCGAACGTTCTCTCCGAGACCGAACCTCCACCTCCCGCCTCGCAGCTTTGCTCGAGAGCCAAAATGATCCCAGCACTCTTTGTTCGCGCAGCTGCGCGCAGAAGTCTGGCCAACAATTCTGTGCGGGCGTTCGCTTCGAAGCCGCCAACTTCACCCAAGGCTCCTCAACCACAGAAAGATGCACCTTCGCCTGCGGATGAAGGCAATGAAGCTGCTGCACAGAAGTCGGAGGCCTCTCCGGAGCAGGCCAATCCGGAGGAGCCTACCGTTTCGTCGCTTCCCAGCCTCGATTTCGCTCCTGGGGAGGAGCCGCATCGTGAACGCACGGGCGCGAAATCCTCCAAAGATTCACTATCCAGCATAGAGCGCAAGCGTCGCTTTTGGGGTCGAGTGACCGCTGGTGCCATGGTCATTGGAGCTGCTGCCGCCGCCTGGCATGCTGGCAGAGAGTGGGAAGAGGATGAACTCAAGGAGATGCGTATGGTGCGTGGTATATTCGTGTAGCGTTCGCCATGTTGCTGATGCGGACATACGCTCCAGAAGCGCGAAGACGCGCCCGACACACGATGGGGCAGAACGCAGGCACGCTTCAAGAGCCTGTTCGGTGTAAGTCGTCTGCTCTCCTTGGCCGATTGAACGGTCGCATTCTCTGTGCTACGATTGCTTATCATGCTTCACAGACATTCACAGAGCCTCTCTGGAATGAGCTCCTTCCACCGCCCTTGCCTCCGCCGCATCAGAAGCCTTACACGCTTTTGGTCTCCGTCGACGATCTTCTAGTGACATCAACGTGGGATGTAAGCTGACTCTCATATGTGATCTTGATAGCGGTTGCTTACGTCTGTGTAGCGTCAACATGGTTGGAGAACGGCTAAGCGTCCAGGAGTGGACTATTTCTTGGCCTATCTCTCACAGTTCTATGAGATTGTGATTTTCACGACCCAGTATCATTATGTGAGTTGAGACCGCTTCTTACCACTAGCTATAGTAACGTAACTCATGCGTCTTTCAGACTGCTCTACCCATCATTGAGAAACTGGATCCTTACCAGTTCTTCATCGCCTACAAGCTCTTCCGCGACGCAACCAAGTCTATCAACGGCACACCAGTCAAGGTGCGTTCTATAGATCTATCCTAGCTCGCTCTAGCTCATACGCTTGGAACAACAGGACCTCTCGTACCTGAACCGAGACTTGTCCAAGGTCATCATCCTCGATACCCACCCTGAACACGTTTCTGCTCAGCCAGAGAATGCGATCATTATGCCCAAGTGGACCGGCCAACCTGGTGACAAGGGTCTCGTAGCCATGATTCCATTCCTTGAGTGTATGTTTGTGTGCATCAACGTCGAAAATAACGTTGACAGCCCGCATCACACAGCTATTGCCATTTACAAGCCTCAAGACGTTCGTCCAATCTTGCAATCGTACCACGGAAAAGACATTCCTATCGAGTATGCCAAGAAGGAGGCTGAGGCGAAGCAAAAGCATATCGAGGAGTGGCAGCAGAGCCGCAAGAACCTGACGTCGAGCGGCTTCACCTTCAGCAGCCTTTTCGGTGTCTCTCAGGTGCGTGTCCGCCCTAGCTGTCTCTCGTATAAAATGACCAACCAAGTGATGAGCAGAAGGATGACTCTCCCATTCCGCCGACATACCTTGAGCAGAAGCGGAAGGAGGCCCAACAAAACTACAGGGAGGAGCAAGCGTACATCGCTGCTAACAAGGCAAACTTCGATCGTCTGCTCAAGGAGGAGATGGAGGCGATGGAGAAGCAGATGCCGAGCACTTTCTGGGGCGCGATCAGTGCCTTCACCGGCGGACCACCCCAACCTGGACAGCAGCAGCCCGGTGCCCCGCCTGCTGGTCAGCCTCAGCCTCCCGCGAAGACCGCATAGAGTCCTCAAGACGGTTCAAAACCCCCCACTCACGCGATGCCCTGCTAGGGCGCCTGCCACTGGTCACGCTCCGCCTCGGCCAGCAGCTGAGCCCTGTGGCATGTCTACTGTATTGCTCCCTAATGCTATTCGCAAATACAGCCATGATTTGCTCTACCAGACCGTGTTCGCCAGCACCTTGGCGACGCCCTGCGCCCAGATCTCCTGTGCCGCGCTCGAGGGATGGTAGTTGTTGCCCCAGAAGTCGCCGGTGCTGCCGTAAGAGGTGTTGTCAACGAAGCCGTACGCGGTCGGGTTGTTGAGGACCGTCGTGAACGCCGCGTTCGAGTCCCAGAGCCAGGTCTGGACCTGTCATAATCGAACGGGCGGTGAGTGAAGCTCCCGAGAGATGTAGGTCAATGATACGCACTCCTGTGTTGTTCCCTTGCAGCCACTGGGCGCGTTGTGCCAGCTTGGCGTTGTACCCAGCGATGACGGAAGCCTCCAGGGATTGCGCTGCGGCGCCCTGAGACAACATCTGGGTCCGATGTTACTCGTGCCTCTCAGTGAATGGAAGGCTAGGGAAGGCTACACGTACCAAAGGCGATCGGTCAATCGGAGGCACGTTGATGAACAGGAAGTTGCGTGCGCCGACGTTGCTAAGAGGCGAGCACATCGGTAAAGGGAACGCACTCAGGACACGCGGAATGCTTACAGCTAGAAAGTTCGCAAAGTGAGCATATGGATGTGACCTGATGAGGGAGTAACTAACGAGCTTTTCCACCAGCGCGAAGTACGCATCCAACAAGGTGTCGGAGAACCTAGCAAGACGAGTAAACACAGATCCCAAGGCCCTTGGAAGCCTGCTCACGCATCGCGGGACCCGCTCTGGTAGTAAGAGTTCCCGATGTCGTTGATGCCGATCCAGAACGAAAACAGCGAGTTCGCGCTTGTCCACGGTGCGGTGGCGGGCTTGCTCGCGACGCCGCTCAGGAACTGGTTGACTTGGTCCGTCATGGACAGCACCGTCGGCTCGTAGGGCTGCACGAGCGACGCGTCGATCGTAGCGCCGCCGTACGCATAGTTGTAGGTGAGCACGAGCGAGTTGTTGTACTTGACCGTCATCTGGTCGATCCAGTTCGTGCCGCCGACCGCGGTGTAGCCCTGCAGCGGTGTCAGCGCCACGCCGAGCACCGTGGGCGTGGAGGCTCACCGGGAAGGGCGGGTTACCCAGGGGGTTTCCGACTGCGGGTAGCGTGCCGTCAACATCGAACCCGGTCTGGGTGTAGGAGTCACCGCTAGGCAGATGTATTGAGGTATGTATGCGTGCTGGACCACCGCGACACTTACAAGCTGAACCAGTAGTTCGCCTTGACGCTGGACGGCGGGGACGTAGGCTGTGCTGGCGGGATGGACGAAAGAGAGAAGGACGTCGCAGATGTAGAAGGCGTGCCAGGGAGGCATTGGAAGTAGTCTGACAAACGCAAGATTAGGAGGTCGGCAGGGCAGCGCATGTACCATGGTACGCACAGTCGTTCAGTTTTGTGCACACGGTGCTACGATGGAATGTGCACTCAGCAATCTGCCTGAGAACCGTCAAGAAATAACTAATTACCCAGAGACGCAGGTAGTCGCGCCTGACCAGCCGATGCCGCCGCCTACGAAAACAATGGTCAACCGACTTCGGACGCGAAGAACTGGTAGAAAACAACGAACATTGTCCCCACTCAGTCTGCTGGGCTGCGGCGCAGGCCAAGAGCGCAGAGACGGCCAACCCAATTACGAGCTTCATCGCGAAAACGTGAGCCTAGCGCGTGCGGAGGCTGAAGCAGCACGTACCTGGTGCTTTATACCACCACGGTTGATTCTTCGGAAGGGCATGTTCAGGTGTGGTACAGAAGCAGTTTGCGCGGTCAATACTCGGCTGGCTGGAAGGCTGTCGCAATTCATATGGCCGGACGAGCCGCGATGGTGCGAGGTGCCTTGCAGTGCGGACATGTGGCTGCTGTGCTTGTGCACGAAGTCACGGTGGCATAGCGAGCGACTCGGTTGCTTGACGAATGCAGCAGCGCGGCCCGCTCTGCATGATGCGAGCGCACGGAGGTGACAAAAACCGTTTAACTTTCTTGGTAGACGGTGAAGACGTGCTCGCGGCATTTGCTCGGTTCGGTGATCCCTTCTGCGTAGGCGCATGACCTGCATTTGCGATGCTTTACAGTCATCTCAGGACTTTTCGCGGAGACTTCCGCCCCGTGTAGAGCGTTCGGAGGTTGCAACCTGTGTGCCCTGCTTTAACGAGAAGGCTAAACTGTACGCAAGTAAACGGAATACTAACGCTGACCAAAGGCGCCACAGCTGCCAACAGTCCACGCCACAGCGCACTCGTTAGGGGGAATAATGAGATTCTAGATAGATAGTAAAATAAGTAGATGCGTATGTACGTTACATGTTGTACAACGTGGACAACCATGGCTATACTACACTCAAGTGAGAGCAAACATACTGAAGCAGGAAATACATACAAGAATAAGTTAACCATGATACACAATCGCTGCTGTAGATGCCCGCGGCGTAGTGTCCTCGCCACCGTACACCTGCGGCGTGGGCATCGCCACAACGGCCTGACGGGAGCGCCAGTTAGGAGGCAGTTGGTATCCGACCATCCCCTGCTGCGCCTCCTCCTGACTGCCGATGCTGTACTGCGGCACGCTGCGCGAGACCTCGAGCGAGCGGACGCTGGGGCGCTCCGAGACACTCGAGTGGATCACGACAGGCTCATTGGGCGACGAGTGCGACGGCGACGGCGACGTCGAGCTCGGCGACGCCCAGAGCGTCGAGAACCACTGCGCGCTCGGCGTCTTCGGGGTGTCCACCGGGAAGTCCTCCGCGACGGGCAGCGGGAACGCATGCGAGTCTTCGAGCGGCGACGGCGAGGACTTTGCCGGGCTGGACGGCGCCCCGGGCGGTGTCGTCATGATTGTGGGCAGTGCAGGGGCGCGCCAGCCCGCGGCAAGCGACGGCTGCTGGTACTGTGTCGGGAGCGGCGGGACAGGGGGCGTGGGCCCGCTCACGAATGCGGTGGAGAAGTCGACCGCAGAACGGTAGCCGGGCGCCGCGGACGCCTGTGAATAGATCGACGACGGGCTGTCGGCCTCGTCCATCGCGTCGACGGAACGCGACCGTCGCGCTGAGCGGGAAGAGGCGAGTCGCGTGAGCATCGTGGCGCGCAGGTCGTGTGCCCCTCGGCTGCCGGCCCTGCGCATGCTTGGACGTGGGGCGCTGCGCGGCTTCGCAAGGAAGGACGGTCGCGAGACCAGCGCGGTGAGTTGGTGTTCCGCCGTCGTCAACGAAGACGGAGCCACAGGCTTAGGTGGCGGACTAGGCTCCTTGATGATAGGGATGGCAGGCTTCGTGGGGACTTCGAAGGGATTAGGTAGAAGATCCGGACTTTCAGAGCGGGGTTTCGCCATATATGCATGCGTTGACACCGGGTATATTCCGGACTCGAATGATATTGCGGATGGGGAGCGAAGACTGCTCTTGCTGTCTTTGATGAGGGGCGCGTCTGAGCTATCGCTGAGCTTCCGGGTGTGGTTAGGCTTCGTGGCACCGATTTCCAGGTCGTTGGTGTCGAAGTCTAGGTCGAACTCTCTGCTTGTTATCTGAGAATGCTGCTTCACCTTCCACCGTCTGTAGCGTCTCCGCCATACGAAGAGGCCGCCGGCCACGATGGCGATGATGAGCAGGATAACAAGAACGATGGCGACATCGCCTCCAGCAGAGATAGACTGTCGTCTGTGTTAGCTTCGTCCAGCCATGCGACTGTGTAATGAACGCACCATGTGGAATGTCGGTCGCTGAAATGCGGGACCGCAAGGGAATGCACAGCGAGAGCGATGGATAGGGTCGAGTTGGGAGGTGCAATACGCGATGGCAGGTCCGTCGAGCTCATATCACTCGCCCCTGAGCAGTTCATAAAATGGGGCCGGGGGAGAGTTATAGCTCCTGGCTGTTTCACCAGCTGTCAGGCATGGTTAGAGGCGTTTCAGCGAGGGCCCTAAGAGCCAAATGCGTCCGATGGCGTTGCAATGTCATGTCAGGCCTCGAGGAGGCGTTGCTGAAGATAGACTTGCCGTCGGTGCGGGAGGGCGATGCGATGCACTCGAGCCCGCGGAGGCCGTCCTAGCCGCGGGGCAGTGATGCGCCTCGTTGCCTGTTTTGGGAATCCCGCCTTTATGGCACGTGCACATGCGCCTGTGCGGAGCCTGATCGTTGACGAATCCCTTGCTCAAACACCTCGACGACCCCCGTGTTGCAAGGAGAAGACACAGGAGATATGCCTCCGAAGGCGAGTACGCTGCAGCGTAGAGGGTGCATTGCCTACCGTCTGACGCTGACAAGTGTAGGGTTCAAAGAACACGGAGCCTGCTTGTCAAGCCCAAGGTCAGCCGTAGTCAGACCAGCCCCTTCGGTTTAGCTCACCTTGTACTTGATAGCGTGTGCCTTGCAGACGTGCTTGAATAGATACACATATACCCCAGAGAAGTGCAGTACTCACATGCGCGAACTGTACCAGTGCTGTGCCAATTTTTACGAAGCCACGGACGACAAGGGCGAATCAACGGCGTGTCCGATTCCCAGTGTCACTCGACGTTGGCTCAAATCGCACCCGCCAGAATCTGGAAAGTAGACGTGAGGTGGGTTATACTCGATGTGCTGAATTTTGACTCATCGCCATGTAGATATGTACTTAGCTGCCAATTGAACCACACTCCGTAGAATGCGACACCGTACCGCCATGCATATAGGCTCATTATGGGTATGGCACCATCCGCGCTGGCTCTACGAAGTGCAACTCAGTGCCGAGTGCCGGGCGACGAGAGTGCGTCAGCTACACCCTCAAAGACGCTAGCGTCGGTCAGGGTTCATTACGAACGCTCAGATATACAAATGGTCTCCCAGGTTGTCTCAGCAGTCCTGCGGTCACTCAATTATAAAGCAGGGAGGCTGATGTGTGCAGGGCGGCCGCTCATTGCGCTACACCTCTTTGTATTCTTCGTGTGGGCGCCGGGCGCTGCCGTCTCGCATTGGCCGCATCTTTGTCCTTTACTCATCGCACATCCTTGGCCTTTCCACAGCGCACTTCTCAAGTTACCAAATGCCTTGATACCCTGCTGGATCCACGCCGCGTAGGTTTAGAAATCACTGCCCGAAGCAAAACCCGCCGATGCCCGACCCGCCGCGGCGACGAGCCCGACCACATCAGCACGGCAGCACCCACTCGCAGGACGGCTCCTGCGCTGGAGCGAGACGATATTCTCGGACCATATGCCCACCGCCCGTATCATTCGCGTGCGCTCACGGCCGTGTCTGGGGTGTGCGCCATCACCAGGCGGTCGGGCACGCAGTTTTCGGCCTCTGCCCGACGCGACGGCCATCCACAACCCCCTGTATCGACTATCCCGCGGGCGGCCTCCGCGTGCGTATAAGGGTGCTTTTGCAGTTCAATGCAACTTCGGAAGCACCCCGCCCAGAATAGTGACGCCGCGCCAGACAATGTCGCACGGAAAGCAGTTTACTTTGTTCAACCACCAGGTCGGCCCAAATGGCTGGTCAGTTGCCCATGTCTTTGCGCTGCTAACTCTGTAATAATTCACGTTCTTCCTATGCAGGAAAGTTGACATGCTGTTGCGCGAGCTAGGACTCAGCTTCGAGACGGTGTATGTGAACCTCGGCCAGAGGGAACACAAGTCCCCGTCGTTCACAAAGTATAACCCGAACGGTCGTATCCCCGCTCTGATTGACCACTACTACAACGATTTCGTTGTATGGTAGGTCTCTGCGAATCTGGCATGGTGTTTGGGCTGATGCCTGGCGTGCAGGGAATCGGATGCTATACTTCTCTACATTGTTGAGAAATATGACCCAGAACACAAGTTCTCCGTGTCCACGTTCGATGACAAGATAATCATGACGCAGTGGCTCTTCTTCCAGGCGTCGGGACAAGGGTGCGTCCCATGCACGTCCAGAGATCCAGCATCTGATCTTGGGATGTTAGCCCGTATTTCGGCCAGGCAGGGTGGTTCCTCGCAGTCGCTCCGCCCGAAGAGCGGAACCCCACGATTGCCGAGCGGTACCAGAAGGAGATTCTGCGCGTCTTCGGCGTGCTCGAGAGCGTCCTGTCGCAGCGCCAATGGCTCGTCGCCGACAAGCTCACGATTGCAGACATTTCTTTCGTCATGTGAGTCGCGTGTGGTTCGCTCTCCGCGCGGGGGCCATTAATGACCGAGGCGTCCTGCAGCTGGAACGCGACGGCTGTCAACCTGCTCGTCAAGGGCTACAAAGGCTTCGACTTCGAGAAGGACTTCCCCTCCGTCCACAGGTAGGCGCGAGATATCGTTTGATATCGATAATGTCTGACTTTCGCTGTTGCAGATGGCATACCGCGCTGATCACTCGCCCAGCGATTGCTGAAAGCTTGAAGACCAAAGCCGAGGCTATTGCCCAGATGAACCGGTGACCGGCATGTAGTGCATAGCGATTGAGCAGGAATGAGAGACGAGTTTTCGGTGTCCTCCAGCCGCGTTCCACTCGATCTATATACTCAGTGTACAATTGGGTTGAATGACTAAACTTCGTGTGTAACGTATTCACGTTCTCGGTAGCTGCGGCCTGGACCCGCCCGTGCCCGACTGGTTCGGGTTCGGGCTCGGGATCCGTACGCGCCAAACACCGTGCATATAAACACGACGCGTCGAGAACTGCAAGTCCACAGATTACTGCAAGAACAATCATGGCAACCAACGCGCGACGCCCCGCAATCATCATCGCTGGAGTCGGGAACGGCACTGGGACAGGGGGCTGGACAGCGTCAGTCCCGTGGCGCAACATGATCCAAAGACTGTGACTAGTACTGAGCACATTTACAGGCGGGAGTTCAGCAAGCTCGGGTACAAGGTCGGTATCATCGCCAAGAACGAGGACAACCTGCGCAACCTCGCAGACGAGCTCAAAAGCCAAGGCGGAGAGGTCAGTCATGCCCTGCCGCGCCTCCGCGCTCCTACCTACTGACCGCCGCGCGTCGCAGGCCGCGTACTTCGCAGTGAATGTCTACGACTTCGACGAGATCGTCGCGGCCGTCGACTACTTCCGGCGGGAGTTCGCGCAGGACGAGATCCGCGCGGCGCTGTGGAACGTCACCGAGGGCACGCGCAAGCCGTTCCTCGAGATGACGCGCGGCGACATCGAGGCCGTCACCGGCGCGGACGTCGTCGCGGGCTTTGCGTTTGCGCAGGAGGTCATCAAGATCTTCAAGACCCTCGAGTAAGCCTTGCTTGCCGTTCGTCTGCGGGACTCGCGCTGAGCAGCACTGGGCAGGCCGAACGAGTACGGCAAGCGCGGCTTCCTCGCGTTCACGAGCGCGACGGGCGCGCGCCGCGGTGCGCCGAACTGCACCGTCACGGCGACGGGCAAGTTTGCTGTCCGTGGGCTCTCGCAGAGCCTCGCGAAGGAGTTCAAGCTCGACGACATACACGTACGTCCGCACCGCGCCCTCCCGCGCGCCCCGTGAGCGCAAGCTGAGTCGGGCGGCAGGTTTCGCACGCGATCGTCGACGCGATGATCCTGACCGAGCGGTGGCGCGTGCTCTTCGGTGACGAGTGGTACGCCGAGAAGACCAAGGACGACACGCATCGCGTGCATCCGCGGAGCATTGCCAGGGTAAGCAGAAGTCGGACGACTCATGCGAGCAACGTCGGTTGATAGGCTAGCTGTGACTAGGCGTATGTCTACCTCGCGCAGCAGGATCGTTCCGCCTGGACCTGGGAATTGGATCGTAAGTCTACTATGCTCCTGCGAAGAAAGCCGAGCTTACCGAAGTGTATAGTTCGCCCGTCCCACGAGCAATGGACGTGGTAAGAGTAGTATTTACGACACAATCCTTAATGTTGGTACCACAGCCCTTTAGCAACGGAAGCCCACGAACACCGCTTTGCGAAGTCCTTTGCACACAAGGTGATCTGCAAGCCGAACCATATGAATTGACAACACTCTAGCTCTAGGAGCGAACACATCTAGGTCTAGCTGAAGTCTGTCCAAGCTCAGTTATAAACACAGCACAATGTCGAATTCGCAATATCAAAGTTAGACGAACAATTGCTGCCCCACAGCTTCCTTCGCATCACCAGCAAAGCCTTCACCAAATGCGAGTCTCGAGCAGGAGGTCGCTGTTGCCCTCGAGGCCGACGCAGGCCTTGAGGAACGCCTCGAGCGCGTTGCGCTGGCGGCCAAGGCTGTTGACGACATCGGTCCCGGGTTTCACGAGCGGCGCCTTGAGCATGTACGAGAGGAGCGAGAGCACCGAGTACAGCGGCTTGAACTCCTCCGAGGCTGAGGAGTCGCGGTACTTGACGCGCGTGAGCAACTCGGTGAGGATCGTCAGGTCGAGGATCAGCGGCGTGGCGAGCAGGGAGTCCTGAAAGACATGTTAGCATCAGAGCAATTTTTGGTGCAGACGTTCAGCGTACCTCGCACTCATTGAAGATGTTGATCGTCGAGCGACCGCCGCAGAAGATCTCGGAGTAGTACTCGTCGATCGCGCGCTTGCTGTCGCCGACGGCGGGGACATACTTGATGACGACGATGTGGTCGGGGTGCTCGCCCTTGGCCTCCTTCGAGCCCTTAGGCGCGCCCGGGACAGGGGGCTTGAACAGGAGCGGGTTGGCGGCGACCATGTCGTCGACGACACTGCTCTTGCTGATCTCCTTGCTCTTGAACTGGCGCTCCGCGGAGAGGTTGTGCCCGTCGTTGTTGCCGAGGTGGTTGTACGACGCGATGGACAGCGGCTTGATGCCGGCGTTGACAAGGAACTCGGCAAAGACGGACTTGAGCTTCGTCTGACCCGACTTGAGGTCGTCGCCACCGATGAACGACTTGTGGCGCTCCGCGAGCTCGATGACACCCGGAACAAAGGTGTTCTGGGGCGCACCGTTGACGAAGGGCTGGCCCTCGAGGATTGCAGCGACGGCGAAGACAGTGGACGGCGACACCTCAGAGTGCGAAGTCTCGATGGCCTTGAGGATGTTGTCTGCGGTGTCGTTGACGCCGGGGATAATGTCGGCATAGCGCTCCGTGTTGGCGGTCCAGAAAACGACGACGCGGTCGAGGTCGTTCTCCTGCTTGAAGCGACGAATGTCCGCACGGATGTGCTCGAGGTGGGCCTGCTTGTCGGTGCCCGGGATGACGTTGTCGGCGCGAGCCTCCTGGTTGGCAGCGATGAAGTCGGGATAGTAGATAGATGGGAGGGGCCTGCCGAGCTTGGCCATGTGCGGAGCGACCTGGCGCTGGAGGTCCCAGTCGAGGACCTCGGCGCGCTTCATCGCTTCGTCCATGGGGACGCCGGAGATGTCCCAGCCACCGAGGACGAGGTCATTGGGGTGAACCATGGGCAAGACATCGCAGACGGGGACATGGATGTCCTTACCGGTGGACGGGTCCGTGCCAATGCTGACGGTAGAGGCGCGCAGCATGGAACCGATGTAGTTCGGCTGCTGGATGCCGGACTTGGTGTGCCAAGAGATGTTGTGACGGTTGGCGAGAACGGTAGCACAAAGCGTGGTTCCGTTGTTGCCTCCCATACCAATCATCATAAGACTAGCAAGACGCGTTAGCATAGGAGAACCACGCGAGAAGCAGCATAACATACCCAGTCTTGGCGACCTTGCGAGCGGTCTGGAACTCGTAGGTCTTGGAAGTAGGGGCGACAATGTACTGTCCATCGCGGACAGTAACCGCCGCACCGCGGTTAACAAACTTGGAGGTGATGAACTCGTCCGAGTAGGACGTGTTCTCCGACTGCACGACGATGGGGTACGGACGGCGTGCAGCAGTCGGGTGAACGGGCACGAGCGATTCGAGCTCTGATTCGGGGGTGTTCAATCCGGAGGAGTAGGCGGGAGCCATTTCGATTATAGGTTATATGCGAGGAGTTTAACGAACAAGGGCGGATGAAGGGGAATCAGTGCGAGAATATTAGCGCGTCCGAGCAAGTGTGTTTGGTGCCGCGGTGGGGGTTGTGGCTGCTCCCAAGCTGGTTAGAGAACATGCACGAGGTGAGGGTGAGGTGTCGACGAAAGGTTGTGCTCCGAGATCACTAGGTGACAAAGGAGACGACAGCGACGAAGAGTTTAGAGGAACTGTGGTAGGGCTCTGCGATGTGCGATGCGCGATGTGGACGAAAGCAAGCAGGGCTCTGGAAATTCTCGACGAGAATCTGACGACTTTATATACGCGTGGGCGCATAGCTACGGATCATGTGACCGCTATCGGCGACGTTTCAGGGCACCGGAAGGCCTCGCGGAAGATGATGTCGCAATCATCGCTGTATGTCCGTCTCTCCCGTGGCCAGCACGTCCCTCAACGGGAGCTGCGTCTTCACAGACAAATCTTCTCCTACGCTCCGTCTTCCGATGAGAGCGCAACTTGCGCGACTCGCTATCCGAGCCTATCGTGGCGTGCCCCCTAGGCTGGACACATTCACATGGAATGGATATTCGGCCATTTTCGATTTGCGTGAAGATGTCGCACCTTCAGCCGGGGTGCGCGACGCGATAACATCTGCGCTCATTAGTCTCAAAATTGTCAGCGAATGTCTGTCACTCTCGCCGTTCGGCCGGCAGCTCAGGCCGCGGCCGTCGTGTGCCATGGAACGTAAGCCGACGCTTGCCCCGGGGGCCCCCACACACGATCTCAGCGAGGTCGACGATGCTAATTCTCGGCTGGATAGTTTGGGGTCTGATTGCACGAACAAATTGTTTGATCCAGGCGGCCGGGAACGTAAAAACGCACCTTGGCCAGGACACTTGGCGATTGGGCATTGGCGCAGGAGAGTCCCCCAAGGCGGCTTAGTGTCTGCGGGTGCGGTAGTCGCCCCACCGGCCGTCGTCGGCGAGCTGGTTTTTTCTCGGACAGGCCGCTAGCCTCTCTGAGCAGTGACCATACCAGAATGCGCCCTCTGCCCTCATGGTCGGTCCGACGCGATATGCTTTCGAATCGCGACCCTGCAGACAACGTCCGATGGACGCCGCGCCATCGCGCTGAACGCTCCCAAATCCGCCTTACATTCGTATTGGATCACACCGCCTTCTGTAGGGATTCATCGGAACGTTCATATGCTGTGCACGTATTTCAGTGCTGTGTCACCTTACCCATTTCACCTCTCCGTGACCCTAGAGAAGTTGGGCAGGCGCGTTTCTCGCCGCTGGCTCTCCCTGAGCATGGGAGATATACATGTCCGGCTACCATTGAGACGACTGAGCCGGCACCCTCGATCTTCAGGGTCTTCACACAACACCCTGAAGACACCTGATGATGGCAGACGAGGCGAAACAGACAACACTCGATACGTGCACACCCCAAGGTTTGTCCCTGCTAAAGGCGCCTATTCTGACATATGGGCGCTTGTGCCACTACGCCTTGATATCGCCACCACAAACACATCTTCCGGCTGTCTACCACCTTTAATAGTGTTTATCGACTCCGAGAACGTTTTACATGACCTAGGGTGCTCAAAAAGCAAAAAATACTGCCCCAGTGAGGGTCGAACTCACGACCTTCCGATCACGTGACCTAACAGTCGGACGCTGTAACCAACTCAGCCATGGGGCACTGACAATGTTTGTGATCTAATGCCTTATGTTATGTGTTGCAAATTGCACCTCGTTGCAAGTGCAGCTAGCTAAAAGCTGGATGGATGCGGGGAACCGTAGTGAGTTCGTGATGTAAAGTAGAGCGAGCCCAGGCTAGTGATAAATCAGATGGGTGATACGAAAAATCAAACGTCTATCGTGATACTAGCAGCTCACGATCCACTCATCTTTTGGGACACCACTGATTGAGGGCGGGTAGAACCTCAACTGCACGAATATGGTTATCTGGAGGGAGCACCTTGACTCATTGTAATCCTCCGTTGTATAATATATTACACGTCGGAAATGCGCGCAGTTGCGATACCGCTACCGCCCGCCCTTGATCATACCCACGCCGGTTACACGATCTTTACCAGGTCTAGCTTCGAGATCCATGGAGTCTCCTGGCTTGGTAGCGACGGGATCATCGCCGCACCCGCAATCGTATGTTGCGTCGAGGTTCGCACAGTCAAATTCAGGCTTGCCGAGCCGCTCGTTCACTTGGTTGTGTACGAAGCACAGCCAGAGGGCGGCGGATCGCCGTGAGGACGTCTGCATAAAAAGCGGATTGAGCCTTGCAACACTGGAACACAGCTACTACGACATACTTGCGGAGGGAACTTCTGAAGGAGCTGCTGGAACTCTGCAGCACACTCGCCACATGGGTATAGCCGCGAGAGCAAATGGAAGTAGCTGTTCAAGGCTGCTCGCTCATCCTCTGTTGGTTCCTGTTGAAGTTTATTAGTCTTTGGAAGCATCTATGAACATGACCTGAGACGCACCTCTGGGAACCGCAGCGTCATCGTATGGCTATGAGGCATAAGTACACATCGAAGGGCAGAGCATGGTGAACGTACAGCAACTTCCACGTAGCTCGGCCAAGCTCAGCTCTAGCGTTGAACAAGTCACAGTAAGCGGCATGCAAAGTTGATGATAGGGCGACATACTTTGCTGTTGCATTGCCCAGCTTAGACATGATCACGTCTCCGTGAACACCTTCCGCTTTGTTTGCTGGGAACGTATGTAAGTCCTTCTCCACTCCGCCCTCTCCAAAGAGGTCGCCAGTCCACGGGTCGAGGTATGTTCTTGATGGCGGGTGCAACAGCAGCAGCGAACCCAAGAGGAACTAGCGTAGGGATCACGCCAGGACCTGGAAGCTCAGTATCCAGTGGGATGCGACCGTGGGCGAGACAAACGCACTAGAGAAAGTGTAATTGCAAGAAAGGCTCTACTAAATCTGGATATCATCTTTGCCGTTCTGCGAAGAAAGTGTCTTGAGGTGCGTTTCGTGAAGGCGGTTGAGGAGAGGGTCGTGGGCGACGGAGGCGGAGGCGGAGACATGACGATCAGTTCATAGGCGCCCATATAACGCGAACTTTTATGGGTCCGCGCTTTGCCTGGTCCCACCTCTCGCCTTTCCCGTTTGTTTTGATTTCTCAACCGACCTGTGCTGGACACGTCTGGGCTGCTCGAGGACAGTCCATCATTGAGCGGCGAGACCCTTTATAACAGTCGTAAGTGCCACTTCCTTACGGCTGACTTCCATTTGTGTCTGACGACTTAGGCTTGGCTTGAAGGAACATTGGACTTGGACGAACGGCCTCCAACACATGAGATGACATGCCTACACCTGGTCCTAATGCAGAAGATGAATCGGCTGCCGACATAGAGGTAGACGAGGGTGATCACGCTCCCCCGCCGGAACCCGCTGCCGTCTCGCGCTACCTTGCACATCTCCACGCCCACAACACCGAAGTCCGCTCATACCTCCTCGGACACCCGCAGATCAAAGAACACCATCTCGCTCCATCGTTCTTTGCGCCCAATGCGTTCTGGACCGTCAAGGAGAAGGACCAGTTCTTCCATGCTCTGTCCGTTCACTCGCGCCTTAGGCCCGATCTCATAGCGGAGGAGATTGGGACCAAGACTCTTGCCGACGTCTGTGCATACATAGACATGCTTGAGGATGGCCTCAGACAAAGCGGTGCCGTTGCAGACGACTCGGCGGCTGATGTCATCCCCGAGTACCTCGACTTCGAACGTCTGCCTAGAGAGGACTTCCCGATTGCCTACGAGGTATGCGACGAGTGGGTAGCGTTCGAAGAGTCACTGGCGGAGGCCGCAGCCGCTCAAGAGCCTGTGATGGTTGCAGAGAGCCTGCAGAAGGCACGCGACGAAGAAGCGCACCAGTTCCAGCTTCAGATCCGCGCCCGCAAAGGCACCGCCAAGCTAGCGGATAACTCCAGGGACAGGGTGGGCGAGAAGCTCCGCAAGCAGCAGTACAAGGAGTGGTTGGAACAGAAGAGAAAGGCGTGGAAAGAGGAGGATGCGCTGAACGGCATGGACGTCGACATGATGAAGGCGATCGACATGCTCATTCGCGAGTACGAGGAAACCAAGGGCCTCGTGCAGCAAGAGGAACCTGATAAGGTCAACGACGAGGTAGCACCATCCGTGGCTGAGCCCGCAGAGGCCAACAGCGCCCCAGCTAACTCATGGGACCAGCCGTCTAAGGTCGTCGGAGATTTCGACGAAGAACTCATCGACCCTATCCTCCGCGCGTCCTCATCGGCTCCTACAGCCGTACATACCCCTCAGCCAGAAGGTCCGGACCGCATACATACACCAGACCCCTCTGCATTCGACCCCCACGATCTCTTCAGACCTCGAACACCACCGTTCATGCATCTTCGGCCTTCGGACAGCTCTAGCACCCTTATAGGGCACGAGAATAACGCGCTGTTCACTCCTTCAGTTGCAGGATCGTCTAGCATGGCACCGTCAGAGGCCGACGCTCAGCTGTCACCTGCATCTCGTCGCCGGTTCATGAAGCGCATGTACATGCGACGAAAGCGCGCCGAGAAGAGCGGGGGCGTGGTCGAGGAAACAACGGCACGGCTGAAACCTGGAAGGAAGCCGCTGAAGCGTCCGGGCGAAACGGTGGACGAGAACGAGCCGACGCGGCATCCACGCTTCTCTGGAAAGCCTCGGCAGGCGAAGATGAAGGACGACCTCGTCAATGCAGGGATCACTGCAGAGTGGCTTGAGCACGAAAGCTTGAATCTGTTCCACTTCGGCGCGTTTCATAAGCTGATGAGGTTCGTCGTGCCCATACGACCTACGACTGGTCTCTGACGGGTTATCTAGGATATATCAGAGCTTGCACGATGTCCCCGATTCGGTCGTTTCCGAGATATCCATTCATACACTCAGACTTCTGCGGGACGAGCTCGTTCAGTTCCTCTTTCGCATCGTCCAGCATGTCGTCATCTCCCGCGAACAGGAAATGAAGGCGAAGATGCACACCAAAGTGTGGCGCCTTGCTGAGAACCAGGTACGTACCTCTGTGCTATCCGCTTGGTGTTATCACTAAGTTAGGCAGGTCGTCACTGCGGCAAACGTAGCTCATGCAGTATCGCTCCTCGGCCTCGAGCACCACGACAAGAAAGCTCATTTTCAAGATCTACTGTCTCGCCTTGGGCTAGCGGAAGAAATTTTCAGCGACGACGAAGGAGCTGAACACGACTCGCCGCCTGTAAAACGATCGAAGGGCAAGCAGAAAGCTACGTCTTGCAGTGATATTGAACCAGAGGACGAGACTACTCCGGCGACACTACCCCCCTTGCTGCAAGGCGTACCTGTGCACCGTCTCGTCTTTCCACCGTACGTACGCCTGCCCGGCGGCGTGACGCAGGTATCCTCCGACTCTATGCTCTCGTATATCCCCTGGGCGCATGGCATGAACACCGACGACCCGGAGGAGGTCTCAGATGTCGACGAGGATGCTCTGGAGCTCGCAGAGGCACATGACCTCCTGCAGGAGGCCGAGCTCGACAAGCTCGACCGCTCCCTCGCGAAGGAGCACGAGGACGCGCTCTTTGACGAGTTCGGCATACACCAGGAGAAGCGGACGATCACTGACGCCTCTGGGACGTGGGATGTCTCTCGTGTCGAAAAGCGGCAGCGCCCGCTGCAGAAGCCGGGCGGGCGCAGGAAGCGGAGGCGCACAACAACGGGCACCACTAGTAGGAAGAAGCGCAAAGTCAAGACGGCGGAGTTTGTGTTCGATACAGAGGAGGAGGACGAAAGTGAAGCTACCAGCAGTGAAGAAGACGATAGGGACGAGGAGGTCGAAGACGGTGGCTTATCGGAAGAAGAGGAAGTTGTACCGCATGACGACGATGTGGGCAGCGAGTATGAGGACGAGTAGTGCTTATGATTTGGTACTATATACTCCTCTTGATCTATCAGTACTGTAAAGCTGTAATCAACACACGGATCCTATGGTCCTTTTGTCTCGAAAAGACTTGTCTGCAAATGCCGACTCTTATTTCCAATATGGAGACCGAGGCGCATCAATGATGCGCCTTCCCCAGCACTTTGGCGCTTACTAACTTGCTTCAAACCACCACGACCTCGGTAAGCAACACTAGTTCGCTGTTCACGTTTCCGGGATGGTTTTGATCAAAGACGTATGTATTTGCATAGGAACCTATCTCAGATACCCAGTTGTATTTTTACTAGTCGGTTCTCGCATCCTGGTATACAGACATGAGTTCCACGAACCTTGAGGAGGCGGCCACCGTTGCTGCTGAATATATCTACAGTGAGTCATTGTGGCTCATTTGGTATCAGGACGGTTTACACAGCGCGACAAGGTCTCGACAACCTGCCCGCAGAGGTGCAGTTTCTCCTGTCCGAAATACGTGTCAAGGACACACGCGCACAAGGTATGTGGCGCTTTGGCCCCTCCAACCAGCACGCTGACTCAGCGTCCCGCAGAACTGCACAACGAAATACAGAAGGAGGGCGCAAAGTACATCCGCCACTCTCTGCGCGCGCCGCCGAACCAGGCCCTGCCCGCGAAGGACATGGCGATCCCGTCCGTCGTGTCGGCGCACTTCGCGGAGATCGACCAGCTGAGCGTCGAGAAGGAGCAGCTCGCGCGGCGCCTCGTAGAGCTCGTCGCGCGCGCGCAGGCACGGCTCGACCGCGACCTCGGGCGCATGCTCACGCTGCAGGGCGAGCCCCCCGTCGAGCCGGCGCCCGCGCTCTACTACTACGGCGCGTCGCGCAACCCCGTCGCGCAGCTCAACGAGAGCCTCCGCAGCGCGATCGCGATCCCCGAGACCCCGACGACGCCCGTCGCCGCCGCCGTCGCCGCGCAGGCGGGGCCGCCCCAGAAGAGTGCGTGTGACTCTCCTTTCTGTTTCGTGTGCGGGTTCGTGTGCTGACAAAGCGTGTGCGTGTTGCAGAACGGCGCGTCGGGACCACGTCCGCGGGCTCAATCAAGCTCCCGAGCCCTGCGCCGCAGACTGTGCCCGCCCCGACCGGCACCGGTGCGGCGGGGCAGCGCTCGCGGCTCGGGCAGCAGGTCACGACGGGGCGTGGGCGCCGTCGCACAGCGTCTGTCGGGCCCGAGGCAGACGAGGACGCCGAGGGCGAGGACGACGTCGAGGACGAGACAATGGAGGAGAACGGCGACCAGGAAGACGAGCAGGTGTATTGCTTCTGCCAGAAGCTGTCCTACGGCGAAATGGTCGGCTGCGACAACGAGGACTGTCGCTACCAATGGGTACGCCCCTGTCGCTCGTGCTTTGCGACCAGAGTACTGATCCGAGCTGTTGCAGTTCCATCTCAGCTGTGTCAACCTCAAACCTCCGCTGCCCGATCAGTGGTACTGCCCAGAGTGTGCTCCAAAGTTTGCCAACGGCGGGTCAGCGGGTCCCGAACGGCGCAAAGGCAGGAAAAAGCAGTAGGCTTGTACGAGTGCCATCGGAAGTACGTTCGTGCCACTAGTTCGAGAATGGGATTATATATTGTACACGAAGGTACAATATGCGAGATAGATAGACATAAAGAAACTGAAGTGTTCAAAACCCCCTAACATGGCAAACGCGACATGGTCCAATATAGAAGTGAGGTATATACAGAAGTTCGAGTCGTGAGGATGCCGTCCCGGAGGATATACTGGATGACAGTAATAGTGGCAACACAAAGTCACTGATAGTCTGGTATCGGCGGTATCGGCGGGTGACAACGAACAACGCCAAAGTTCAGAAAATACTACAGAAAAAGATACCGTCCAATTTTAACTATGCCCAGAGTCACAAGAATTATCTGCGTGCGGTAACAGCAGGGGGGAGAGAGGCCACGCTTGACGTAGGGGCCGCCGTGTCTGAGGTTGCAGGTGCGCCAGGGGCCGCGGCAGATGTCGGCGGGTCAGCAGGCGCAGCCGTAGGTGGCGGAGGCGTCGGCGCAGCAGCAGCAGCAGCGGCAGTTGCACCGCACGCGCTCGCCGGCACGGGGCTGTCCGCCGCGTTCCACGCATCGGGGTACGCGCACCCCGTGACGGCAGTGACATACTGCGCGGTGTCCTGCGCGTCGAACCATCCGTTGCCCGTGCTCGCGGTGACGGACTGCGTGAACGCGGGCGGCGGGAGCGTGAGCGCGCCGCGCGTCGCGGTGTACGACGGGAGAAGCGGGACCTGCCCCGCGGGCACGCCTGCGATGCTCGTCGGCGGGAACGCGCCGAACTGCGCGACCGACGACGGCGCGATTGTGCCTGCGCCCGGCCCGCCTGTCTGCCACGGCTGGAACGTGCCGTTGAACTGGGGCGTGTCCACGCCGAGGGCTTGGCAGGTGCCGAGGGCCTTGCGCGGGTCAGGCGGGATCCAGCCGCCCTCGAGGCCGAGCTGATACGACCACAGCGGCGCCTGAACGGTGCCGGTCACCGAGTCGTTGCCAATCTGTAGGCCGGCGTCAGGGCCGTGTGGGGCGGACACGAGGACAGACTGCGTACCTTCCAAGTCCAGAAGAACCAGTCCTGGAGCGCGTCCATGCTCGCGAGTTGGAAGTTCAGGAAGCCGTTCTTGATCTCGTCGGTCCACTGTGCGACATTGTTGAAGACGGTACAGTCCCCAGAGTACTGGGGTCCGTTCGCGACACCGCGCACATACAACCCACAGTCGTTGATCGCGTTGCTGAACTCGCCGGCGATGGTCACACCGAAGTTCTCGCGGCTGCATTCGCACATGAGCGCTGGAATGGGGTGCAGATGGTCGCACATACCTCAGGTTCATATTCGCGCCCCACGCATTGCATGCCTGCATCGGCCAGGGACCACCGAATTGTCCTGGGGTCGTGCTGCCCTGGAGCGGCTGGTCAATGGGCGCGTTGTTCGCCGCTCCGTCGAACGCAAAGTACGGATGTGTGTCCATCACGATGCGGTCCGAGCCTTGTAGGAAATTGGCCCAGGAGCCGAGACCCATGAAGCCGTCGTGAATGGCCATGTACGGACCGTTGCCCTCCCCGAGGCCAGTGATGCCCCGAATCATGTCATGCGCCTGCAAGTAGAAGCTCGTCATCTGGTCTCTGCCGATGGTGCTCACGAGCGCCTCGTTGACGATGCTGAACACTGGGATCAGGTCGAGGTACTCGGGCTGACTGACAAACTCCGTGATCGTGCGGATGTAGTCGAGCGTCCGTTGTGCGTTGGCATAGCCCATGATGCCAGCCATAAAGTTCACTTGGCCAAGTTTGCCAGAGTGATTGTAGCCTGAAGAACAGTCAATCATCGTGCACTACACGAAATAATCCTGGACATACCGTTTTGCGATCCGGGGACGGTGTGGAGGTCAAGGTTGACGCGGATGCCATACTTGCGGCACCAAGCAAGCACGCGCAGAATGTACCTGTTGGCCGAACGACATAAGCGTCATATACAGCACTCCGAGAGCATCTACACATACTGCCAACAGACTTTGGCCAAAAACGGCTCTCCGACGGGTGTAGTCGAACCAGAGTCGACGCCGACGTCTTGCCATGTCTCAATCGCCCAAAACGGAATGGGCAGGCGGATCCAGTTCAGGCCGGCGCCGGCAATCTGGGCAATGTCCTCTTCCTGGATAAACGTGCTGTAGTGCTCTTCCATGACTTGCGTAAGATTCTTGCCTCTGCACCTCGAGGTAAGCGGCACGGCCAGCATTCATCGGCATCGGCGGGAACTTACGAGGCTACGATGGCTTCCGATAGCGTCCATTCATCCTGGGCCGTGGTGTACGGCTGGTACATAGCCGGCACGATGAAAGGCTCCAGTACGAACAACCCTCCGAGGTTGACTCTATCGAAGCGGTTAGAGAAATGAATCCTGGAGGTGAAGGAAGCAATACCGACCCGTAAACATGATCCTTGCCCCAGGTCCACTTCTCGCTGAGTGGTGGAGTCCAGCTGTTGGGTCGGGCAGTGTTGTTGAACGGATTCGACGGATCAGACACCCCTGGCAAGTAGTGTAATCAGATTGGGGTCGCGTGATGCATAAGTGAGGCTCACAGATGCCTCCGAACGAGTTGCGGTAAACGAACGTAGAGCCGTCGTCCTTCGTGACTGTGCTCCCGTCACCACCCCAAGTGGCGAGGGTCGTAGTCCCCTTGCCGCCGCCGTTGCCCCCACCTCCTCCTCCGTTGCCTCCGTTCCCGCTACTTGATCCACCGGATGCCGTCGCACCGGAGGTCGACGTATGTTTGTGTATGAGCGAGACAGGAAGTGCAACAGCCAAAGCGACGACGACCGCCGCCGCAAGCAGTAGCAAGTAGAACCACGGCCGCTTGTAGAACGGCCTCCTGCGTCCTGCTCCAATATATGTAGCCTCCTTGTTGTATCCACCAGAGCCGTACATCGCGTCGGATTCCGAGTGCTGCAGGAGGGGAGCAGAGTTGTTGTTCGGGGTGCCTGTGGGGTCGCCGTACGCGTTGAATCCAGCAGAATCACGCGCAGGCGTACCAGTCGATGATAGAGTTAACGCAGATGGCACGGGTGCTGGGACACCGCGGCCGAGGGGCAAAGGAGCGAATACAGGCGTGTTGCCACCTGGCGTTCCGTAAACATCGAAGTCGGAGTCCGTCGTCGTCGTCGGCCTGGAGCCCGGCACCTCTGCATAGAGATGGCTAGACATGATGGAAATGTAGACTGCGCACGAGCTTTATCCGAGAGGTGGACGAAAACAGGCTACAGCGGTGGTCCTCGAGGGGGGCAGGACAAGGCAGTGAGGATGGCAAAAGAGCGTCCTGGCCGCGCTGGGCTGGTGGTCGAGGGACAGAGAACCTCGAGGCCTAGGGAAAGAGCGAAGGGGAACGAACCAGGAGTCCCCGTGGTTGGAAGAAGGTTTAGAAAGACAGGGTTGAGAAGAATCCCAGAGTAACCCCGCAGCTGGCGTCTGCCGTTTCACTGTGCACTGTCGGATTGCTCTGTCCTCGATGTCCCCGGCACAGCACGGGCTGCGACAGATGATGAGCACTGCCTACGGAGCAGCGGAGAGCGTCGTCGAGGTCGTCGTGGATGGGGAAGAGAGCAGGCGAGGGCAATCATGGCCGCAGTGCCAAACCACATGAGCTCTGGGGGAATTAGACCTTCCCAATCAGGACCCTCGTGTTCCCATCATTCTGATCCCGCGTTCTATTCTGAGCCCTCGAATTCTCACGCTGTTCGTCCCCCCTCGTCAAAGTGTAGGCCTCCTCCTCTGGCCCTTGCTACCACCTGAGGTCTGCGCAGGGCCTCGATACCCTGACGCAGCACTCTGCGTTGAGTGGGGAATGGCTGCAGAGGCCAAGTGTCTCGGCTGTGCGGCTGCCGTCACAAGACTGTCTCTGCCGTATTTATATCTCCATCTTTACTGCTCGAAGGCATGTGCAATCGCGAACTCATATAAACTTAGTGCATGCGCTTCGGCATGTCGGTAGATGCTTTGCCATTGACCACAGTCGGATCCAAGAGCTTGGCGCAGGGCATAGTGGTATTAGAACATATGATTACAACCGCGGGTATCCAAACATGATGGAGAATACATTCTCAAACGTAGTAAAGGTCTCGTCTCCAAGAATCGCGAAGACCACACTGTCAAACGACTTCTCAAATCGTGAGCCCTCTCCCAACAGTTCCCCCAGATGGTCGCCACTGTCTCGATGTTGTTGCGGAAGACGCCAGTTCCAAAGCTTCCAAGGACAAGGTGCCTCACACCCTTCCTCTCAAAGAGGTACAAAATTCTCCCCATGCGCTCCTTCATCACCGCCGCAATGTTCTCCTCGTTGACGCGATCCCCAAACCTCTGGCGTACGACACCCGCGTTCACGGCGGCGCTAGTCAACACGTCCGCGGAAATAGGCTCCAACCACTCGCCCTTGTCGTTGCGGAAGAGCTGGACACCGGGCGAGTATATCATGGCGTGGGTGTAGTATCCGGCCTTCCTATCGGCAACGTGCAGCGCATAAAACCGTTGCGCTTCGCGCGTCATGAGGGTCGGGTAGAGCGTGGATGAGCGGGCGATGGATTCCTCTTGGGCCTGCGCGCCGTTCAGAAAGCCCCCTCCCGGCTTCGTTGCAGACGCAAAGTTGAGCATGCCAATCTTCGCCCCGGGGCTCGCCCTTGCGATGCGGCGTGCACCATCCAGAGTGGATTCTTCGTGGAGATGTATCACAACTGGTGCACGACCACTACGAAGGTCTGGCGGAGCGGTCCTCCACTCGGAGAGCTCGGAGTCGGGGTTATAGTAGCGTGTGCCGGCCTTTGAGGCCTTCAGAGGGCCCTTGAGGTCGTACACGACATTCGCAGGTGGCCGCAGAAAGGAGCCGTGCTGGATCGCGGCCAGCGTCGCGTCTGCAATATCCTTGAGACGCTGCCGCTTGGATTCGTTCTGGCCTGTCCACGTTCCTTCACGACTAGGTGGCATTCGGCCTATTTTCGAGTTACACACCTATCAAAAACACCATTCAGCTCGACTAGATGCACCTGCAGAGGAATACGGACCAAGGTGCGATAGCAAGCGTCGAGGTGACATGGTGGCTGTGGACAGTCCTCATATACGGGTCAGGCGCGCGCCTGTGCGCAAGGCACGCCCCCTTGACTCTCTTCGTCGGTGCCGTCCACGACCATGAGCCTCTTCCGCCGCCTCCACCTCGCGTTCCTGCGCCGGCAGGACCTGCTCACCAAACAGGGCGTCCCGCTGCTGCACGACGCGACCCCGCTCTTCGAGGCGCGCCGGCGCTGGACGAACCGCTGGACATTCACCCTCGTGTTCACCCAGCTCGCCGTGACGTGAGTCGCCTATCCCTCGCACACCCTGCCGCTGCTCAGTGCTCACGCCCCGCACAGCGTGACTGGCGCTGAGCTCATCTTCAACCACTGGACCGAGCGCGTCGAGCCCGCGGCGGGTGGCGACGCGGACGCAGGCAGCCCGGACGCGTCCGCGGCCGAGTACCGCCTGCGCCCAGTGTGGCAGCGCGCCGCGCTCGCGTCTGCGCAGTATGCCGTCGGCGCGTTCATCGCGTACCTGCTCGTGAGCATGCGCTCGCGGCTCGTGCGGCGGCTGTACGTCGTCCCGCGCGCGGCGGTCGACGCCTCCGCGCCCTTCGCGCCGAAGCTGCAGCCCGGCGACCGTGCGCTCGTCATGCAGAACATGTGGCACTGGCACGGCCAGGGCGAGGTCTACCCGTTCTCGCGGGCGCGCCTCGAGGCCGGCAGCCAGGACTCGGAGCTGGTGCTCAGGATCGGCGACAAGCCCGGGGGCTATCTCATGGCGCTGCCTCGCGCGAAGGTCAACGGGGAAGAGGGCTCGTCGATATGGGACGTCAAAAAGAAGCTATATACGAGTTGGTATGGGGAGAAAAGGGGGATGCAGGAGCTGGCAAAGCTTGGCTGGGAGAAGCACGGAGACCAATGATCTCGTAGCAGACGAGCGACCCTTTGGAATAGGTGCATATTTGCGGACTTAAAAGTACAACAGTTACACTAGACATTACACGATAGCAATGGTATATAATCGACTAATGGACACAGGGAAAAGGAGGGAATCCATCAAAGGTGTAGTTCTGCTCGTCCGTTGGACGTACGTAGCTCGACATGACCAAGGTGCTCGCCTTTCCACATAGCCATCCCTCGAGCATAAGCCCATTTCTGAGAGACCATGGTGACTTCTCTTTTTCGATTTCTTCCCGATGGGTCGGCAGTTGGCCGGTCGTCCACAACGGCGGCATGGTTCGAAGTCTGCACGGCGAATGATCCTTCAAAGGTAGGATGGAGCCATACGCGAGCATTGCTGTTTGAAGTACGCCCAACAAAGTTCAGCTTCGAATCCACAGGCGCGGTGAGGAAGTCTAGTGAGAGGCGTGCGTTTGTGGTGTTAGCTTCAACTGTGAACACTCCATCGTGGCCATACGCAAAGTGTGGTGCGATAGAGACGAGATTGACAAAGGAGTCGATTTTGCTGCGCGGAGCGTTAGCTTTGGTAGAGTGGCCGAGTGAAGAAACGTACGCATTCGAGGTTCGCATCTTCAGCACGGGACCATGCGTGTCATCGGGGTCACGGTAAACCAGCGTCGCGGTGACGTTGATAGGTTGGTTCGTTGTTGACAGAGTGAGGCTCTTTGAGGCTTGGTAGTGCCCGTGGATATGACCCGTGGTAGTAATGATCTCCGCATCCACCGCATCCACAGACTACATAGGTATAAGCAATAGTACAGAGTGAATGTTGCGACAGAGACTTACTTGGGAGAAGATGTGTGCCCCAACGCTCTTTAACGACAGCTCGCGGAAGAGAACGGTGCCGTTCAGCTCGCCCAAATGTTGTGTGAAGAATGGCATCACGGTCTCCAAGCGTGGAATTTGCAGTACTTCGTCAGGGATCTTAGGGAGCCGTATGACGACTTCGAACTCGAGCTCTGGGGCTCTAGGTGAGCGCCATTGCGTAGGAGCCTGACATATTTCCTGTAAGTATGGGCAAACCAGCATATCCTCATCACGTACAAAGATGCCTAGACCCATCTCATGTTGGTTGCGGGCAAGACTGCACACACTGACAGCATGAAGCCATCGGTAGGTGTTATGCAGTGGGGTGACGTCGACTTTCACCATTAAGGAGTCATTTATGCGTTCGTCCTGGACGATGACAACGTTGCCGCTCAAATGCATGCCTCGCGAGAAGAAGTACAGCACGTCTGACGGCCTGAGCAGGTCGAAGGTCCTCGTCTTTGGCACCGGGCCGCCCGGTGAGTCTTCCCAAGACCACGCATGCGGGCCTTTGATACAGTTCAGAACGAGGCCATCCCGCGCCTGCGGCTGCGCAGTGTCCAAATCCTCAAACTCCTGTGCGAATGTGAGAAGGACAAGAAAACAGGATAGGACTCTGCGACGCACTATTCGATTCCAGCCGTGACTCGTTCCAAGTCCAGCGATGCTACTTGTGAGCGCACCGAGCAGCAGGTATACGAGCACGGCGATAGAGAAAGCCTTGCAGAACCGCTTGCCCGCAGGCTCGCCGCGAGTGATTCGTTCCACGGGGGCATACACAATCGGCTGCGCTTCGCTCGGCCCTGGCAGCAGTCGCGACGTCGACGCTTCGTGACCGGGATACGCAGGAGGCGGGGCAGGTTGCTCCGGGACTGCTGCCGCCAACGCCGACGCTGGCGGGTCGAGCTTGGAGGGCGACTCCGGCCTGTCGTCGGGGAGAATCATGGTGAAAGTTGGCCAGGAACAGGGACCAGGACGCCTAGGAGGACAGGTCGGCTTTTATCGTGCTGTTGCACGTGGAACCACCGGGAGCAGCGTCTGCCCTTGATCGTACAGACTGCGGGGCAGCTGCGCTGAGCGTTTCGCCTCCCAGGCGGACGTGCGCTGCCGCCCTTGTGACTCGAGCGAAGTCGTCATCCTAGGGTTCTGTCGAACGTCTCGAACGTGCTGATATGCTGCGTAGAGAGCTTTGGCGACGGGGATGATTGGTGAGATGTGTCAGACTGGAGGCAGCCAAAGTGGTGGTGAATCGCGAGGCTGAAAGGCGCGCGTGTGCAGGGCGTGCTGAACCTGCTCTCGAACATCATCGTCCACGACCAACGACCCCGCGTTTTCTGTACATTTTCACGCACACTTTACCATGGTATGCATTTGCGGATATTTTGACTGTATATGAAGGTCTAAGCAGCCGCCACTAGCTTCCGCTTTCCCTGCTAAACGCGGCACAGAACAAGCCGATGGTGAGGTCCCTCCTTGTGGCAGTCTCAGCAGGTTTATAGCTCAATTCAGGAATGACTCTCTAGTTGGTCGAGCTGAAGAATGGCGAGACATTCAACGGACACCTTGTGAATTGCGACAACTTCATGAACATTACTCTTCGCGAGGTCTACCAGACGAGTGCAGAAGGAGATAGGTTCTGGAAGCTCAAGGAGTGCTATATCCGCGGCAGCACAGTTCGTTATACGGCCATTAAGCTTGTGCGAACGTTTCTCATGGTGTCCTGACCTCAGATAAAGTACCTACGCGTCCCCGACCAGCTACTCGACGTCGTGAAGGAGGAGCAGAATCGGGCACGCGAGGCAGGACGCAGTGCGAGGGGAGGCAGCTCTGGTGCCCGCGGCGGTCAGTTTGTGCACCTGATACACGGGCTCTTTGCTGATGTTGTGCATCCTAGCACGCGGCGTATCACAACGTGGAGGTAAGCATCTATTGCACTGCGTATCTTGACACGGTCGAATAACCATTTTGAAAGGACGTGGCGCGGTCCGTGGGGGTCCTATGCGGGGCGCGAGGGGGCGCGGAAGGGGCATGTAAACGCACACGATTGTGAGTAGATGTTCCCTCGTGCACTGACGCCGACTGACTTCCCTTCCAGTCTCACTCTCTCCCTTCTGTAACACACGCAAAGTTCACACCACACTTTACGGGCGATGACGCCTTTGTTGTCGCTCGCTGATGGCGCTGTCGCTATCCTCTGCAACCCCGTGCATCTTGTATTCATGCGAATCTTTACCCGGCTAGGCTCCGGGGGGTCGCGGCTCTGGCCTTGGAAGAGCGAACTAGGTCTGTAGCTCCATTCTACGTTCCTCGTGAGACAACGAAGCGTGGAGCCATCATCCCCACAGTCTGAGTTCCCCTAGTCTATTCGTTTGCGACTTTGAGCGGCTGAATTATCGGTGTTGTCCAGCTATTTGCCGCGGTTGACTGACGGTTGCCTCATGCATCTGCTAGAGAACCTGTACTTGACATATTGAGCGATCCCGAACAGTCAACAGACCCACGGGCTAGCACAGGGTTTCGTGATCTTCCGGTTGGGAGCCCACGCGCCGTTCCCAGACGCCGTCCCGGAAGTCGCATATAAAGCGTGCTATCGCGACATGGGGATTGTGGCGTCCACGACAGTGCCCACACGAGCCACGATATCCACCTGCTTTCTACGCATTCCTGCGAGCTTTGACCAGTTAGAAATATCGCAGAATGCCAAATCTGATGCATACTCTGCCGGTCGAGCTCGTGAGGCCTGTGCTAGAAGCTGAGATTCTGGACAGAACTGACATACGTAGCTGTGCCCTCGTCAATCGCATCTTCCACGCGGAGGCGGTTGCTGTATTGTATAGGAATATAGATTTGGGACATATTATTATGGTAAGCTTCGCTGCCGCGCCGCAAACTAGTGCGTCCCGAGTCTGGAGTGACTGACCAGCTCTTAGAGGGACGGCCCGCACGATCAACCTGAGCTAGTCCATCCATGTGCTACCATTCTCCAGAAACCTTGGTATGGCAAACATGTCCAACACTTCAGCGAATCATGTGGGAACCGTGCATGTTTCATCTCCGTGCAGTTCTACTGACGCCTCTCTAGCGGATGTGGCAACCGTCGACCCAACGCTGCTCATCGACTTCCTGACCGCCCTGCGCCTCTGCACGAACCTACGCTCCTTCACATGGACGTTTCCGCATGACGCGCCGGCGTCGCGGGCAGAGCGTGTGCTCTTGGAATACCTCGCTGTGCTCCGACGCCTGCGCGTGCCCCGGCTCGACATCTGCGGCGTGAAGGGCGCGCTCGGCGCGCAGGTCCTCACGCGGCTCATGTACATGGGCGACGTCGCGAGTATCGGCGTACAGACACACGGGTCCGACATCGTGCGTGCGGAAAGCATGGCCGCGGCGCTGCGTGAGCGGCTCAGGCACCTCGAGTTCTCTGGGCGCGACATCGGCAGCCGCTCATATGTACCGCGCAAGTTCCCACTCCCTAATCGCTCTCACAAGCATACACTGAACGACGTGTAGTTTTCTCGCGTCTGAGCGGGCTGCGAAGCCTGACGCTGAGAAATGCGACGACGCGGGACGTGCTCGAGATCGTAGCCGTGCTCCCTGCGCTCACCGTGCTCGACACACACTTCCTCCCGTGCGAAGGGCCAGAACCGCGGGCCTCGCCGCCCGCATGCAAGCTCCAGCGCCTGACCGTCTATGTTGCGGGACAGGCTCTGCGCCGGCTCTGGACGTGGCTCCCGCAACTCGTGCCTAATCCCGGGCTGCTGAGCCTGTCGGTGCGCAACCACTCTGCCGCCGACGCCCCGGCGGTGTCTGCGCGGAATTGGGCGGTTGCTCCGACGTTCCTGAAGCGTGTCGCGCGCATACATGCGGCGACATTGCAGGAACTGGCGTTCGATGCAATGTATATGACCCCGCGCGACCTCAGCTTCGTGTGCGGGTCCTTCATAGCGCTTGAGAGGCTCATGTGCCACCTGACAATGCACGACATGGTGAGTGTATGGTATTTCTTATCGCAAGCTACAATGATTGAATACGATGTTAGGATACCGTGGGGGAGGCGATTTGTGGCGCGCACGAGTTGCGTCACTTGTCAGTGTATTTCAAGTCGCGACTGCCGCGAGGCGTCGCGATGCGATGTGCCGAGCGATGGCTGCGTCGTGAAGGCTCGAAGCTTGAGTATGTGACCCTGCGGCACGACGTATTCCAGGTATGTGTATATACCAGAGCGCTATCTGGATCGCCCCTAATAGTTTAACTCAGGGTTGCTGGGTATATCGGGAACCATCCGATACGCATCCTGGAGGCGCATACTACATGATCGTGCGCAGCCAGATGGATCGTAGTGTGTATAAGCCAATGGCCGTCCGCTACACTTGACCATACGTATGGGGCTCTGATACGGTCGACACCAAGCAGCCAGCGGTGTAATTAATAAGAGCGTGTAGCATCACATCCACCTGCTTCGCGCATCTATGTCTCGATAGACTTCAAACACCGGCTGCCGGCAGCGTGCCGAGTATGTCCACTTCCCCTGCAGTTCGCGGAGAATTCAGTATTTTGCGGGAAGAGCGGGCGAACAGTTCATCGAACCTTGTAAATCTGTGGCCCAAAGCTTATGCATGTCAGAGTTGCACGACGGCTGGTGCGATCCATCCACTGCCGTGCGAGGTTATCGAGATGCTGGGTATCATCCAAAGGAGTCCTTCGTGTATATTGGAGCATGAGGGTCTTGAGGTTCTTGGCGCTGTGTACAATGTCTGTAACCGTCGGCTTCCAGCCGCAGCACGATCATCAGCCTGAGAAGTCTGTCTACGGGCCGGAGCTTGACTCACCAGGCTATGGACTTGCTGAATAAAGGACAGTGCCTCGAGCTTGGCAAAAGACGTGAAAAGCATGCGCTCTGCATCGCTGCACGCCATGACGTTGTACAGGAAGATCTGGCGGATGGTATCGCCATGCAGGCGGGCCAGGCGGTGAACAAACTGCAGGGGAACCGTGGCGTTGCCTTGTGGCGCGCGGTTGTGAATGGTCAGATTGTCGAGGGTGTTCCAGTGTGGCGCCAGGCCGAGTATCCACTCCCATAGGCCGCTCGTACCGCCCTCCTGGATGACGTGAACGGTAAGGGTTCTCAAACGCGCGGCAGGTGGAGCTGAAAACGTGTGTGCTGCACCCGAGATGCGGTACCGCACGTCCAAAGAAATGAGGTGTGGGAGGAGCGATAGTAGTTCTGATATGCTGCTTGTAGGCGCGTCCAGGCGAAGACTGCGGAGGTGTACCATATGGTGTATGACTAGGGGAGGCTCGTCAGAGATTAATGAGATTGCAGGGGTACAGGACGTACAACGCGGGTGCCGCACAGCCTCCGAAGAAATACTGAAATCCAACTTTGTCAACCGTGGACCGACACGGGCAGCCCACGCATCGAGGTCGGTTCTTGGCATCTGTGACGAGGTTACACCGAAGCTTGAGAGGCCGTCGAAGCGCGTTAACCTTGTCCACATGCAGTCGCTGATCCCAGAGGAAACTTTGACGTGTAGCTCGTCAATGCCAATGTCCTGGACAGCGTCGAGGTAAGCGCAAAAAACGAGGTCCGTGTCGCCTAAAGAGCAGCTATCCGTCCAAGAGAAGGAGCGCAGGTTTCGGCACATTCGTAAAGTAGCCAGCCTCTCCGCTGAAGTATGCCTGGCTAAGTGAACGGTAAGTCGTGATGATGAGCAGGGTAGATGCAAACGTACCACATTGTAGAACATTGCGGACGTATTTGGCGTAGGATGTCTTCTGGGCGATCGTGTCGAATGGGTTGAGAACTCGAACTTGACCTTCGTCGCCTCTCTTGAAGTAAGGTTGGTTGAATAGGGAAGGGTTTGGTCATGGAGCGGCTTACCACGATGGGGACTCGGATATCGAGTGTCTCGTAGAGTAGAGGTATAGACATGTCGTGGAAAAGCCGACTGACTAGCGTGCAGTGGTACACATCCTTGCGAGATGGCAGAAACTCCACAATGCAACCAACGACATCGGCGGGTATATTGGATGGCGGGTGCGGCATCGAAGTACTGAAGTGGGGGAAAGGGAGGAGCAACAGACGGTGCTGGGGTAGACCGAGGCCAACTATTTTCAACGGCGGGATTTTGCTAGGCGCAGGAATCGATCACGGATATCTAGAGTCAATCCGCCACTTTATGAAGGCCTCCACGAATGCGCATTCCCTCGCCTGGGGTGTACACGAGTGTCATTCTTTTGAGATTCCACCCCGGGGTACCGCCGGCGAGGCAGACCCTGGAACGGGCTTCTGGCTACCTTACAGCGGAGAGGTGGCGTGTCCCCTAGTTGCCCCGAATTTCGTATCCCCACAGGCATCCTCCTCGGGTGCCTCTTGGACGCTCGCGGGGCCGTCAAGAGGCGCGTGGAAATCCGCCGCCATTTGCGGCCAGAAGAGTGATCGTAGCCTCGGTCTTCTCGGCCAGCTCGGGGGGCTGGCTCCGGTCGGATTGCACCCACGACACCCTGTCCGAGCCAGCGTGTAGTCAGGCCCATACGGAAGTGCCTGACGAACGCTGCGGGTAGGGAATCCCGTTCGATGCGCCGCGGGGCTCTAGGAGACGTCACAAGCAACTGCTGGTGCTTCGCTCTGTAAGCTTTGCAATTAGATGACCCCTCCGAGGCGACAACCGCATGTATGAGAGCCTCACGACTCTGGTGACATTGCAAGCTACGGCTCACATGCGGCTTGGAGCAAGAAGCTGACAGGGACGCAGAGGGGCAGCTTTGTCGAAATGAGCGTCGATTTGACTTCGCCTGGGTTGTATATACTTTACACCTCACAATGTCAGCACTGCGTCACAATTGCCAACGTGTAGGAAAGAGAGCGTAAACAAGAGAAAGTCGAAGCTGAGCTCGGACGCAATAGTCGTCAGTCAGTGATCCGATCAAACTCAGTACCATCTTATCTTATCATATACCGAAAGATGTGGGCGTTTGCATATTTCCAGCTTGTCTTCTTCCCCGATATCCCAGTGCACCTCGAATATGTTCTACATCATAGGTCTGGGTCTCTGCGATGAGAAGGATATCACAGTGAGGGGCCTTGAGGTACGTTAACCTCTCGTAACATACACAGTGCGGTGACAATAACTGCGTCTTAGGCCGTAAAAGGATGCTCGAGGGTCTACTTGGAGGCCTACACGAGCATCCTGATGATCCAGAAGGAGAAGCTGGTGAGTCTCGCAGCACCATGCTCCATGCGTAGCTAATAGTGCAGCAAGGAAGAATTTTACGGGAAGCAGCTGATCCTTGCTGATCGAGACATGGTGGAAACCGAGAGCGATGAGATCTTGCGAGATGCAGACAAGGAGGATGTGGCTTTACTTGTTGTCGGAGATCCTTTTGGGTGAGTTCCCGCACGGAGGATCGAGATGCTCGGGATTAACTTTGCGAAAGCGCGACCACCCACACAGATATTGTCCTGCGCGCACGCTCAGCCAAGATCCCGGTGCGGGTCGTCCACAATGCCTCCATCATGAACGCTGTCGGTGCCTGTGGTCTCCAGCTATACAACTTTGGCCAGACAGTTTCTCTGGTATTCTTTACGGAGACATGGAAGCCTGACAGTTTTTACGACCGAATCAAAGAAAACGTGGACCTTGGGATGCACACCCTTGTGCTACTCGACATCAAGGTCAAGGAGCAGAGCGAGGAGAACCTGGCAAGGTAGGGTTCTCGTTGACTGTCTATGCAAATTACCACTCACTCCGACTGCTCTAGAGGGAGGAAAATATACGAGCCGCCACGCTACATGTCGATTACCCAGGCGGTCTCGCAGCTTGCCGAAGTCGAAGAGTCAAGGCAGGGCGGTGTCCTGACGCCCGACAAGACACTCGCGATTGCCGTGTCTCGTGTCGGAGGCGGCGAGGGCCGCGAGCGCATTGTCTCGGGCACCCTTGCAGAGCTTTTGACGCAGCCTCCAGAGGTATATGGCGAGCCACTTCACAGCCTGGTGATTGTAGGAAGGCGCCTACACCATCTCGAGGTCGAGTACGCAGAAACCTTCGCTGTCAACCCGGAGACATGGAGAAATGTTGCCCGAACGGTATACGGGTGCGCTTTGGACTAACACCGGAGCATGCAAAAATACTTCGGTAATTATTGTGGCAATAGCTAGTTTTGTACATCGCCACGCTTGAGACATCATACCTGCGTCTGCTACTCCGTGTTGACCTCCACATACGCTGGTTGGGATGACTCATACAAGCTGTACAACGATATCGCCACGTAGCGGGATTCTCGAAAGGTGTAACTATCCTTTATGGGAGCAGAAGATCCATGGATCAGTTGCCGATATCTGTCCGTTGAGCTTGAAACGAAGTCGAGTGACCTTGACTTATCTCTGACTCCTACCACCACTATAAGTAGTCGCGTGTCCCTCGACCCGTGCTCTTCCACGATCATGTCGACCATCCACGTAGACGAGAGCACAGGCTCCGACGAGACGGGCAAGGGCACGCCTGAGCAGCCCTACCAGTCGCTCGCGTTCGCGCTTTTCACGCACCCAGACGCCAAGCTGCTTGTCCGCAAGGATGCGGCGGGCACATACGAGGAGCCGACACAATCTGCACTGAAGAAGGCGAAGAAGGGTGCGGACGGCCTCGAGAAGAAGCGCAAGAAGGCAGAGGAGCTCGCTGAGCGCGACGCAAAGGAGAAGAAGGAGGAGCGTGAGCGGCGCGAAAAGCTCATCGAGGAGAGCAAGAAGATCATCCTCGTCGAGGACGAGAGCCTGCCCAAGGCAAAGAAGGTACGTGTTCTCATTATGCACGTTCCCCCACGTCCTCACCAATTTTTCTGTGAATCGTAGGCGAAGATTGGTCACCTCGAGTCCCTCCGCGGTCAGCGTGTGTCCGTCTCTGGATGGGTGCACCGTCTGCGCAACCAGAAGGACATCATCTTCATCGTCCTTCGTGACGGCACCGGCTACCTCCAATGTGTACTTTCCGGCAAGGTGGTCAGTGATGTCCCTGAGCTTCTGCGTCGGTACCCGTGTCGATCCCCTCGTCATGACAGGCGCAAACGTATGCGGCTCTCACTTTGACCCTCGAGTCCACCGTCCAGCTGCACGGAACGCTGCAAGTTGTCCCCGAAGGCAAGACTGCGCCCGGCGGGCACGAGCTCGTCGTCGACTACTGGAAAGTGCTTGGTGCCGCCCCCGGTGGTGATGAGGCATTCACCAACCGTCTGAACGAAGTGTGTAGTCCTGCGTCTGACCCTGTGCATCGTTTACTGACCCGTCATAGAAATCAGACCCCTCCATCCTTGCAGATCTCCGCCATCTCGTCCTCCGTGGTGAAACTGCGTCTGCCGTTCTCAAGCTCCGTGCTGCGCTGCTCTCTTCTTTCCGTGACACCCTTGTCTCGCATGATCTCATGGAGGTCACCCCACCCTGTCTGGTGCAAACGCAGGTCGAGGGTGGTGCCACGCTCTTCAAGCTGGACTACTATGGTCAGGCCGCGTTCTTGACGCAGAGCTCTCAGCTCTACCTCGAGACCTGCTTGCCGTCCCTTGGAGACGTGTTCTGTGTCCAGGAGAGTTTCCGTGCTGAGAACTCGTACGTGTTGGCCCGCTGCCGTGATTTGATGTGTGCTGACTCTCATGTAGACATACCCGCCGGCATTTGAGCGAATACACCCATCTCGAGGCTGAGTTGGCCTTCATTACCTTTGATGACCTCCTGACCCACATAGAAGCGGTTGTACGTGATTGTTTGACCACTCTATTCCTCTTCTTTGTGGCTCAAGTAGTATCTAGATTTGCGAGACCGTCGACCGTCTGCTCGCCAACCCGGCAACAGCAGCCCTCATCAAGCAGCTCAACCCCAACTTCACTGCACCCGCTCGCCCCTTCCTGCGCATGTCCTACGTCGATGCGATTAAGTGGTTGAACGAGCACGGCATTCAGCACGAGGCGGAGGACGCCGACGGCAACGTGATCCTCGACGAGCAAGGCAAGCCGAAGATGGTCGACCATGCCATCGGTGACGACATCGCAGAGGCGGCCGAGCGGCGCATGACCGACATCCTCGGCGTGCCCATGTTCCTGTACGGCTTCCCCGCGGAGCTCAAGGCGTTCTACATGAAGAAGATGCCCGGTACTGAGGGCTCCTCGCACGTGTTCACCGAGAGCTGCGATCTGCTCATGCCCGGTGTCGGAGAGATCGTCGGCGGTTCGATGCGTATGACGGACCAGGAGGAGCTCCTCGCGGCGTACAAGAAGGAGGGCATCGACCCGGCGCCGTACTACTGGTTCACGGACCAGCGCAAGTACGGCACCTGCGAACACGGTGGTTATGGTTTGGGTGTCGAGGTAAGGCTTCCGGCTGATGATTTCCGAACATATACTGAGAATCTCTTAGCGTTTCCTGGCGTGGCTTGCCAACCGCTACACCGTCAGAGAATGTTCTCTGTACCCAAGGTTCGTTGTTTCGTCTGCAACTTCCATTGGTAGAAGCTGACGGAAGTCGCTTAGATGGCCGGGCCGTGCTACTCCCTAAATCATCTCTCCTATATGCAGGACTATGGGTCTAGAGCTGTGTATACTTCTGCGTTGTGATAATTGTCGAGAATCAAATAAAACTGATGTAGCCTTACCCTCTCTTCGCCCCCAAAGTCCCAGGCCGCGAGCCGTTGTCTAGAAAGGGGCCACAGCTTACGTATGGGACCGGCACCGCGGGGTCCCACATACCCACATGACCGACAGGTATTGCTTTCCTAGGCTTTGACTTGCCGGTCTTGTCCGTTGATTTGACTGGAACAATGGTCTCCAAGAGCCACCTTTCCTTCCCATGACCTTAGTTATGATTTTCATGCAGACTCAACTTCGTTCGAGGGAAACAAACTGCAGTCGAGACTTGCGCCTCGGTAAGGATGTCAACACCAGACGGGGCCGGTCATCAGCGAAGGCGGCAAACCTCACCGCCAGGTTATGCTTCGAGCTACAGCCTGGAATTACTCGGTTGCCGTGAGTAATGCGCAATCATTCAGCATTCATCGTTCCATGTCAACTACGGTTCCGCGCCGACCATGTCCCTTTCTAGGAGATCGCCACCGGTCCAGCAGTACTTAGAGCGGTGTCAGATAGAGGTCTGCGGCGATTACATCCACATACGTGTAGTTCGGTGCAAGTGCTCTGCCTCTCTACTTCCCAGCTTGCTGCGTCGCGTGCTGGATTTCGAGGGTTGCCTCACCTTGCGCGAGGCGCGTGATAAGGGTGTGCAGAGTCGTTGTGCCGTCGTATTTACAAAACGAGTCTCCTCGGTCCAGCCCTTCGCCTGAACGTTCACGATGTGTATGGCACATGATACGACCGTGTCCGAGCACAACAACTGAGGCGGCTGGTCTCAGGCTCACGGCCATCCCCAGGGCGCTGTTCGTACGAGTCAGGGCGACCCGCGGAGACCGGCTCGAGCTTGCAATATATTTTGTATTTTTGTTGAGACTCCGTTGATGCGCCTTTCCAAACGTGTGACTTATATGTCTAATCTAGCTATCGGAGTTTGGCCGATAAGAGAGGGATATTATTATTGGTATGACGATAAGGTTAGCCGCGAACAGCCTCCGAAGTAAACAAGGCCAAACACCCCGCTCGGTTATCAGGCGCGGAACTGCGGAGGTCGCGCTTTCCCCACAACGTCGTTCAGCCCTCGAACGACGACGACTATGCCCTCCATGTTCCTCACGATACTCGCCGTCGCCCTCGGCGCGGCGGCCACCCCGCTCTCTACCTTCCCGCAGGGTGCATCGGGTTCCCGGTCGATGTTCAACGTTGCTCCGCTCTTCGTTGAGGAGCACCCGCACGGGACTGTCAACAACTCGTACATCGTCATGCTCAAGCGGAGCACTGGCTCGGACGTGTTGCAGAACCACATGAACTTTGTGCAGCTCGCGCACGAAGAGGCGCCGCTCGCTGGTGACGAGCTCGCCGCGGGACTCAGCCATGTCTACGACGGACACGTCAAGGGCTACGCCGGGAAGTTCAGCGAGGCGGTTATCGACCGGATACGACAGCTTCCGGAGGTGGACTACGTCGAGATGGACCAGATTGTCCGCACCCTCGACGTTGAGCCCATCCTGGACGAGTCTGGCACGAAGACTCAGGGCAACGCTCCATGGGTATGTAGCCCCTGTTTCCCGCGCTTACGCGTCACTGATAATGTTCAATTTCAGGGATTGGCTCGTGTGAGTCACCGTAACAGGCTGCGCCTCGGCACCTTCACCAAGTATGTCTACGACACCGACGGTGGTAAGGGCGTCGATGTGTACGTCATCGATACCGGCATCAACGTCAACCACGTCGAGTTTGAGGGCCGTGCTTCCTGGGGTGCGACGGTTCCCAAGAACGATGTCGACGACGACAACAATGGTCATGGCACACACTGCGCTGGCACCATCGCCTCCAAGACCTACGGTGTAGCGAAGGCTGCGAACGTCATCGCCGTCAAGGTCCTTGGCTCTAACGGCAGTGGTACTATGTCTGATGTCATCAGTGGTGTCGATTTCGCTGCGAAGTCTGCCAAGGCTAAGGCTGAGCAGGCCAAGGCCGAGTATGCTGCCACTGGAAAGACCTCGCACAAGGGCTCAGTCGCCAACATGTCGCTCGGCGGCGGCAAGTCTCGTGCGCTCGATGATGCCGTCAACACTGCCGTTGATGGTGGTCTCCACTTCGCGGTCGCCGCTGGTACGTTGCTCATCGCTGTATCCAATAGTGGCTGGAACTCAGTACGATTGTTTAGGCAACGATAACCGTGACGCATGCAACTACTCTCCCGCCGCCGCCGAGAACGCCGTCACCGTCGGTGCTTCTACTATTGGTGATGAGCGTGCTTACTTCTCGAACTACGGGAAGTGTGTCGATGTCTTCGCTCCTGGTAGGTTCCGTTAGCTGTACGAGTGAATTTCGCGGACTCATCTCTCCCCCAGGCCTTCAGATTAAGTCCACCTACATCGGCAGCACTCGTGCGACCACTACCATGTCCGGTACTTCCATGGCATCGCCCCACACCGCCGGTATGCTCGCGTACCTCCTCTCCCTCTACCCCTCGAAGTCCTTCAACCCCGAGGTTAGCCCTGACCTCGTTCCCCCGGCTCTTTCCCTCTTCGCTCCGTCGTCGTTCTCGAACATGTATGCGATGGCCCATGCCGCACTCCCGAGCTGGATGACGACCTTCCTGCCGCCACCCGGCCTCGTTGAGGACGTCGCGCCCGTTCCCAAGGAACCCGTGACCCTGACCCCCAAGCAGTTGAAGAAGGCACTTCTTGCTCTTGCTACACCTGATGTCCTTGCCCCACTTCCCAAGGACACCATCAACCTGCTCATCTTCAACAACGCTACCGCTTGAAGGGTTAGAGTGTTCCGTCGGGCTTGTACTTTATAATTACCGGCGTATGCTTCGGTTGTGTTTCTGACTGTTTTGAGGTGTCATCACTGCTTCGTATGCATCCTCGTGTACTCCTACCATTTCATCGGATGTCCTTTATCAACCCCACTACACTGCAATACTACAGCTGTCTACTCTTAGATCGTTGTTGCTCAGAGTGCGTCTGCGCGTGAAGACCGTTGCAGGCGCTAATGCGCGTGAAGTGCACCGGAACCTTCGCAGAACGTGCTCTTGACTTACATCCACCCCTGTCCGCCGCTCTTACAAGCAACGCAGCACCTGTCATGTCCGTCTTCCAACGGCTGCGCCAGGTACCTATTGGTGACATCCTGCACCGCGGACTGCTGTACACCCTCGTAGGTATCACTGGCTGGGGCATCTACATGATCGGAGCCGTGCACATGGACACTATGCGGAGAGGACGAGGTGCGTGCTCGTTGGTTCTGACGCGACTGTGTGCTCACTGAAGACCTGTCCCAGAGGTGAGTACGTCTATGCACGCGAGGGAGCGTGGTGTCTGAAGTGGCGGGTGTTGCAGGCTCTCGCGCTGAAGGAGGCGAATGAGTCCCGTGAACGCGAGGTGCGTGGTGTTGCTCTGCTGGGACGGCATGCAGCTCACACGAGCTATGGTGTGCAGGAGGCCGCCAAGGAGCTTGCGCTTGCCCAGGCCGCGCAGGAGGCCGCGTCGCGGAGGGCATGAGTCCTCGGGGGCCGTCAGACGGAGCGAAATGGTGCGTGCATGTCCTGTGGCTAGTGTGCCATGCTACTTGACCGGGACTCACAGGCTCCAGTGCGAACCATCCCTCTGCTAGTCGAGAACCGAGAGGTCGAAGATTCATGAGAGAGGTCTGGTGCATGAAGTCGCTCACTAGGCGTATAAGCTGGCGCCGCACCGAGACAGAAAAGATCCTGTCGCCCTGCCCCACGAACCTTGAATCGAAGAGGAAGCCACACCTACATGTCTACGACGCCCTTGCTTCGAGCATGACAATTGTGCATTACATTCGGTACTATAGAGGAAATGCCCGGATAATGCTATCATTTCACCTCCAGCGTCCTCTTTGAGTGACATTCTGCGATCAGCTCCGCCGCCTCTACGAGACTCCAAACCTGCGCTATATGCTACATAGACCAGGCAGTCCTACGCTCAGCAGCCAAGGTCGCTCCTCCAGTGAGCACGATGTTTGCGTCACCGTAGCGTTACAGCTGACCTCTTTTGAGGATCTTGAGAAACAGAAATGTCTTCACAGTATAGAAGGATGCACGCACGTAACCTATGTTTAAGCCTCAACGCTTTGGGTAGTTAGAACCGCCGCCTACAGGCGTTACCCAAACCCTCCTCAATGTCTCTGCCTCACTGGCGGGTACAGAACAAGACCAGGAAGTCGTCTCCGTCGACATTTTCCATGGCTTCGTACGTCCGCTCGCCGTACCCTCATCGTGCTTCGATCTCCCGGTGTCCTTCCATCGCCCTCGAACTCTCACTGACTGGCTTGTCGCCCACCCAGCCCGCTACATGCCTTACCTCCCCTGACGGTCTTCGATGCCCCTGCCCATAGTGCTCGTCGCTGGAGCCGTAGTTGAGAATAGGCCCGGCTTCGGCCTTGTAGGTATCGGAAAAGGCCGACATTCCTCGTTGAGGAGCGAACAACGGACATGTAGAACTCACTAGACGGACCATGCGAATGGCAATTTCTAACTTTCACTGGAAAGTGGCCGAGGTATCGTGACTAAAATCAGTAACGGCGACCTAGTACGGATGTGGCGCATACGGCGGTACCAGTGGCTTAATGTCAACAACACGACTGTGTTCAGACCAGATTCTCCTTGAATCCTATCAAAACAAGCCGTGTCTCATAATGCGCCCACGTTCACAAGTCAATTGTCGGCCTGGAGATCTCTGTTCATCCTCGGGAGGTCCAGGGTGTAGGACAGCTCGCCATGCACTTCTAATCACTATCTATCGAGCCGCCTCCCATCATGGCTGGCTGCCGTTTACCAATGAGATGCAACAGAGCACGACCTCGTTGAATGGTGTATTTGCTCCGTAGCCTCGCCTGCGAAGAAGCGGCCCTCGCGCTGAGACCGTCTGGGATGCTTACGACAAAACGGGGCTTCGATCGCCTAGTACAGGCAGTAGAGTGGAAGAGGATACGTGCATCGTCAAGTATGAAGCTATCGTAGCAGCTGCTAGTACATAAATCGTGAACCCGGGAGAGACGATAAGCCGAAAGGAGTACAGAAGTGGGTATAGAGGAGAGAGAATAGCGACTCTGAGGGTGAAGAGCACTCTACAATATGACTTCCTTTAGCTGGTCCGTGCTGTTCACCAGGCCCAGCCTTACCGCCCACTCCGGGTTGCTAACACCGTGGTCCTTCTCCATCTCCTTCGCCAGCTCTGCCGCCATGAACAGCCTCCTCTCGTACTTCTTCACCCCAACCTTGCTCACCACACAGCCAAACATATGCAGCCTCTCCGTCATGGAATTGCAGAGGCCGAGGAGGGTTGCGGAGAGGGCGAGGAGGCCCGCGGTGATGAGGCTGCCGAGGGGCGTCGCCTTCCACGCGAAGGCGATGGAGCCGTAGACGAGCAGCGACGCGGCGCTCGCGCGGAAGCTGTCGAAGGGGGTCATGTCCTGGAGCCACTGGCCCGCAGTGACGGTCTTGAGGTCGTCGACGGCGCCCTGCATGCGTATCCACTTGTCCTGGCTGACGAGCACGAGCAGGTCGCCGCGCACGCCGGGCTCGGGCATGCCCTTCCAGCCCCGCTGCGCGCGGCGCTTGAGCACGGCGACGTTCAGCGCGCGCGCGGCCATGAGCGTGCCGAGGAACGCGAGCGCCGCGTGGTCGCCGAGGTGCGCGAGCGCGCCGACGGCGCCGAGCGTCGCGGCGACGCCGGCGAGGTACGAGAACGACGCGAGCGGATCGATGTGCCGCACGCCCGCGCGCGGCTCGACGTGCAGCGTCGTGAGGTGCCCCGTCGTCCCGATGCGCTGCAGATACGCCGCCGTCGCCTGGTTCTCGACGCGGAAGACGTAGCCGGTGGTCATCGCCGCCGTCGCGGGGTACTCGCCGCCGTTCACGCGCGGGGCGTCCTGCTGTGCGAGGAGCCCCGGCGCGAGGAAGAGGACGTCGAGCCAGGAGGCGTCGCCCGTGAGGGCCGTGCGTTTGAGGACCGTCTCTGATGGCGCGAGGGCGATGAGGTTCAGTGACTGGGGAGAGATGAATTGCGCAAGGTCGACGGGGCCCAAGAGCGAGCCAGACTCGGTCGACATCGTGTGAGGCGTCACTGGCATTGCAAAAGAAAAAATCAGGATTTGGACGCTGGGTGTAGGAGAGAAGGAGACAGCGCAGACCCACGCACGAAGGAGTATAAGAACGAGGTAATCACCGCACGTGGCTGGCGTCTCCAACGGAGATCAAAGGCTGCCCTCTTGGCCACTGCCCGGTTCCACAAAGCAGCTGGACACTGGAGAGGCAAAGTGGAAACACTGAGCACAAGAGGCTCCTGTTCGACGTCTTTGTGGTCCACAGACAACAACCTCTGGAGATGTGCTCTGGGCGCCCGGCGCTTGAGAGCAGACAAAGCTCAGTCTCACGGTGTCGGACGTTCGTTCTGATCCGCTATTGCCGTGCTCTTGGCGTCGCCGACGATGCCCAAGAGAATCGACCTCGAGGACGAGCACACGCCACACCGTCGAGGCGACGCTGATGCGGCAGGCAAGGCAGAGTATGCATCGTCACCAAACCATGACTAGGGTATACACAACACATTACGTGATTAACCAGATCGTCTGTATATTAGCAGTAAAATAGCAGCACTGTCCATGCCCAGCCGCAAGCCCCCCCCCCCCCCGCGCGTGCGCGGGCACATTTTCATCCCTGAGTGGTGGTGATCGACGCCTCTGAATCCGCCGCGTGTGCGGTGCTCTGCTGGTGCAGCGTCCGCCGCCACTCGCGCACCTGTTTCCGGCGGACGTGGGCCTGCGCGAGCGGGATCGTGACGAGGGACACGGCGATCCACGCGATGAGGACGCCAAAGTTCAGACCCACTACACGAGACACGGCGTCAGCGACCGTCCTGCAAACCTGTACGGTGGGAGCGCACCTTGGTCGCGCGTGCTGAAGAGGATCGTCCGCACGGCGCGCGAGACGTTGTAGAATGGCATCGCGTAGCCGTAGCGGAAGATCGTGGGTAGGATCTCGATCGGGAAAAACACGACCGAGACGTTCGCTGAGGGATGTGCCGTGAGACATTGGGCGGCAGCGGCGGGCATGCGTGATGACTTACTGATGATCCAAGGGACGAGGAAGAAGGGGATGAAGCGCAGAGTCAGGAGGGTGATCATGGCCTCAATCGCCAAGCCGCTGGGGAATGGTTAGTCAAGTGAGCATGCACACGAAAGGCGTGTACGCACAGTGCCAGCACTGCGAGACACCGCGTCAGCGACCATGCAAAATCGAGAGTTCTGTGTTACTCACTTGCACACCATGAGAGCATCCAGAAGATGACGAAGCCTGCATGACCAAATCTAGCGGCATATAAGCGGAGAGTTGCGTGTGGAAATCACTATGGGACTTACCGGCGGTCGAAGGGCACATGGAAGTAGATGCTAAGCAAAGCGTATGCCACTAACAAAGAAGTTAATATGCTTGCAACAGCGGCCTCGGAAGGCACACCCACATGAAAGCCACTGAGAAACCTCAGGTTAACAACATTCCTACGAATCGTCGATGAAGTGCACATACAAAGTAGATCACGACTGGGACGGCAATGCGAAGCAGAATCAGCTGCGAGAGCTTCAACCTCCTGTCTAGGCCAGACACGAGGACACGAGCGTTGAAATTGCCAAGCTATATGCACGTCATAAGCGTCATTACACAGTGGAGACGCAGAATTTGACGTACTGCCGCAATGAATGAGAGGATGAGCATATAGATCAGACCAACGAAGTCGATCGCTGTTCCTCTGCGTGGTATTAGCAATGTTGAGGAATGCGGGAACACGAATGACCGGGGACTTACGCTTGGATGTCAAACGGACGAAGGTTCACAATGGTGTAGTTCACCGGTGCGAATACCAAGTTCGGCGCGGTAGTAACAAGGCCGCCGAGCTGCGAGCCCAGGCGTGCGGCTTGCACCTGGGGGTACGCGACGACAGCCTGCTCGAGGGGCGCCTGTATCTGCGGTTGGACGAAGAATACACTGCGGCGGTTAGCCCTCCAGCGCACGCACCGAGTCCACAGGCACACTCACTAGGAGTTCTCGTTGCGCGCCTCGACGGCATACGCGCTCGCGACCTGGTTGTCGTAGCCGCTGCCGTCGCGCGCGGCGAGGGCGGCGGCGAGGCGGTCGGACGCGCCAGAGTGGACTGCGCCGCAGGCTGGCGTCAGTATTGGCCTCCGCAGAGCGGGCGCACGGGATCAACGCACTGGTGACGGCCGCCCAGGCCTTTTCGTTGATAATCGCGTCCGCGACGTCGCTCTCGCCGTTCGTAAACATGCTCGCGGGCACCGTGTACCAGTCGATCTGGTCCTTGCGCCCCGTGTTGTTCAGGAACGCCTGCGTGACCGTCGCGCCAATGGGACCGCCGTCAAAGTCCTGTGGTGCAGCATGTCGGGAGGGACTCTCGCGGACAAGAGAGCGTAGGAGACGCACCACAATCCAGCCATTCATCTTGTGTATGCCTGTGAGGAAGCGCCAGTTTGCGCCCCAGTATATGCTGAGGATGCCCCATATCGTGAGGGTGATGAGGACGGTGATCATGAGGAGGATCTTGAAGTAGATGCGGAGGGCGGTGCGCGACTGCGGGTCATGCTCGAGGATGTTGTGCGAGAAGGGCTCGTCGCGAGGGACGGGCTTCTCGTCGTAGACGGTGCGCTCGTCGACGTTGGTCGGAGCAGCGGGAGACATGGTGGGCGGGGGCGGGGAGTGGGGAGCGACGTCGGCTCCTCCGCGCGTGGAGGACGCTTATATAGCATGATGCGATCCTCGCAGGGAGGCGAAGCTTCGATCGCCTGGCCACCCGCTGGTGCCTTGCCTTGCCGGAAGCATACGTAGGCCCCTTCTTCGCTGCTTTCCACTCCGTCCGACGCTGGCAGTCAGCGCTGAATCTGCTGATGTCAACGAGCCCCGTCAGCACCCTCCCATTGGCTCCCGGACCCGGGCGCCCCAGAGCCTTTCCTTTTCTGGTGCCCCCGCCACGACGAGCGATATGTCTCCCGCACCGTCCCCTGCCGTGTCCTCCGCCAGACCACTGTCTCTGGTGCAACCCTGCAGCCCCTGCGACCCTCCGGACGCCCGTGCGACGCGCAGTGCGGCCTCCTGCTTACACACCGCATCACAGGATGATACACCCGGCAGCTTCCATGCGGGCCACAGTTCTGTAGTAAACGACGAGAGCACTGGGGCCTAGGCAGGAAAAAAGATCCATGCTGACAGACCTTCCCAGAGATGCCCGCGGCTGGCACAGAAGCCACAGTAACCGACCGGCTGCGATGTCGGACGGCGGGCGCGAAACCCACTTTGGGTCCGGAAGAGCCGTCATCCACCCTGCCGCCGAGGCGAATACACGGAACCTGGCGCCCCCCAGCGGCTGACTGAGGACAGTGCGCATGGTCCACAGGAGCTTGGGGAAACCTTGAGCTAATTGTCGGACATGGTTCTAGGGGTGATGTATCGTTGGGATTGCACAGGAAACACTGCCCTGCGGAAAGTTGACGATGCCTCCATCGTGATGCAGCGTCGACAGGGTTTGGATGGACGACTCTGGACTCGAGTGTGTCTGCGCGGAGATGGTCGAAGACAACGGTGCGCATCGCCACCAGGCTGATAGCCTTCCATTATCCCACGCACCGTTATCAGATAACGACTGTTATTTACTATCGTACGGACCCCGGAAACCTGCGTTCGCAGGCTCGCTGTACGCATCTCGCTCTCGCAGGACTGGAATCAAACATGTCAGCCAAACTCTCCCAGTAGAAATCGAGCCCGAAGCCTTTGCGAGCCCAGGCGCAGACTCAGTGAGGACACCTCCACTTCGCCGATCCAGCATCCTGCTCCTGACTCGGCACACAGTCCGGTCACACGTGGTCCTAGCCCCCCCATCTCGACGTCCTATGAGACCTAGTCTCCCCTATACCATCCCTGTCGGGCTCCCACAGACTTCTCATGGTGGACTGAAGCCGCTCCGCCATACCGCCGAGCCACGTCTTCTATCTAACTGATAGCACAGTGTATTCAGTGGGCGCCCCATTGGTGACCCGGGGTAATAGGGTTGGTATGTCCCCAACATATCCAACTCTATGGTGTTTCCTATATCCTCCACCTGCGTCCCCGGGTCTGCACGGCGAACCCCTGACAGTAAACTGAGGCGTCAGTACGTCTTTCCCTCGTGCTCCGGCCTTCGATGAAGACCGGATAGTTATGGTCCCTCGCACTGTACGCATTTATCTCTTCCCGCTGCTCTTGTGCAAAACCGTTTGACATCGTGCCAGGCCTGCAGCATCACGTGATCATCAACCTCGTGGCGCTCGGCACCGCCGCGCGGGGCAGCGAGAAAGGTTGGCAAACTCCCGCGTTAAACCATCTAATGTACACAGTCTACAGTCTACAGCAGCGTAGTGATACCACATCCCGAGTTCAAACAACAGTTATCGTATAACTACCAATCACACCTCTGGCGTAGCCTCGGCCGTGGGGAATTCCTCCTCCATCATCTTGAAGACCGCCTCGAGCTCAGCCCGGTCGATGTCCTTCTTCTGCCTGTGGGCCTCGGCGGCGGCAGTGTTGAGCACCTCGAACCAGTGCGGCCCGCGGCGCTGCGCCGCGGCGGCGAACTGCTCGTTCGTCCAGCGCGAGAAGACGCGGTGTTCGGGCGTGCCCTCCTCGGGCATGCGGATGCTCGTCCCGGGGACCGTCGCGTACGGCGTGTCGCCTGCGGCGCGCGTGCGTCAGCAGCCCGTCCCGCACCCCACCGACACACACGCGGGAGCACGCACCGTACACCGCCGCGAGGTCCACGACCTTGCGGCTCTGCATCACCGCGCGGCGCGTGCGCGTCTTGGCGGAGAGGATCAGGTAGTAGAGCGCGCCGCCGACCTCCGCGGCCATGTTCTTCACGACGCCCGCGGTGAACTCGCGGTCGACGCGCGCACACGCGAGCACGCGCTGCACGAACTCCGTCGTGTACAGCTGCCCGAAATGCCGCGCGGTCATCCCCGGCGGGCACAGCCGCGAGACGTCCACGACCGGCGCGACAGGTGCCGCGGGGTCGTACGGCAGCGGGGCCTTCGTGCCGGCCTTCGCGGCCTTCTCGACGCGCACCTTCTGTGCGTGTGCGATGCGCGCGCGCTGCCGTTTCGCGAACTCCTGCGTCAGCCAGGCGACGGTCTGCTCGTGGTTCCACGTGCGCGGGTCGGCGGCGTCGTATGGCGCAGGCCCGCGCGGCTTGGGCGGTGCAGTCTTGAACGGCGAAGCGTACGACAGCGTATTCACGCTGTGCACCGTGTCCTGGATGTGCGGAGAGACATGTGCGATGATCAGCGTCTTCGACGGTTGGCGGGATTCGATGTCGAAGATCGGCTACACAAACTTTTAGCAAGTCACAGCAGAGCTTACGATGACCCTCACCTTGAGGAGCATGGTGAGCTTGTTGCTGCGCCAAGGGATGTGCACAAAGCCCTCTTCGGTAGCCATCTTCGCCTTAGCGCGAACGCACTCCTTCAGGCTCATCAGGCTGTTGTTATTCTCGCGAGACTCGAGCATACGCTGCTTATCGTGCGCCTTGGAATCTTCGTATCTCTCACTCCCTGCAAGACTAAGGGCCGCCCTTAGCAAGGTACAGGACGTCCTGACCCAGATACCTACTCAACAAGCAACAGCTGGCCTGGCTCGGCAAAAGGCATGAGCTTGTTCGTCACCCGGATGGTGAGCACAGCATGGCTGCGGCTAGATGCCGCGTTGCGGAGCGTAGCAGAGGTACGCCTGGACGCGAGAATGTTACTGCCTCGTGAACCGTGTCATGGTCGTGTAATCTCACCTATGAGCCAACGCCGTCGTAATGAGCTCGTCCAACTTCTCCGCAGATTCAACTACACGGGAGATCAGGCGCGGACGCACGTCTCCGTTCTTGTCTTCATGGATAGGCACCTCCTTGCGTATCGTGCTCCCTTGTGCATCGACCGGGAGGTCCTCGACGGGCTCGAGCAGGTCCACAGCGCGCTTGCCCAGGAGCTCGAGGAATGTAACGCTAAACTCGATGACGTCCTCGGGCGTGAGCTCCGTGGACGCGTCAGCTTGCTCGTCCGTCGCCTTGGCCTGCTCTTCAGCCTGCAGGAGGCGCGCTCCGACGTGCTTTGCGGCGACGAACAGATCTCGCGCGATGCGGTGCTCGAGGGCCTCCATGGTGTAGGTCTTGCCTGAGCCTGTCTGGCCATAGGCGAGGATGCAGGCAATGCCAGAGGACAGAGCAAGCGGAATGATCTGGCGTGGATATATGCGTTAATAATAGGTCGCTGAACGTTGCACAGTACGATACTCACGTCGTTTGCGACGACAGTCCGCTTGTAGACCTCGTCGTTGTCGACCGTGGGGCCGAACGCGAGATCTGCCTCGTATGACTTGTGCGTAAGCGTGGGGCCAGACCACTAGTTGTAGACGTGAGTCTCCAGTGTACGTAGAGGACAAATGACACGTACCTTCAATCCCGGCACATGCGCGACGAAAGTCCCAGGTTCCGCGTTGGCTGCCGTGACACCGGGGCAGAACTCCACTGTCTCGGGGGCCTCAGGAGCGGTCTCGCCCTTTTGTTCGCCCTCAGCATCGCCCACACCAGCCTCCTTGGCCTCTGGCACGTGGAACTTCTCGTCCGCCTCGTTGGGCAGCGGCGGACGCGTCCTGAACGCGACGATGATGTCCTTGCCGCGGACCTCCCCGGCCTTCTCCTCCGCAAGCCGACTCGCGATGTCTTGCATGGGCGACACGAAGGGCTTCGCCGGGGGCTGCTTGGCACTCCACTCGTCCAGCAGAGCACGCAGAGTGGGCAGGTGCGTTGTAGTGAGGGCTGCAGAGGACGCCATGGCGAGGTAGACTGTGCAGATGGAGTGTATGAACGTGTGGGACGCGTCGAGACACTTAGTTCGACTTGAAGTCACATCTGAAACAGAGTCAAGGCTTTATACGATGTGCGACTGCTTTGTCGTGTGGAGATGGTCGCATGGTGTGTAGCCCGGTGGTGGTTGGTGCGTGAGTAGTGGCAGCCCCAGACGGGTCCGCATGGGCTTGATCAAAGCGGTCTACAGCTGCTCAGCGCGGTACCGTCTCCGCCTTATCGCGTCGTCACTTTGACTCCTTTGGACTCCTGCTGACTGCACCGCTCGCACCAGGTAACCAGTTGAGATGAAGTAGAAACACACGCGCAAGACGATTGAGTACTTTCAAATTCCGGATCCGTTGCAGACCGCCCCGTGCTTGCCCTCGGACTTCGCAAGCGAGGTCGGGCTGGCAGTTCTCACTCTGCTGGCGAGTCAATCTGTTGTACGACAGAGACTCAGATGGAGAGATACTATTGAGTTGAAGGTATCCGGCTGTGAGCCATCCTCTCCGCCACCTCCATCGTAAACACCAAGACGGATGTCAAGATTACCCAGGCAAGCGTTCTCTCGATACTCACTCGCGCATCTATGCTAGCACTCGGTTTTTCTTCTGAAGTTAGGTCTTCACTCTTCCTGTTATGACGTCGACTATTACAATGTAGCATATGGTGGTGAGTACGTGCCTTTGACGAGGCTCTCACTTTCCACAGTGCTCTTCCTCAGTCGGTTAATCACCGATTTCATCGCGTTCGCTTTCACGCTCCTGAAGACGATACGACAGGTGCATGAGACGCGTCGGCTACACCTGGCTTCGTCTTTGTCGGAGTGTAAGTATACTTAGAGCTTGTCAGTCCTCTTTCGTCTTCATGTATCGGCACTGCTGGCTCAATTCTGTGCGGGGACCTCATATATTGGTGTGTCCCAGCTGCGTAGTTTGACCGTTGTTCATGTCGAAACAGGGCAAGGGGATAGAGCACTACTTAACATTCTTAATATTCTTCGGAATCTTCCAGGAGGCCAGTTATGACCTCTCTAACAGGACCGCATAAACAGATTCAGGTGGACTTGTCCCCCATGGTTCCACTGCTGGGAGCACTGGTAAGGCCGTGCTTGCGTCGTGCGTCGCTGAAGCTAACATGAGCCCTCGATGTCCAGCCTCAGGTTCTGATCGGCCGTCTCATTTCCGCCATGCCTCTGACCCGTTGACCCTGCCACCGGAAACGCATTTACCAAGCGTACACTTCCAAATGTCGACGAACGTGTTCTGCAGCATTGCAGAGCGACGAGAGCATGGCGATCACACGCATGAAGATGATAACTACTGGAACGAAGCCTGACGTTGGTTCATGAGACGAGTCAATTCCCGCACAGCCAGCAGTTGGCTCGGAACATCGACGCCGCTCGGTACCTTCGAAGGACGTCTCGCCACCACCCTGGACTGCGTCTCTTCCGGAAGTGGACCGGGCGTACAGGCCCGCAGCAGTGTACAGCAGTACTCTCCACTGTGAATTGGCTATTACCATGCGCTCCGTGTGCCTCGACGACGCGTACGTGCTGCGTTATCTCGGCCGCGAAGTCGAGAGTGAATATTGAGGAGCCGGTGAGCCCCTGAGCTGCGCCATCTACCAGGAAACATGGTTCATGGGGCACGACTCCACGATCGAGGATGTAACATGACCGCAAGCGCACCTACGTGGTATAGAGCCCCAGAGCGACTTACTGTGGATGTATTCAAGGGATAAAGATCCATCTGAAGCGGTTTGAGTTGGTGGAAGATGCTGCCATGTTGTGGAACGCGACATGTATGTTTTGATGGCGGGACAATCCCAGAAAAGGGAGGCGTTGACGACGGTGGAGTGTGTGTTAGACGCCTTGGCCTGGACTTGGCCGTGAAGTCGTCATGAGTGCCGCTGCATCTCCCAGTCCCCGTATAAGAGGCCTCTTCTATCTCTCCCCTGTGGCTTCAATACCCTGCATGCGACCTCTCGAACCATGACCGTCCTCGCTGTTCGCCATGCCGAGCCTGAACTTGCCGAACTTGTCTCGAGAGCGACCTCGGACTCCGAGTCCGGAGGAAACGTAGGAAATTGGTCCGCGATTCTGGTCCTGGTCATGTTCATCGTCTCGAGTATGTCTTCATTCCCATTGCTCTACGCACATCTTGACGCTCTACCTAGACATTGCTGTCATCTTTCCTCTGCGCATACCCATTCCTCGGCCGCTGACGGATAGTGTCGCGAACGTCCTCGCCAAGCACAAGGTCATACCTCCCAGGACCCGTGGACAACGCACATTCCACATCCATCTCAATTTTATTACGGTGCCCCTAGTCTGCGTGCTCATATTGCTAGCATGCAAGGCCATCGATGGCACGGTCCTGAAGCGAGGCATCGTCGGCGCAGACGGTGTCAAGCCGATCAATATCATGGCCCTTTTCATCTCCCTTGTAAGCCTCAGCGCGAATCCCGGCTCTGATACGTTTATGACTCTGGACGTGGTAGGCTTATATGGCAATTTCCCTAGATTTCACAGGACTCTTGCGCTTCTCAGCCTTCTGGGTAGCCCGCAAAGGAGGGTCTTCCGGGAAGCGATTGTACCTGTACCTGTACCTCTTCTTTCTTGTGTGCGGGGTCATTGTCGGCAATGTGAGTAAGGTACTCTCTTCCAGGGAACTACCGTGCTGATACTCTCGTAGGATCCCGTGATTCTGTCTGGAACTGCATTCCTCGCGTACTTTACAAGAGTCACTGGGTTAGCTTCGAGGTGCATGTATGCGCATATCATGACTGATTTCGGCTTCCAGGATCGCACCGCCGACCGCATGGATATTCTCGCAGTTCGCAGCTGCGAATATGGGTGCGTGGAACAGCACATGATGAGTCTTTTATACCAATTTGCTCGTATAGCGTCAGTCGTCCTGGTCTCCTCGAATCCTACCAATCTCGTTTTGTCAGGAGCATTCGGCCTATCATTCGTGAAGTACACCGCACACGTAATCCTGCCTTTCCTCGCGGCAGCATTCCTCGTCTACCCTATCCTGCTCTTCGCCCTTTTCCGCAAGCGAGGCCTCATCCCAAATACCCTTGGTCTCGAGCTTGACGACCGGGACTCCAATGCAGCCGCATCCGGTACACTCGTGGACAAGCACGGTGCCATCTTCGGCAGCATCCTCCTCGGCGCGACGCTCGCAGTTCTCGTGGGGACGAGCACAATCGGCGTGTCCGTCTGGCAAGTCACCGTCGCACCTGCGCTCGTCATGCTCCTGCGCGACGGCGTGCATGACTGGCTGGGCAAGCACAAGGACACGCCGGCGCCCGTGCGCCCGCCACCGCCCGAGTCCCTCGCGAGCCAGCGGGCGCGGTCCGCTGGCGAGTTCCCCATGACAGAGTTCTCGGGCCAGAATGGGAGCGCACAGACGGTCGTCGGCGGAGAGGACATCACGGAGATCCAGGAGGTCCCGCGCACGCCACCCGAAGAGCCACCGACGCCCGAGAGCAGCACCGCCGTCAGCACGCGTTCGCCGAGCCCGACGCCGCCCGCGACGCTCTCCGAGCGTGCCGGCGCGAAACTGCAGCGGCTGTGCGAGACGTTCCCGACGGTGACGACGATCGTGTCGCGCCTGCCGCTGCCGCTGCTCCCGTTCGCGTTCCTGATGTTCATCCTCGTCCAGGCGCTCTCGAGCAAGGGCTGGGTCGAGGTCTTCTCGCGCTGGTGGGCCGCGTGGGTCGCGAAGACGGGCACGATTGGTGCTATCGGCGGGATGGGCTTCCTGGCGTGCATCTTCTGCAACGTGCGTCGCTCCACCGCTCTTCTCCACCGTGCGCGTTCACTCACCGCGAACGTAGATATGCGGCACGAACATTGGCGCGACGATCCTGCTCGCTCGCGTGCTGCAGGACTGGCTCGCGTCGGGCGCGTCGGGCGCGCACGACCCGCGCACGCGCGACGGCGCGATCTTTGCCCTCGCGGTCGGCAGCAACTACGGCGCGTTCACGCTCACGTTCTCCGCGTCACTCGCAGGCCTGCTGTGGCGCCAAATCCTGCGCGACAAGGGCATTCACGTGCGCCCGCTCCAGTTCCTGCTCCTCAACGCGCCGATCGCGCTCGTCGCGATGCTCGCGAGTTCCGCCGTCCTTGTCGGGCAGGTGTATGTCACGCACCGCAATGACAGGACTGCGTAATCTCTGGCCGCATTTCCTCAAAAACGTTATAGGGTGCCTTGTCCTGGAGCGCTCTAGGAACTTGGCAATTAGCTCATATAGTGAGGTATTGATATTCAATGAATGGTGGGGCATTTATAAAACCTGAGGGAATCTGTTGCAATGTACCTATATCGTGTAATATAGCAGCATAAGTTAGAGCACACGACAGCAGTACCACAATGACAGATATCACCAAGAAATACAGGTACGTGCAAAGAGAAGATACCTAGACACGCCAATCACTGAAGAACTCCATGTCCGACTGCACGAACGAAAGCATGTAGTCCACCGTCGTCCCGCCCTCTTCCTCCTCCTCTTCCTCGTCGTCCGCGCCTTCGGCATCCTGTATATCCTGTGCGTGGTCGTCGTCGGCCTCCGCGTCTGGCTCCTGCTCCGTCTCGATGCGCACGGTCCTCCTCGCGCCCGCAGCATCCGCGCCTCCAAAGTCCGCCTCGTCCGCACCCGTAAGCGCAACCTCCTCCCTTGCGGCGAGCTCGCGCGCGACGCGGTCCTCCGAGTCCTCGAACTCGCCGAGCGCAGCCTCGAGCGCGCTGACGCTGAGCCCGCCCGCGCTGCTGCCGCCGACGGTGCCGATGCCGAGCCCCGCGCCCCCGCCTGCAGCACCTGCGCCCGTGCCGTCGTCGCCGAAGAGCGTGCGCCAGTCGAACTCGCCCTTCTGGATGACGAGGTCATCGAGCGAGCGCTTCTGGTTCGCCTTGCGCAGGAGCGCCTCCTCGACGGTGTGCCGCGCGATGAAGCGGTAGATGTGCACGTCGCGGATCTGCCCGATTCGGTGCGCGCGGTCCTCGCATTGCCGGTCCATCTGCGGGTTGAAGTCGCTGTCGTAGAAGACGACCGTGTCTGCGCCGGTCAGGCTGCACGGCAGGAACGTCAGAACATATGTATACGTGATGAAACATCGTCACGTACTTGATACCGACGCCTCCAGATCTTGAGGACGAGATGAAGCAGAAGATGCGCGGATCGGTGTTGAACCTTTCCGTAATATACTGGCGGTCCTCAATCTTGGTCGCCCCATCCAGTCGGAGGTAGAGGTATCCGTGCAAGTTGAGAAAGATCTCTAGGATATCAAGTACGCGGGTCATCTGGGTAAAGATGAGAACGCGGTGGCCACCAGCCTTGCGTTCGCGGAGGAGACGAGCGAGTTCTTGGAGTTTTCCACAATCGTACTGTAGCAACGAAGGATCTGGGAACGCAATTTGAAGTTTGACCATAGCACGGTGGAGGGCAGCGTCGAAATTGGTATCTAGAGCGTATCGTGAGATCGGCGTTTCGTACCCCGAGAGGGCGATGTGTGGCAAGTCGCGAGCGACGGCCGCAGGTGTAACGAAAGCAAAGCGGTCAACCACTCCTGCCATCTCGTCTGCGCGTTCCGCGTAAGACTTGATTGCTAGGTTGATGATGTCACAGTTCGTCAAATACCCTGACCGCCTATCCAGGGCAGAATACGGTACGAGAGGCTTGTAGAAGCGTTTGGCGACGGTTAGGGTCTCGAGAGGATAGGCGGGTTCGCTCGGATTACACCGCATCCAGTTGACGTAGCGTATCTGGGCCCAACGGGCTGCCGTGCTCGCCTGTTCGAGGTATGCCTTGTACTTCCTGTGTCCTGCGATAGTTCGAGTGTCCGCAGGGGGCTTCTCCGGCAGCTCAGTAATCAATGGAAGGTAGTAGGTTCCGTCTAGCCGTCGTCGTTCCCGGAGAGCGACCAAGGAGGTATCTTGGCGCTCAACAAAGCGAAAGCCGAGAAAGCCTAGGTTGACTTTCTCAGCATCATCCTCTTGCAGAAGCTGCCGTCGCACGAGCAGCTCCTTGATCTCGTAGTCTGCGATCGCCGACCGCGACATCGCGAACGACGTCCGGATCGGCCGCACCTCGAACAGATCGGGGTGGTTGACGACCTTGCGTAGCTGCATGAGGATGTTGGCAATCTTCTGGTACACGCCCGACTGCAAATCGTGGCGTGTCTCCGCGCGGGACATGAACTCGTCGTAGAGAAACCGTTGGCGCTTCGAGAGCGGGCACATTACCAGGTGCTCGAACTTGCTCGGTAGCTCCTTCTCGACGTCGCGCTTCAGCCGGCGGAGCAGGTACGGCCTGAGCACGCTGTGCAGCTTCGACACGCGCTCCTGCACCTCCTCATCAAGCACAGTCCCCATCTCGATCGCCTTTTCCAGCGGGTTAGCAAACCAGTCCGCAAACTCCTTGAGGTTGGCGAAGTTGGTCCCAGACATGAGGAACTGCAGAAGGGCCCACAGCTCCGTCAAATTGTTCTGGAGAGGTGTACCAGTCAACAGGAGACGTCGGAAAGATCGAAACATGAGCAAGATGTTCCATCGCTGGGACTTGAAGTTCTTGATCATGTGCGCCTCGTCAAGAATCATATAGTACCACGCCTTGCGCTTGAAGACATTGGCATCGCGGCTAGCCAGAGCGTAGGACGTGACGCAAACGTTGAAGTGGTACTTGTTGTTCCAACCTTGCCGTAGTTCCTTCCGACGCTTCGTATTGCCGTGGTAGCTGAGGACTTTGAACCCCGGGAGGAACTTCTTGAACTCCATCTCCCAGTTGAGGAGTACACTTGTAGGTACAATGATCAGGTGCGGTCCCCAGATACCTCTATCACACGCCAAATGCGCCAAAAGTGCGATGGTCTGGATGGTTTTCCTATGAGTGAAGATCAGCTCCCGTGCTCAACGCATTACACCAAAGTATACGTACCCAAGACCCATCTCGTCCGCAAGGATACCATTGACATTGTTGGTGTGCAGACTAGCCAACCACTCCAGGCCCGCATGCTGGTACGGCCGCAGGTTCCCGCGCAGCAGGAGAGGATGCTTGATCTTTTCTTGAGGGTCCCACTCCACAGGAGCGACGGCGTATGGTCGAAGGTATGTGGGTATCGAAGATTGCACCTCTACATCATCTTCGGCCAGATCCTGCTCGTCATCTTCGATGGGTGATACATTAGCAGCCTCGGCTGCATTTTCGTCAGGTGGAACGTCCTGCTGTCTGGGGTTTGAGACCTCCGAGTCCAACGACAGTCCGTTCGGGATTATTGGCTGCGGAGTCATGGCAACAGGCTTAGCTTGTGGCGGAGCTTCCTCAGAGGGGGGAAGCGGGGGCGCGGATAGATCTGGGGGAGGGAATGGCGAGGATCGTCCTGAAGATGACAAGCCAGAGTCTTGGTCGAGCAGTAACGACTTGACCGACATCCGCCCATTCGACTCGGACAGCGGCTTGACGTGTTGCCTGACAGGACTCTTCCCTGTGTATCCAGGTCTGTCCTTGCCTGGCAACTGGACGGCCCCTCCATTCCCTGCCGGAGTATCGTGAGAGGGGACAGGGACGTCGAAGGCAGGGCTGTGCAGGCGCGTCGCGTTTGCTTCTGAGGGTATCGAGTGGAAGCCTTCGTCCCCGTCGTCTCCGTCGTGGAAGGTTGGTGAGGGGGACAAGGGTGGATCTGTGCCATTCTCAGCAACCCCGACGCTTTCGCAAAGGGACTGTGAGCGTGACACGAGGAAGCCCGTGTCTAGATCATCGCTGTTTTCGCTGTCCGAGTCGGGATCCTCCTCTTGCGCGTCGCTCGCGCTCGTGTCGTGTTCCGAGTCTGGCTCCTCATCGGGCACAGGAGACGCAGAGACCCATCGCGAGAGCGTTCCAGCAAGACTGCTCGACCGGCTTCGAGACCGCGACAAATCACCTTTCGTCAGATCCACCTGCTGTGCCTCGAGGAGTTGCCCTGATTGATCCAAGAGGGCATCCAGGTGCTCATGACCTCTACGTCGCTCTTCCGCTTCCCTCTTCATTCGTTCTTGCTCTCTTATGTGCTGTTCACAAGAGTTAGGTTGATGTCGTGGTAGCGAAAAACGAGTCGACGCACAAAGACTGCCTTCTTCCACTCCGCCGTGACCATCCGTATCGTGGCCTTGGCCAGAGCCTTCAGCCGCCTCTCCTCCTGCGCTTTGGCCTTGTCATCGCGGACCGCCCGCATGTTCCAGTACACCTTCACCTGGCTCGCCACTTGCGCCGCTACGACGGGCCCATACGGAGGCGGAGCCTCTGCGCGAGCCTGGACGGCCTCAATGACAGCGTCCCAAGCATCTGGCTGGCGGTGCGTCTCCGGCCAGCGTTCCGTGGACCCGTCATCGTCTGGCGGCGGGTACAGCATGCGACCCTGCTTTCGCAGCGCGTCGATCGTCCGCCACACTGCGAGGTCCTTGTGGTACAGCGCGCGCAGACCGCGCTCGTCGAGATCCTTGCCTTCTGGCGCAGAATACGACTGCAGGAACTCGGTAACGGAGCCATGTTTTGGGACGGGCAGGCGTTGCAGCGGGTTCGTGATCGTGGGACCCGGCGGCCGCACGATAAGCTTGATGCGCTTTACCGGAGACGTCTGTTCTGGAGGAAGATCTGCGATACTTTCGGCCAGTGACTTGTCGCTCCGCAAAGACGCCCGGGAGGTACGCGGCGTACGCGGCGGTGGTGCGGGTGGGCCGTGCGATTCTGTGTCAGTGAGGTCTGAAGAACGTTGCAACTTCCGCCTTTTGCAGGGAAGCGGAGGTCCAGGTGGCGGATCCATGGCAGAACGTCGACGAGGATGTGCAGTCGTGTTCTGCACGACCGTACTAGACGATATTGATGCTGAGTCCTGGTCTGGTGGTGGCGGCGCCGAAGCTTTTGCTTTGCCCTTGCGACCGTAGGCGGGGGCGGCGCTGATCGACGCAGCCGCAGGCGCGTCGGCGACCTGCCCTCTACCTCTGCCCTTGTATTTGACTTGCTCGAGCAGCTTCCACACGATCTTCTCTTCCGCAGGCTTGGCCGCAGGGGCTGGCGGAGCAGACGCACTTGTGGACTGCAGCGCTTGCATACTCTCGTTGCGTGCACGGCGTGTCTTCCGCGAGGGACCGACATCATTCTTCGCCAGGAGGTCATATTTCAGTTTGAACTGCAAGGACACGTTATGCGAGCGTTCTCTAGAGCAGCAGGCCATAGACGTACCTGGAGAAAGACGTCTGAATCGTCGGTTTTCGCCTCCTATATTCGCGCATACGCGTCAGATTGAGGTCATAAGAATATTCAGGCGAGAAGGATTGCAATTCAAAATCGTTAAGCAAGATACAAACGCGCTCTCCGTTACTGCGACATGTACTCGCGGCTTAGCTCACCGCGGCAACGCTATGAGCCCAACTACATGACCAGGCGGGTTTCCGCGCCACCCTCGCATACGGCAGACCTTTGGGTGGAACGGAAAGGCAAAGCATCGAACCATAGGAGGTTGTAGTAGTTAACATACCTTCGGGTCATACGAAGTCAATAGACCGAAACGCTGCAAGTGAAAGCTCTCTCGCAGCTGTAAGGCAAACCATGAGCTCACGTCATTGTGAACCGGCTGGCTGTGCTCACCAAATCGTCATGTTTCTCAAAGACGCGTGCGGCCTCGCGCTGCTTCTGCTCTATCAACTGGTTCCGCTCCTCCTGCAGCATTTCGTCGGTCCATTCGGCAGGGGCGACGCGGTGTCTCGTTTGCGGACCACTGGTAGCGTCATCCGGCTCGCCATTGCGGCTTCTCGAAGCATGTCTGCGTGTTGCAGAGGCCATACTGCTGTGCCTAGTTCATGGGTATGTCCGTGAGAGGAGGCTGCCGACCGCTTCGAGTGATCTCCTCTGATCCTGCACAGTTCGGCGAGGTTTTTGGACGAGTAGACGGGTCGTAGCACAGAAATGTGAATTGCTGATAGAACGGAGGCGTAGACTGTCTCCGTCGTCAGCGTCGAGGACAAGTTGTCGCAGCCTGTACATTTCGAGACACACGGAGGAAGAGTGTTTGGCTCGTGCAAACAACTCGTCCGCCCGCCGTAGACGCCCAGGCGAACCTCGCCCTTCGTGAATTCGTCCTCGCTTGCGTTCGACATACGGCCTCCATAAAACGACCTCATACTTGTATCTTTGCAACTCTGGGAATATTCGCTCAAATGCTGGCGTGCTCGTGCAATCCTCCAAGACTCACAGCGGGCGATGGTTCCGGACTAACCAATCGCTGGCCATGATGTCACTGCTGTCGACCACGCTGTCCTTGCAAGCTATAGCTGCTACTGGTCATATCCACACATCTGCTACACCACCTCTTAGCCAACAACCGCAACATGCCTCTGAAATCCATACACTTCTCCGTTCATGGTGTAGTGCAGGGTGTGGGGTTTAGATATTTCGTGAAGGGGGTCGCCAGAGCTGAGGGACTAGTCGGATGGGTGAAGAACGATCCGGTAAGTCAAGCACGTAAGTAGCCCCCTTCTGTTGCTCAAACGCGCACTTGTGTAGGCAGGACATGTGATAGGCGTAGCCCAAGGAGAAGAGGCCGCCATAGAGAAGCTGTGAGGGTCGTCGATCGACCGTTATTGCTGACCTGGCTCATCTGTCTGACTGCAGGAAGAAGCAGCTGGCTGCTGGGCCTCTACATGCGATAGTGACAAAGGTCGAGATAACAGGAGAAGAGACCATAGGCCGACTGCAATTCTCTTCCTTCGACATAGCCCATTGATTGTAAGTCCGTACATACGTTGGCTGTGCTCCCATCCTCTTACACCATGAGTCAGAGAGGAATACGTATGCTCAATATACCTGCACTGCTCCTGCCTAGTTTCTACATTGAGACGAGCTCCCTGTGTGCATATGGGGTTACTGTGCGACGTTCGCTCTGCTGACATCCCGAAGACCGTCTCCCGATGGCGGCGTGCAATGAGACTGGAGATAAGCTATGAGCGGACGCTGGTATATGCCTAAGCCAGTAACCGCTATATACGATGCCCGAAGATCGCAGAACGAGCTGCGGTGCGTGTCCGCTACGCCTCAGGCAAGCTAACTCCTCCATAGCATCCCGCCGCAGTGCCTGCACCGAACGTCGCACGGCCTTCCGTGGGGACGTCCACTCCCGCTGCTCCATCGCTCTTTGTCAATGACTTCGCCCTCGGCGCGATGCGTTCGTATAAAGGAGCATTAGCACAACTTGCACTTCTCTTCACTCACCAAGTATGCGCTTCATCACTGTCACCTGCCTCTTTGCCTTGGTTTCAACTTGCGGCATCACCGCGGTCATGGCCGTTCCCGAGCCTGTCTCCCAAGCGTATGCCGTTATGAACTTCGCGAGTTCCACCTTTACTGATCACTCGCACAGAATGACTCCCGAGCCCGACTGTATTTTCGGTGCTTGCCCGCCCGATTAACACACCTGGCTTTTGATACCGTAGTGCGCTTCAATCATTCCCTCAGCTGCTCAATACTTATGCCGATGATTTATAAGGCGCGCCCGGCGTATTTTGCTACTCTTGTTCAATGGAATGCAACGGTGTTAGTTCTTCCCAAGTCCGATACCTATGCCCGGGCCTGTCAATGTCTCTTTCTCCCCTAAGATGCTGCCCACCCCCCGCAAGAAGTTGAGGAGCTTGAAGGAGTGCGGATGAGCGCTCTCTGCGAGCATGGCCATCCATGAAACCCTTTGCACGGTGAAGCAACATAGCGCGAGGCCTCCCTATCGAGGCTGACCCTGTGGTGGGCTTTAATCAACCTCGAAGCTGTAGTCCGAGTCGGAATGATGTATCTCCCCCGCTCACGGCCGCTGTGCTCGTTGTGAGAGATACAGTAGAGGCCTGGTACGTCGACATCATCTGACCGCGCTTGGAGTGCATGCATATGGCTGACGCGGCCGGCACAGCAGCGAACAGTGTTCTGAGCTGATACCCCTCCATTCTGGCGGCGGTTCCGATCAATGCCGCCTCTCGTCGGTGGTCCGAATACACGGTCGCCGTCGTTGCCTCGGGTACAGCGGGCTACTGGCGTCGATGCTCAGTATATAAGTCGGTGTTTTCTTTCTTGTACTGCAGCTCGAATTGCCCTGCACACACAGTACACAATGCGCTTCTTCACCATCGTCGCTTCTGTCCTCGCTCTTGCAGCCGCCACCGTCATGGCTGCTCCCGTGGCGTACGTCGTTGGTTGAAAGCCCGCTATCCTCTGTTGATCCTCTTCTCTACAGGGATCCTATCAACTGCGTCCCAATCACCCACTGCGTGCTCCCTGAGGGCTCCCCGACGCTTGAGTGTGAATGGTGAGACGCAGCTCATCTCTGACATCACGATATCTGACGGATATCCGGATCCCTTGGCTAGAAGCGCTATCCAACAAGTTGGAAGTAGCATTCTCTGATGCATGTCGGCTTTTCCAGAGAGCGTCGGTCTGGAGAGAGTGTACGTGGTAGCTCGACCAGACAATATTGTACTACAACCTGGCAACTCGGATACTAAGGCTCGGACTTTCCTCGTGCTCTCCGTGATCCGATCGAATTGATGCGCCTGCATTCCCGCCTAGGCGGTAAGCGCCCATGAGGCATTTGCACTTCAGTGACAATTACTTTGTACCCGAATCCCCTCAGAGTATCTCAGCTTGCCCAATTCTCCATTGCTCTGCGCTCTCTTGTATGGTCGCGACCAAGGTGCTGCACAATCACGCGAATAGCCAGCCTAGGACCCGTTTGCGAGTAAACACTTTGGGATCCTCTGTTGCTGCGCGACGTGTTGCCAAAGTATCGTCCCATCATCGGAGAGACTTGTCGTAGCAAGTCTTCGAGCGGGCGGACGTAACCGTCATGGATTCCAAACCGCCGTGTCACACGGCACCAGCTGGTAATGGAATGGACAGAGATAACACACAGAAGATTGTCATCCGTGACAGCGTCGCCCTGGCAAAGCAACATCTGCCTGCGCACGCAGTGGGAGTCCGTTCCACTCAGGCCCATGATCCCCGCTCGATGAAATAGCATTTTGTTCCCAGGTACGTGCAGCATGTCTGCATCACAGGGAACAAATGACTGACGACGCCTTCCTCGTTGGTGCAGGTTAAACCGTTGCACCGGCAAGGGACATGTCACAGCAATGTCTTCGGACGCGCAGAGGCATTGCAAGGTGGACAGGCACAGCGCAGATCCGAAAGTGCGGCTCCTAGCCGCCGGGAGGCAAGGTGGCGGTGTGTCCTATATCACCATCAGGCTTCACAGTACTTAAGGAACTCAACTCAATATCCTACTTCGTTCCCTCTTCCCCCAATCTCGTCCGCGCGTACGCAACTTCCCAGCTAGCCAGCTGCCTCGCATTCTCGACTAGACCGAACATCCAGCGTATATGTCTTCTGTTGGCGATGCCGCGGACACCGACACTCTGGCGGGAACTTGTAGTCTCAACTTTGAAGACGAAGAATTCAACCCTTATGAAGAGTCCATCGGAGACGATGAGACCATTGTCGGCTCTGAGACGAAAACCGTCAAGTCGAAGGAGGAGTCGGATGCAAATTCACTCATGCTAGTCAAGGCGGAGGCGATCTCTCGCTACCAAACATTCAGCGGGCCGTCCAGCACTCCACGACCAACGTTCCTCCGCGTTATAGGCGGCTTTGCTACACTTCCGTCACGGGCAATCTCCTCGGTCGGCTCGTTCGCGCAGCGCATGCTTGCGCTGTGCAACCCCGAGACGCAGGTCCGCGGTGCGGTCTTGGCGAACGCCGCAGTGATCCAGCGGCGAGTGACGCAGACGGGCAAGCTTGCTAGGTAGGCCTCTCCGATGGCTCCGCTTGCCAACCTGTGCTGACCAGCGACCGCCTTAGCACGTCGCGGAACTTGCTCGCCGACATCGGACCAAAGCAGCGGGCGGCACGAGACAAGATCCGCAGCATACGTACCGCTTTGCAGAACGCAAAATCCCGCAGCACCTCTGCTCCCCTCGGCATATACATAGATCTGCTTCTATTGTTGTGGTCAGCTCCCTCGCCAACTTCATGATATGTGTTCTAACGTTTGGATCTACTCTGCGCGATTACCACCAACAGCACCATCCTGCGTGCGCCGGCTTATACCTATAGCGAATCGTTCGTGTGGCGCGTATGGGATACGCTGACCGAAGAGCTGGTTGGACGCGATGTGCACCTCGTCGCAGAAGCAATGTCATGCGAGCATTGCATGGACGAGGATATCGGCACGCTCTTGCGGCATCTGGCTCTAGCTCGCCTTACCGGATGGTGAGTCTGTCTCATGGAGAGGCTGCTCAATGTCTGATGTCCGCGATTAGGAAGAAGCAACGTCCTCACAACTCCTCGGATATAGCGTCGATCTTCGGCGTGCTTCGCTCAGCCTCGTTTTCGTCTGAAACCTACGACCAATATGTCTCCCTGAATGAAGGATTTTTCACCATCCTACTAACGCTCCTCAATCGAAGACCAACGGCGGTCCGTGAAGCGTTTGCCGACTATGCTCAACTTGTCTGGTTCAAGTACGCGGTACCTGATCCTGGTGCAGGTCCCTCACAACTGGCCTCAATTCAGTTTTCCTACGTCTTGGACGGCGTCGCCCACGCTCTGAGCCATTGGGAGAAGCTTCGTCTTGACCCTTGCTTATCTCGCGAAGCAAGAAGCTATATCTGCTTTCTTGCATCTAGTTCTATGTGTCCCGAAAAGCGATCCTTGTGCGAACATTTGGTGCCCGCGGCGACCCACATCCGGAGGACACTCGCATGCATCGCAAGCGCGTCGAAGTCCTTGCCCTCGTTCCCTCCAAGAAACAACCACGAGCCGTACCACGACTGCTTCAACACGGATGCTATCTTCGAGCTGATGCGCGAGCACCCAAGTTTCGCCCTCGGCCACCTCACCCATCCCGCTCTACCACCATTGCTCATGACGGCTGAGCTGGTCACACAGTCTCCGCGCGCCTGCATCCCACTCCTCGACAACTCGGACGGCAACCCGCCGCACGGCATCATGGGGTCCCTGCGCCTGCTGTGGATGCGGTCGTTCCTCCTGCCCTGGGACTATATGGGCGGCACCTGGGCAGGCACTGGCGCGGGGCCAGGGCGGTGGGTGCACAAAGACAAGCGGTCCTACCAGATGCGCCTCGCGACATGTTTCTTCCTCGCAAGCCTCTCGAAGGCCGCAGACCGCGCACAAAAGCAGGGTGACGACGAGCCGATGCGGCTGCTCGCGGAGAGCGTAACCGCGCGCACGAAAGTCGAGGCCTGGTTCTGGGAGGCTGCCGGAATCACACTCTACTTCTCCATCCACTTTTCGGAGCTATATCTGAAAAACGTGCGCTCAGAGATCCCACCGACCAGGGAGAAGCAGATCGAGACGGAAATATACGGGCTATATGCGCACACACTCGAGCAAATCAGGCCGTTGATCGCATATCTCATTCATGAGCTGGACAGAAAGCCCGTAGCCCCAGGTCCCGGTGTAGATGACATGACTCCGGAGAGCCTGGTATGGCTCCTTGAGGATGTGTACGTGCGGTCACTTCAGATCTTGTGTTCGCCTTCGCTAACAGCGTCGCTCTCGCAGACCACCTTCGCTCGGATGCAAGGCCCTCTCCTCAGTCTTGACTCGGTCGTTTGCGTCGCGCGACTGGTCTGTCGCACTCACGATCCTGAGCACCTGCGACTCGTCGAACCAAGACTACTTCCGGGCCGCGATCAGCAGGTTCATGCACGTTCTGCACACGCGCCGCCTCCCCGCACCGCGGCCGCGGTCATACGCGCCTGTGTCGCCGACGGCGCCAGACGAGCCGCCACGGGAGGCTCCCCCGCTCTTCATGCCGCATCCCGCCGACCGCTTCCTGATGTTGCTCGCTTCTGCCTACCGCCGCAACAGGCACATCGGCATCGCGCTGAGGCGGGACGAGAAAACGAGGAAATACACCATGCAACTACTCCGGGACGTCGAGGGTGGATACTTCGACTTTGTAGCCGACGTGGATGGCCGAAGTCCGTCGCCGCTGGATACAGAGCAGAGAGAGTGGCGGGCTCGGACATGCAGAGCGCTGTGGGATATCCTCGACGAATGAGGTCGCCTCGGACAGGGATAAGCGGTATCATCATAAGTTATTCTCCATGGACGATAGATCTCGGACATTGCACATCTGTATAATTTAGCTCGCATCTGATACTGCATCTTGCATGTCGTAACGTTGACTGTGTATGAGTTCGATATTTCCTGAGACACGAATCACAACAATTATTGGACGCAAGCGGATCGTGCACGATCAACTCACCGTTAGCATTTCCGTCGAAGTATTCAGACCACTCCTCGTCTTCTTCAACATATCCTAGAGACTCCCCGATGTTTCCCATCCTACGGGAATTAAAATTAGGGCGGTTGAAAACGACCGACCTCAGCGACGGGTCTGTAGTGCTGGAGAGACGTTCAGCCTCGTTCAGCTGGCGCAGATTTATGAGGAAACGTTGCAGCAGGATCTGCGGCTGTACACGGTGTTAGCATAATGCACTGTATCTGAGACAGCAGCGAAATACATACCACAGTAACTACGAATGCGTCTATAGGAGAGAGACCAAGTAACTGCCGCACGATCAGAGTCACCATGTTGTCCAAACCAAGATGACACAAAGGCGTACGGCAGGTACGTCCGAAATTAGCAGCCTTAAGAGGTTGATGATGAAGATTACGCTGATAGTTGTGATGAGCCTGGCATGCCCCGGGTGATGCTGCGAGTACCCTGACTCACACGAAATATACACTTCCTGTCCGAGAGCTTGTCAAGACAAAGCCTTTGAAATGATACGATAGGGCACACGCACCATCACGCGCTAGGCAGGTGCTCACCGAAAGCTTAATGCCAAACTGTCTAGCATCCCGCAGCTGTCGGTATGTCCTCATCCACGTGAACACCAGGACAAGAAAGTCAGCAACGATGGGCGGGACCCGAGACACGTAGAGCACTGGCAGGCATTAGCTCTCTGGGCTTCAAAGGGCACCCAGATGATTGCAAAACCCACTACTATGATAGACGTCAGTGCCACGGGCTAGGTAAGGTCAGAAGCTGGACGTACATCATGTTAAGATGCTCGGAGACGTTGAAAACCTGTGTGTATTGTTGTTGTCCGGTCAAGGGATCTACCTCGACACCCCAGCTTGAAACGGTTTGGGCGTACTAACGCGGGAAGATTTAGCATGGTTGACTAGGGTATCTAGATAGGCCATACCATGTTTGCGGCAAAGGGAGCAGCGCTCAGAATAAATATGACAAGAAACAAGGCTCTGTTGAAGTTCCATAGTGCAGACGTGCGCAGTGCCGTTAGAACTAATACGATGGTGTAGGTGAGTGATTCTGCGGTCCACGGGAACGGGGATGACGTGCGAGAACCACATACGGGCAACCAGCAACATGGACGAGAGGATGAAGACTTGATTCTGAATCAAGACACCCATGGAGCTGAGCTATAACATCAGTAGCCATGATGGGAAGATTAAGGAGAAAACATACTTCTGCAGTTCCAGTGATCAGCTACACGAGGCAGTTGCCAACATATTGAGAAACTTACTGCTTTAATGTAAGGGACGAATGCGAATACGAGGCGAATAACGTTCGGGGTCGTCAACAACAGACGGTTTGCCAGAAACATCAGCGACGTTGCCGTCCACTTCCTCTGCCAGAAAATGGACACATCGTGTTCGATAGTAAGGAGATATTCATACACGGCAAGTGCTGATACGTGATCAGGCAGCCCTGAGGCGATCACCTTGAGCGACAAACTCACCTGAGGCAGAGACACTGGCGAACCCCTCGATTTCTCTGTGGCGACAGACTCCAGCTCAGCGCGATCTACGAGAACAGATAGACTCACTCAAACCACGCTTCTCCAATAATGCCGTCGGACATGTTGGAGACACCCCAAACCGCTGTTTCCTTGGTACCACAAGAGGTGTGAATTGAACAGAGACCTCAATCTTTGGAGCGAGGTTGTAATAAGAACGCAGGGATGCGATAATCGTTGAAGCAATCGTAGCGCCAACAAACCGAGATACTACCTATCACCGCGCATCAGAAGACAAACTTCACTCAATAAATAGCCACTGATTCGCAGGGACAATAGTCGTTGTGAGTGTGTTCGGTGTTCCAAGTGACAGAATAGCGATGAGATGAGCGACTTGATACCAAGACAGATGTCGACGTCCAGCCTCCGAGTCCGCACTCTGCCTATGCGGGCTGTGAACGAGTCGGCAGGGGGATAACAAACAGATCTGCCTTCAAGCTTCAGCGTCAGGATCCACCGTCGGCCATGACGCCCCGGCGCATCAGAAGCTGAAGTACAATAGAGATATACGGCTGCAGAACGCGCGCATCACTTGGACAGTGCCTCAAGCGCAGATCTTCCAGTGTTCCACGCGGATGTGCGGAGGCGCTATCTGGACAGAAGCTCAAGAACAAAGCGACATCTCGCGCGATCGTTGCAGGACGCCGAACGCGTATACTTCGAGGTTCAATGACTGCGAACCGTTGTAGATGGGTGTAGGTTATCGTCGCTCGAGACCGTGCAAGGTGATGGTGGACCTGGACATGCTGAGAGGGCTGGGATGTCTCGACAACTCACGAGTGAGCTCATGTTAAGCATGTACCGACTAGCGAGCATCCTCATGAAATATCCTCCGTAGACGGCGCTTCTGGAACCGGGCTTTGTGTGATGAGGCTCTGATTCTGCAACTCGAGACCTACAGATATGCACGTTGCAGCAATTAGCAGACTGCGGAGAACATGGATGCCCGACTCACCCTCAATCTCAACATCTTCCCCCGCATATTCAGACCATGTCTCGTCTTCTCGTCCATGCATGAGAGACTCCCCAATGTTTCCCATCCTGCGCAGATTCACACCGACACCGAAGACAACGGACCTGATCGAAGGCTCCGTAGTAGTAATATCCTCGGCTGTGTTGAGCTGACGCAGATTGACGAGAAAGCGCTGCAGCAGTACCTGGGGCTACGTATTCGGTCAGAATGATAGCGTCATATGTTGCAGAAGCGGCGTACCAAGTTGACTATGAACGCATCCACGGCAGAATTTCCTATCAACTGTCGCAAATTCTGAGTCAGCAATGCTAAGCAAAAGTAACAGGGCCGCGTACCGCTGGTATATCCGAGAAAAGAAGCCTCGCCAGACCAAGGACAAAGATGACACTGGAGCACTGTGAGGATATGCACGTCTTAAAACCGTGAGTATTCCTGACGTACACGAAGTATATACTTCCTGTCGTACAGATCCAGGTTACAGTTACATTATAAGCGTAGTACCGACACAAGATGCCACGGAACATACGCACCATCACGCGCCAGGCAGGTGCTCAATGAGAGCTTCATGCCAAGTTGCCGTGCATCCCGAACTTGTCGGTATGTCTTCATCCACGTGAAGACTAGGACAAGAAAGTCAGCGACAATGGGCGGGACCCTTGACACATAAAGCACTGAAGAGTGTCAGCAATCTCGGCTCACAGGTCAGTGTAAGACACGAGGCTCAACTACTAACGGAGACGTTAGTATCACCAACAGCAGAACTGGTCAGAGCTTGACGCACATTATGTTAAGACGCTCAGAGACGTCATAGACTTGGACATACTTCTGAGGGCCAGGCAGGGGACCCTGTATGGGGATCCAGTGCGAGACAGTCTGGCCGTACTGGAAAAATGTTAGATTTAGTCTTGCCAGTGAAGTTATCTATATCCACGGTACCAGGTTTGTCGCAAAAGGCGCAGAGCCAAGGATAAATATCACGAAGAACAACATATAGTTGAAGTTCCACAGTGCAGACGTGCGCAGCGCCGTGAGAACTGATGCACACATGTGAGGCGATGGTGTAGGTCGCAGGTACAGAAGGACTCGGACACGTACGTGCTATCTCCAATGTGGATAGTAGGAAAAACACTTGATTCATGAGTGCAACAGCCATGTAGCTGAGGGACAGATCAGGTCGTCGCCATGAGTGTACACATAGGAGCATACTTCTGAAGCTCTATTAGCTAGCTAATTGGCATGTGTGAATACTCTTGAATACTTACCGCTTTGGTGGCAGGAAGCAAGAAAAACAGAAGGTCAAGTACGTTCGGGGCCAACAGCAACCATCGGTTGGCTAAGAACAGCATCGATGTTGCTGTCCACCTCTGTTGCCAAACGAGAGAAACCTCGTACTCAATTGTAAGGAGGTATTCATACACGACCAGCGCTGCATGCATCGAGAAAGCTCTGATCAGGCGCAGTTCTTCGGTAGATGACGAGACACACCTGAGACTGCATCTCCGGATCGCTGCTCGATTAGTCTGAATGAATAGACGTCAGCTGCTGTGCTGTCTACAGGAGGAGGAGACTGACTGGTGCCATAGCGCTTCCACGAGTACGCTATCGGACATGGTTTTATAACAGAGCAAACAACGCGCCGCCTGCGCTAGGGGGAACTCAAGAAAACTGCAACCTACAAGGTGAGGATTCGAGGCTCAATAAGTATGCAAAGGTGCGAAGATCATTGATGCCACACACTGCCATGTGGTATGGAGATAGGACATACCTGCGCGCATCAGACTCCCGAGCTCACAACGATGAAGGCCGGCGAGTCGCCGTCTGATGAGCAAACTGCGTAGTTGCGGCTCCGCAGTCCCGTTGAATGGAATTGTATCTGTGGAGTTATGAGATTCGCACCACAAACTTCGCCATCAGGTCAGGATGCCCCCGGCGCATCTCGGGGATATGTGTGGAAATCGCGCATCGCATCACCTGGCCAGTGTACCAGTCGCACCATGTATTGTATCACTCAAGGAACCTGCGGACTCATATGAGGGTGTTTCAAGCGTCGAAGCGTCGTAATAGAAGCCATAGAGGGGTGGGGTGGGATCAAGGTCATGAGCCGCCTAGGAAGCATTCCGACGAAACGCGCCATCGGCCTTCCGCATGCCGAATGCAATGTCAAGATTCAATGTCTACCGAGCTGTCTGTACAACGGTGCAGCTCTTGCGTTTGCACACTAGCTGCGAAAGTCCGGCAAATGGATCAGCAGTAGGCAACAAGGTGTGTGGGGGCCAGGTACGTACCGTCGTAGTCCCCCGGCGCTGCAGACTCGGAGGGGATGTCATCGTGAGTCCCAAACGTCAGGTCCTCCCCAATATTGCCTATGCGTTCACCGCTCACATAAAACAGCATACTCGACGAACTGACTGTCGTGTCGTCAGTTGACATGGTAGGTGCGTCCAGTTGCCGTAGATTGGTCAGAAAACGCTGCGATAGTATTTGCGGCTGTAAGACTGGTGAGCACTAGATGTTGTACGCTCAGAGAAAGCGGGAAACTGTACCAGGTTTTGAAGCAGAGCGTTAATCGGTGAGGTTCCAGCCTTCGTGGGGACCCGCGTGAGCAACCCAGTCGATCTTGCAGGTCTGTCGGAGGTAATAGACGCACCATAATTCCCGAGAACAAAAGCCTGCACACATGGAGAATCAACGACGCCCTGGAATGCCGCGGTGAACTCCTTATGACTATTTTAGGTGGGAATGGAGCTTACACGAAGTATACCGTACCTGCCGATGATGTCAACCTTCGTTGACACGTATTCCGGGATGAGACTTACCGTCGCGTATGAGGCACGTACTGAGCGTAAGGGACATCCTCAATCTCTTAGCCTCGCGGAGCTGTCTGTACGTCTTTAACCAGGTGAAAATGATTATAAGGACCTCGCCAACGATGATTGGCACATGAGTAATGAAGAGCACTTTGTAATGTCAGCGGTACGACCGGCAGAGATGAGATGTACGCGTCGCGCTTACTCCTGCTATGTATGAGAATAAGAACTGTGGCCAGGAATGTTTGCTTACATATGATCAACTTGCGGAGAGACCGAGTAGACCTGATAGCACACCTGCATCTTCGTGACAGGATCCAGGCTCATAATCCACTGTGACGTGGTTTGGCCGTACTAGAAAAATATTGCGGTAAATACGGCGTCTTCCACATGGTTTGAATTCACAGCGCGCACCATGTTCGTAATGAAGGGAGTGGAACCGAGCACGAAAAGTGAGGAAAACATCGCTTGATTGAAGTTCCACAGCGCAGATGCCCTCAACGCGCCAAACACTGTGAGACCAAGAATGGAGATGAGTACGTGCTCTTCACACGAACATAGGCTACGTACAAGCTAGCTGCAGGTACGAGAAGAGGGCGAAGGATTGTTCCACAATGCGAACTCCTTTGCAACTATGCTGCTAGGTCGGTTTCAAGCCAACTGTAGACGTGATTGACGAACGGTACCTCTATCTAGCTGAGCACGTGTGGGTCGCAGCATGGCATGGGGAACTCACGACAAGAGTAACAGGGGCAAGCAGGGATAACAGGCCCGCCACAGTCAGCACGAACAGTGACCACCGCGAAGCTAGTAGCAAAGCAGAGGTTACCGTCCATCTTTTCTGCCACACAAGCGAGACCTCGTCATCGAAAGTTATCAGAGATTCATAGATGACGAGCGCTGCGAAGATTTCAGTGGGAGATCCGTGAAGCGACACGAAGAAGAGCTCACCGGCTGCAGCGTTCTGCACGGCGGAAGACAGCCAGCTAAGAGAAAGATGAGTGTTCTGAACTCGACGTATGATCAACTCACTTTTGATAGGCCTCTGCGACAAGACCTTCGGCTGAAGACATGGATGCTGTGGTGGAGGAATGTCGTCGTGAGGCGGTCAGACGAGGCTCCAGGGCTTGACGAGGTTCATCAATGACCGCCGGGGCGGCCGACGGCGCTGGTCGCAAAGGTCGCCACATCAGAACTGTACGGATCACTGGACCCTTGTTACACACACCGCGAACGAAAGCGAACTCAACAAAGCCTATAGCACGCTTACGAGCCTGCGGGCAGGTTTCGTGGCCCGACGTCGCACTCATAGCTCACGGAGCTCGCGGACGGCCCTGGACGGCATGCGCCGGCTGAGCTCGAGACATAATCGCTCTGGGTCGAACAAAACATGTCATCGCGTGGACGAGGGGTTGTATACATGTGATTCTGAACCAGACAAATTCGTCGGTCGAATTCGTGGCTGATATTCAATATCGGGCGATGAGCTCGGAACGGGACGAGAGGATGCGCTGTCGCTGGAGCGGACGGCGAGCGCATATGTGCAGGCGGAGCCCCGTTATAGAGAGGTAAAGGATCTGGCCCGGTCATGCGGGAGAGTCAGGTGCGTCCGGGGCGCATTACAAACAGGCTAAAAAGCACACCTATGTATAAGCGAGCTCGAGCGTAGTATACCCGCGGGAAGTGTGGATGTCATGCTCGACGTTCGTCGTGGAAAAGGCAGGCTCTGCGTAGCCCGGGTGGTGGTGGTCGACGAAGATGAAGGCTCGGAGGGAGTGAGCACATTGAGCACAGCGACTCGCGAGCGGGCGCCTGTAAGCTTGTCTCCGACCTCCATGTCGCACCCCGCCCTGGCGCTGTAAGACCGACACCGCCCTTGTTTCTCCTCCATTCAGGGGCCAGCGTGCATTCCGTATATGCCATGTAACCAACCATAACCGTCGACAGCCTTGACCGGTCCCCCTGCGCGTCTGCGAGTGGACAGCAGTGCATACAGCCAGTCTCCCAGTCGGAGCCAGAGCGGATACAACCGAGCCTGGTCCAGGACACGGAACCATCGGCTACGCGGGGTGGCGCCCACGGCCGAAGCGTTTCTCGCAGAGCAGCCCACCCGGGGGCCCCTCTGCAGTGCGGGGTAGTCCCCTGTATTCACGTGCCTAAATCCGCAACTCCTCCTTGGTCTCGTCCTTAGGACCGATCGTCATGACTCGCTCAACCTCAAAAGGCCCACCGGTATGCAGATCTGCCCTCTTTTGACTCTGCACATACCCCCTCGCCTGAGACGATACCCGTCCCGCCGCCTCTCTCTCTCGACGTCGTCGTGCCATGTCTCGCAACGCCCCAAACAATAAGAAGCCCGTCGGGTTCGCGACGCAGCTCACCGCGGGAGGTATCGCAGGTGCCATGGAAGCTGTGAGTAGCTTTCGGTACTCTGCGCCTGACGTTTTCTCACATCTGCTCTCAGCTATGCTGTCAGCCTCTCGACACGATCAAAGTCCGGATGCAGCTTTCGCGGTCAGGTCGTGCACCTGGGGTATGCTTTCCCGGCATCGTGGCCTCGAAGCAGCCATCTGACGGTGTCCCCGCAGACAAAACCGCGCGGCTTCATCGCGACTGGTATCATGATCGCAAGACGAGAGACCCCCTTGCGCTGTACAAGGGTCTCGGTGCTGTGCTCTCCGGCATTGTGCCAAAGATGGCCGTGCGCTTTGCGTCATTCGAGGCTTATAAGGGCTGGCTCGCAGACAAGGAGACCGGCAAAACGAGCGTCGGCAATGTTTTCCTAGGTGCGTCATCGAATTTAGGCCCCCATTGCGCATTCTAATGCCGAATGGAGTTTAGCGGGTCTGGGTGCCGGTACGACCGAGGCTGTCGTCGTCGTCACTCCGATGGAGGTGGTCAAGATTCGGCTGCAGGCACAGCAGCACTCGCTCGCAGACCCACTCGAGACACCCCGGTACCGAAATGCAGGCCATGCCGTGTACACCATTGTCCGCGAGGAGGGCATTGCAACACTCTACCGCGGTGTTTCGCTCACGGCACTCCGGCAAGCCACAAACCAGGGCGCAAACTTCACTGCGTACCAGGAGCTCAAGAAGCTCGCGCACAAGTATCAACCCGAGCTCGAAGAGCTGCCGAGCTACCAGCACATGGTTATTGGGCTCATCTCCGGCGCGATGGGGCCCTTCTCGAACGCGCCGATCGACACAATTAAAACTCGTACGTAGCTGTTGCTCTACGCTTCTTTGACTTCTGGATGTTGACGCACGATCAGGTCTGCAGAAGGCACCCGCGGAGCCAGGCAAGTCAGCCTTCCAGCGCATCCTCGCCATCGCCCAGGACATGTGGCGGCAAGAGGGTGTCAAGTCATTCTACAAGGGCATCACGCCCCGCGTGCTTCGTGTCGCTCCCGGCCAGGCTATCGTCTTCGCCGTGTACGAGCGCGTGCGCAAGGTCATCGAAACTATCCAAGGCTCAGACGACGACTTGTATAGTGAATAATGGCTTGATGTGTTAGATTCTAGCGTAGCTTGTTCTGTATAACATTTATTTGGATTAATGGACATTCTCATGTATCCCTTGGATCGTCGGAAACAACTGTACACGTTCGCGTCAGGCATTGCTATGACTCGTCCTTGGTGGGTTGCAAGATGGAGTCATGTTATACAGCATATGCGACTATGATACAATGCCAACTGAGCGTCATAATTAACCTCGATGTGGACCTTCATTGACTCGGAGCCTGCTCCTTTCCATCAGTGGTCTCAGCAGGATCTTCACCTTCTTGTGCTGCCAGCTTCGCTTTCTGGTCCGCAAGGCGTATTCTGAAGACAACATGTGAGAATAAGTGTATGCACACCTTTAACTACAATGTACGTACTGGTTGCGAGCGACCAGAACCCGAAGAGTTCGTTCCCGCTCAAGCGGCGTCATGTTCGGCCAGTTCGCGATGCGGGATAGTGTCTATAGGTCTGTAGTTCAGCATGCATGACCACGCCAAGAGACTGAGCATCACTCACCCCATCGCTGTTCACAACCAAAGGACCCAAAGCGTCGAACTTCATCTGCGAGCCGACCTCAAGCTTGGTCGTGGGTTCCTCGCCTGCTGGCGGAGGAGGCAGCGCAAGCGGTGCATGAGTCTCTGGTTGCTGAGTAGCGTTTGCGGCCTCTGTTGTGCTCATTGTGCGATACAGGGGACTATATGTCGATGTGACTGGAGATGGAGGTAATGAGGACAGTCTCGGGAGCCATGATATATCTTCAGTCCGCTTGGACTATGGCGATGAGTAGCGGCTTGTCGAGAGGTTTCGAGAGCGGAAGACGGAACAGGTAGGTGTTTCTCAGGATGACGTCGGTTCCCACGCCCGGAAATGCAAGGCGCTTAGATTATAGGTGAACAGGAAACGGACATGGGGTCGGCCTTGTCTGGCTATTCAGCATGCCCTTGTTCTTTGCAACCACCGACCACATTCCCCCGACGTTGCAGAGGCTGAAACCGCCCTCCGTCGAGTAGAGCACGCATTAGACACGGCCATCACCCAGCAAAAACAGCCAACATGATGCGCAAAATGGCCGACAAACTCGGACACATAACCAGCCCGAGACCTGCATCTTCCGGTGCGGCTTCCCCCTCTTCCCCCTCCGTCCCCCACACTCTGCACATGCAGCAACAAGCGCACAGCCAGGCCTTGCCCTCTCCCGCGACATCCTTGTCGTCTACGCAGTCTGCCGTTTTATCCTCTTCTGGGCAACGGCCATCAGTCTCCACCGAGCGCACCTCACTCAGTGAATGGAAGAGCAGTGGGCAAAAGGAGGGGAAAAGCGAGCAGATGGACGTTGACTCACAGACAGAGCTTGCCGCTTCATTGCCGGTGCGACGACCGACGGGGACGTATCGACTGTCCGACTTCATCATTCAGCGGACTCTGGGAACGGGTAGCTTTGGACGTGTGCATCTCGGTGTGTCCTCCATTCTCTTGCGTGCTGAGCAAGGCTAACAGAGTCTGGTGCAGTTCGCAGTAAGCATAATCTGCGCTTCTACGCCATCAAAGTCCTTAGCAAGGAGAAGATCGTCCGCATGAAGCAGGTCTCCCACACCCAGAACGAGCAGCGCATGCTCATGGCGGTTCAACACCCATTTATCATTAACCTCTGGGGTTCGTTTCAGGATGCAGCCAACCTCTACATGGTCATGGACTTTGTCCCTGGCGGAGAGCTCTTCACCCTACTCAGGCGGTCAAACGTGTGTTACGCCCTCGAAGACTTCCCACAGTTGCTGACCTCCATCCCAGCGCTTCCCCGATCCCGTCGCGAAGTTCTATGCGGCTGAAGTCGCCCTCGCGTTGAACTATTTGCACTCGCTTGACATCATTTACCGCGACCTGAAGCCGGAGAACATTCTGCTGAACTTCGACGGGCACATAAAGATAGCGGACTTCGGCTTCGCGAAGTACTGCAACACGCACGCGTGGACGCTCTGCGGCACGCCCGACTATCTTGCACCGGAGGTATGGTACCTCTCAATTATGACCGCGCACGTGTATTCACTGCGGAATAGATCATTCGCAACGAGCGGTACAATAAGTCCGTCGACTGGTACGCGCTTGGCGTCCTCATCTTCGAGATGCTCTCAGGCCTGCCGCCTTTCCATGAGCCCGACGCAAGCCATGTCGTGCTCTACGAGAAAATCTGTGCGGGCCCTGGCGCAATCCGCTGGCCGCCATTCGACCGCAACGCGACCGACCTCATCCTCAAGTTCCTCGAGCACGACCCGACGAAACGTTACGGCAACTTGAAGCACGGCGCTGGCGACGTCTTTGCACACCCGTGGTTCCGCGAGGTCGACTGGGAGAAGCTCAAGAACCGGGAGATCACCGCGCCGTACCTGCCCAAGATTGCGAGCGCGGGCGACGCGTCTGCGTGCGTCTGTTTCCATGGCTCCCAGTATGCGCCTGCTGACGTCCTGCCAGATTCGAAAGGTATCCCGAAGACAATGTTGCAGCCTCATACGGGCATCCCGTTAAGGACGAATACGGGTCGATGTTCCCAGATTTCGAGTATACCAGCCACTGACCGATACCTCCACGTCCCCACATCGCACCATCACCATCACCATCATCACATTTCTCCGAGCGACCCTCCATCAAGGACTCTTTCCCGTCTGCCTCGCTATCTATCCGGATTCTCTGTCAGTGTCAAGCGATCCCACCGTCTTGTCTCGTTTGCCTGTATATGTTGTCGCTGTCTATTGTATGCTGCCTGTTGTCGTCGCGCTTGTGTTATCTGTGTACTTATCTTTCGTTCTGGAAAAGGAATCGCATTGGACGGGACTTTGGTGTTCGTCTGTCTTCCGTGACGGAGGATAAGAGATGGTCGCGGCACCAGGCTGCGAGTAGTGGGTATGAGCTGACGTTCTGGTGCAGGAATGTCAGAACCGACATGGCGTTTGTCAGAGGAAAGGAACTTTTCCGCCGTGACAACTAGCAAGTGGCGCTGAATTGCAATACCTACGTCTTGAGAATAGCATTCAAAGGTCTTAGGATGGGTGAGAGAAGGGGAATAGACGATATATCACAGTTCAAGCTGCGAACAAGGGTCTCCGAGGTCCTACTATCCGCGATCAGGGTCTGGCAGGAGCTGGGGTCCCACCTCGACGCTTACGCCGTCTTCAACGCCGACTCACCGTCTTTTCAACACATTTGACGCAACGAGACACAACATCTTGCTGGTGGTCATGTTGGGTCTTGCTGATATTGGAAAATGTCGCAAAGCCGCTGGACCAACGGCACCACCTGCTGGGAGCTACTTCGCGCAGAACTGGCTCAGAGAGATATTGAAACCGCCAGCACGTCTATCACCTCACTGAGCATCTGCTGGTATGCCTGCCGTCACCTGACAGTGCTTCTCTTCGTTCTCGTAGCCGGTAGCGGCTCAAGCGAGGTATGGACTAGACTCGTCGAATTCTCGACCTCGAGGTACGTGTCGCGCGCACACACGGTAACAACTGAATACCACTCCGGCAGATCCTGTATTGTTGCGGCGGCACTCGTTGTCTCGACGCACATCATCCCAGACTGTGCGCTGGAGCAGGTGGTACGTATTTGTTAAAGCAGTCGCGATAGCTGACGGCGTACGCGTATCCGGACGCTGAGCAGGAAGGGCGCGAAGAAAGTCGACCGGGCCCTCGACAACCTCAACTTAAAACCGAAGTCTATCTCACAGCTCGGCGACAGACTTGAAGGGGCCGCAATTGCTGGGGGACTCGTCCGACGAGACATTCAGAGGTCGTGGTTCGTGGTCAACCTCCAGGCGTCTAATCTGAGGATGTCCAGATTTGGAAGGTGTTCTGGTTTGGGACGAGGAGGCCGATGCTTCGCGAGCTCTTCGATGTCCTCCGGCGCCGGGATCTCCACAGACGGAGGCAGCGAGGTATTGCAAGGTATCTGTGTTCTTGTTATTTTGACCCGAGACGACTTGCGAGCAGCCAAGAATCAGAAGAAAGCGGCACTCATGATGTCGCAAAGGTAACCTGAGGTCGAACGGACGGAAGATGCTGAAGAACTGCTCCCCTAACACACCATCACGATGGTCCGAGGAACCCCTCTCTCGGTGTCCTCGCCGGCCGGATTCCTGTCAACAAGCGGATAACGTGACGCCTTGCCAGCCTCTCTCCAGAAACGCATAAATAGCCTGGTCCCCTCACCCTTCCAGCCCATCAACCTCTCCCCTCGACCGCCATCACCACCCTCGCTCCTCACCGCTTGCTTACTCTCTCATCATGGAGCAAGGCCGTCGACGACAACAAACTTCGCTACCACTACCACCACATACCACGAGGGCCGGGCACCGACAGCAGGAGCTGCATGTGGCTGGCAGGTACCGCTAGCCTTGTCGACGACGCGGTCGGGAACCTCGGCACTGCCGAGTCGAGCCTGGCCGCTGTTGTCGACGGGGTTCCCATGCAGGCCTGTCGGTGGCACCGGACTAGCGACAATGCGCGACGCTCTCGGTGAGTCTCGCACACCATCTCTCAGCGCCGTCGACATAACCGAGCTCTCTCCTGTAGCAGCGACTCCGCGACGACGAACTCCGCCCGTCTGGCGTCGAGCAACGCAACATGACCATTACCCACCGCTCCGGAGAGCGACGAACTCGGACCGGGCATCGACAGCAGGAGCTGTGCGCGGCTGGCAGGTATCGCTAGCCCTTCCGACGACCCTTCTGGGAACCTCGGCTTTGCCGAGTCGATCCTAGTTGCAGTAGTCGGCGGGGTTCCCGCACAGGCCTGTCGGTGTCCATCAGCTTGCATGGTCCAACAAGCCGGTACGTCTTCCCCTTCTTCCTTGTTACATTCGTCGCTGACGAACCTTTCAGGCGACGGCGCCGCATCAACTGGTGGTGAAGGGTTACAAGACCTGATAAAGGGCGGGATACGAGATGGGGTGAGGCGGGGTGAGGCGGACGTTGACTGCTGGTCTCACATGGACATTGCACCCATCTTCTGACGCGCATCATCTTGCGGGGCATTCTACCCTGGAGTATACTCCGATACTTGATCTGCAGTGCAATCATACCCTTTCTGCTTGTTATAATCAGGACTGCTCTATCATGACGAGATAGTTGCGTTGGTGATTGTATCGAGCAAGTCGATACATTATACGTGGTGTTTCTAGACCAGCCAGCACAATATACACAGCGGCCCATCCCATCAAATGGTCTGGCTCTGTACTAACATCACTCACCGAGAGCGTCGTCGCCGCTGTCGCTTCCACAACATAACCACATGTACGGTTGCCGAACAGGCTCAGGTCAGGAGTGAAAAGCGCGTTGCGCATCGGCAAACCGGTGATGGCGCCATGGGTAGCTAGGCGCCCGTAATATCGAAGCGCCGGAACCTTGCCCAACACAATTCGGTCTACGGCAGGGTTAAATTGGCATGCACATGGCTACCAGGATGTTAGCTTGTGTGCCCAAGCTGTCCGCAATCGTTCAAAGCGAAAGGCGATGGGGCATCTGCACAAGCGCTGCGGCGCCTAGCAGAAGATAGCGCTGAGACCCCGGAACACTGACAGTCCGCAAGCTACATTTCGCGTCGAAAATCGTTGCTAGAATAGACAGGATAGAAGCAGCCAACAGTATATGACGTTCAGGAGCTGAAGGATCCGGTGTCTTCACATGACCGTCAATCAGCATAGATTTATACACTCTGCATAGGCATCCTTGTATATACATGTATCCTCGCAGTGAGATCCCGCAGGCAAAAAAATAAGTGCTGTCGGTCTCCTAAGGTGTCTCAACAAGTTTGGACTCTGTATAGATGCATCGGAGGGAGCAAAAGCAAGCAACACACTCTCAAGTTTAGACAACCTGAAGCTGCCGAGGAGTTGATGGTCCGAGGCATTTCTACACGGGCCCTCAATTATCACTCTATGTCATGGTGCATATAAGTAATATGTCCTTGGAAAGTCTACGAAAGGAGCTGCCGTGTTGCATGGCAAAAGGCATCATCTACGCTGCGCAGTGCTCCGGGGTCCTGATCCCAGTTCGGCGCTTCTTGAGTCCCCGCCTTGTCACCTCATGGATTCTTCGTCATTTGAGTTCTGAGACTTCCAACCCTTCATACGTGCATGGTTTTTGCTGCAGACCATACCCAAGACGTCCCAGCAGGGCAAATTTCCTCAGATATCGCGTTTTGAGCGTTGAAGGCGGATTCCGTAGCCGCCCGTGATGGCATCACCGGTTTGCCGGCGTGGAATGCGCTTTTCACTCCTGACCTGAGCCTGTTCGGCAACCGTAACATGTGCATGGGTGATAGCATAGCATCTCGGACAGGGTCTGCATCCGGGGCTGACGGGGCAGTGTCACGGACGATCCTGAGTCCTCCGATGAACGATGCTTGATCGGCCTTACTGTCTTGACGCACCTTCTCGGCGACCCTCACCAAAACAAATTTTCATGGATGAAAGTCCACTCACACCGCTTTCACACACTTCACGTTTGCGGACAGAAAATGCGAAGAAAATTACGACCGCGCCACACAATTTGTCGTGCCGGCTTAACTTGAGACTCGGAGAAGGTTCTGCTTAATTAACGGGCAATGACGACCCGCTCTCCTTCTGTCTCACAGCTTGCACTTCGACTTCTGCAGATCAACGTGATCGCGCCCTCGCGTCGCCAGTCTCCGGCGCAGCCAGCTGCCCTCAAGCTCCGCGAGCGTACTTGGCTGTGCATAGTGCCCGCGGCGACGTGATCCCTTGAGGCTGGTCGCCGCGCTATAGCCCCCCTCTCGCACGCCGATCGCTATGCGCAGAGGGGTTGGCGGCGCACGCTTCCGGGGATGGCCTAGCGTCGGCCAGCCCACCCAACAAATTGCGCCATTAAACCAGCACCACGATCTCCCGCGCACGCGCCCGAGTTCTTCCTTGGCGCGATAATCTTGCTTTGAAATATGAAGTGGTGACGAGAGTGAAGCAGGGGGTTCGAACGCGGCATATCGCGCTCGGAGGGCGCGCTGCGCCCGCTGTGGTGAGACTGCACTGCAGGCCGCCGTCGGCGCGTCGCGCCCTGGTATCAGCCGCGCGCGCGCAGGGACCGCATGGGGCATGCCGGCAGCGCAGGCCCGCGCAGGCACAGCACCTGCCTGCGCCCGCAATCGCGCTGTCGCGGCCACGGCTGCAGTCGCCATGCATTATCTGCATATGCATCAAGCGGCCGGCGATAGCCTGTCTGGTCTGGCGTGGGTGCCCGCGGCCGCGGAGACACGGCGCGCGCGCGCGCGTGTGCTACTCGCGGACGGCGAGATAGGGCAAGGACAGGGTGCGTGCGTGTGTGTGCGTGCGCGGCGAGATTGTGGGGGCAGGCCAACCTTGGCTGCGCACGAGGCTCGCAGGCCGCGGGCGCTGGATACGCCGCGCGACCCCCCGCCACGCGGGAAAAGCAATCTTCCCTCCGTTCCCCACCTAGCTAGTGCGGGGTAAACTTCAGATCAGGAACATGGTTCTAGAGGCAAAACATACCTTGTCGCCAAAGTCCATGTGTTCCTGCGGCGTGCGAGGTCGACGTCGCTGCGGCCAAAGTGTAGCAGTTCAGAAGTCACCGTGTGGTGGTCGGTGGAGACGAAGCTGCGGAGGAAGACACCACAAGCGAGCAGCCAGACACACCCAGACACCGGGTGCACTGATCTCGCGTGGCAAACGAATGGAGGTTCATGTGGATGCATGGGTGGTATATATTCCATATCTATGTGCATACAGGGAGGTACAGCGAAACGCGGGTATTGTACAAACATGCGAGTGACATATGCGACGATGTGAGGGATGCGAGCAGACGACGAGATGCGAGCAAGCGAGCGACAAACTAGATGAGCACGAACACCGAAAAAGCGAAATCCCAAAGAATGCCCGAAAACGAGGGTGAGAACAGAGTCCGTGTGAGGAGAGCAGAGACGGAGAACTCTCGCGGTGCGGGAGCGAGTGCGGGGAAGCGATGTGGGGGTGAATTTATCGCGATGCGGGGGTCAGGGCTGCGACGCTTTTCCGGCGGAGCTTGGAGGTGATATCCTTTGCTTTTGAGAGGAAGTTGACCTTCTCGTTGAGTAGCGGTGTTGACCGCCGTGGGCGGAGGGTACCACTGCAGACCGTCGTTGTGGTCGTCGTCTGGGCGGTAGGGAACGCGTCGTCGTCGTGCTCGACTGTGTTGGCTTCGACGGCGACGCCGATGATGACAGTGCTCGCGGAGGTGGGGCTCGCGAGCGGCATCAGATCCTTGGCGCGGGAGAGCCGACGGGAGATGGCCTTGGAGATGCTCTGCGCGGGGATGAAGTGCGTCTGGGCGACTTGGTGTGTGTCCTCGACCTCGTCAAGGGGCTCGGTAGTGGTCTCACTGGCGAACGAGTCGGTGCTGTCTGCATTGCCCGAGTCGAGCTGGTAGAAGTTGCGACGTGTGAGGATGATGGATGATGAGCGGGAGCCGCGAGTGGATGATGATGTGGTCGAGTCGGTCGATGCCGTGTCGAACTGGCTGCCGACGCGGGAGATGGAGATGCTGCCGCGACGGCGGTCGCGGACGGTCGACACGGGCGAGGGCTCTGACTTTTCCTCCAGCATGTCCCGCTCTTCTTCTTCCAGAGCGCGGCGTTCGCTCTCCTCCTCTAGGCGTTGGAAGAGCTGTGGCGGAATATTAGACGGAAGGTTGGGAACCCGAACTGAGGTCAACACACCTGTTCGAACATGTCCGTTCGCGCTACGTCCGAGTATGTGGTCGCCATTGCGATGGTGGGTAGAGACTAGTGCTGCGAGGGTGCTCGAGGTGTGCAAGGAGACTTTCGAGGACGACGGCAGGGTCGGTGAGAAGATGGAGGGAGGTGGACGAGCGTGGAGGGCCTCATATAAAGGACGGGCTTGTCTGGGTCGATATTCTGGAAATCCAAGTGAGAACGAGCACCAGAATTGGGCGCCTACCGAGAAAGACCCCGGGAGATGGCGGTTCTTTTCCTGAATAGGATACGCGGTTCCAGGCGCGCGGGTAAGCACACGCACTCGGCTTCCCCATTAGGCAGGCGCGCCTAGACCCCAGGTACGCCCGCGGCGGGCGCTGTCGTTGATTGGACTGTTGCGCCGACGACGACGAGCCAATCCTGCGCAAGCCTCGTCCGCGGGAGACCTTCGCATAAATTCAAGCCAGCGTACGAACATCTCTTATTTTGACTTTCTGTCTCTGATTTTGACATTCTCCGCGAATCAGCACTCGACGGTGTCTTGCCCTCGTCCAGGCCGCGACCGACGACCGACGGGCGAGATCGCCTCCAAAAGCGTCGCTAGCCGTCGCTAGCTCTCGCTAACCCCGTCCCAAAAAAGCCCGCCGCCGCCCATTGGCCCTCGCTCGCCGCTGGCCAATCGTCGCGCGTCTGCACCCGAACCACCATGACCGCACGCTTCCTGCCCGAGATCGTCTACACGATAGCGCTCACCTCGCTGAGCACGCACATGCTCTGGCTCCGCAAGGAGGCCGAGGACCAGCGCACGTACTGGGACACCCGTCTCAAGCTCCTCGAGGACACCGCCCACCGCCTCCGCGCCGGCCAGCGTGTCCCGCAGGACGACTTTGACCTCATCCACAAGCTCGCCAAACTGCCCGGAACTGACCGCGCCGCCGCTCGTGGGATCGAGCCCACGGAGCACCTCGCTTGGAAAGAGGTTCTGCTCGGTCGCAAAGGCGGCCCCGGCAGCCAATCAGAGCAGCTCGACCTGAAGGACTGGGAGGAAGGTCGGTCGAACGCGCTGGCTCATTCTGCGCACACGACTAACAAACGAGCTCACTTTCTAGTGAAGAAGGAAGCAGAACGGTCGTAGCAACGTCGAACAGGATCGTCGCTCAGTGCTTGTATTGCTTACATCCCTATGCTTGTTTCCACAGATTGCGAATGGAACACGGTCCATCTGAGTTGCGACCCGCACTCACCAACTCGCCTTCCGAGTTGGCACGAAGTGTATTCGACGTGCTGAAAGGGTGTTTTCTAGGGAGAAACCCCGTGGGACGCGTGGAGACCCCAGACACTTTACGCCGCCAAGTCGGGATACTGCCATACACAACCTACTCACGCTGCTTTAAGGCCCTTGAGTTACTGACCCTGATAGCTAGGCTCGTGCTGGTCCGTATGCCAGGTTTCTTTATGGTAGAGCGTATCACGCCTCTCTACGTCCGTCTTCTTGTACCGTATTCTCCGCACACAGCCCTCCCATGAACCACATGGGTCGGTGACTGCCATGCTCCGGTGTGCTCGCTCGAAACTCTTGCAGAACACCGTCATGGCAGAGCCCTATCTCGGGAGAGTCCGAGCAGCTAGGTCACCGCGTAGATGTGCCTGGAACGCCCACTGCATGCAGCCTCGTGGCGTTCCCAGCAGGCCCGTGGCTTGAAAGGGACATCCGCACAGGGCAGCATACGCCCCGCGCGGCGTCGCCGTGATATATTGCGCGAGAAATGCGTCTGCGCTCCCACCGCGCAGGGCTGGGCGCGCCCTGCGTGTCCCACGTCTTCCGCGCGGGCCTGCGCGGGCGGGGGGCTGGTCATGTGTTCCGACGCGGTCCACCTCGCCCAGGCGTGCACCCGGCCGTACTTCGGATGCAGGGCACACGACGCACCTGCGCCCCGCGCTATACGCTGCCGTATGCCGTCTGCCATCTTCTGCGCTCGCGCACCCTCGAAAATTTGCCTTTTGATGTCTGCCCTCGCCGCGCGAGCCTCGAGCCCTCGAGAGCGGGCGCGCATCACGCGCAGCGTCACCGCGCGCGACCGCCAATACCACTCTGCCCGCCCAATAGCCACCGCGCTCCCACCTCCCGCCCACCTCTCTGTTGTCTGCGCTGACGCACCGCGTGTTCTGTCGCAGTGCGAGGCAACACCGACGCCGGGTTTTCTGTACTCGCACCCACGCTGGGCCTCTGCGCGACGGTCGGGCACTGATGTCAGAGGACCTCATTTTTCGACGGGGTGAGGGTACATTTTCAAGAGCGAACACGACAGAGCGTACAAGAAGCGAGGAATGATGCACAACAAGAGTGAGTACACAGTTCATGTGGTGTGGCGGTACGAAAGCTACAATGGAATACGGGCGCGGGCGACAGCACAGAATGGAGGAAAGACTTGGAAACACGGAGACGGCAGGGCGACGGACGCGACGACGAAACGAAACTCGGCAGAATACTTGCAGACAACAGGGCGTACCGGTCGAGCTCTGGTCTGGGACGGCCGCAGAATCGCAAGAATGATTTGCGGGGATGCCGTCCGAGGACATCGAGGGCGCGACGCCATTGGACGGCGGCGCCGCGACCAGTGCGACACTCGCAATTGGCGACATCACGACTTGCCTCCCTTCTTCTTCTTCTTTTGGTTCTTCTTGTGGTTTTTGCCTAGCTGAACTTGATTTTTCTCGACTTCAGGGCTGTTGGGCCTGCTGCTCGCCGGTTCGCTCTCTGTGGCCGTTCCAGTGCCCTCAGAATCGTCGCCCTCGACCCCTCGCATGCGCTTCGGCACGCTGCTCGCGACCTGAGCAGGCGGAACGTCGTCGTCGTCGCCCGCAGGTGTGATCGGATCTGCACCGCTCGTGTCGAGATGTAGCGCGGGCTTGGGCGTATTGCTTGAGGGCTCCTCCCCAGCCTTCGCCTTGTCCTGCTGGGCCTCGGGCTGCTCCCCAGCCGGTGCCTTTGCATCTGCCTGTGTCGATTGCTTGTCCCCTTGCGGTTCCGTGGGCGGCTCCTTCTCCTTCTCCTGCGGGTTGCTCGATTGCTCCGGCGCCTGCGACTGCACCGGCTGTACCTCCTGCGGCTTCGCCGGCTCGTCCTCCTGCGTCTCCTTCTCTACCCTCTTGTCCTTCGCCTGCGCCTCCTGTTGCGGCGCCGGCGGAGTGGACTCTTGTACAAGAGATGTCTGCTCCGCCGGTGTCGTCAGAGCTGGCGGTTGGGGCGGAGGAGCCGGAGATGAGACGGGAGGCATCGCAGGAGATGCTTTCGGAGGAGGCGCTGGCGCTGAGGGCGTCGTTGGCATGGGGGATGGCGCGAGGGGAGTCTGCGGAGGCCTGCCGGATCCTGGCCCGGTGTGCGGGTCACGCCACGCTGCCTGCTCCTGGTGTCTCTGGTGTGGATAGGATGGGCTGCTGTACTGCGCGTTGAAGTACTGCTGCTGCTGCTGCTGCTGCTGCTGCTGGGCACTAGGTGGTCCTCTGTGGTCGTGGCTCCCATCACCGAGCGCTGAATCAATCGCCTGCACTGCAACTTTGGTGAGCTTTGAGAACCACCCACCGCCGGACTTCGGCGTCGGGGGCTGCTCTACGCGAGAGCTGGTGGCTGCCGGCATCCGTGGGGAGTGACCCCACGGACTCCTGCTCTCCATGGAGTGCACGCTGGGCGGCCGGCTCGATGCAGGGGACGTGTACCCTCGTCCCGTCTGCGGCCACGCATTTTGCGGCGCGTAGGGATCGAAAGGCTTAGATGACTGTGGTGGAGGGACGGGACTCCTCGAGAGAGGGGAGGGCATGGTGACGGGCGGGAGAACAGGGGCTGGCTTTACTTGTGGCTGCTCTTCAGGCTTCGGCGCGGGCGCGGGCGCGGCTCCTTGCTGCGTAACGAGACTTGGACTAGCACCCTCAGTCTGCTGGCCTCCGAGCGTGCTCTTCTCGGAACTCTCTGGCGGTGGCGGGGTCTGCTCAGCGACAGTCGGATTCTGATCGGGAGCAGCAGGTTCTTTGTCGGTCTTCGGCGGTGCGGGTGCCTCGACGGTCGTCGGCGCGGGCTCGTTAGCCTTGGTCTCGGTGGAGTTCGCAGCCTTCTTCTGGTCCTCCGTAGATGGTGGTTCTTTAGCGGCCGCTTCATCCTTCAGGTCCTGCGTCGCCGCTCCGCTCGCCACCGGATTGGCGTCGGGCGTGGACTGTTCTTTCTCCGCGTCACCGGGCTTGGGGTCGGTGGTGTTGGGTGCGGCATCGCCAGTTGTATCGAGACCGTCGCCGAGCTCGATCAGGCTGGCCTCAGCTAGTGCTTCTGCAGACGAAGGTCTCCTCTCCTTCTCGGTAGCAGAGGATTCCTGCTCTATCGCCTCGGCCGTCTTCGTCGGGTCTGCAGTGGTTGCAGCGTCCTCAGGCTTTACGATGACAACGTCACCTGTGACCTCTCCGCCCTCCGGCTCGCTCGATGTACCTGTGCTAGTCACGTCCGGGTGGTTAACGATGACGGGCTCGTCGGTAAGACCCTGGGGCTCGTCTTCCGAGAGGTCCCAGGCATCAGTTCCGGAAGACTCTCTGCTCGGACCTGTCTGCTGCGTGTCGTCTCCGAGGTTGACGAGATCTCCCGCCTCCTCAGCAGGTGGTACTTTGTCGTCCTCAGCAGCGTTTCTGGACTCGGCCTCCGTCTTTGACGCTTCCGCCGAGTTAGGCTCCTCAGAAGGCGCTTTCTCTTGTGCATCCTGAGCTGGGGGTGCGTCGGTAATGGTAGCAGGAGCTTCTGATAGCTGGGGTTTCTCCGCCAAGTCCGCATCGCCTGTCTTCTTCTCTGCGTCTGCGGGAGCCGTGCCTCCAGAAGGGTCGGTCTGTTTGGGCTTCTCCGCCTCTCCGTTTGGGCCAGCGTCATTGCCGGAAGGCGCCTCAGGACCTGTCGCGGTAGTGGACAGGTCGCCGGCGTCCTTCTGCTCTGTCGTCTCATCGCCGGCCTTCGTCTCTGGCGCCTTGCTCTGCGGCTCGTTCTTAACAGACGTCTCTGCGGCGCCCTCGGCTTCCTTGCCCTGCCCGGACACTGGAGGAGTCGCCTGCTTCTCCGTTTCGACCGCATCGCCCGCGGGCGTCGTGGGAGCGGGCACATCCGAAGGCGCGGCGGCGCCCGCAGCCCCGGCGTCGGACCCAAGAAGCTGCGGAAGAACTCCTGCGACTGCTTCCGTGACGGCAGTGGGAAGCGAAGGGGCGGTGGGAATGACGATGGAGACCTCAGGACGCGGCGTCGACTGGCGGGTCGGAGGCTTCACCTCGACCTTGGCCGCCTTCGCTGGCTGTGTCTTCTCGCCCGCTTGCTCTTGCGCTAGAGAGACTGCTATGTCGGTCTGACGGACAGGGTGCTGTCGAACAGGAACTGTGCTCACCCTTCGCCTTCTTGTTCTTGTTCGGATTCTTACTCTCCTGCTTTGCGGCGCCAGACGTGTTCATACTCGTAGAAACATCGTCATTTTCATTGCCGACGACGCCAGCATCGTCTGCGGAATTCGTAATGTCCGTAGTGTACCCAGAGGAGCCAATCCTACTCATCGCAACTCCCTCCTCACTTGTTGCCGCCCTTCTTGCCTCCCCGGTTGTTGTTGTTGCCGCCGACGCTGTCGCTGCGACCATGGCCTCCTCCGCCATTGGCCTTGGTTCCGTTGGCACCTTCGGTGTGGAAGAGGCCCTGGAGTCTGTTGGAGGCGGATGTTGCGGGGGTGCCTGGTCGCGAGCCGTTTTTCCCGTTTGCTTCAGCTGCGTCTTTGAGCTTGGCGTCGGGACCTTTGCCGCCTTGTTTCCCGTCTTTGTCGCCGTTGGAGACGTTGGCCTTGGCTTCTCCGTTTTCTGCCGCTGAAAGTCGTGTCAGCAATCTTATGGCAGTACAAAGTGGACGGTCTCACCACCGAGGACTGACCTGGTTTGGGCTTGTCGGCCTCGGCCTTCGCGGCACCGTTGGCGCTGGCAGGAGGGACAGCTGCAGCGTTAGACGGCTCTGACCCGTTCGCAGGGTTGGGCGAGACGGCTGACTTCAGCGGCGTGTTGGGTGCATCAGTCGCGGATCTTTGGGAGAAGGAGGTCTGGAGGTAGGGAGGAGCTTCTGGTGCGAGTTTCTTGGACTCCGCGGGTGCAGAGGTCGGTAGTGCAGAAATCGTATTCGTTGGTACTGTCTTCGCAGGCGTAAGGGGAATAGGAGCCTCGGGTTGCTCGGCGGTCGTTAGAATGTGAGATTGGGAGTTCGTAGCTATCATCGGAGTCGGGGACTTCGCGCCATCCCGTTGCGGCGGCGCCGTGATGATCCTTGAAGGACTCATAGGCGTCGCTGTGAAGGCAGAAGGCCCTCGGCCTTCCGCGAGAGGCTCTAGTGAAGGGGAGCTCGGGGTGGGAGCGGAGAGGCGAAATACCTCCTTGATAATATCCACCATCGCGTCAGGCTTCACCGACGCGCTGACAGGCGTGTGCTTGCCCGACTGCAACTTCCCGCGAGCACACTCACGCGCAGTCGCGATGAGTAGTGCGGTCTCGAGGGTAAGACGACGGCCTTCCTCGAGACTGAGCGGCTCCAGGCGATTGACGAGCTCAGTGTAGGCGGGAATGAGCAGCCGCTTGTCGACGTCGTACGCTTGATAGAGCTCGATCTTCCGGATAGGGTCGAGAGTGAAGTCTTCGAGATAGCGGCAGGCCATCTGCTTAATCTCGGCAAAGTTCCACAGGTGCGACAACTTGAGGATCGAGATCCACTCTTCCGCGTTCGCATCGTATACATAGTATTTGCTAGGTTGGAGGTCAGAACACTCGATCTCTATGTAGTGGTTCGACGACGTACGGATTGTAGAAGACCCAGAGGAAGCGTGAGAAATCCTCTTCCCGTATATCGTCAAGCGTGAACGGGTTGACGTCTGACGAGCCCTTCGGTGGCTGGCCCGGTGGTGGTGGTGCACCAAGCTTCTCGCGGAAGAACTGCGACTCCCGCTCGAAGAAGTATCGATGTACACGGAATATCCAGTTCTCGACCTGGTGCACGAGCAGGCCGTCGAGATCAGCATCCCGTAGATCGTGAGCGATGGCTGATGGACTTACCAAGAAATGGACGTCTCCCCCATTCAAGTAATACTTGGGATGCCTCCGCACCTTCTCCGCAGCGGGAGACATAGCGACGGTCGTGTCGGAGCCAGCGACAGAGAAGGAATTGAACTGTCCACCGTATGGTGACGAGTATGCCATGGTTGGACGGCTTTTTGGAGGGAGGAATGGGGGGTGAGAGACGATATCAGCTCGAACCCGACGATAATATAGCGCCGCAGAAGTTGAACTTCATCGGGACGCGGGAATCTACACGTGTGATCCTCGTTGCCCGTGAGCAAAAAGCATCTACAATGGGGACGATCTCGGTCGTCTTGGATGGCACCGCTTCGTACACGCTGTCGTACACGTTGCCATTGTTCGCTGGGGGCTGCTGGTGGGAAAGTGCCCGCTGAGCGTTCCACCGGTGATTTTACGTCCTTGGTCGCTGTTCTTGCAGTTCTTTCTCCGTACTAGGCTGCTCAGCGACGAACGGAAAGTGTCAGCCGGCTCAGAGATGTGTCGTACCGACGATAGACTGGCTATTGTCCAGCCCGAGACATTCGAAGACGATACACGAGCGGCCAGAGGTGACAAATTGGCAATACGTCGTGGCATTCCTTGACTTGTCGCCGACGTTGGAATGGTTGGAGGTCACCGGTCTGTCAAAGCTCGAGCCTGAGAGTAGTACGTGGAGAAGTGCAAACACGTGCACAGAAAGGGGGCTCGCCGCGGGTGCTGATGATGGCACATCGATCGTCCACCCGCAGACCCAGCGAAACTGACCAGTCGAATCTCACCAGATACCAGAAGCTTGGTAGAAGCTCGGCAGCCGAGAGAGTACTCCCGTACTCGACATCCCGCGCAACAGTTTCTTGCTGGACATCAAATTATGCCTTGTTCCTGAATTCAAAAAAGGACGATGACAGGAGGACAACACTGAGAAATGAAACATGTATGCCAAAGATATCGGCGAAAATACTAGGGAAGGCATGGAGCTACCAACCTTTCGTACGGTGCTTAGAAGAAGCCGTGAGCTAGATCGTCTGTATTCCAATCGCGACGAATCGCAGTTGCAGCTTGCTGATCTGGGGAGCCTAGTCGGTTGAGCACAACGGTCTCGGATCGATTGGAATGTTACACGACCCACAATCGTCGGCCCAACATCTTAGTGGGATTAGCGTCCCACGTCGGCGCAGAGGTATACTACTCATTGATTCGTGCCTCTGCATACTGCTTTGATTCGCCCGATACAACCTCCAAGTTGCTCTTCATGAAAGATCACTCTTGATTATGACAAGCAGGAAGGGTATGATTGCACCGTAGGTCAAGACAAGACTAGTATCGGAGTACACTCCAGGGTAGGATGTCCCACGAGATGATGCGCGTCACAAGATGGGTGCAATGTGAAACCAGCAGTCAACGTCCGCCTCATCCCGCCTCGCCCCATCTCGTATACCGCCCTTTATCAGGTCTTGCATCCCTTCACCACCAGTTGATGCGGCGCCGTCGCCTGAAAGGTTCGTCAGCGACGAATGTAACCAGGAAGAAGGGGAAGACGTACCGGCTTGTTGGACCATGCAAGCTGATGGACACCGACAGGCCTGTGCGGGAACCCCGCCGACTACTGCAACTAGGATCGACTCGGCAAAGCCGAGGTTCCCGGAAGGGTCGTCGGAAGGGCTAGCGATACCTGCCAGCCGCGCACAGCTCCTGCTGTCGATGCCCGGTCCGAGTTCGTCGCTCTCCGGAGCGGTGGGTAATGGTCATGTTGCGTTGCTCGACGCCAGACGGGCGGAGTTCGTCGTCGCGGAGTCGCTGCTACAGGAGAGAGCTCGGTTATGTCGACGGCGCTGAGAGATGGTGGTGCGAGACTCACCGAGAGCGTCGCGCATTGTCGCTGGTCCGGTGCCACCGACAGGCCTGCATGGGAACCCCGTCGACAACAGCGGCCAGGCTCGACTCGGCAGTGCCGAGGTTCCCGACCGCGTCGTCGACAAGGCTAGCGGTACCTGCCAGCCACATGCAGCTCCTGCTGTCGGTGCCCGGCCCTAGTGGTATGTCGTGGTAGTGGTAGCGGTGTTTGTTGTCGTCGACGGCCTTGCTCCATGGTGAGAGAGTAAGCAAGTGGTGAGGAGCGAGGGTGGTGGTGGCGGTCTAGGGGAGAGGTTGATGGGCTGGAAGGGCGAGGGGACCAGGCTATTTATGCGTTTCTGGAGAGAGGCTGGCAAGGCGTCACGTTATCCGCTTGTTGACAGGAATCCGGCCGGCGAGAACACCGAGAGAGAGGTTCCTCGGACCATCGTAATGGTGTGTTAGGGCAGCAGTTCTTCAGTATCTTCCGCCCGTTCGACCTCAGGTTACCTTTGCGACATCATGAGTACCGCTTTCTTCTGATTTTTGGCTTCTCGGAGGCCGTCTCGGGGCGAAATAACAAGAAAACAGATGTCTTGCAATACCTCGCTGGCTCCGTTTGGGGAGGGCCCGGCGCCGGAGGGCATCGAAGAGCTCGCGAAGCATCGGCCTCCTCGTCCCAAACCAGAACACCTTCCAAATCCGGACATCGTGAGATTAGACGCCTGGAGGTTGACCACGAACCACGACGCCTCGACGCCTCGTCGGACGAGTCCCCCAGCAATAATGACCCCTCCAACTCTGTCGCCGAGCTGTGAAATAGACTTCAGTTTCAAGTTAAAGTTATCGTGCGCCCGGTCAACATTTCTCGTGTCGTTCTTGCTGCGTCCCATGATGCGCCTGCAGCTATCGCGACCGCCTTGCTCCCAGAAATTGATATCCGTGGGCGCTGCACAGCAGCTGTTGCACAACAGCGACTACGAGAGTCCGGTCTTCTGACTTCTCCCCTGAGCTAGGCACAAGCGAATGTACCGCCCGACGGGTAGCCAGTCCAGTAGCATCTCGCTCCACCCCGTGGGAGCAACCGTGGTCCGAGGTCAGACGGGTCATGAGAGCGAGAATGGAGTGCAATCGATAGGTGCGTCGCCCGGAAATAATATCCGCATAAGAGCTTCAGATCTTGTAGGGCCTCACCAGACTCGACGACTCCTCGAGGTCCTCAGGCCAGCGGTATCGTGAAGCCAGGTAGGCCATGCTTGCCGTTCGCGAGAGCTCCCGCAGAAGCTCGAGGAATGAAATGAACCGCTTGTGGCATGACAGTCAGCGCGCCGCCCTGGTGCATCGCTGCCGCGCCACGGTGTGGATCCCATCCGCGCCCGGACCCCATGCCCGCGACGCGGGACGCGTCCAGGGTACAAGTACGTGCACATTCTGCTGAACAGGGCCTCAGCACCTTTCTGCTACGCCCATAAGCCACCCCCGAACGTAAAGTCAAGATGCGCCTCACCTTGTTCTCGCTCCTCGTCGCCCTCTGCGCGTCCCAAACCGTATCAGCGGTCTGCTGCTACTACGGCCCCGTCGGCGGCTGCCGCGGTATCCTCGATAACCCGCTCCTCCGCAGGGAGTTTGCTGAGCGAGAGCTCGACACCCGAACGGTGTGCTGCTGCATCGCGGGGAGTGTGCAGTTGTGCGAGACCCATTGCGTATGTGCGAATCCGCTGCGTCTCTATCGTCTTGCTTACCGTGTACGCCGGTATTTCAGGACTAGAAGACGGAGGAGAGTGGGAGATAGCGATGTAGGAGCCTGCGGATCGAGAATATTGTAGTGCCAGATGTTGAAATTCTATGTCTCGTGGAATAGAACTGGAAATATCAGAAGAAGTGTTCGGCAGTGACGATCCACCTACAAGGGTCACATGAGCCACTCGAATCCTGATACTACACCCCCACATAACAAACGCACCTAGCGGTAGCCTCAACGGTGGCGTCGGCAGCATAGTTTGACAGGGCCAGGAATAGTGGCGCACAAGTCCCCTACGCTTTGCGTGGAACTGTGCTAGCAAGCAGCGCAGAGGTCTCTCCAACGCTGATGCCAGTGCTGGCGCGTTCTCCCACTGTATTCCGAAGATGACCATCGACGATCAGTCATCCAAGGGCCTCGTCCATCCTACGAGTACGCGCACCGCACCGCAGTCTGCCCGCCAGCTACCAAGTAGACCAGTCGCACTACACTCACCAATGCGTTTCACACTTACCCCCCGCCCTCGCCACGGTCGACATGCCCCAGTTGGCGTCCGCCCTTTGCTGTTATTATGGCTCCGCAGGGTCATGCCGTCGAGCGGTCGAGGACCCCATGTACCGCAGGACCCTCGCGGACGGTAAGTTCGTCGCGCGCGAAATTAGGTTTGTTCGGCGGGAAGCGAAGATCAGTGTGCGAATCATTGCATGAGTTTACCAACTATCGCTTGGATTCAGCTGTTCTCATCGTCTTGGTATGGATAGACGATACTCCTCAGGACGTCGGGTAGTTCCAGGCCGCTTGGGCAGGTGGTGGAGTGACAGAAGGGAGTGAGACGTGCCCGAATCTACGGGTCCATGGGTGGACCGGAGAGTAGTCCAGGATGTGATAACGAGTCCTTCCATTTTGCGAGCCCAATTCCTACAGATAAGATAAACCTATAGGCAAAGTTAAACTCTGCCAGCATGCATGAATAGGCACACGTACCGAAACAACATAGAACCCAAGACTGGAGAGGACGTTATCATCGACGTGCACTCCCCTCTATGCGTATCATCGCAGAGGACACGTCCTTGCAGAACGCCTCCTCCCCCAAGAACTCCACTACGTTCGCTTTCTCGAACCTCTCCCGTGTCTCCCTGTTCAGATGCGTGATATATATCGCGACACCGCGCGACTTGTAGGTTTCCACCAGCTCGTAGAAGATCTGCATCGCACTGACGGGATATAAGATAGTAGCCCTATCGGGTATACATGCGCACTCACGAAGCATCGATAGTGTCGACGTCAGCGAGATGGAAGACGAGGGTGTGGGCGTGCGGCCGGTGTGGTGCCTCAGAAGGGTGATGTCGGTCGTGGCCGTATAGCTCCATCCTCCTCAAGCGCTCTACAACGATGTCAATACCAGAACTGCGTTATCGGTAACTGAAGTAGCGAACCTTTAAGCTGAGCGGTATTAGCTAGGGAAGACGTTGGTCAGTACATCGAATTGTATCACGAACTGTTTTTAGCGCACCAAAGTCCAGGTTCTCTCGGATCCGGATGATGAGAACACCGGGAACATCCTCCTCAGCCTCGGATCCCTCGCCGATTGGCTTCCACACTTCTGTGCCCGGAACCCTTCCCTGTACAATACATGAGAATCATCCAGGGTAGCGGCATAGATTGTGGCTTACGAGGATTGTCATGCGCGTTTTCGATGACCGGTGCACCACAAGGAGCAGCGAAATCACCAAGCTGACGGCGATGCCGACCTCGACATCCCAGATGATCGTGAGCAAGAACGTGAGGGCCATGAGCGACAAGTCTACCCATGCACGCATCCTGAATGACGACGGCTATTTTAGAAGCGTGGGCACACATAAAAAGCTTGATGCTTACTTCCAGAAGAACTTCAAGTCGTGCGGAGCTTCGGCGAGAAGACTGAATACGATAAGGCAGATACTGCACAATCGTCAGCATGAGGCATATATCGGTCAAACCTAGACTCACATAGAGGCCAAGACGCATTTGGGCAGATAGTACAACCAAGGGAGCAAGAAGAACGTGGCCAGCAAGACGATAGCTGAGCAGACAAGAGAAGCCATCTGCGTGCGTGCGCCAACATCGCCATTGACGCGCGATCTGACGCGAAGTTAGTCGCTTTGGTGGCTCCTGCGGAATGAAGGACATACCTCGTGATAGACCCATAAGCCGGGATGGTACCTGGAATGAAGGAGCCAGCTATGTTCCCAGCACCAAGAGCGACCAGCTCCCTGTTCGGACTGATGCTGTGCCCATACTTTGCGGCGTTCTGCTTGGCAGCCACGATACTGTCCAGAAATCCGATGACCGAGATCAGACTACAAGGGACGTTAGTACCTCGTGTGGAAGTCAGGAAATCCGTAATCGTACACTGCTGTGGAGGTGGTCTTGCGGAGGTAGCGAAGAGTGCCATGACGGACAGGGAATTGGATGAAGGAGCCGCCAGTGTGTATCGGCACGTCCCCAAGAATCTCGATGCCGTCTTCGTCCCAACCGAACTTATCGCTCAGGACTAAACTCACGATCAGCGCTGGGATCTACCAGGGGCGATGACTACGTACTGGTAGAGACCACGACAACCAGAAAAACTTCAGGAAGACGGTAGATGAACCAGTATTTCGGGAAGAATTGCTTTGTTTTCCGAAGAACAACAAGGATCGCGAGCGCAGTGAAGCTGACAATCGTCGTCAACTCGTGAGCGTGTCCATAAGCGTTCTCGATTAGAAAGATGAGCTTGTCCAACGTAGAATGCGGGTTTAGAGTGTGCTGCAGGGTCGTCAATCCGAGCATGGGTATAAGCTGTTCGCTATCTGGGATTCAGCGGAGAAGTGTAGTCTAAGCTGAATGGACACGAACATCATAATGACCACAGCTACTGCGGTCACGAAGCCGCGCAGCAGGGCGCGACTGAGTACGACGTCAAGGAATCCTAACCGGAAGATTCCAAGCAGGAAGCTGATGAGCCCGACCTGAGAGCAGGATGTGAGACGACCATCAGGCGAATACGCTTCAGATGACTGACTTGGAAGGTAATCATCGTAGACACAGCCAGGCCCACGGCATCCGGATCGACCGGATGCGAGTGCGGATCGGAGTGAAGCGCGTCGCTGACGGCTTGGCCGACCAGCAGGGACAGCGACGCCTCCGGGGCGACGTTCAGCTGACGCGACGTCCCGAGGAAGGCGTACACTATGCCCGGAATAGCCGCTGAAAACTTGGTCCGGGGTCAGCACGGTCTAGACGGGGCGGGGAGTGCGGGACATGAACGCACGAGGCCGGTCACAGGGCTGAGTTTTGCAAGCGACGAGGCATATGATACGGACTGGGGTATGAGCATCGACGCGACGGTGAGCCCTCCCAGGATGTCGCCGCCTAGGCTAGTGTGCGGCGCCAAGATAGTGAGCATTTGTCTGGCGGGCTGCGGATATGCAGGACGCACAGTTGGAAAGAGTATTCGGGTATCCATGCAGTGGAAGGGACGTAGTATCGGACCTTCTGCCACTGCGAGACTTGTCTTCGAGGCTGTGGTCGTTCAACTGCAAACATTCACGTCAAGGACTGACGCGACGCGACACAGGAGTGCATATACTCACCATGCTTGGGCATAGTTCCTCTCTCTAGCTCGTCGGGCGTGCTCGTGCCTGCGCCAAGTAGGGAAGTTCTCTCATCCGGCGTGCCAGGCGTCCGCATTCCCGAGGCCTGGTGCTCCATGAACACGCGGCGCAGCGACGATGTCGCGGATGGCTGGTTCGCCACGCTCTGGTAGGTGCGGTGCGTGTGCAGGTTGGGGTCGGCGCTGCCGCTGTCTGGTTCCATGGTTGGCGTATTCCGTCCTAGTGTAGTCGTTCAGTCGTTCGGTCTTCCAGTCGTTATGCGTCCAAGGGTATCGTTTGCAAGGTATGCCGCAGTCGTGCAAGTGTCGGAGACTCCGTCCTGTGGTACCGGATTGCAGTGAGTGAGACAGTGCACGCCGCAATGGAGGTGACTCGCCTTTCCAAATTACTCTTCAGCAGCACAAACGTCGCACAGAAGTCTAGGTGGAGGGCAGAAGGAGCATGGAGGATGCCAGCAGAGTCTGAGCCTGCGCAAGGTCCAGAGTCTTGAAAGCACCGATAATAATTCGAGCCGCTTTGATTGCCGTTGCTATTCCTCGCGCTTTGATTGGCTGGAGGCTGCCGACGTCATTCACGTACGGGCGTTTATCTCGAATATCCTACATATTTTCCTAGACTTTTCTCAGAGGGCGAGTCGAGGCGAGTGCGACCGATAGCCGCAGGTGTCCGCAGGCATAGGACGTTACGCATAAACTTATTAATATATATTGTACATATATCGAGGCTATGATTACGCAGTGCCTAACGCTGTAAGTTTTACACCAAGAATCGGAGGAGCGGTGGCACGGATGAAGACGTCTGAATCGGAAGGAATCCAAAAGAGGCGGTCCTCATCGAGGAGAGATCTAAGACATTGATTCGGAGCAGAAAGCAGAGCACCGCCTCGGGCGGGCGAAGTGTGCGAATGGTCATAAAACGTGGCATGGACAGGAGGTATGATACTGTGCGAACGAAAGAGATGAGCGGTGTACACACAACAGGAGACGTGATTGCTTGTATGGAGAGATATTGGGTGGAAAGATGGAACATGCAAGCAGGAAATATGTGATGGAGTCAATACGTGCACGGGTACGCACGCAGTTAGCTCATGTTGAGCGAGCGCAGGAGCATGCCGCGCATGTTCCCGAAACTCATGCCCGACCGTTGCGGCGGCGGACGCTCCCGTGTCGGGAAGCGGTTCACGGAGTTTTGCGCTTTCACAGGGTTTGGTGTGTGCAAGAAGAGCGAGGCTACCTCTGTGAGGGGGTCTGGCGCTGCCTACGTACAAGTTGCGTTGAGACTTGCTCTGATATAAGGCACAAAGGAGCCAGGGACTTACGAAACGGATATGGTGTTTCCCTGTTTGCCCGACGGGCGACATCAGCTCTTCTCGTGAGATCGCAAGCGGCGACATGCTCCGATGCAGGCGGAGCGGCTGGAAGTCGCTCGAGCTCGGCGCCCGGTCGTCTGATCGAGGGTCGTACACTAACGGGGGTACAATGGTGTCGGCAGGACTCGCTGGGCCCGCGGGTTGTTGCATGGGCGAGTGCGGCACATCCTCCTCCTCGTCTTCGCTCTCGTCGGTCAGCACCGACGAGTGCGACATCGAGGGCACAGGCGGCGCCGGTGAGAAGGGGCGTGAGACGGGCGGCGCTTCATCGCCTCGCACAGCGTCTGAGTAGCACACCTCTGCGAATGCCGCAAACGGTTTTAGCAGGAGCTCCGCGTCGAGCACAGACAAAATCCGCGCGAGCTCGGAGTATGGGTCCGCGTTCCCCTTTCCCATGAGGTGCTGCAGATGCAGCAGGTGGTACGCCGGAGGAGGGATGTGTGGGACGGGTGGCAGTGGGCGCGACCGATAGTCTCGGTTGTCATCGTCTTGTGGAGGCGTGGGTGTGGACGTGGAGGTAGAAGGGGCGGAGGGGAAGTCCTGTATGGGCGCGCGGTACAACGTGGACTGACCGTCGGAATCCGCCTTGCTCTTCCCCCGCTCAGAGGCCCCCCACTCGCTGCTCCCGCTGCTGCCCTCGCCATCCTCTGTACCATCATCTTCATCATCGGCATCCGCCGAGCATTCGTCGGCATCCTCGTCTTCCTCGTCCTCCTCCCAGATGCTCTCGCCCATGAGCGATACTCGCCGCGCTAATGGTGTGCTTGGCCCAGCACTAGTGCTTGCCGCCATAGGTCCGACCGAGTGCTCGTACGCGGGAGGATCATGGTGAAACGCATAGTCGTCGAACGCCTGGTGCAGAGACGCTATAAGATAAGACGGTGGCTTGAGCACCTCGTCAAAGTCCTCGACCAGCCAACTTGGGATACGCTGTTTCAAAGTTGGAAGAGCATCACGTCGGCGCAGATGCCATGGAGGAAACGCGGTGCGTGGATCAGCGCAGATGTCAGAGGAAATGAACGAAGCGTAAGGTAAGCATTGACCCGCGGACACGTAGGGGAGGCACGTACGTCATGTGGGAGGTCGGGGTACGACAGCCTTGAGGAGGACGCCATCTTGCAGCTCCTGAGCGGCGGAGACGGTGAGCAAGAAAGAGAGAGTCGACGCCGACTGTTGAAGTTTTGGGAGAGGGCAGGCCGAGCCCAGAATGAACTCTAACATGTGGGCTGTCAGTCATATCCCCATCAGCGCTGAACCGGCTTCCCGGGTTGGCAGTGCAGCAGCCACGAGCGCGAGGTGGGTGATATCACCGCCAACGGTGCGCATCGAGGCGGATGCGCCATCGACGAGGCGATACAGAGCGCAACAGCTCCAGGAGCCGGTCTGAGACTCTAGGACGATCACGCACCTCTATCGCAGCCTCGAGGCGCGATCAACGTTTGGACCTTGGTCGGGGGCCCTTCCGGCGGGACGGTGGTGGCGGCGAGAGGCAAAAGCAAAGGAGAGCGAGTACGAACACCGTTTAAAGGACCTGGCATCCTGGCAAGTCCACGCCTATTGTCTGCTGTCTCGGTAACGCGCCGTTAATTGTGAGATGACAGGTCTAGGCACGAAATGAAGGATCACGATCACCTGATCTTGGCGCCGACGCTCACAGCCGTCCCGGCGGCACCTCTCCGCCCGCGCGAGGACAGTGTAAGAAGCATAGCCAGAGTGGACTGCAAAGCTGTTGACGCGGCCAGCTGTTGAAGGGGGGTTGAAGTGCTCAGCCACCAGAAACGCAACAGAGCTTAGCTCGTTGCTTTCAATCCCTGCATCTTTCGAACCTCGATATGCCCACAGATTTCAATGCAACGCCCCTGAAGCTTGATGGTAGAACGCGCGGGAATGGAGCTGATATCTGGCATGTGCGTTAGTCGCAGACACTGCTAGCAACGTAAGCTGGCAACCTCACTGCGTCCCATACAAAGCAGTTATGGGCGCATGTAGTCGTTCCGCCGTGCCGAGACGATCGCATCTGGAAAGGGGGTACTCTTCCATCCGGCGGAGACCTTGTCCACCGCTTTAGCATAGCATATAGAGAGCTTAGCCACTCCATGCTGCGTCTACAGCGATAACTCTCCGTCTGCGAGGTCTTCAGTCTCGTGACCACTCGGTGCAAGGAACATGGCATACTCACCGTCTGATCACTGATACGTCAACATGCTCAGCGCGATCTGGGACATCCTGGAGCTGCCGTTCTCCTTCCTCATGGACAGGCAACACAGCAATCTCGGATGGATTCCGGAACCTGGCATGCCCGAAATCGACTGCCTCAGAGTATCAGCACTGATACCGGGCATGGGCGTGCAGCAAGGCACGCTGCAGCGAAAGTTGGGGTGTCTGCAGGCGAAACGCGCTTCAGGAATTACGACATGGACATTTCGACAGTTGCCACAGCGAGCATTATCCCCAGGCACAGAAATTCTAGGCGCCGCCACACGATGGACAGGTGGAAAACGCAGATGTGTGGCGAAGCGACGTAGATGAGGGGTTGGAAAGTAGTTGAGAGGGAGAGAGGACGAAGGGGACCCGCTCTAGGCGGTTGTGGCTGTCGCCGCACAGCGTCAAAGTACAAACGAAAAGACGAAACAGAAGGAGGGCGCTTCGGCAGGGTCGGCGACTTACTCGAGTTGCCATTTCAGGGTAAGCTCCCGCTTGGGATGGCGGGGCGGCAACCGCCGAAGCGTGGCGGCGACCACGGTCCACGACGAATCGAAATGACCTCCTCGTCGCAGCCCACAACCTTCGTAATCCGATATCGGTATACACGAGTGTAACTACGGTTGCACAGGAAATGGAGGTCTCTGTCTATGCAAAACTGATATTCGCAGACCGCGTTGCTGTCCTAGCGCAGAAAATCATCTCGTCATACGAGGTATCTAGAGTCTGTCATGCAGGACATGTACGTGCGCTTCCTCTCTGGGGGTTCAACGTGCGTTTGTCAGGAACACATGCATACATAATGCATCGGCAGCGTAGTCTAGCTTATTTTTTAATCCGAGGTTCGGCACGTACGTATACTCTGTTAGAGGTTTGCGGTGAGTCCGTGTTTATTCGGCGCAGGTACACACAATGCGTCTCGTTGACGTTACACCAACATCTTGAAAGTGGAGACCGACGCAACACGAGTTCGTCCTTTTCCAACGGGCCCCATCCTATCTAGCGGCTGACACCTTGAATAGGGACATAGCGGGTAATTGATGGATAAGGCCGAGCGAGATTGTCGCAAAACAACATGTATCGGGGGATGGGCTGAGGCCGTCAGCCTCTGCTTTGGTGCTCTTGCCGGCCGGCGGGTGCGCACTCGGCGACGCTCGAAGACAAACAGTGCGACAGGCTGCCCGTCGGCGGTGCGTCCACGGACTCGAGGCTCAGGGGTGAAGTCAGAAAACCGGGCTCTCATAGTCGCTATTGTGCAACAGCTGCTGTGCAGCGCCCACGGATATCAATATCTGGGAGCAAGGCGGTCGCGATAGCTGCAGGCGCATCATGGGACGCAGCAAGAACGACACGAGAAATGTTGACCGGGCGCACGATAACTTCAACTTGAAACTGAAGTCTATTTCACAGCTCGGCGACAGAGTTGGGGGGGGGGGTCATCAAATATTGCTGGGGGACTCGTCCGACGAGGCGTCGAGACGTCGTGGTTCGTGGTCAACCTCCAGGCGTCTAATCTCACGATGTCCGGATTTGGAAGGTGTTCTGGTTTGGGACGAGGAGGCCGATGCTTCGCGAGCTCTTCGATGCCCTCCGGCGCCGGGCCCTCCCCAAACGGAGCCAGCGAGGTGTTGCACGTTCTCTGAATCCTTGTCATTTTGACCCGAGACGACCTGTGAACAGCCAATAACCAGAAGAAAACGGTACTCGGGATGTCGCAAAGGTAACATGAGGTCGAACGGGCGGAAGATGCTGAAGAACTGCTCCCCTAACACGCCATCCCGAGGGTCCGAGGAACCCCTCTCTCGGTGTCCTCGCCGGCCGTATTTCTGTCAACAAACGGATAACGTGACGCCTTGCCAGCCTCCCTCCAGAAACGCATAAATAGCCTGGTCCCCTCGCCCTTCCAGCCCATCAACCTCTCCCCTCGACCGCCACCACCACCCTCGCTCCTCACCACTTTCTTACTCGCTCATCATGGAGCAAGGCAGTCGACGACGACGACGAACACCACTACCACCACGACATACCACGAGGGCCGGGCACCGACAGCAGGAGCTGCATGTGGCTGGCAGGTACCGCTAGCCTCGTCGACAACGCGGTCGGGAACCTCGGCACTGCCGAGTTGAGCCTGTCCGCTGTTGTCGACGGGGTTCCCATGCAGGCCTGTCGGTGGCACCGGACCAGCGACAAGGCGCGACGCTCTTGGTGAGTCTCGTACATCATCTTTCGGCGTCATCGACTTATGCGAACCCTCTCCTAGAGCAGCGACTCCACGACGACGAACTCCGCCTGTCTGGCGTCGAGCAACGCAATATGACCATTACCCACCGCTCCGGAGAGCGACGAACTCGGACCGGGCATCGACAGCAGGAGCTGTGCGCGGCTGGCAGGTATCGCTAGCCCTTCCGACGACCCTTCTGGGAACCTCGGCTTTGCCGAGTCGATCCTAGTTGCAGTAGTCGGCGGGGTTCCCGCACAGGCCTGTCGGTGTCCATTAGCTTGCATGGTCCAACAAGCCGGTACGTCTTCCCCTTCTTCCTGGTTACATTCGTCGCTGACGAACCTTTCAGGCGACGGCGCCGCATCAACTGGTGGTGAAGGGATATAAGGCCGGATATGAGGTGGGGCGAGGCGGGATGAGGCGGGCTGTAAGGCAGTATGAGGCGTGATAGACGATAGGTCTCTAAACCAGTCGGGCAGTGGTGGATAACCGACTCGGACTCAGTGCCACTGGTTTCACATAGACATCACACCCACCTTCTGACGCGCATCATCCGACCCTGGAGTATACTCCCATCCAGGACCCCCTTGATCTGCAATGCAATCATGACCCTTTCTGCTTTGTATGATGAAGAGTGACCTGTCATGATGAAGAGTGACCTGTCATGATGAGCGATATCGGAGGTTGTATCGGGCGGGCCAAGAGCTTGTGCGCGCTCTCTGTGGCCCGTACCAGCAGAATACACAGCCGTTTATCCTTCCAGGTGTCACAGGAATCGTGTGCCGACATTTCTCACGTCATGTTCCCCTAGAGTGTTAACCGTGGGCCGAGAAGTGGTGGGTAAACATTGGTGTATTGCGGAGTACTAGCCCAACCATGCAAGCAAGAGGAAGTGTATGCCGGAAGAGCAATGTTATTTCGGGTGATTTTCGCCAGTACCGCGAAGATACATGCGCAAATGGTCCTGAATGAGCCGTTCCACAGTTCGCATGGTCGCGGCCTGCATGCGTATGACGGACCGCTTTCAATGCGTGTATCGGTTAGTGTTCGACACCGTCGAGGGCTGTACGGGTGACTCACCAGAGCGAAACAGGTCCCGCGATATGTCGTCTGATACAGCTCGTTAAAGTCTGTATGAGCTTTCGAGATGCCGTATTTCGACAGCGCTGCAATTGTCGCTTGCTTTATTACCTGCGAGGGCATGTTAGGAAGCTTGGCAAGGCACGAAGCACACAATTGGCGCACCGTCTTATTCGCCTTCTCCAGCTCGCTTGACCCTGGCAGCTCCACATTGTCCTTCTCCTTGCCCTTGCCTTTCACACCAGCTTCCGACGCGTCCGCGGCGCCCTGTGTCGCCTCAAACGCAGCGCCATCGAGCGAGCCTGCGCGGGCGGGCAGCTGCGGGACCTTGAACGCGTCCGCGGGTTTGCTCTTCGCGCGCTTGAGGCCCGCACGGGGGCCGTGGAGCATGACCTCCCGCGCGAGGCGCACCTGCGCGTCGGCCTCCGCGGCCTTGGCGCGCTTCTGTGCGGCGCGCACGTCTGAGTCCGATGCCTTGCGCTTCTGCGGCGCGAGCAGCGCGGGCGGGCGCCGCGGTGTCGGGTCGTCGGGGCGCGGCGCCCGCGGTGCGGGCTGTGGCGCGTGGGGGAGGATGCGTGCAGCGAGAATGTGCAGTGTCTCGGGTGCGGAGGCGGATGTGGAGGCTTGCGACGCGTCGGGCTCTGCGCTGGGCTTGAGCTGGCCGTAAATGAGGAAGTCGGTCGTTGCTGGGTCGCCTGCGCGGGTTTGAGTAGATGCAAAGAAACTGTATCGGAATATGACGCACTGCCGTCCCCGAGTCCACAGCGTATCCCTAGGTTTGTCCGTTTCTCAGCGGACGTCACAGGTTCCAAACAGAGAATGTTCTCAAAATATAGCTGGCTGAGCGTAGAATAGGGGTGTATGTAACTGAAGACAGGTCAGAAACACGCTCGTTCTACACGGACGCGTGACGTACACGTTAATCTCGCTAGACGGGTCTAGCCAGATGTCCTTCAAGTTTTCCGTGCCAAGGAAGGCCAGGCTGGGGCGACCGCGCATAGATTCCAGGGCCAGAGCAAGAGGGTTTTCGAGGAGGTTGTCTGACCTCGAGGTAATGTCGGCGACAAAGCTCAAACCGTCGAGTAGCAAGTGTGAGTCGGGCAGGGCAAGTGCACCACGGTAGAGAAGACGATGGCTAGAGGCGGCTCCGGCGACAGCCGACTTGCTAGACGATGCCATAGCGTTGCTGTCGGAAGTAGTCATGGTCAAAATAGCGCGCAACACATCCACAGAGGTGTGCGAGGGATGGACAGAGGATGTGGCAGAGGTGTTGGTTCAAATACGGGGGCGCCTATCCATCCGCAAATGGGTCCGGCTCACGTGATACGACAATAGGTGGTTTACTTGCACCACAGCGATGGCTCGAAACCCACTGGATGCCCTCATGCGGCGCAAAGCTCATGTCTACTGCGATCATCTCGAAGTCACCAGTGTCGCTGACCTACCAGCAGCCGGCGTCCATTTGCCACGTGGCTGCCACAAAGGTCTCGGCGATCAAAGAGTTGAAAGTCCGCTTATACCACGTCACCGACGTGTCCCAGGCTTGGACTGACCTCCGCCTGCTCGTCGCTGCACGGCAACCAGCACCAAAATGAGAGCACTGAGCTCGCTGCTGCTGCTTGCGGCGGTACCGCTTGCTCTTGCTGTAAAGACCGAAGACTTCAAAACATGCAGTCAGGCTGCGTTTTGTCGCCGTGGCAAGGCCCTCGCCCAACGTGCGGGGGACAACCCGGACTGGAAGTCTCCATACTCGGTCGATCCCAGCTCCCTCTCCATTTCCTCCGACAAGGCTGCCTTTACTGCGGCTGTCAAGTCATCACTATACCCCGAAATCAACTTTGGACTCGATGTGCGCGTGCACAAAGACGGCGTAGTCCGCGTGCGCATGGACGAGGTCAACGGCAAGGGCAAGCGCTACGACGAGACTGCGTCCTGGGCACTGCTGTCCGAACCCGAGATTAGCAAGGACATCCAGTGGACTGTCGGCAAGAAGGAAGTCACAGCGACATACGGCCCCAAGACTGACATGGTTGAGGTTACGATTACCTTTGACCCGCTCGTCGTCTCGCTTTCGCGCAATGGTCGTTCTGAGGTCGTACTGAACGGCCTAGGACTGCTTCACATGGAACACTTCCGCACCAAGGAGGAGCCCAAGCCTGCCCCGGAGGCTGTTGAGGGCGCCGACAGCGCGCAGACTGTCATGGAGGTGCCTAACCCACGTGCTTGGTTCGAGGGCGAGGAGGAAGATGGCTACTGGGAAGAAACATGGAAGAGCTGGACGGACTCAAAGCCAAAGGGTACGTTGCAGGCTCCCACTTGTGATGATTTCCGCTGACGCGACACACAAACAGGCCCTCAGATGCTCTCCATTGACATCAGCTTCCCGAACCATGGCCATGTCTACGGCATTCCTCAACACGCCACTCGCCTCTCACTCCCCACGACTTCCGGCCAAGACTCCTACTACAACGAGCCTTACCGACTGTGGAACTCCGATGTCTTCGAATATCTCGCCGACTCAACCATGTCGCTGTACGGCTCCATTCCGGTCATGTATGCGCACTCGAAGGAGTCGACCGTGGGCATCTTCAACGCCATCGCTTCCGACACCTTCATTGACGTCTCGCACCCTGACCCACACTCCTCGTACACGCACTGGATCTCCGAGAGCGGTATCCTAGACATCTTCATCCTGCCCGGCCCCAAGCCCGCGGATATCTTCAAGCAGTACACGGGCCTGACCGGTACTCAGGCGCTCCCGCCCCACTGGTCAATCGCATACCACCAGTGCAGGTGGAACTACGTCAGCTCCGACGATGTGCGTACCGTCCAGAAGCGCTTTGACGAGGAGGACATGCCCGTGGATGTCTTCTGGCTCGATATCGAATACGCCGAAGAGCACAAGTACTTCATCTGGGATAAGAAGAACTTCCCGGACCCCGTCGACATGGTCAACGATGTTGCTGCTGTCGCACGCAAGGTATGTATTCCGGCCTGTGCAATAGCCACGCGCTCACCTCGAGGCTCTGTTGCAGATGGTCGTCATCGTCGACCCGCACTTGAAGCGTGTGCACTCGTACCCTGTGTACAAGGAGGCTCAGGAACTCGACGTCCTGGCCAAGATTAAGGACGGAAAGAGCGAGTATGAGGGCTGGTGCTGGAGTGGCAGCAGTGCTTGGGTCGACTTCTTCAACCCTGCGAGTTGGGACTGGTGGAAAGGCCTCTTCAAGACTGTCCAGAGCTCACCTGACAAGTTTGCCTGGATTGAGAGTACGACTGACGTGCACATCTGGAACGACATGAACGAGGTCAGTTGCCGAGGTTTGTGCCTGGTTGTGTGCTTACACACTTCCATAGCCCGCCATTTTCAACGGCCCCGAGATTAGCATGCCGCGGGACAACATCCACTACGGCGGCTGGGAACACCGTGACCTGCACAACCTGAACGGCATGCTCTTCGTACGTGCATGAGTGTTGAAATCGGCCCGCATATACTCATGAACTGCAGCACAACCAAACTTCACAAGCTGTCCGCGCACGCACCGACCCTCCGATGCGTCCCTTCGTCCTCACCCGGTCGTTCTTTGCTGGCTCACAGCGCTTCGGTGCTATGTGGACTGGCGACAACCTCGGTACCTGGGAGCACATGGCCGTCGGCATCAAGATGGTACTTTCGCTGAACATTGCCGGATTCACCTTCTCCGGATGTGAGTCACCGTCTCTTCTCTAGTTCGATTCTTGCTGACCCGCACGCACAGCGGACGTCGGCGGCTTCTTCGGAAATCCCGAGCCCGAGATGCTCGTGCGGTGGTACCACGTCGGCGCGTTCACGCCCTTCTTCCGCGCGCACGCGCACATCGACACGAAGCGCCGCGAGCCGTTCCTCCTCGACGAGCCGTACAAGAGCATCGTGCGAGACATCCTGCGCCTCCGCTACAGTATGCTCCCCATCTGGTACACCGCGTTCCACGAGTCGAGCGTGAACGGCATGCCCGTTGTCCGCCCGCACTTTGTCGTCTTCCCCGAGGATGAGGCCGGCTTCGCCATTGACGACCAGTACTTTGTGGGCGGCTCAGGTCTGCTCGTCAAGCCTGTCACCGAGAAAGGGGCCAGCGAGGCTCAGGTGTACTTGCCCGAGGATCAGGTGCGTGTTGAATTCCACCAACAAACTAGTGACTGACTGTCTCTCCAGGTCTACTATGACTACTTCTCAAAACACACTTACCGTGGCGCCGCAAAGGGCAAGAACGTCACCGTCCCTGCACCGCTCGACAAGGTCCCGCTCCTCATCCGCGGCGGCTCCATCCTCCCGACGCGCGAGCGCCCGCGGCGGTCGTCGCCACTCATGAAGCGCGATCCCTTCACACTCACCGTCGCGCTCAGCAAGGATGGCGGCGCGCGGGGCGAGCTGTACCTCGACGACGGCGAGAGCTATGCGCACGAGTCTGGCGCGCTCGTCTGGCGCGAGTTCACTGCGGCGCGGCGCGGCAAGGCGACGCACATCACGAGCGCAGACCTCGCCGCGCTGAAGCCCGCCGAGGCCGTCGACCGTGCCGCGCTCGCGGTGTACGACGCGGAGAACGCATTCGCGAGCGATGTGCGCGCCGTCCGCGTCGAGAAGCTCGTCGTGCTCGGCCTCGAGAAGAAGCCCGCACGTGTGACGCTTGGCGGCGCGGACCTTGACTGGGAGTTCGTGTCCGGCGTCGCGAGCGGCGCCAGCAAGGAGGGCGTGGCCTCGCGCTTGGTCATCAAGAACCCCATCGCCAGCATCACTGGTGACTGGGAGATCGTCATACAGTAGAAGTGTGCTCGCACGGCCCCGTGCGTTGCTGTGTCATTACGAAGATTGTATATAGGATCGTTCTCTATCTCGATACAGGATATGCTAGAACGGGCTGGGCATCCTCCACGCTGAAGAACTGAAGCTGCAGAAGCGACCCCGCACTGTCGGAGCTGGGCTGGACTATATGGAGAAGCCCAGCCAGGTCCAAACCTTGTGGCTTGTGGACGTGCGTCCCTGTCGTTCGGAGACCCCTATCCCCAGGTTCGTACTGCGCGCCGTGACGGAGAGTGCGCTTTCTCGATCGTGAAACTGGACCTGTTTCATCTGCAGGAGTTCAGGAGGAATGACCGCGCTTCAAATGAATGCAATTACTACTATGAGTGCCCTCAAATGACGCTGCCATGTCGACGTGAGTGCGCCGAGCTAGGTGCTCACACGCGGTAAGGCCGTGAGGACTGAGCGAGTCGTCGGAGGAGGGCAGGCAGAACACGGAAATGGCGGGCCGAGGCCCCTAAGCGGGCCAGCGGGGCCAGCTGACGAGGTGATCAGGCCTCATCAGATAGGCTCAGACGCGACGGAATCGACGGAACCAGCGCATGAGACGTCGCCGGCGGGCGATATAAAGTCGCGGCAGCCGGCTCGTGCTGGGGGACGCGCATTGCAGCCAGCCCGCCCACACGCGCCCGCAGGTGACGGTCCAGAACCAGGCCCCAGAGGACGCACGAGCATCCCCACACGCAACATACACACACCTACACACACCTCGAGATGGCACCGCCGACGGAGATCATCGACCTGAGCCAGCCGCTCGTGAACGGCAAGGTGTACGCCTGCGACGGGCACCCCGCGTTCAACGCGTGCTGCATCTCACACGTCGGCGACGGTGCGTTCGCGACGGTGCACAGCCTCTCGCTCGCGACGCACACGGGCACGCATGTTGACGCGCCGTACCACTTCTTCGCGGACGGCGCGCGTGTCGACGCGCTCGACCTCGCGCTGCTCACCGCCGCGCCCGCCGTCGTCGCGGACCTGCGCGCCAAGGGCCCGCGCGCGAAGATCACGTGGGACGACCTCCGCCCGTACGCAGCCCGCATGCAGCGCGGCGCCGCGCTCGTGCTCTGCACCGGCTGGTCCGCGCACTGGGGCCAGAAGGACTACACCGCGCACCCGTACCTCGACCCCGCCGTCGCGGACCAGCTCCTCGCGACCGGCGTGCGCGTCGTCGCATGCGACATGATGAGTCCCGACCTCGTCACGGACGAGGACGGCGACTGTGGGCTCTTCCACCGTGCGTGGCTCGGCAAGGGCGCGATCATCGTGGAGAACCTGAATGCCGTCGACAAGTTGCTTGCGCTCGACCAGGAGCGGCTCCGCGTCAGCTTCACGCCGCTGAACCTCGTCGACTGCGATGGGAGCCCCGTTCGTGCCGTAGCTTGGGAGGAGAAGTAGCAGAGCGAGGAAGAGAAGCGAAGGAAAGACGGTGGAAATGATGTATTTGTACGCTGGCTGGACTTTTGAGGACTATTGGGTTGACGCACAGGCGAATGTATACCCACGGGGTTCTCTGACTGCAACGTAGGGTATGAGCAACTACTGTATCGATACGCCTTTTTGTAATGCTACGCACCTACAGCTCGCTCTTCCTCCACGCCATAGCCCGCACAGGCGACCCGTCGCACCCTCCAAGCTTGAGCGGCACGAGGCTCACAACCCACTCTCCCTTCTGTATCGCCCCGAGGTTCGTCAGATTTTCTGCGATGACGATGCCAGCGCCCAGCACGACCTTGTGGAACGCGTAGGTGTGTTGTGCCGCCGCGGCCTCGTCCAGAATTGTCTCGTCTGGACTTAGCGTGTCGACGCCGACCAGGCGCACGCCCATCTCGACGATCCGTTGCGCAGCCTCTGCGGAAAGATAGGGATGCTCAAAGTACCTCGGCGTGCCCCAGTGCCTCGACCACCCTGTCCGCAGCAGCAAAATCGCGTCTTTGCGACCCGTCAGCGCGTCCTCGTACTTTGCTATGTCCGCCCACTGGATCACATCCCTATCACGCAGCTCCCGCCCGAGGCCTTCGGCTGTAAGGTCGACCACCACCGCAGGACCAACGAAGGTCGAGAGCGGTATCTCGTCGATCTTCTCCCCGTCTTCGATAAAGTGGTAGGGCGCGTCGACGTGCGTGCCGGAGTGCGAGCCGAGGTTAACACGTTGGACATTCACGCCGTCTGCAGACAGTGTCAGATGGGGCATGAGCTGAACTCAGGGTCGCCGGGGTATATCGTGACATTCGAGTCAAGCGTGTGGGACAGGTCAATGATGTCTGGCATTGGGTGAGGTCGTGGTCGAGGATTAAAATGAGCAAGTCAGTCCTCGGCGTCTCTCACATGCTCACGGACCCCACGTGTTTGGAAGGTGCTGTGTGATACGAGGAAGAGCGGGCTCTCTACGCTCTATTGGCTCGCCCTATGCGTCTCAGGTACATTGCTACTACGTATAGTTCAACGCTGATTCCATGCTTCAGCAAAGATGTTCCTCAGGCAAGGAATAAAAACCCACCGTTGCTTGACCACCATCGTGACGCCTTGACTGACGAAGCCTTTCAACAGCTGGGCCTCTAAGCCCTGGTACAAACCTGAAGGCCCCTCCTTGGCGAGTGCTTCCTCCCATATTGTCAACATTGACACGTCGTCATCCTCTGACTTGCGCGCCAAATTTTGGTTTGCCTCGCGGACGCGCTTTCGATGAATCTGAAGGCGAGTCTTGGCAAGCATCAGCGGGTATAGCAGCCAGGTCGCAACAGCATTTGAAAACGCGGCGCCAACAAAAGAGGATGAGGCGCTAGGTGTCCCGAGCGATGACGCCTTGTTACCGCGTGTTGCTATCTTGCGGTACAGCTGGAAGAGGAATAGTGTAATGGCAGGGTTCAGAGACAGCGGGATGGTAGTTGAGAAACCTGCCCGAGTTATCACTCAGCCCGGCATGAAACCTAGTACCTCCTGGGTGCTTACCTCCCCAGAAGCCCTTCAGCCCCTGCTCGGCATATATTTTCTTGACAGTTGCAAGGACGCCTCGAGGCTCCCCTCTGCGCGCAGCATCCTCTGGATCGCCCTTCTCTGGGTCGAGCTCCCCGCTTTCGTCCTGGCCCTCGGTTTCTGTCTGCAACCGGACGGTAATCACGCTCAACGGCGTTGAAATTGCTCGGCTAGCGACGCCAGCAAGAAATCCGATGCCGAGTTCCTCCGCGACGCTCAGAAGCACCGGTGCCGCCTTCGATGATGGTGGGGGCGAGATGCGTGCCTTGCGTCGGACGAGGACCGTGCGCAGAAAGGCATAGAAGTAAAAGTATAGAAAGCTGCGGGTATCTCAGAGGTATGTTCGCGTGAGTATATGGGGTGTTAGCGTACTTGGAAATTATGGTGGCTGCCGTGTCCGTAGGCAAGCCATCGTATAGCCCACTCCATCCCTCTGTCTCGAGGACATGGCGCAGGGCACGCAGCACACCGGAAAAGCCTGCACTGCCTTTAGTGGATAGCAATGGACGAGGGCAGGAAACACACCTCTGAGCCGTTTGGAGGATGCTGTCTGCAGCCTGGTAGCCACGAGGTCTAGAGGGTATACGATGGCGTTCGCAGTTGCACTGCCGACTGCACCGGAAAACGCCTGGACGAGCGGAGGCAGGGTAGAGGTCATTACCAAGTAGTTCTATTGACTTTGGGTATCCTAGGTGTGCGTACAGCGTGGTGGTTAGAGTAAGAGGTAAAATGTGGTCGATATTCGCGCGGATACTGCCTCCTTCCTGACGTCCTAACCCTGCGCTGGGGTTTCCCCGGACGCGTGACCCGGCCATGTGATTTCCCCGCGTTCGTCCCTGAGGCACCCGACGCGACTCGCTCGGCCGTACCGTAGCCTTATTTCTCTCGATTTCTGCGCATTTTCCACCCCTTTCCGCCTCTCATCTTCGCCTCTCACCTCCACCACAACATGACCATCTACGGACACGGCATCCGCACGCTCGGCGTGCTGGGCTCAGGCCAGATGGGTGCGTGAAAGCGCATACAGCAGCGGCGCGAGGCTAACGGGATCCGCGGGGTTAGGACTGGGCATCGCCTACGTGGCTGCCCTGCGCGCAAAAGTCCCCGTGCTGCTGCATGACCGCTCATCCGTTCAGCTCCAGAAAGGGCTTGCCCTCATGGACAAGCTCCTCGAGAAGGACGTGGTCAAGGCATGTCCGTGTCGTTCTCCAAGGGTCGCGGAGGCACTCATCCGCACCTCCGACGCAGGGTAAGATTAAGGCTGAGGAGGCCAAGGAAGCACGGGATCGGGTCACTGTTGTCCCGCCCGAGAAAGGCCTCGTAGGCCTCCAGGACGTGGACATGGTCGTCGAGGTGCGGGTTCCGTTCTCACCTCCGAATCCAGGTGACCAAGATCAGGGACGCAGGCCGTGTCGGAGTCTCTGCCGCTCAAACAGGCCATCTTCGGACGCCTCGCGGCGGATCTGTCTCCATCGACCATCCTGGCGTCCAACACTTCGTCCATTAGCATCACGAAGATCGCGGCAGCGACAATCCCCGAAGGCCAGTCGGCATCGAGTAAGGAAGGTCTCAAGAGTCCAAGCCGGGTAGTCGGTATGTCTCCTCATCCAAATGCCTGCAATGTCTAGCGGGTGCTGCGGTCCCAAACCCTGGACCCAGAGCAGCCCAGAGCATTGCAATTGCCATCAGTCGCCCTTCGTATGTCACTAACCGTTCCCTACCTTTAGGCCTTCATTTCTTTAACCCCGTACCCGTCATGGTGAGTAAGCTTCACGATCAACCTACAGGCGTATGTGCGCGCAGAAATAGGGTATTTTCCATGGAATTCGGTGTGCGGCCGCCGCGAAGCTGATCATGGCGCGTATACCACGGGACCGGCTCGATCGCAGCCAGACTGTGGGCATTCCTGCACTCCATTTGGAGGCTTCCCGCTCGTTGAGGATGCCAATGGCCCCCTGGGGGTGCACTCCGTATCGCTACGGGCATGGGTGAAACTAACCAGATGAGGGAGAACTTCTGACGTTCACTTCACACTTCCTTCCATGCCCGGTAGGCTATGCACCCTGACGCGCGGCTGCGGGCTGTTCAAGTAGTCGTTTTGGTCTCGAATTGGGTCATGACCCATACAGTTCAGGATGTTTGAATGCCAGGTTCTGTGCGTCCTTCACAGAATTCAGAGGCCGCCGGCTGCACTCGGCTTTCCTCTATATGATTCTATGCGTCATATAACTATCATCAACGTCGTGTTGAACGCATTGCTTACCTGGTTTCCTGCAGAAACTAGTGGAGCTCATTTCTGGTCTGCAAACATCCCAAGAGACGTTGGAGAGAGCAAGGGCGTTTGCTATAGCTTGTGGTAAAGGTGTGTTCATCTTCACGTCACATGTCCTGCGTCACCACGAGATAGGCTCGTTGCGTCTTCGGCACTTCTATCAACGCCTCCCTGTCACCACCTATTTCCTACGTGATAGGCTGACAGGGTTTGCGTTTGTTTGCCCGCGCTTCAGCTCAGACGAATGGCGTTGTCTGAGCATGTACATATCCGGCAATCCAGGGGTTGTACTCCGCCCTGGGATCGCGTTCTTTCCACGCAATGTTGTCCCCGCTTTGCCTGTCCATCTCCCTATATCTCCATCCGATGTTTCATGGCAGCCTCCTGACGCAAGCATTACTCCCACAGAGGTCACAACGTCGCAAGACGTCCCCGGGTTCGTGAGCAATGCCCTTCTGATGCCTTTCATTAACGAGGTATGTACAACGAAGCGTTGTCCATCTCTATGAATCCCTCCGCGGTCTACTGACATGCAATTTCCGCTATCGCCTCACATCAGGCCATCATGTGCTTGGAAAAGGTCGGTGTCTTCACTGCGATCCTCCCTCCTCTGCATTGCTGACTGCCCTCAGGGAGTCGCGACGCGGGACGACATTGACAAGACGCTCAGGCTGGGTATGAACCATCCCATGGGTCCGCTACAGTTAGGTCCGTCCGTCCTCACCTCCGTTCTGCCGTGCCCTTGTTGACTAGTGATCTCGACGAACGTTCAACAGCCGATTTGTAAGTTCTCTTCACCGTGCTTTGCCCGGACGGAGATAGTGACGGATTTGCCTAGCATCGGGCTCGACACCTGCCTTGCGATCCAGCAGACGCTCTACCAGGGCACAGGCGACTCCAAGTACCGCCCGAGCATCCTCCTCGAGCGCATGGTCGACGCCCAGTGGCTGGGTAAGAAGAGCGGTAAAGGGTTCTACGATTACCCCGATGCATGAATGTAGGAAGGGTCGCACCCCGGGGGGCGCGGCTGGTGGGCCCTCCGGTAGTGGAAGGAACCCGCACGTGCCCGCGCCGCACTTTCCTCGCGTGCCCACCAGTGCCCTGCTTCGCCGCCGTGACACGGACCGGACGTATATGTACGTAAGGCTGCTATATCCAGTGCGCAGCGCGCCGCTGCACTGCTGTATTTTATTCGAACGGACGGGAACTGGATCTCATGCCTCTGCCGTTGCGATTACATCTGTATTCCGAAGGCCTGCTGCTCTTCATCCCCTCGGCACCTCCGCCGCAGGCAGCCGTATCTGGGCCCCCGTTGAACCGATCTGGTTGCGCACAGGGCCCACCTGGCCATATGTTTCCAGCGGAGGCTGCACAGCTCGCGGGCACGAGGCCGCGCCCGTCGAGGACACCGTGACCTCTTGCAGCTGCGTCTGCCGAAACATTGGGCTCAGCGACGGCCGTACGGCGAGTTCATATCGCTCCGACATGCTCAGCGTTCCGCTGATGGCACGTCGCCCCGCGCCTCGTGTGCGCGTTCTCCGGTGGTTGGGCCGCTCTGATTGTATTGCGGGCCCAGCAGGACGCGCCTGCCGGGCGATCTTCCCAGTTCCATTGCGAAGAAAATTTCCACCAGGCGCGAGCCGATCGTGCTGGGGCGTGCCTAGGGACGCGCAGCGGCAGCAGCAGCCGGGCAGGCAGCATGCCCCGGTGCGCCTGTGCACTGGGGCCGGCGTCCAACTTGGCCCTCGCCCCTCGGCTGATCGCACTTCCAAAGTATGATGCACCAGGCAGGCGCACGGTGCGTTGCAGCGGCGTGCCGGCTCCCTTGATCTCGCGCGGCGTGAGTTCGCGGTTCGTATAAAGGGCTCGATGGCCAAGTGCAGAGGAGACTCACCAGCCTGCCGGGACACCTGCGCCTGCCTCATCCTCCTGCAGTCCAACCGCAAGAGCGGAACTCAAACGCCACCAAGCCGGCCCCTGCCTTATCCGTTGACTCCCCGCGCCGCCATGTGTGAAGCCGAGTGGTGCGTCCCGCCGCGAAAGCGCTGTGTCAGGCAGCAGTCGCTGACGCTGGTGGCAGCTTTGGAAACTACCACCGCAAGTGCCAGCACTATGTCAAGCTGTACGAATCCGGCGTCATCAAGGACTGCAACAGCCCTCACTGCGGCCTTAGCCAGGCGCACTGCCACACCCAGGGCACATATACAGCCCGCAAGTGCGCATGTCCAACGGTATGCCCCTCCTCCTCCATTCGCGGTGCGGCGCGATACTTACCACGACGCAGACATACAGGGAGAACCGGCGCGTCGTGAACCTCATCCAAGACTGGTGCGACGCGTGCCGCGAGGCCGCATGGGCCAGCCTTGACCCAAACAACGAGCGGCAGTGGTAGCGCGCTACACCGTGACATATATCCGCCAAAGTTTCACCGTCTACTAGTACACATGTATCACTACAGCAATATTTATGGTCATTAACGTGCGTACCACGAAGTTCCTCTTAAAGCGCTGCGCGCCGCTCGCGGTAGAACCGTCCCATCTCTCGCACCGCCTCGCCGAACGTTTCCGCCACAGCGACATTTCGCCCGATCCACTTTGGCAGCTTGTCGCGGATGCGCGGGGCCGCGTAGCGAGTGTCGAGCAGCACGAGCGACGCCCAGTCGCCACGGTGCCGGATCGCACGTCCTGCATCCTGTCAGCACCCATCACAGAGTTCGATTCCGGGGGTGGTAGCGCACCGATACTTTGGTTAACCGCGTTCATGCACATGTTCTCGTACAGTTCTGTGCCCGCGTCCTTCGCGCCTGTGCGCTTGCCGCCGCGCTGCTGCTGCACGCGGTTCACGTACGCCATGCGCTCGCGCAGCTCGGGCGACGCGAGGTTCGCAAACGGGAGCCCGACAATGACGACCGCCCGTGCCAAATCGTCCGCGAAGTTCAGGCCCTCCGAGAGCTTCGCGCCGACGACGGCGAAGAGCAGTGCACCGCGTTTCTTCGCGCCGTCTGCTGGAGTGCCAGCCTGCAGAGTACGTTTCGTCCAGTGTCTGGACAGACATGAGAAAGAGGAGAGCGCGTACTGAGTGTATTTCAGCGGCATACTCGCGCAGGACGGTATCGACGTCCGCGCTCTCTTGCGGCTCAGTAAACACCTAACCAGCGGGATAAACGTCCGTGATTCAGCATAGAATGGAGCGCCAAACCTTTTTCTTGGACTGTAACCGCTGCAGGGCACCGCTCTTCTCCCACACGCCCATGACAGTGTGCAGGAAACCGTACGACGGCACGAATACAACCATCCCCGCAGGCACGACACTCGCAAAGTTGAACAGCACCTGCCCAAGCTCCGCCAGCTGCGCGCATGGATCAGCTCGACGTCGACTCCGCTATCTCACAAGGACAAACGCACCAGCGCGTGGTCGTTCCGGCTCTCGAACTTGAACTGCATCGGGCTCCCGCGCGGGCCCTTCTTCACGACGAGCGTCTGCAGGCTCTGCGCGGGCACGATGTGTCCACAGGAGAACGTCGTCAGGCGCGCGGCTGGCACGGACGGGAAGAGTTGGCTTGTGACGTCGGAGATCTGTCTGGCCCGGTCAGTGGCGGTTCAGATGTGTGGATTGGTGGCGACTCACGGGCGACATCGTGCCCCCGGCGAGGACGACTGCGCGTGCGGCCTGGACGACTTCCTCGAAGTACGTCGCAGGGTTCAGATGCTGGTACTTGATCTCGACCTGATCGCCTGCGAGCGAGAGCGTGACGCGGCCGTCTGGGCCACGGTCTTAGGTGTGATGCCTATTTTACTCCCCCATGAGAAGCACTCACCATCGCTTGCAGCTGTCAGCGCCACGATGAAGTTCTCTACGACGTGCAGCGGCGGCGTCGCAGCGTTCATCTTCGCGAGCTTTGCCAGCCTTTTCGGGTCTGCACCGGCATCGGTCAGCCCACGTTCGTCGATCGCGTGAAGACAGGAAGAAGAGAAAACCAACCCTGCCCCGCAGCCTTCTCCATCGCCTGCACGCAGTACCCAGATATCTTCCGCGCGACCTTGCTCCCGCGCAGGTATTTCTCGATCTCAAGGAGGTTCACGCCCTCGACCTTGCGGCCGAGGCGCGTCATGAGCTCTCCCGATGTCATAACATCTCCAGCCGGCTGCGCAGCGCTCTTTCCCGGGTCACCTGCCGCGCTGTTCTTGTTCGCCGCGTGTGTTGCTTTCCACTCCTCCGCAAACTTCGACAGGGCTTCCAGCAGGGCGACCAACCGACGGAGATGCAGGCTGTGCTCCGTCGTGAGGCGCCCACGGAACTTGGCGAGGTAAATCGATAGTTGGTTTAGAGCAGTCGCAAGTGTGCGTGTCTGTAGCGTGACGGTAGACAATGCGAGGAGCGTCGAGACAAGGTCTATTAGGGCCGCCAATGAGTTGTAGCAAATCAGGTAAAGGAAGATGAAGCGTACTGTGGGCCTCGTCTACGATAATAACTTGGTCTGTAAGGTCGATTCCAAGTGACTCGCGCGCGGTCTTTTGCAGGAGAAGGTTGTAAGGCAGGAGCACCAACTGAAGGCAGGTTCGGAGCAGGGCCAAAATTTCACACATGTGCACTCACTTGAGCTTGCGCAATAGCTCTTCGCGAGCCAAAGTATGGACATGTGCGAGACTCCTGACCGGTCTGTACGAGTGATTCGATGTCTTTCGGGGTGGCCTGACATGAATGAGCTCGGAAACACGCAGCGAAACATCACGTGCATACCAGGATCTGATCACGGAGGTCCAATATACGCGACTCATCGTCTGCAGGAGGCAAGTATGGACATCGTCTGTCTCCCTTCTCTGTACCAAGAATGAGTCCGCGGGAGAGGAAGAGTCCGTCAACCCAGGCGTACCGCTGAGTAGCTGTCTACACGCTTCGTCGAGGTCGGTGCTCTTCCCTTTGAGCTTCTCGTTCACGCACAGTTGCTTGCGCGACGCCAGAGACACGGTTCTGACATCCACCGAACGGTGTTCGTCCTCGTCATCTTCCTCCTCTAACGAACGCTTCCCTGAAGTATGGTCCTTGGTGCTACATCTGGCATCAGGGTCGGGGGCGGCCACGGAGTGAAGTGACACAATGGACGACGGAGATAGGGAAATATTCAACTTGCGTAACTCGTGCAGCACTTGTGAGAGCTGGGAATGCGTGCGAGAGGTGTAATATATCTTGGTACAGGTCGGTTCGGCTTCAGTAGTCTTGGGAATTGAACTAGACTTCGACTTCTCCAATCTGGGGGGAGCGAATGCATGGGTTCGGTAGGTATGGTGAAGTGAACATAATGGACATACTTCTGCATAAGAGCACGAACAGCGGGCGAGATATTATCATTTTCATCTTGCGGAGACGAGCCGTCTACGTTGTCAGGTAGGAACGCAGAGTCTTCGAAGTCTATGCTTCCCAAGTTCTCCTTGTCTGTGTCTGCTTTCTGAGCCCACCCAATGTCAGAGCCGACTCAGGAGTAAGTAACAGACGCGGCGGGCGCACCAGTTTCTTGCGAACTCTTCCTCTTGCAGCCCGTCTTATAATCGCTTCACGCTTCCGCGCCTGAGCGAGGCGTTCTGCATATTCCATCTCCTCGGCCTCCAGTTGTTTCCGCTTGCGTTCCAACGTCTGTTCAAGGACCCAGTCCATGACTGTTGAGAGCCTGTCAGCTACCACACTCCAGATAAACCTCGATCACAGCACCTTGTTGCTCGTCGTGGGCCGAAATTCTGCCTTTCCGCGCTCTGTCCTGTTCATCGCGAAGCCAGGTCAATGACGCACACAGCAGACTCAGAGTCTTGCCCTGTGGACATGTACCATACACGATTTAGAGAAAACGCGTACAAGGCGTCTCAAAAGCAGTACACACCGTGCCTGTCGGGCTTTCTACGACAGTGACGCGTTTGTGCTCAATATTCTCGTACAGATGCTGCATGAGCCCGAGTTGAATGTCGTAGGGCGTGAATGGGAAGGCCGGGAATGTTGAAGGGGTAGGAAGGCTGAGAGACATTACGGTCTGCAGTACAAAAAACAAATACGCGTTTACAACAAGTTGTATGAGGAGAGGAGTGGCGAGAGCAGTGAAAGAAAGAGGTCGACACGCGCTCGACGCGCCACACGGGAAAATCACGTGACCACGCCGCGTTACTATAGACGCGCATCGCTGGCTTTCTCTCCACGACTTTTCGCACAAAATTAATGGTCTAAATTGGGTCGGGATGTTCAACCAGCACCTTTCCAGATACCCCAAGCCGAGTCTGCACATCTCAAATGGTCTTTCACAACCTTGCTTTCGACAGGCCTCCCTTCTCAGCCTCCGCTTGAGCTTGGTCGCGAAGGGTCCGCCGCAGGATTTTCCCAGACGGACTACAGAAATATGTGAGGATTTACTCGACTAGATGCATAATAGGATGCTCACCTCTTTGGGATAGAATCGACGACGACGACGCCTGGTCAACGGACAGCGTCAGTTGTCGGTGGTGCACCTCCTGATGACCGTGCCAACTCACCGCCTCTGAGTCGCTTGTAATGCGCCACGCGCTCGCTCACCCACAACGCGACGGCCTTGGCAAACTCTGAATTGTCCATGGGGGTTGCGGCTGCGGACCGCACGACATACGCTCTGCATGCATATGATCAGGCCCCAGTCATCAATACCGGGTGACTGGTATGCATACCTCGGGAGCTCAGTCGCTTCAGCTTCAGACGTCACACCCACTACTCCTGCGTCAATTATATCCGGATGCTCCAGAAGCACGCTCTCCAGCTCGGCAGGCGCAACTGTGCAGCATACAGCCATCAGCGCTGCATTTTACGCACAAAAACAAAGCGTACCTTGGAATCCCTGCAACGCACAGGCGTCAGCTTTATCCTGGCAAGAGCCATACATACCGCACCTTATACTTGATCAGCTCCTTCTTCCGGTCGATTACCGCAAAGTACCCTTCATCGTCGCGTAGGAGTACGTCGCCTGTCTTGAACCACCCGTCCGGAGTCTTCGCCGCCCGCGTCGCCTCCTCATTGCGCAGGTAGCCCTTGAACATGCACGGTCCCCGAAGCCATAGTTCGCCTGGCACGCCTGGCCCCACATCTTTCCCGTCATCGTCCACGAGCCTTGCCTCGAGATGGGGCATGAGCACTCCGATCGTTCCCGCTTTGCGCAGCCAGTCCCTGAGGGGCTGGTAGAAGCCCATAGACTCAGTCAAGCCGTACCCTGCACGGAACGAATGAGATTTTGATGTGGGGAAGATGGAGAATTCGCACCTTGGATGATGCCCACGTCTGCGCCGAGGCTCTGCAGCCGATTCGACAGCGCCTTCAGTAGCGACATGCTCAGCGGAGCGGCACCGCTCATCATATATTCGAGCGACCGGATGTCGAAGTTCGATAATGCTGTCACAGGTCAGCAAGTAGCTTCTGAACGATGGCACTGGCCCACCTACCAGGATGGTGCAACAACACGAGCAAGATCGGCGGCACAACGCAGACATGGGTCACCTTGTACCTCTCGACGTTCTCGCAGAACCGCGTTGGCTCAAATCCGGGCATGACCACGACCGGCACGCCGCGGAAGAACTCTGCGAGCTGCACCTGCACGATCCCTGCCGCCGCGTCTCAGCCAACGCTCGCACGGCCACCCCACCGCACGGCTCACCGAAGATATGATAGAACGGGACCATCCCGAGTGCTCGTGGCGCAGACGAGCGCAACGGTGGATAACAGGCGCTATTCGACGTCAGGCCAGACACGATTCCGCGGTGGGTGCACTGTCCGCGATATATCATCAGCGCTGGTCAGGTACCTTGGAGTGGGAATAATCACCTCGACACCCTTGGGCTTGCCAGTCGTACCGGACGAATAGCACAAGATCACAGTTTCATGCGCCTGCGCGCCCTTAAATTTCTCTTCCTCAGAGGTTCCCATTCCGAGCAAATCGGACATGCAAACGAAGTCAGTGGGGCCGTTCTGCTTGCTGCCTGGAAACCAGTCCATCGTGATGATCCTCCGCCGCGCCTCCGTCAAGTCCACGTCGAGAAGCGTGAACATCTCGAGCACACTCGGGATGAGGTCTGGGTGCACGATCGCCGCGGTGGCACGGCAGTCCGCCCACTGGTTCGCCAACTCGCGCGGCGTCTGCGCGGGGCTCGCCAGCGCGAGGCAGAGCCCCGCCGCGATGCCCGCCATCATCGCGACCGGGAACGCGAGGCAGTTCGGCGCGAGGACGAGGACGACCGCGCCGCGGGCGAGGGGAACGCCGCCTATGCGCGCGAACGCGTGACGGAGCCCGTGCGCGAGCGCGAGGCTGAGCTCGCGCAGCTCGCCGCGCGTGACGACGGCGCCGGTCGGCGCATCGATGAACGCGGCGGCGTGTGGAGCGTACGCGTCGAAGCGCGTGCGGAAGAGGAACGTCCAGAGCGACTCGTCCGGGAACGGCTGCGCGGGCAGCGGCGAGGTGTAGACGGTCATGGCGGTGGCGCACGGTTCGCGGGCGCGGTTGGGCAGGGCAGGGTGCGCTGGATCGCCGGACCCTGAGGTATATATCCCCTGCGGCGCCCCCGTGCGAAGCTCGGGCGAGGCACACTGGCATAATGCCGCACGTGAAGGACGTAAACCCTTCGCGAAGCGTGGGCTAGCCCGTTTGGTCAGTGTTGTTCTCACTGGCTCGGCCCTGGTGATGTCCCCGGCGTGTCGGCGGCCAGGCGACCCCGAATGGAAGGTGTGCAAGATGGGACTACGCGACCCGCCTCAGTTAGGCATAGGTGGTGTCAGCCGCTCATCTTGCCTACCTACATGGGGCGCTGACCTTTGTGGCTCATGCATCAGCGTAGATATTGAACACCAGCGATCCCAACTTCGAACCGCGCGAACGGCGTACACTAGGCATTATTGCGACACGTATGCATCACCGATAGCCTAGTTTCTTTCCCAACCCTGAGTTTGTCGAGGCACAGGACATGATGTCTCTGGTTTTGGTCTTGTGTATGTTCAGCGACATCCGAAGCGTCACTCGCGTGGCGCCACAACGCGCTTGCGCTTGTCTCGCCAGGTCCATGCACCAGCCGATCAGCTGTTCCCACGCCTCTCGTAAGCGGCGCCGAGGCCTTACGTGCTCCATCGCGCGACGGCGACAGCCTCGACGTTCACCGCGCAGAGCCCCGAGATCAACGCAAACTTACAGACAGTCGGGATCCCCTGCGCTGAGGAGCCGGCGGCAGCCTCATCCTGCCCAACGATCGCCAGATTTGCCTCGTTTCCGCGACGACCAGCCTCGCTTCGCTTCGCGTACAGGAGCAAGGAGGCGATCTAGAATGGAGGGCCCCGCACGCGATAATCGATGTCGCACATCCGCAAGGCCTTGCTGCAGCGGCACAGCCCGCGGGGAGAGGCTGGCGGAGTGCCCCGGTCGCCCATATAGCAGCGGGCCCCCGCCCCCACCACGACCAGACGCACGCCACATAACAACAAGCACACGGACATATCAAGCAACCTCAAGACAATGCCTCAAGACGGCAACGCCCTGCGCCTGCGCCGCCGCCCGGGCCCCCGCGCGAGCTGGCCGGCCGCAGGTATATCAGACGCACTGCGCAGCCTGCCGCTGCCCCTCTCGTTCTCGCAAGGCAAGCCCTGCCCACCCATGTCTGCGCCCCGCCGCCACACTCACGCTGACCGCGCGCCAGCCGGCACGCACTTCTCGTCGTCCGCGTCAGCCTCCGCGTCCTCAGAGGCGTCGTGGTCCGCGAGCGAGTGCACGGACCAGTCGTCCGACAGCGAAAGCGTGGCGCACTCGCGCGAGAGTTCGCTCGCAGACGATGAGGGCGAATCGTACGTCCTGTCAGCCGATGGCGATGCTTCGCCCCCGCACTCGCCGCATGGCCGCCGCACGCCCGAGTTCGCCCTGCCGGAGTTGCCTCTGCGCTCTTTCAAGGCACGCCCGCCTAGCCACCGCAAACGACCCAGCCAAATTCACGTCATGACCGGCCTCGTCGTAAGCACCCTAAATATGACGCCATGCATCTGGAGGCTGACAGAATTGTGGTTCTGCTAGCCAGCCAAAGATAACAAAGCAGCTGGTACATCCAACGTGACCAAACCGACAGAGGATACCAGCTCCCCGATTTCGCCCACCACCGACTGGGACAACTTCGTCGAGTTGTTCAAGAGCGCGAGAACATCACTGGGACCTACTGATGCGATATCCGTGGCACTCAGCTCTCCGTCAAGGCGACCTGTCAAGGCGACTCATTCACGTAAGAGCTCGCGTGCGACCACCAGCACGCAGGATGACTCGGATTCATCTGTCGACGAAGACAGAGAGCGAGAGGAGACGCTCCGCAAGGCTGAGGAGTATTTCTTCAGCGGTCGTTCCTCTCATGAGGGCGTCGTCCCGTAACGATGTAGCACTGGTGCACGTGAAACCACAAGGACAACTGTAGCCAATAGGAAGGTAGCATATATAATATATTTCGAAGCGAAGGCCATGGTCATATGATGATGATCAAGTTAACAACAGGACGTCCCCAAGTGTGATTAGAGGTAAAGATTCCACGAGGGTAGAGTAGGTTTCAGCGAATGCCTATCGAAGATTCCCGTCCCGTAAGCAGCGAGGATGAACTCTATTACTCCAAGACTGCTTACAATAGGCCTCTACTAGTGTCTCTACAATCCCGCCCTCCCCCTTTCCTCCCAGCATTGAGGATATTCTTGACGCGGCACAGCGGCCTGTGAGGGTGATCAGCTGTGGAGGGTCGAGAATGAAGGTGCAGGCGTACCGAGTTATAGGACCATGCAAGCTGATGGACACCGACAGGCCTGTGCGGGAACCCCGCCGACTACTGCAACCAGGATCGACTCGGCAAAGCCGAGGTTCCCAGAAGGGTCGTCGGAAGGGCTAGCGATACCTGCCAGCCGCGCACAGCTCCAGCTGTCAATGCCCGGTCCGAGATCGTCGCTTCTCTGAGCGGTGAGTTACGGTAATGATGCATTGCTCGACGCCCGATGAGCAGAGGTCATCGTCGCGGAGTCGCTGCTGCAGGAGAGAGCTCGGTTAGGTCGACGACGCTGAGAGATGGCGTGCGAGACTCACCGAGAGCGTCGCGCATTGTCGCTGGTCCGGTGCCACCGACAGGCCTGCATGGGAACCCCGTCGACAACAGCGGCCAGGCTCGACTCGGCAGTGCCGAGGTTTCCGACCGCGTCGTCGACGAGGCTAGCGGTACCTGCCAGCCACATGCAGCTCCTGCTGCCGGTGCCCGGCCCTCGTGGTATGTCGTGGTAGTGGTAGCGGTGTTTGTTGTCGTCGACGGCCTTGCTCCATGATGAGAGAGTAAAGAAGTGGTGAGGAGCGAGGGTGGTTGTGGCGGTCGAGGGAAGAGGTTGATGGGATGGAAGGGCGAGGGGGGCGGGCTATTTATGCGTTTCTGGAGGGAGGCTGGCAAGGCGTCACGTTATCCACTTGTTGACAGGAATCCGGCCGGCGAGGACACCGAGAGAGGGGTTCCTCGGACCCTCGGGATGGTGTGTTAGGGGAGCAGTTCTTCAGCATCTTCCGTCCGTTCGACCTCAGGTTACCTTTGCGACAACATGAGTACCGCTTTCTTCTGATTTTTGGCTACTCGCAGGTCATCTCGGGTCAAAATAACAAGAACACAGATGATTTGCAATACCTCGCTGCCTCCGTTGGCGGATGGCCCGGCGCCGGAGGGCGTCGAAGAGCTCGCGAAGCATCGGCCTCCTCGTCCCAAACCAGAACACCTTCCAAATCCGGACATCGTGAGATTAGACGCCTGGAGGTTGACCACGAACCACGACGTCCCCGAGCTTGGTCGTGGGCAGTTCAAGAGTTAAAGCATGTCCCGCGCCTCATGCATGGGTATCATGACTCTGCCTTGATGCTTTACTCGAGCCGAAGGTGCCAAGCTCATGTAGTACAGCCGAACAGTGCTGCTGAAGAGTGTCTGTCGCGACTTGGGTACGCCTTCCTCGGAGCCGTGGATAGGATATTAAGGATGTCTATACAAGTATGAGCCGCTATGACACTTAGAACCACTTGCCACCCATGAGCTTCCACAACCGGTCGCGGACCGTGTTCTTCATCTCCTCCTCCTTCGCAGCCTTCTCCTCCTGCTCCAACTTGATCTGCTCCTTGGCCTTGGGCGTGAGCGGCATGAGCTCTGCTGGCAGAGGCTTCTGAGCATTTTGGCGGGCAAGTGCGAGCAGCCGCTCGCGCCGCTTCGATATGCGGGGCTGTACCGGCTGTGCAGGCGTGGGCTCCGGCTCGGGTTCAGGTTCAGGTGCGGGCTCAGGCTCCGCCTCCGCCGCGGGAGCAACCTCGACAACTGGTGTCGCCTCAACAACAGGCTTCTCGGAGGCCTCAGCTGCGGCTTTGGCAGCAGCCGCCGCCTTACGGGCTTCTTCGCGCTCCCGCCGCTCGGCCTCAATGGTGGGCGCCCACTGACTGATAATAGCGTCCATGTGCTTGCGCACAAAGACGGGCTCCGGGGGCGGCGGAGGGTTAAAGACCGCATCCTCTTCCGACTGAGGCTGTGGCGGCGGCGGCGGTTGGTAGAAGCCTCCCCACTCAGCGAAAGCCTTGTGCACGATGTTTTTCTTGAATCCGGTGAGCGTGAACGTCACTTCTGGTTGCGGCAGCCTCGTTGCTGAGAGAAATGAGACGCGCATACAAGAAGATGCAATGTGTGCACGCACCACTGCGCTCAATCCAGACAGCAATAGTGCGCGTCGTCGGTTTTTCCTCGCCACTGTCGGACTCGGCCGCAGTTTCGGCTGCCATCTGAGCGGGAATGCTGACCTCCGGCTGAACCTCGTGTTCGACCTTGCTTTCAGGGCTAAGAAGATCGCCAATGTCTTGCAGACCATTGCCACCTGGAGGTGCACGCTCGAAAATAGGGATCTCGAGCTGTATTTGCAGGCGACCAAGCGGAATCATTTCCAACGAATCCTCGTCCTCCAACTCGGCGAAGAAGAATGGTTGGTACATGTCCTTGACTTCTTGATCCTACAGTATGCTGAGTCTCCAAAGCGGCGTATTAGGGCACACACACGCACCCTCAGGAATTGGTACCACCGGAGCCTTCCGTACCTCCGTTCAAGTCCTCGCACAATCGCGTATGCCTCCGGAGTGGAAGTGATGCCATTCCATGGGCGAACGTACAGCACCTTCTTCTTCTTAGCCGCAAGTCTGTGAGCGGCAGCGGGGTCCTCCGATGCAGTAGCCTTGCTCGACCACATCCCTTCAACGTCTGTGGACATAGTCCTCCGCGTGCCACGGAGCAGAGCGTTCCTGCCGGCGGACCGGGCGGCCTGAGACAGCATTTTAGGCGGGTAGTCCGCGAGGACGGGCTATGCGACCGTGTCCGGTGGGCCTGTGGGCGATGGGATGCGCAACACGCGCAGAGTGCACACCGGGATCGGGATGAGGGGGAAAGAGCAAAAGGCGCGCTGTGTCCATTTCGGGATGCCCGACATATCTTGTTGTCACGTGCCCACCGAGCCAATCTGGAGGGCGCTGTATCAAATCAGGCAATGATGCGCCATGGGCGTCTCCCGAAATCTGGATTTCACGCAGTCCTCGTCTGCGTATGCAGGACCTCTCCTCCTCCTCCTCTTCCTCCGCTCTGTACCGTCCCATTCGCTCAAGCTGTCTCCGTCAAAATTAGCGAAGCTTGTCTCTAAAGACTCCGCTTCCCGTGCGATGGGGAAGTCGGACATCGAGTCCTGGATCGCGTCCACTTCGGCCTCGTCGCCCGCAGAGGATCGCGAAAATCCAAGCGGAAATAGCGTTCCTGGCTGGCGCAGGGATCTTGTTGTGAATGACTGGCAAGGCGCTCTTTCTGCTGCCCGCAGGCTGCTCTTGACCAGCAGCACGAAAATCCGGACGCAGTTCCTGCAGGATGAGCTGCTGTACATTGCTCGCAACTGTGGTGCGTACCATGCCTCTGTCCCTGGGGTCCCTATACTGAACATCATATCGGCAGACCTCACTTTGAGCCAGACATTAGAGATCTTCCAGCTGTTGACTCTGACGTACTCGCGATATGTCGATGCACCTTCACGAGAAGCCGTCGAAGCGGTCGGTGTCGAACTCGTGCGCCGGGATGAACTACGCGGCACGCCGGAAGGGGAACCAGATGCTGAACGGATGGGCGTCGCGGAACAAATTGTTGGCTGGTTGACACAGGAAGTGGACCGTATGGCAAAGCGTCCAAGGTGCGTGATACTTGCGCCTAGTTCCAAGAGAGTAGCTCATGTCAAGCACGATGCAGCGCGTACCCGCCCGCGGATATGCTTGTTCTTTTGAGTTGGTGCACTGGCATATATTCCGTGTGTGCTGAACACAACCCCCATTTTGCTTCGTCTGTCACATGGAGCCCGCTACTGGGTAGCATGGCTGCGCTACTTGATCTCATTATCGACAAGGCAAACCGCGCGAAGCCGTCTGTGCAGAAGGGCGCACTCGTCCGTGCGCGCCGTGCGCTCCGCTCGGTGCGTTAATCACACACTCCTTGCATCCTAGACGCGAGGTGACGGTTTCTCTGGCAGAGCCCTAGAGACATTCCTGCTGTCATCAAGACATTGATTGCCCGTGCAAAGGGCCACGGCAACCCTCTCCACGTTGTACCGCTTCTCGGTGTAGCTGTCGACGTCAAGCTCAGGCTCAAGAATGTCAAAGACGAGAGCTTGAAGAAAGTAGACGCCGAGCTGAAGGTACTATACTTCACACTTAAGCTTGAGTTGTTCGGCTAATTCATCTCTTCTTGGGCAGTCGGACATTATTGCGTTCTACAACGCTTCTGTGCTCATGTCAAGGACAGCCGTTCCGCCGCATGTCCGCGTACGTACAGACCTGACGCCTCGCATTGAGTAGTATTGACCAGAATGATCCAGACTGCTCTGCACGGGTTCATAGAAAGTTCTGTAGATGAGAAGGACCTAGAGGAGGTTATCCTCCCGCAGATGGAAAAGGCACTGCTCAGGTCACCCGAGATCGCTCTCAGTGGTACGTTCCTGGGCTTTACTCAGAGTGCATCTCATCTTATTCATGATCTCTAGTCATCGCGGAGTTCTTCGAGGCATATTCCCAACCTGTAAATAGCGCGACGTTCAAGCGGACGCTCACTGCCACCGTAAACAGCGCCAAGTCTTCCAACGCTGTGGTTCGCAATGGAGCCATCCAACTCTTCAAGACGGTCGTGTCGAAGACAAGCGAAGGGTCAGACCTGAAACTTGCTCTCGACGAATTGTTGACTCTTCCGCGCTCGGGGAAGACTGCCGGAGCTGATCATCGCGTTGCCCTCTATACCATGCTGGGCTACCTCCCGCCATCCCAGGAAGTTTCGCCCACTCTCATCGAGGCAGGACCTGCACTGCTGACCAAGGAAACTCATGACGGCGCGATTTCTGTCCTCGCCCTGTCTCTCGCGAGGCACATCGTCTTCTGCCTGCGCGAGAATATCGCACTGCCAGCGGCCACGCAGACAGCAATTGCGAAGGATATGAACTCGACGAAGCCCCCAATCCGTCGTGCTTTCTCGGCTCTAGTTGGCAACGTCTTCTGGGATCTGCGCAACCTGTCGACTCAAGCGGCGCTTGACTTCGCCAAAGCTGTCCTGCCCTCACTGGAGTCTTCTATCAAGACCGTCGCCGCAAGCCCTGCGGCGCCACCAGCTGGGCCATTGGAAGGTTATATCGCGGCGGCACTCCTGCTCGGACCTTACCACCGGAGCGGCAAATTCGGTAGATATCCTGTCGTATTTTCTGTTGCATGACACATTTCTAAAATCAATTCTCTCGGTTGCTGGTCTTGATTGGTATTGCAGAAGACTCCATCAGCCGTAATGCGACTCTGCAGTCGCTGCTCACTGCGGGTGCGAAGCCGTCTTTCTTGCTGTGGGAGAAGGTCTACCAGAAGCTCGCCGAGCCGGAGGACCAGGCTTGGCTTCTGCGTGCCGGAGAAGCGGTTCTGTCGTACTACAAGGACGAAATCGTCAAGTCGGAGCAGATCAGGTACGTGTCGTGCATTTGCCCATCGTTCGCGGCTTATGAATATTTGTGCAGCGCGATGGTAGGAAACCTTTTCCTGCACCTCGCAGTCGACGGCTCCTCCGTCGAAATCCGGCGTCTTGTTATTGCCTCGATGAACGCGCAAGCCCCGGAGCTCCCCGAGGCGATCAACCGCATCGTGACCGCCGCTCTTAAGGCGTACCTCGTCAAGGACAACGCGCCAGCGAAGGGTGCCAGCGGCGAGGAGACAGAGACGAAGGCTGTGAGCAAGGAAGGGCGCCTGTGCGCGTTCCTCATCTCATGCGCTGCTGTTGGCCAAGACGTAGACCCTGCCATTCGCGAGAAGCTTGTTCTGGACCTGCTTGTGGTAAGCTACCACCCTGCAATCGGTACGTCTACTCAGTCGGTCCTGCAGAGATGTACTGAACTGGGATCTTAGTTGGGCAAGGCTCGCGCCTTCCGTGGATTGAGCTCTGTCAGGCCGCGGGCGTCGACCCACACGACGTTGTGACCAAGCACTGGGAGCAAATTCTGCCACAGTTGATCGCAGCTTCAGAGGTACAATCCGCATCTTGTCCGAGGAACCATCCGAGCTGACACACGGCCTAGTCAACGTCACTCGGCTTCGTTGAAGCGAGCTATCGTGCCGTGACGACCCTTTCTTTCGTCGCTCCTGAGACTGTCATTCCCCAGATCATAGATCACCTGCGTCGTGATATCGATGCGCATGCGTTGGGCGGTCTGACAGAGGAGGATCTCGCCATTTGGGCCACTCCTGAGGGGACCACGTATGTTGATGGTGAGAATCCTAGTGCTTAGCTCTCGCGCTCTACTGACGATTCGCGGTAGTATTGGCCAACAAGAAGACCGACGAGCCTGTCAAGAAGGGCAAGGGCTACAAGGACGCACAGTGGGAGGCTGAGGTTCGGAAGTCGCTCGCAAACAAGAAGCAGGCTTCGACAGGCACCCTGTCAAAGCAAGACCAGGCTCTCGTAAATGCCCAACTTGAGAAAGAAGCTGTTATCCGCAAGAGGGTCCAGGGCCTCAAGGCTCGGCTTGAGCGTGGGCTCGCGTTTGTGCGCAGTCTTGTCAAGTCAAACGCAGAGGAGCTCAAGGCTCATGTTTCGGCCCTTGTTGATGTTCTGCTGGGCGGAGCGTTCGGCAATGCAGCTACTGTACTTGCCGGCGAGAACTCTTTCAAGACATATCTGGTTGGTATTTCCCTCTATTCTCTGCGGTGCGTCTGTTCATCAAGTCGTATGCAGGATCTATCGGCATGCTGCTCAGACCGCATCGGTGCCTTCAGCAAGTGGATTGGTGTTGCTACTCTGCGAAGCTTGGAAGTGCCCGGCATCCCGGGAGAGCTGCAGGAAGAGCCGATTAATTGTAAGGCAGTGCTCATTACATTTGTGGACATACCTGACGGTTCTCGGTAGCACTGGTTCTCCGTGTTTTGCACAGACTCCGCTTCCTATCCGAGCAAGTTCCTTTCGACGTCGCGACCTTCTCCTACACGTCGCCTCTTCTGAACCAAATCTTCATCAAAGGCGCGATTGGCTTGACAGAGGACGATGATCCATTGGAGCAGGCGGCACTCGCCCTCGACCTGGTAAAATTCCATACCGGAGAATGTAGGTGATCTAACACACGATCCGGTGACCGGAGAACTGACCATCCAACAGTCTCGCAGGCAGCCTTCCCTCGCAAGCAGACAATGGAGAATCTACTCGTGGTTATTCGCCAGCAACCGAAGTTGGCCAAGGACGCCTCGTCGGCCCTCATCGCTATCGGTCAAGCTGTTCATTCAAGCGTACAGCCGGAGGAGCTCCAGGTCCTGCTTCGAGGAACCCTCATTCAAGAGGTGTACGTTCGCAACGCATGCCTGCAGACTCTTCAGGTATGTGCCCGTCACACGTTTGCCGATATACATACTGAAGCTGTAGTAGCCGTTTGACTTGACAGAGCTTGATTGGTCTTCCGAGTTGTGGATTGCGTGCCACGATGATGACGAGCAGAACGCTCGACTAGCTGAACATCTCTGGGAAGATAACGGCTTGGACGTTCCAGAGAGCTACCTTCAGTCTCTTATGGGCTATCTCGGTATGTATCTCGCTCGATCTTCGGTCACGGTATTGATAAAGATACTTGCAGAACATGAAAACTCGTACGTGAGAGCAGGCGTTGCGGCAGCAATTGCGGACGCGGTGGAACACTGGCCACAATCGATTACCTCGACTGTAAATGTATTGCAGGACTTCTATCGCGAGAAGGTGCGTGGCTCCCGGTATACAAAGACAGCATTCACTGAGGGTGGTACAGGCCAAGATCCTTGCACCGGAGTTCGACCAATATGTATGTCAACTTCTCTGTTTAGTGCGTGACAGGGAGTCTGATTAGTTTATAGGGCATGATCATCGCTAGTACCGTGGACAGAGCAGACCCATGGCCGACTCGTGTTGCCATCGCAAGGACCTTTGAGCTTACGGCCGCGAGCTTTACCCCGGACAACCTGGTGCCGTTCTTCAAGTTCTTGCTCAATGACGAAGCTCTGGGTGACCGTCATCCCGACGTCCGCCGGGGAATGCTTCAAGCAGGCACTGCAGTCATCGATCTGCATGGCCCCGATCGCCTGGCTGAGTTGATTTCCCTCTTCGAGGATTATCTGGCAAGGTCACAGCCGGCGAACGAGACTCAGGACTACATCAAGGAAGCCGTGGTCATTCTGTTTGGTCGTCTTGCGAAGCACTTGGACCCATCTGATCCGCGCGTCTCCAACATTGTCGAGCGGCTCGTCGATGCGCTGAAGACCCCGGCCGAACAAGTACAGATCGCGGTATCCGACTGTCTCTCCCCGTTGGTGAAACAAATGCGCACACCGGTAGAAGATCTTATCAACCGCCTCTTCGAGGACCTTCTGAACGGCCAGAAGTACGCTGTCCGTCGCGGAGCTGCGTACGGTCTTGCCGGAGTCATCAAGGGTGCTGGCATCTCCGCCATGAAAGACTTCAATATTATCGAACGTTTGCGCGCCGCGGCGGAGGACAAGAAGCGTTTCGAGCCTCGTCAAGGAGTCATGTTTGCCTTCGAGACATTCTCCAACGTCCTAGGTCGTCTCTTCGAACCCTACGTCATCCACATCCTGCCAATGTTGTTGAACGCTTTCGGTGACGCCACTAACGACGTTCGCGAGGCTACCTACGACGCCGCGAAGGTCATCATGGCTAACCTCTCCGGGTACGGAGTCAAGACCATTCTGCCTTCTCTCCTGGAGGGTCTCGACGAGAAGCAGTGGCGGACGAAGAAGGGCTCCATCGAGTTGCTGGGTATGATGGCTTACTGTGCCCCACGACAGCTCTCGCAGTCTCTCCCAGTCGTCATTCCTCGTCTGACCGGTGTATTGACGGACTCGCACGCACAAGTCAGGGCTGCTGCAAACAAGAGCTTGAAGCAGTTCGGCGAAGTTATCAGCAACCCAGAAATTCAGTCTCTGGTCCCCGTCTTCCTCAAGGCTATGGTGGACCCTGCCAAAACCTCGAATGCTCTTACAGCGCTTCTCAAGACATCCTTTGCTCACTATATTGATCACTCATCTCTAGCATTGGTACGTCATGTGCCGGTTTGATGTACATTCGGCTAACTGTCGTGTTCAGGTCGTTCCCATCATCGAACGTGGTCTCCGTGAGCGTGGCGCTGATACGAAGAAGAAAGCTGCACAGATCGTCGGCAACTTGGCTTCTCTCACGGACTCCAAAGACTTCGTTCCGTACCTCAAGGAATTGTTGCCTCTGGTACACGTGGTGCTGGTCGATCCAGTTCCGGAAGCTCGTGCGACTGCTGCAAAGGCTCTTGGTACCCTCGTAGAACGCCTTGGCGAAGTCCACTTCCCCGACCTGGTCCCTGGATTGCTCCGTACCCTTAAGACCGACAGCTCCGGCGTCGACCGCCAGGGTGCTGCCCAAGGTCTGTCTGAAGTCCTTGCTGGGCTGGGTATGGAACGCATGGAGGGACTCCTTCCGGATATCATCGCCAACGCGCAATCACCTCGCAGCACCGTCAGGGAAGGTTTCATGTCTCTGCTTGTCTTCCTGCCTGCCACGTTCGGTACTCGCTTCTCGCCACATCTTCCGAAGATCATTGGTCCTATTCTCAGTGGCCTTGCGGACTCGGAGGACTACGTGCGGGAGGCTGCCATGCGTGCTGGTCGTATGATTGTCACAAACTACTCGAGCAAGGCGATCGATCTCTTGTTGCCCGAGCTTGAGCGTGGTATGTTCGATCCTGGTTGGCGTATTCGCGTGAGTCTACTTTCTGCTCGAGCCTTCCACTCTACTAATGTGACTAGCAATCTTCCATCACCCTCGTCGGAGAATTGCTGTTCAAGGTCTCCGGTATCAGCGGCAAGACCGAAATCGAAGAAGACGAAGCAGTCGAAGAGACTGCCCTTGCAGAGACATCTCGCAAGGCCCTCATCGACGTTCTTGGCCAAGAGCGCAGGGATCGGATCTTGTCTGCTCTCTACATGGCTCGGCAAGATGCTGTCAATGTCGTTCGCCAGTCTGCGGGTCACATCTGGAAGGCTCTCGTCCACAACACGCCACGCACCGGTATGTATTCCATACTTTCTGGCATTTGCTCTTCGCGTACTTATCTGTCCTCGCAGTTCGTGAGATCTTGCCTCAGCTCATTACTCAGATCATCTACCTGTTGTCCAGTGAAGAGCTTGACCAGCAAGAGGTAAATCACTCTCGAGCTATATAATAACAGGCAACTGACAGCAGGACACCCCTTAGACTGCTTCACGGACAACTATGGAGCTGTGCCGGAAGTCTGGCGAGAAGATTCTTGGAGAGGTCATCGCCATCCTCCGCGGCAAGGCCGGCTCTACCGATCCACGCGTTCGGGAAGGTGTTTGCTTGACACTCTGCGAGCTGATGTTAGTAGCCAGTCTCCTGCACCTTCTTACTCTTGATACTAATGACCGCATACAGGGAGAGTACTACCGATGCCCAGCGCGAGGGCCATGAAGATGAAATCATCACTATGGTTCGAGTCTCTCTGGTCGACGATGAAGCCAATGTCCGTACCGCCGCGGCTAAAGCCTTCGATATCCTCCAAGAGCACATCGGAGTCAAAGCTATTGATCAGACTATTCCAACTCTTCTGGAGGCTCTGCGCCAGCCTGGCCAGAGCTCTGGCACTGCTCTACAGGCCCTGAGGGAAGTCATGAGCGTCAGGGCATCCACAGTGTTCCCGGTGCTCATCCCAACCTTGACCGCATCCCCCATGACAGTCTTCAATGCACGCGCTCTGGCCTCACTCGTGTCCGTCGCCGGCTCTGCTCTCAGCAAGCGCCTCACGGTCATTCTCAACGCGTTTGTCCGTGTTTTGGAAGGTCCAGAAGGCAAGGACGAGCAACTTCGCGAAGCCGTCGACGAGGCACTGCAGGCGTTGCTAGGCTCCATCAGCGACGCTGAAGGCCTCAACACGCTGATGCTTCTGCTCATTGGCTGGGCCAAGCACGAATCCGTGGAACGCCGCGTCAGCGCTTGCAACATATTCGCGATGTTCTGCGAGGCCACAGAGCTCGATACCTCCCTTTACCATATCGACTGGATCAGGCAACTCGTTTCCTTGCTCGACGATTCTCAAGTGTCAGTTCACACTGCCGCCTGGAAGGCGCTCGACGCGTTCGTCAAGTCTGTACCCAAGAACGAGCTCGAGCCGCTTGTGGTGCCCCTCCGGCGGACAATCGAGAGCACAGGAGCTCCTGGGCACCACGTGCCGGGTTTCAGCCTGCCGAAGGGCGTTGCGCCAACCGTCCCCATCATCATCGCTGGTCTTACGACGGGCAGCAACGAGCAGCGAGAGCAGGCCGCATACGCGATCGCAGACCTGGTGGAGCGCACCGAGGAGAGCGCCATCAAGCCATTTGTGGTGCCGTTCACTGGCCCGCTCATCCGTGTAGCGACGCAGGCGACGACGTACCCGCCGGGCGTGAAGACTGCAATCTTGCATGCCCTTGCGACGATGCTTGCGCGCATCCCAGCGTTCGTGAAGCCCTTCTTCCCACAGCTCCAACGCACATTTGTCAAGAGCGCGAGCGACACAAGCAGCCTTGCAGTCCGCCTTCGTGCCGCACAGGGCCTTGGCGTGCTCATGCGCAACCAGCCGCGTGTCGACCCCGTCGTCACCGAGCTCGTCGGCGGTGTCCGCAACAACGAGGACGCCGTCGCGGGCAGCCTCGTCCTCGCGCTCGCGTATGTCGTCCGCAATGGTGGCGCCAACGTCGGAGAGAAGGCTCGAGAGTCGTGTCTCGAACTCGTCGCAGATGCGTTCAAGGAGACGCATGACGAGTCGTACATGCAGTCAACGGCCGCACTTTTCGCGGCACTATCTGCGTTCCCTGACTTGGTCAAGCCAGTTGTCGAGTATGTGTATCTTTGCTTTAGACGTTTGACACCAGCTAATAACCTCGGACTCCGTAGGAACCATCTGTTGGCAGGCACACCGCCTTCAGTGCTGTCGTCGCACTGCATCCGCACGGTCCTTTCGCCCCCAGAGGATTGGGACGTCGATGGCCCGCTTGATCTCTTTGAGCGTCTGTCGGTGACTGGCAGCGTTGCGCAGAAGGTGCAGGAGAGCTTGTCGAGCGAGCGGCCATCTATCGCACGGCCAGCGCGTGAGGCTCGCGAGTTGCTCAAACAATACGGAGCATGATCCAGATGGATTGCGGTCTATCAAAAATAGCCTGTAGAGTGGATATTCACGCTTGCGCGATGTCACAAACCCACTACCCGATATTCAAAATGCATATTCCTCATTATGTCATGATTAGCTCCCCGTAAGACTGACGCCAGCAGCAGGATATCAGTACTATCAATGTTGGTGATACATTAAAGTTTGTGTTGGTATCAGATCAAGGCTTATGATGAGTCGACGTGCAACATCTTTATGATACGTTCGAGACCTGCGTTTCCCCCGAGTCTGGCAATTTCTGCGAATATCTGCTTCTCGAGACTGGCCATGACGGAAAGTGTATACTCGAAGGACTTGGTTTGATCCCGCAGATAGGCTATCGTGTATCTCTTAAGCGTTGGTGTGCTTGGACGCTTCTGCAGGACATCTAGATGACAGAGCGAAGTTAATCTCTGTAAACGCGTGCAGGAGGAAAGGTTGAGTACTCAGGATTTGCCTGTTCGATGTGTCGGCACGTATGCCGTGCACGACAGGGAAAGAAAATTTTCCCTCGGTCAAGTCTTCCGCAAAGCCTTTGTTAGAGGCGTACTAGAATGGAATTAGTATGCGAGCTTCCTGGCGAGATATCGTATCCACACCGACCGTGTCGCTCTGCAGGTTCATATAATCATCACGAATCTGGAAATAGACACCAATCAGGTTGACTAGCGGCACAAAATCCCTATCGAAGGCCAGTAAGTGTACGGGTGGGAGCGTTGCTTTGACTGTCACGCACACGTCGACATTGCTTGTTGCGCAGGCCATCATAAGCTTGATAGCAACACGAAGCAGTCCGCCGGTCTCTACAACTGCGATGAGCGACTATGATGACTCTCCGTTTGGTGCTGTGCTCACTGTTGTTAACCATCGCGATGTACTCTTCCTCCGTTGGACATTGTAACGAGTCGCGCCATAGCAACTCGAGACCTTGCCCACGATGGAGCGAGAGCAGTTCCTCTACACACGCATCAGAATTCACTTGACAAAGACGATAATAGCATACTTACCTGTCACAATGCGGTCAAGCTGGCTCTCATCGATGAGCCGCTGCGGACGGTCGACAGGCGGCTGCGCCTGGACGTGGTTGCGCAGCGCAAAGAGCTCCTGGTACGCAAGGAAATAGACGTAGTTCGCTGAATTTATTGTTTGCGGTATTCCGTATATCTTATGCGATGCTTATTAATGATCAGAAGTATGCTTTAAGGTGTAGAGACTAATGGGATACCTGGTACGCCGCGGCGCAACTGCGCGTCGTCCTCGATGTCGTCTACGCTGCAGACGACTAATCAGCAGTTGAAGAGCTGAAGCACTAGATACTAACAGTAGGCTTGCATTGTGCAACATGTTGATGACCTTGGATATCGTTTGTAGCTTTCCAGCTGGCACATTCAACCAGGTGTTGAAGGCCTCGATCATCTGACCTCGAAAGTCCTTGCCAGGGACCGAAGCGATATGAGTAAACGGCTCCAGCAAAGCCTAAATGAGAAAGAAAAGTAAGTATGCAGCTAAGCATAGACGGAAGGCATCCTACGTTCTCATTGCGTTCTGACCAGATGGACGACTCCGCGAGCACTTGGAGCACATCATACCGCATTTCGTCTGGCATCGGTTGTGTATCTCGGGAATTGAGAGTAGGTTTAATCTCTACATCTCGAGAGGTCCAGACCACTCACTTGTGGCGGTTTCAGGCTAGTAGAGCAAGTAAAACAAACGGTCGTTGCCAGCGAGTAGTCCTGGGGGTCGGTAAGTCTGCGCACAGCACACGAGCTTGTCGATCGCCGTAGCCGGACTAGCGGATCAAAGTATAACCTGATCCGACGCTCATACCAGATTAGGCAGTTGTCCTAGATCGACCACCCTCGCAACGAGCATGCGGCTCATTGAGTTGCATGACTGCAAGGCATTTTGTGCATGTAGAACTACAAGTAGACAAGGCATAACCGAAGGAAAACAGAAGCTGGAACTCCCTCCCAACTTGGAGGGCACAGCATAGGTGAACATCAAATTGGTGAAATAGGAGGCGTTACAACGAAGGTAAGTGAAGCAGATGGTGGTAGCGTCCCTTCATGGTAGTTTCGGAAAAGTCCAAGAAGTGGTACAGACATCTGCTACGTCACCGCCTGGAAAATAATGTAGCAGACAGCGCCTTCGTGATCTGTCGGCGAAGTGATATCGATTTTGCATGCGAGCTGCTGCGAGAAGAAATGGACTGACCAAGGATTAGATACCATGAAAATTACGAAGCATAAGTACTTACATCAATGGAGTAAATGCTTGAGGCTGAGGACTCGGCTGCGCAGCGCATGGTTGAAGACGAATTGTCCTTTACCCACGGCGGGACAAGGTAGGTATCAGACTGCCTTTGGGTTGATGGCCTTGCGAATATCTCATCCAGTGCGAGCGACGCATCTTGCTTGACATGCTCCTCCGGACCACTGCGTTCTGAGTCCAAAAGGAACGCGAGGTCCACGGCCGACGATGCTGCGGTAGACTGCGAGCCCTTGCGCATATGCGAGGCCGCCTGCACATCGAAGAGAGCTGACATCGGGGAGTCTGACGCACTCGAAGGCTCCGGCGTCGTTGATTCCACTTCGCTACCGACAATCAATGCACTGCGAGGATGGCCGTGACTTGGCGGTCGGGGAACAGAGGGCACGAGTGCAGGCGAGGTCATAGGCGGTGAGGTCGGCCACGGTGTGCCTGTAGATGGCGTAGACGGCACGGAACGCTGGGCACGCGGACCGTCACAGCTTGCTACCGATCCGCTCCGAGCTAACAGAAGGCCAGACGGCGGCGCACTCTCAATCGGCGTGAAGATGAAAGTCGCATGTACGCAATCCCACTCCGCCGTGAATGCAAGTGTAGCGCTTCTACTCTGTTCTGGAGAATGATGTCCGGGAGAGGACGACAGAAGGATAGACGACGACATGGGCGGCGGAGTGACAGCAGGCGACCCGGGTGGTAATGGAGATGGCGGTAGTGTCAGATGCATGCCTTCCGACAGCCCGCGTCGTCGCAGCTTCTTCACATATGCTGGCGCACCCTGCACGATCACATCAGCGGGCCTCTTTCGCTCGCTACGAACAATGAGATGAAGATACGCACGAGTCGCGAGCCCTGAGTGGTGCCTGCCTCATCACTGGACTGACTTGGGGCTCCCAACATGTACCCAAGCGTGGGTGAGTCCTCAACAGCCCAGAAGTTGCCAGTACCAGACTGGGGAATGCATCCGCTGCCCCACATGGCACGCGCGGCGGCCAAGTCCAGGGAGTTCTGGAAGCGATGTTTCGCAAGCGAAGACAGAGGCATCGCGAGGGCGGACGGAGCGAGGCAAAGGAGCAAGTAGAAGGGTCTGAGAGTATTTATGACGCGGGCAGAAGCACGAAACGGATGCTTGTTCCGAACATGTACACCAACGCAGTGGCTTGTGCGATAGATGATAGGCGTCGTAACGACCGTGGAGTAGGAAATGTTGGGCTGCATGATGCAGATCCGGCGCTGTCGGTTTGAGTCGATGAGGCCATTTTGCGCCCAGTTGTTCAGGTCTTGGATGTTACTGCAGGAAGCCACACGCCCATGGCATTCGCGCATGCAAAGAGAGAGAGGAACTTTCTCATGATTGCTCAACTATTCTGCGTTGCGTATAGTTAAAAAGTTCGAGGTTGCATCAATCATGAAAGTGACCGTATGACAGTTCGGCCACGAGGACTGCGAGTCCGTGGAATCGCCGTGGTAAGCATGGAAGTGTTCGTCTAGGTGGCTCCGTCCAAAACCAGTCGGTCACAGCCAAGGGTACACACTTCGTCTGCTTGTTACACTTGTCTCCCAAGGGCTGGTCTGGCGAAATCAAAGCGGCGGTCTACGACTCACGATGGGGAGACGGTCTGTTGGCAGCTGTCAGTTCACATCAAGGTGCAGAGCAATCCAACACTCTTACTTCTTCCTTGGGTGTACGTTTGGGGATATAGGCAGTCTCGAAGACTCGGCCGAGTGACAAGTTACCCGTACCCTCTGCCAGCTTGATGGCCTCGCCGACAGGATTGTACACGTCCTCGTCTAGGGCCTTCCAACGCAACTCTTGTAGCCTTTTCTTCGTTTCTCTTGTTCCGGGCCGATATTGTGGGGTCTCGTATGCTTGGCTGCTCGGAACTAGTTTTGCGTTCCATTGGGGGTAGCGGTGTAATGGCAGATACCGAGTCCTAACCCGCATGTGCATCTGGCCTAGGTTGTGGAGCAGGGTGGACGGTAGGCCGTATGTCCTGCCGGCATTCGCAAGTAGAGCGAGAGTGCCGTCCACTGTTCACGTTAGGCAACGACCGCAAAAGACGAGATGTCACTCACTCCGTTGGTCCCATGTCTGTATCCACCGCCGCAAGTTCTCGTGCTGCGCCTGACGTCCTGCATCATCCAACTTTATGATATTCCGGGCAGCTGTTCGGAACAGGGGTCTGTAGAGCTTTCTAAGGTTGCCGAAAGGACCATACTGATTGCCAACAGCTCGCAGCAGACCCCGCAAGAACAGCCGATATAGACTCTTGAACTCTGGAGGTACGGGTCCGATGGGGTTCATTTGAGAGAGACAAAATGTTTGGGAAAATCCCAAGAGAATTACGTGAATCTGCAACGGGACAGAGACAGTTTGAGGAGTTTTGCCAGGGATGCTGGTGAGGGTAGGATACAATGCGCCGGCGCTTTCGTCCACGAGTGTGAATGTGGCGCTTCGGCTCGCAAAGCACGCCAACACTCACTTCCTTCTCCTCCGCCACATCTTTGTCAACCTGTATCTCTTTCTGACCACCATGCTATATATAAAATCAAGAAATACAGTCATAACAGGAACGCAAGGGTTGGAGTTCAAGAATAAAAACTCGTCAGAACCTGACATTCACATGGTGTACGACCACTTCAGCTGCCAAATATTCGCATTCGCACATGATCAGGTTTCTCCCATGTGAGATAGCTGAGAGGTATGTGGCTATACCTTTTTGCATTCGTGGTCCCCATCACAGGGTGAGAAACCTATTGTCAGTAGCACAGCTCGTCCACACGGTCAAGTCTATCTCCCCCTTGGCTGCTGACAGCACAATAAAGCACCTCAGCTCTCTAGTACTAGACAGGAAAGGTGGGCCCCGCAGGCAGGATACTGCGCTGTGCCGTGGCACATTGATTTATGCAGTGCCCCTAACACGCCCATCCAGCATCACGAACAGAGTCGAGCCACTCGACGACGGACGTTTATTCTCCTCGAGGCGTCCAACGATGGCAATCATGTCTTCGTTGCCACTGCCAAAGAGCCATCGGAGCCACTGCCCGACACATCCTGAGGGCATATATCGCAAGCAGATGCCTTGATTCCGCGGTGCAGGCATGACATCTTGGAACGACCCCCCTGCAGGCCCGCCGCCTGCTAATCAGCCTGTACGCCCCCACGTTGCTCCCGCTTTCACGAGCCCTGATTTACTGTCGTGTCCAGCCCGGATCTGCAACGGTTACCACAGATGCTAACAGCACGCAAAATGAACAGTTCCGCAGCTCTGGTCTTCCGGCAGACCCTGACCAGCCGCCAAAAGGCAGGTCCACGAGCCCTGCAGCGCGATCGCTCAGCACCGCACATCGCACCGGGAGCCCCGACTCGCTGGATGAGCTGCTCGCTCGCAAGCCATCGCGACGAGACACGCGCGAGGGGTACATGCAGCAGCGCTGGTCTGCCGAGCACCAGGTGCGTTTCGCCTTCCCCTGCACCACCTTCCACTTCCCACGCGTTCCCCGCAGGCGGTTACCAAGCGCAGACTCAACATTGCGACATCCGGACTCGACGCAGGAGGTGCGGCGGGAATGCCTGAGCACGCTCTGCGCGGCGCAGGACCCGCGTGCACAGCTGGCGGCACGGTGCCTCCTGCCAGCGAGCCGTCAGGCAGCCCCGCGTCGCCCGCGACCCCGAGCGCGGGCCGCTCGTCGCGCCTGCGGAGTGCATTCTCGAGGGTCAAGGACTTTGCGTCGCGCTCGATGCCGGACCTGCTTGGCATAGCAGGGGGACAGACGCAGCCGGAAGATGACAAGGTGCCGCTGCTGGACAACGAGGCCAGCAGAAGGACGTCGACGGACACCTTGCCCGAGACGCAGGCGAGTCCGGCCGAGCAGGGTTTCGGGCGGCGGCGCTCCTCGTCTCTCATTCTGTAAGCTTTATCACGCTACGATAGCTTCTCGAAATAGTGTAGTAGTCATGCTCAATGTAATTCTGACCTTCACACACTCGGGGGCGCGTTCCTGCGCGGTTTGCGGCTGATGTTCCTATGATATTCAGGTTGAGTTGTCTACGTTCGAGTGGAAGAGCGGAGCAAGAAAGAAAATAGATCCTGTCAAGCGTGCAGTGATAAGTACATAATGAGAAGGAGCAAGAAAACCAAGATGAAGCGAGGTCAATGTGTTGTGCTATGGGAGATGTGGCCCAAGAAAAGCGAGGAGCCCATGCGCGGGCTATGCATACATATGTGAGTGAGGGGAGAGCAATTATCGTGCATATGGAAGGAGACGACCGTCCGTGCGAGTATACTCTGTATGAGAGGAGTTAGCCCTGAGATTATGGCAGACGGTGGAAGGACTCACGTATCATGCATGCCGCGCGCCACCTACTGGGGGCGCTGCCTTGCGTGCGTCGAATGGTGCAGTGGCGTACATGGGCGGGGGCAGAACGTACGCAGGGTGCGCAGGCACGAGAGGCGCGTGCATCTGCCACGACTGCATCACGGGTATGGGCGGCCCTTGCGGTGGGAGCGGGTATGCAGCGGGGTACGGCGCGTACGGGGGCTGGAACGCGTAGAACTGCGGGAGCGGGAACTGTGTGCCTGTCGGCGTGGCGCACGGGTTGCTGAACGTCGAGCCCGTCGGCGACGGCAGCGTGCTGAGCGTGCTCGCGGTGCTCGAGGGCGTCGTCGGCGTGGCGCTGGCTGTCTGTGAACTGGCTGTCGTGCCATTACTCGTGCTGCGCTTGTGCTGGCGTGGCTGTTGCTGCTGGGCGGGCGCGGACTTGTCCTGGCGGCACTGGAAGAGGCCGTTCACCCAGTCCTCGCCGCTCTTGCTCGACTTGCTCCGCTTGTGCCCATTTGTCTCCGCACCTGTGAACCAACCGTCGGCGTCCTTCTGCGGCTGGATCTTGGCCTCGCTCTTATGCTTCCTGCTTCGCCTGGACCCTGATCCGTTCGATCGCAGGCGATCGACCATCTCCCGCGTCTTAGAGGGCTGCCGCGGGGCGTTGTCCTGGCCCATGAACACAGGGACAGCAGCTCCCGCAGCACGCTTCGGGGTCGCGGACCGGCTCTGCGAGGCGCTTTGTGTCGACGCGGACGGTACTTCGTTGTAGAACCCGTGTTCGTCTCGCTGCAGGGGTGGTGGGAGCGAACGCGTGCTATTACGGGAAGTAGCATTGCTGTGGAGAGAAGGGAAGTGGAACTCGTAAGTGGGTGACACGTAGGGCATGTCTGGGGACGATGGTGAAGGAGATGGGTGTTCGAGGGTATATGCCGGGATGAATGCCAGCGCAGAGGCGTTGAGAGGCTTGGATGGGGAAGGCGAGACGACCATGCTGTTGTGTGTTGGCGTGCCACGGTCATCAAAGAGCACCTCGGCGTACGACTTCTTGTCTCCATGCGGCGTCGTGGGGAGCGGGTCCGACTCGAACGAGATATCCGAGTACGTGAGGTCGACGACATCGGGAGAGTGAGAGTCGCTGTCAGAAAAGGTATCATCAAGGACATCGAGGTTCCACATCCTGACGCGCTCGTCGGGTAGCCGCGGGGGCAGGTCAAAGCAGGATGGCTCGAGGATCCCGCCAAGCAACGCATCTACGTGTCGTTCCCATTGTTCGCGACCTCGTCGAATTACGTCCTCGCCAGCGTCTTCGGGTAGAAGGAGTTCCGCAGTGAACGTGAGATCCGGAAGCGAGTCGCATATACCGACTTGTCTCTCGTAGTGCTCCAGCGCATACTCCGCCCCTTTCACACCCACGAGTGCGGGGTTGAGCTCGACATCCCAATGGTGGTCGATTGTCTGTTGGTATTTGTCCTTCTCAGCGTATAGGTCGCTGTGGTAATGCAGCGGCCTGGGATGGAAGGTGAGCTTGACACCTGTCTCAGTCCAGTGGTACCTCCTGATGCACGCCCAATCCACATCCGCGTACGACTGTCGCCACCAGTCTTCACCAATCAGTTCCCAATCCTCCAGGTCCTCCTCCTGCTCTTCTGGTTCTCTAAATGAGTCCGCGACGGTCATCGCAGGGTCGAAGGCCGATCAAAGGAGCGCAGGATAGTCAAGACCACGATGAAGCGGTCAATCGTGATTCAAGGAGTCTCGCGCACAGTGCATGAAACTTGGGTACTCTGAGGAGACTGTTACTTGGTACAGAGTGTAGAAGAACAAAGAACAGACGGTTTATCGACCTCTGTATCACGCTCTATGCGTGGGGCTCATGTACCCCGCACGTTCCAAATGAGTCACGGTGCTTAGGGGCGGCTGTGGATAGCGGATGTATAGCTGAGCAGTGAAGATTCTGAGCACGGCTGTGTGGGCCTCGCCGTCGTTGCTGGTGGTGGTAGCGAGCAAGGGGGCGTGGGGGACCAGGAATGCGCTACGTTGTTACCATACGATTACAAGACGTTGAAATCGAGATCGCTTTAAGAGGCGCCCATAATGCGTGGCGAACCATGAGCGCGTCGTCAAACATCGCCCTTACGAACGCAATAAATATAACCGATTACTCAGTAAGAAGTCGGAGTTTGATATTAGTACGCGAGATAAGCAAGTCAGTGACAGCCCTAGTGATCTGCTAACGAACTCAAACAATTGCTGTGTCACTCGTGTCAGGGCCGTGGGGCAATCCTCGGCTGGCACCTGTTTACTCTGCCTCATTTTACTCCTCTCACACGTCTGCCCTGCCCACCACTGAGCAGGAACTCCATCTAGGGCTCTTCCATTGACTAGGGGTGAGATTTTGTTTCTCGCCTGCACGCGATCCCGTTAACCCGGTGTGATCGAGGGCCTCCCAAGTATCCAGATATCTGTAGCTGGCTTAATCTCGGCCATTGCAGTCAAAATCTCAGCCTGTGATTAGTCGCTACCCCGCCTTCTGAACGATAGGGTTCACACTTGTGCGGGGCCCTCACCGCCTTGGGATATCTAGGATGCTGTGGAACTCGAGGTCGAGACCGCGGCGGTACCGTCCATGTCGAGAAGCGTTTGAATGCCGTGCGTTCCCAAATTAGGCAGGTTTTCTAGTTTGGGACGAAGAAGAGGGCGCTTCGCAGTACTTCGATGCCCACCGGCGCCGAGCCGACCTGGGCTCGGAGGAGCTACAAGGCATTGCCCAAGGTACTTTGTTCCCCTAGTCACCTGGTTGTTTCGTTCTAGCTAATCGAGACTGTCCCGGATAGCAGTTCGTAATGCAGGGCTCCAATACGACTGTTGACGGGAGGTCGGAGGTCAAAGTCCCTGCTTGCGGCGGAGGCTGACAATCAGCGAGTCTCACAGACCTTCCCGCTTGTTTCTGGAGTCACTCGCCGCTCGCCGGCCGGAATTTTGTCAACAGACAAGTAACGTGACGCCTTGCCAGCCTCTCCCCAGAAACGCATAAATAGCCCGCCCCCCTCGCCCTTCCATCCCATCAACCTCTCCCCTCGACCGCCGTCACCACACTTACTCCTCACCACTCCCTACTCTCTCTCGTCATGGAGCAAGGCTGTCGACGACGAACACCACATACCACGGGGGCCGGGCACCGACAGCAGGAGCTGCATGTGACTGGCAGGTACCGCTAGCCTCGTCGACGTCACGGTCGGGAACCTCGGCACTGCCGAGTTGAGCCTGGCCGCTGTTGTTGACGAGGTTCCCATGCAGGCCTGTCGGTGGCACCGGACCAGCAGGAACGCGCGACGCTCTCGGTGAGTCTCGCACGCCATTTCTCCGCGCCGTCGACCTAACCGAGCTCTCTCCTAGAGCAGCGAGTCCGCGACGACGATGACTTCCGCCCATCAAGCGTCGAGAAATGCAGCATGACCATTACCCACCGCTCCAAGGAGCGACGAACTCGGACTGGGCATCGACAGCAGGAGCTGTGCGCGGCTGGCAGGTATCGCTAGCCCTTCCGACGACCCTTCTGGGAACCTCGGCTTTGCCGAGTCGATCATGGTTGCAGTAGTCGGCGGGGTTCCCGCACAGGCCTGTCGGTGCCCCTCAGCCTGCATGGTCCAACAGCTCGGTAGGTTCTAGTTCTGGTCTCAACGAGTGTGCCGTGAGTTGAGGAGTCTCTAGACGTTGAGGAGGACGTTTGGGGCATCCGCCGATGAAGAGATTCCGGCGCATGTCCAAAGGTCTATCTAGTACCTGGTGAGTGAAAGCCCTTTGTAAGCATTCAAACTGCCAAACTACCCCTAACAGGATCGATAGAAAATGCTAGGTTGGCGATGTAAACTACAATCTTTACGGCAATGTCGCTCACGCTGGGACGATCTGCAGGGTTGCGGGGACGGTCAGGAGCAACATAATACGGCCGATGGTCAGAGCCGCACATCCGTATGATACTGTTGATAATGCATATCTTCGTTTGGTCCTCGTGTCGTGTCGCTTTGCGTGCGCTACCGCCACCCGGGCCGTAGGAGATAGAAGCCTTTCGGTGGGTGTCTGGACACTACTGGATGAAACGTGGATCAAGAATCCAAATGGACATGTCCCCGAAAGGGCACCTCAGAATATATAATACCCTACAAGATTTCACCTGATAATTTACTAGAGGCTGCTCCCTGAGCGGTCTATGGCTGAATGGAAGAGGCTGATTGGCTGACGCTGAAGGGCGCTTCGTCAAGAATAGTCAGGCGGCATCTCGGCACGGGCTTGAAGCGTCCGCCTTCGAAGCAGAGTCTTGGTCGGACGACCATGCACCCACTCGCAAAATGAACTTGTTTTCCCCCACGTCCCTCTCGAGGCCTCGTAGACGACGGCAAGCATGGCGAATTTGGCAGCGTCGCCCTCTGCAAACGATGAGGTCGCGGCCGACTCGCTGAACGAGCTGCAGCACAGTCACGACGTCACCAGAGTCAACAGCCGCGCTGCCGATAGCGATACGCATGGTCAGAGGAGCCAGGTCGACGCCGGAGGCGACGACGCACGCAAGGCGGGCCGCAGCGCGCGCAAGCCCGAGATCGAGCTCACGGACCAGACGAACCTGCTCCCGTTCAAAAAGATCCTCGCCGTCTTCAGCGGACTGGCCCTCTGTGCACTGGTGTCGTGCCTCGACAGCACCATCGTTGCCACCGCGCTGCCTACTATATCCGCTGCGTTCAATGCGGGCTCGGTCGTGTCATGGGTGCCATCAGCGTACCTCCTGACGTCCACGGCGTTCCAGCCGCTCTGTACGTACGCTCGGCTTCCCTGTGTATACTTGCATCTTACGACGGAGCTCTGCAGATGGCCGCTTCAGTGATATCTTTGGTCGAAAGGCTGCGATGTGCATTGCCATGGGCACCTACATGTTTGGATGCCTGCTTGCGGGCTTCTCCAAATCTATCATTGAGCTGATCATATTCAGAGGTATTGCTGGTGCCGGCGGAGGCGGCATCGTGAGCGTGCTGCAGATCATCATTTCCGACGTGGTCAGTCTAAGAGACCGGTGAGTATATGCGCGTAGACATACCGTGAAATTCGACATTCATCACCTCGACAGAGGGAAATATCAGGGTATCATCGGAGGCGTCATTTCCTTGGGGTATGCTCTAGGGCCTGTCATCGGCGGTCTTCTAGCCCAGAAGGCCTCGTGGAGGGTAGGTCACGTTCTTCTGCGTCCCATAATGCCCGCATCTCATACGAGTAGTGGTGCTTCTGGGTGACACTACCGGTATCTGCGTTCGCAGTCGCCATAGTTTTGCTCGTCTTGCCCTTGAAGCGTGTCGAAGGCAATTTCCGCAGGTATGTCCTTCGAAACTTCAAGCTGCAATTGTCATATTTTCTAACATCGTACCTCAGGAAACTGATGGTCATCGACTACTTCGGCTGCGTTCTAACTCTGATAGCATGTGCTTTGTTGCTCTTACCACTCATCTGGGTTCGTAAGGCTTGCGACCACCCCTTGTTGACTTCGCTTACCTCTTCCAAACGCAGGGAGGCGTCACGTTTCCCTGGACTTCAGCTGTGGTTCTGGCTCCGCTTTTCTGTGGGGCGGTCGTTGTGGGCATCTTCTGCCTTTGGGAATGGAAGGGAGCGAAATTGCCTATCGTCCCAAGTAAGCCTGGTCTTCATCTCGCGTCCTGCACCTCACCCATCATGGTGTAACAGTGTACATCTTCAAGCACGTCACCGTGACCGGTGTTTACATCACGATGTTTATCAAGTACGTACGCGTAGTGCGGTTTAGGGGACGTACTGATAGGGGCTCCTGCAGTGGGATGATCTTCTTCTCTGCGCTCTACTACTTGCCACAGTTCTTCCAGGTCGCGCTTGCCTACTCGCCTACAAGGTCGGGTGTCTTTCTCCTACCCGTTTTGGTCAGTCAGACAGTTGCAAGTTTCTGTGCTGTAAGTTGTGCTTTCCTCCTGCTGCCACCTTTCCTTTACACGCCTTCTTCAGGGTCAAATCATCAGCAAGACGGGCCGTTACAGGGTGCGTGTAGACAGTTTGAGCATGCGGAAGGCTGACTAACCCTCGATTATCAGACTGTTATACATGTCGGATTTTCCGTCTGGGCAATTGGATGCGGATGTGTTTCGACGATCAGGCCCACTACCCCCAAAGGCTTGATCATATTCTTCATGCTGCTTACTGGGACTGGCGGTGGACAGGTATGTCTAAAGATCCAAGATTCCTTTAGATATTCACGTCGACTATTTTCCAGACTTTGCAGACGACCACTGTCGCAGCGCAAGCCAGTGTGTCCCGCAGAGACATGTCTGTCGTCACCGCCGTCCGTAATGTGCGTGCTCTTCTTTGCAACCTTTACTCGCCGAAGCTCTTATGACCTCGTGTAGTTTGTCAGGTTGCTTGGCGGAACGCTTGCTCTTGCTATCGGCTCGACCATCATGTGAGTCGCCATAAGCATTATTTCTCACTCTCCGCTGACATATTCTAGTAACAACTCCCTTCGGCACTCCATGACGAAACTAGACCTGACCTCGTCGACCGTCAAGAAGATTGTCGATGACCCGACGCTCCTTGGAGAGAGGCTCACAGGTGCCATGAACGACACCTCTAATCCTCTAAGCGCACTCGGCATCTCCCCAGACGCAGCGGACCGTATTCTCGATGGGTACAACAACGGCTTCCGGGCAGTATTCATCATGAACGCGACGTTGGCCGCCATTGCCACCATTGTGAGCATCCTCATGATCCACCACAAGGAACTGACGCGCGGTGACGAGACCCAACTCAAGGCCCAAGCCAAGATCGAAGAGAAGAAGCAGCAGCAGCAGGACGACATCGAGATGGGTACGCTGCGCGCGGCCGATGGGTCTGACGACCAAAAGCAGGCACCCTAAGTCCTGCAGACGATAGATGATGACCGTGACGACACCGTGCACGAGGTCCATGATATGTCGTACTTCTCCGGTATAATGTGTAGAGTTAATGCTGTAGAAACAATCATAGACGTGGTGGGAACTTCGACTTGGTACGGCCGCAGCAACAGCTTCGTTGCACAAACGCATCAATTGATTGAGACTCCTAAGCTCTCAGCCTAGGCACCCGCCTACACACGCACATACAACTCAAAACGTACCGGAGCCGTGCGCACACGCAACTTGACAGGAGCCATGTCGACACCACCACCGCCCCCGACGCCCCCGCCGGCCCCCAAGTCGCGCTTCGCGCCCTACCGCCAGGCCCTGCAGGCCATCTCCGCACGCACGGGCACGGCGCTCCCGTCGCTCATCGTCTCGTTCGGGCTCGTCCACGAGCTCACGGCCATCGGCGCGCTTGCGGGCCTCTTCTTCAGCGCACGCGCGCTCGGCGTCGGCGACCGCTTCGTGCAGGCAGTCACCGCGGAGACGGAGGGCGAGCCGGGCTGGGCACGCGAGACGGCGCGCGGGTGGCTCGACGAGGGCGGGCACTGGGCGCACCGCGTCGGGCGCCGCTACGGCATCTTCGGGTACGAGAAGCACGGCGCGAGGGAGGACGCGCAGGCGTGCAGGAGCCCGAAGAGGGACAGGTCGCGACACGGATTGCGGGGGACGCTGCGAATGCGATTCTGGCGTACGGCCTGACCAAGGTGCGAGTGCAACCGGTGCGACGACGAGGCAGCTGCTGACGACTAGGCCTAGGCCTTGATGCCCCTTCGCCTTGGGCTTTCGATGTACCTCACACCAGGATTCGCGAGAAGAGTCGTAGATCCCGTTCGGAGGAATGTAATGAGCCTGTTCCGCAAGAAGTCGCAGTAGATCGCCTTATGGCTGGCCAAGAGGGCTGTTGGGCCGACAGAATATCATGAATAAAATAGCTGAGGAGCTGCAGCGCTATGTGTGATGTGCAAAGAGCAGATGTCGAACCGACTCAGACACCAGTGGGATGCCCACGCAATGAGCACCGACAAGACTTGTGCGTCCCGTACATTGTCACGTGATACGCAGACCCCTGCCCTAAAGGAGGGGACGTATACCGCGCGGCTCTCACGTTGGGCGATTCTCCGGCTCTGTCCCCTACGCTCACGACCCCGCAATAGTGCAGCCACAATGGCTGCACGTCGGTGGCACCGTGGCAAGCTCGACATCCCACAGGGTTGGAGGTGCGTGTATACTGGCTCGCGGGTTGACTACTTATTCATCTGCGTTTTTTAGACAGTCGGTCTCCGCCCGTCCTTGCTGATGCGTCCTATGGACGCAATCGGCATGAATACCCTTTGAATCGACTACAACAGTCTGCTTCTTTGGGTCATGCCGTAAGTTCTTCCACATGTTGTCTGTCTAAGCTGGCAGCTGAATATTCTCTCAGTTCGTTATGGATATCCATATCGATGGCCGTGTTGGCTTGGCTACCTTTGTTCACCATGCGGTTGGTGGACCGAGGAGGCCTTGCCTGATATGCAAATCAAATGCCCCAGGCCCCTTCACTGTGTCGAAGCCAGCAAGCTCCACCCACCATACCACCTGCCCGCCCCATCTCAACACTGGGCTCGCCTCTGACAACACGCCGTCTGCCTCTGCAAACATGCCACTCGCTAGTTTGCTTTGTGCAACAACTTTGTACGTCCTGGTGTGCGACAGTTGTAGGATGTTAGTGGGAAGTTTTGGTTAGGTTGTAGCCTGTCTGCTTCTCTGGCAAAGTCAATATATGCTGACACAGTCCAATTCTCTGATTGACTTCTGAGTTGTCGTTGCTGAAGTTGGCCGCGCCTCATTAGCAAGGTATCGATGTTTCCTGTGCACACCGAATTTAATTCCGCTTCGATGACCCAGGTTGTCGGGTGGGCATTACTACCACCACACAAGTGCGCGCCGGTCTCACTCTGTTGCTGTATTGTGTCCTTGTTTGCAGCATCGCGCCAGAACGCCTCTGACAGCTGTCGACTCCCTGTCCTCATCATCGATGGCTATCACGCCATCCTCTCAACTCGAGCGTGCCCCTGCAAAGTCTATCGGGAGGTCTGCAAGTCCGCCATACACTGCTCAGCGTCCATACGTAGCGAGCGCGACGCCGTTGTCCCTCCTTTCGCCATCCGACATCAAAACGCGTTTGCACGCCTACGACCTCGGGGCTTCAGGATCACCGGACGTCAGGGGGAACAGAAATAGACTCATGCAGCAGCTGTTCATCTGCGCGTCCACCGTCGCCGTGGATTGGGCGATCAGCGCACTCCTTTGGAGTCCCGCTGCTGGCCCCTCGATGCGAGCGCCCTCGCTTGCGGTAGTCTTCATATCCAGGGTGAATGCGCACGTCACAACTCTAACCGTGTCGCCTGTGCTACCCGCAGGGGGGCTGGCAGGGACCCTCCACACGATGGATATATATATGACCGGTGCGCGTCGAGCCATTCTCCACTGTCCCTGCGCCCCGCCGCACGCACCTTGTAATGACCGGCATCAACTATGCTCGCTACGAAGGCATCGAGAAGAGCGAGCTACCAGGCGCCATCATCATGGCCGTGGTGTACCTGCCGCTGTTCATCCTGAACGTGGTGCGCAGCATCCGCAATCCGACCTATGTGCTTATCGTCCTTGCACTGTTCTGCGCCAGTGAGCGGCCCTTTCCTCTGCTCACTCTCTGAGCAAGGTCTGACACGCTGCATAGTCCGTGTCACGGCCTTCACCTTGCGGGCAATCCTCGCTGGTAGCGACACGGCGGGCGAGAACATCAACGTCTACATTGCGGAATCGGTCATATACTCCGTAGGCTTCTTTGCGCTGCTGTACTCTGCGTACTCGCTCGTTCTTGACCGGTGCGTACTAGCCTCTCACCGGAGAGATCCTCTACTGACGCGACTGCGCGTAGCATGCACATGTTGCGTGTTAGCCCTATGATCTCTGACGGACCCCTGGGGATCGTCATGCGTATCATCAGCAACAGGCGTATCATCCGACTTGTGCTGGTGGTAGCAGTAGCGCTTGGAATTGCTGCAGGGGTGAGACTCTCTTGCCCCCTTCTGGCGCGAGGTGACTGAGCATACACAGTCCATGACGAACTCGAGCAACCAATCGACCTTGGACACTGCGTCGACCCTCCGGAAAGCCAGCGTCTATATTTTCCTCGCCGTCTGCGCTTGCCTCGTCCTCGTCGCGGGCCACCTGACACTGGAAGAGATGATGAGTGCGTGCACGCGACTGCCGCTCCGCGCGACCACAGCTGACGATTTCGTGGTTTTCAGGTGGCTCCAGGAATTTTGATGCGCCTATCGGTCGCAAGTACCGCATCATCGTGCTTCTCGCCATCGCGTTCCTCTGTCTGATCCGTGAGGCATTTTACGCAGCCACGGTGAACAATCTCTCGAAGGTGCGTTCGTGTTATTGGTCGTCTCCGCTAAGTCTCACTTGCCTCGTACTTGTAGCAAGACAATGCACGCTTGTGGTACCCCCTGTCGGCGCTCATGGAGCTGCTCGCGGTGTTGCTCTTTGCGGTCCCGGGGCTTGTGCCTTCGAGGAAGGAGATTATGGAAGCCGAGCAATCGAAAGGCCTTGGAGCTCCAGACTCGGAAAACGAGATGGGCAGGTTCACCAAGTAACCAGCGCCACCGTTATCTCGTCCACGGTGCCAGAGTTGGACCTGCAGTACGGTCGAGTTGTGCTCCTTGTACCATATCCCGCCGATGATTACTAGCTCTATATACTTTTAGCTTGCGCTCTCTCCGCTTCAAGGCACGTACGTCGAGGAGGCACCGCGGCGGCGACTAGCCTTGCACACGGACTGCTGGAGTGATTTCCACCGCGCTGCGGGGTACACTGCATCTAACTACTCACAACGGTTGACAGGTCACTTGCGCATGTCCCTGCTGCGCCTTGAGGGACCTGGAACACACAGTCCAATGAAAACGACACTGCACCTCCCTGCGGCTGGCCGGGGCCCGAACAAGCGCCCAAAGACACCTTTGGCACGGCGGCCGGTCTGCGAGCGTGCTGATCTTCCTCTGCAGACGAGGGGCCCCCGTTGACGATTGGCCCACAGCCACAGCGTCGGGTTTCTAGATGTGCGTGCTTCGACGCTGCGGAAAAATGCGCCTCCACCTGCCCCACCACCGCCTCGTTTGAGGAGCGGTCCGATTTTCTCGAGGACCTGGCGCGAGGAATAAAAAGGCCCGGGATGTTGAACTCCCAGAAAACACCCCTCACTCCTTTGTCATTCCCATGGCCAACGAGTCCATCAACTATGCCCGCTACGAGGGCATCCAGCACAGCGAGCTCCCCGCTGCGATCGTCTTCACGCTGCTTTATGTCCCCTCCTTTGTCCTCTTCCTGGTCCTCGGCTTCAAGCGTCCGACCTTCGTGTGGCGGTCCCTAGCCCTCTTCAGCGTCGGTGCGTGCTAACCGCTTCGCGTATGAGGACATATCGACTGACGGCAGTGCTAGTTCGTGCGACCGCGTTCGCTCTCCGCGCCGTCCTGGCAGGCAGTTCGACAGCGGGGACAAACCTCAACCTATACATCGCGCAGCAGGTCATCTACAGCGTCGGCTTCTTTGGTTTGCTATACTCCGCATATACGCTTGTCCTCGACCGGTACGTCTTGTCCTGCTTCGAGCTCCATTTCCAGTTCTAACAGAGCACTTCGATCAGTGATGACATGGTCAACGGGCCCGACAAGAAGCGTCAGCTACCTGGACCTCTAGGGATCATCGCCAAAATCGCAAAGACCCGCATGCTCGTGCGAGTCATCTTGATGGCCGCGGTCGGCCTCGGTGTCGCTGCTGGCGTAAGTATCACCAACCCTCCATGTCTCATGTACATCGTGCTCACCGTAATGCCCGCCAGATCAAACAATCCGACAACGACAGCAGCAGCCAGTCGACCGGAAACAGCCTGCGTAAAGTCAGCACCATCATCTTCCTTGTTGTGTCCATCATGCTCCTGCTGGTGACCGTGACGCTCGTCTACGACGAGCACCGAGGTACGCACTCCCGGTCTTCCTCCCGGCCTATGGCTCATGGTCCCGGATATGCAGGTGGCATGCTGTACGAGGTGACCCCTTCCATCGGCAAGCGCTACGGCACGATCGTCCTCCTCACCGTTGCAATGCTCTGTATCGTACGTGAAGCATTCCTGTGCGCGACTCTGGGCAACACCGCAAGGGTACGCACCTTCTCCTCACTCTCGTGCACACCTACTGACCGCTCCAATCCAGCAAAACGAGGCCGCGCTGTTTTATCCGCTCGCGGCGTCGACAGAGTTCGTCGCCGCACTGCTGTTCCTTGTGCCGGGGCTCGTGCCGTCCAAGTACGAAATCGAAGCGCGCCGTGATCAGGTGCAGAATGCGCACAGCGAAGGATATGCGTTGAATAGCAATATGCCCCAGGCATATGCCTCCGGCCGACCTTATGCCACTCCTGCTTGAGAAGTCAGAGGTCTTCGCTTCCGTTAGGGTACCCTTTTTCTGCGCTCCTTCGATATATCGGCCCTTCGCTGATCTACCACTTTTCTGCCCATCGTGATTAACCATTCTTTTACTCGTCACCTAATGATACATCTTTGCTAATAACGCTACATAAAAGCGTTGAGTGAATCTCATTCCTGTGAAAGAGGTGCGCACCAAACAGGGCGCAGAAAGGTGATTGACGCGGTGCAATCCTCATACATCTGCGTTTCTCCATACGGGATCCACCCACTCCAAACCGAAGAGGTCGAACACCTCCTTCTCTGTCTTTGGATAAAATGGTTTTGAATCGTATCTCCGCGTACTAGGTGCAAGTGAGTGATGATTTGATGGAAGAGGTGAGAGAGTCGCACATTCCGGAGCTATCAAACTTCATGCCCCTGGATCCCTGTTAACACGCGATGAGACTTGAACGAGAGAATATCCGCACTTCTTGTCTTTTGCCCACTGCCTTATGTCTCTCTGGAACATGATCGAACCACTCCTGCACATGTCTCAGTTTGAGCGATGCACAGAGAGGGATATATACGCACCATCCGATGACGGCGCACCAGTACACCTCAGGCTGCGCGAAGATCAGGTCCACGCGCCGCCTGGTGCCTTTGTAGAACGACGACGACGGAGGGAGGATAAAGACGGTGAGCGCCTTCTCGAGCGAATCCCAATGCGTCGTCCGAAGAGGGTTGTGCCCATGGAAGCCCGAGAGATGCATTACATGGGTGACCATGCCTGCGACGCTGTCACAGTTAGCGGCGGAGAACATGGACAGAGAGGAGGATACCCACCCTTATGATGCAGGTGCTGCACGAAGCGTTTGCAGAGGCCTTTGGACTTAGTCGGGTCGGGGTGAGTGAACACGATGTCGACATCGTTGCTTTCTGGCTTTCCTCGCCGGTAGCTATTCTTGGTCAGAGTGTTTCCATGGACGGTATGCAGGGATGCTCACCCTCCGACAATCGTAGAGACGCAGCCTGGTTCGACGACGTTGAGCTCATCCATGATGACCCGACCCATCTCTTCTACCTCGGCTCTCGGGATCCTGGACGCTGATGTGAGCGGAGCGGCGCGTAGACTTGACCACGATTCCGTACTTCAGCTCAAAATCCTTTCTGAGACTTAGTGCGATCTTGATCCACGTCTCTCCAAGTCCCGCCTCTGCGGTCCTCCCAAACCTCTCCTGGTGTTGCAGCTCCACAAGCTGGCTCTCCCCCTCCTCGGGTTCGACGCCGAAGTAAATCTCCAGATCCTCTATAGTGCGCAGTCCGAGGGCATACAACCTTCGGGCGGTCGAGGGGCCAATGCCGTATATCGACGTAAATAAGGTCAGGGACTTGAAGCGTTCAGAGGAAGCGATCGTGCCTGTGCGTTCTATCAGACGAGGATCACCCGCAGGGATATGACAACTGACGAGCTTCTGATATTCGACCTCTATCCAAGAACTCTTGAACCTAGGTTGCTTCAGAAGATGAGTGTATGCGAAGTAAATGAATGCTGACTAGGCCTGTAAGCTTCGTCCCGAAGTACGGAAGCTCTTCAACTTGACGGATGGAGGTGATCAGGCGTGGATAGGCTAGGCCGCGACGTGAGTTCGATAACCACTGAAGGAGCGTATACAGCCAACCCTTTATGACACTGATAGCTCGCGAATAGCTCAATGCACTGCGTTCTTCGCCCTCGAGAGCGCGGGACCGCTTGATGATGTCGAGCTCAAGCGCGAGAGCCTGATTGGGGCAAATTAGAGGCGAAGCCCGCTGACACGCGTATTTCGCGTCGAAGTGAAGCTTGGAGAGGTCTGTGGACGGCGGCGGTGAAGGGGGAAGTAGGTAGGAAGGGATGGAATGCGATTCAGCGGTCGAGCTTTCTCCAGTAGCTGTTGAAGCTTTTGGCGGCGAGTCAAGCTTGGCCTTCGGTCGCAGCTCTGTGTCTGCGCTTGCTAATGGCGGTGTGCGGGACGGCGATCCGGAAGAGGCGGGAGGAGAGGGGTAGTTAGCTTCAGGGCCAGGAGGTTGCTCCTCTTCCATGTCCGTGTCCTCGCACTCGCAGGGTTCGGCATTGCAGACGGGACAATTCTTGATGGTTTCCTCTCGCAGGTCTTGTAGCGCAACGTACGGTGCACACTCGAGGGGCTTCCCTTCCGCGACGGAGTCGCGCAGCCATGCAGGCGACACGACCGCTTTGCTTTTCTAAGGTGGCGTCAACGGTCCTCGTCTAGCCTAGCGAACGGCGGCTTACTGCAATGTCCCATGACACGTGCCTCTCCAGCCTCCTGCGCATGGTAACGGACGTGATGATCACATCCGCATCCTCTGCGTCGTCGCAAACGCGCTCGCAATGTCGTTCGGCGAGCGTGAACAGCTCTGCGATGGTGCGACCGTCCATCTTCGCTTGGACAATGTATACCTTGACATTGGGAAATATCTTCGCGGAGCGACTGACTTTGGACCTCTTCGACGGGATATTCACGTCTGGCGGCGTCCCGGGAGGATTCGACCTACCAGAGGAGTAGCCCGACGACTCCTGGTGCACTGCAGCAGGCCTCTTGAACGGCATTCTTCACTTGTGCGAATGAACACGTATGGTTATGATGTAGTTGAGACGGGACATAGATAGGAAAGCAACGGATAGGACTTCAGCTGTCCGGATTTGCATCCTGCCATGGTGGACGTCATAACCATGTGAGCGCCTGCGAGGCGTTGGCGGCGCTTGCTGGTTTCAACCGTACCATCATGAGCAATCCTACATGGCTTTCCAAGCGAAGCTCCAAGGCCAACGCTATTCTTTCGCTGGCCTTTCCTCGCGACGGCAAATCCAGAAGATGTAGGACACATCGAACATGGTCATGATCAATCAGACACGGGAGCGACAGTATCTCGCTGCTCAACGCCACATTGTAGAGGTATATATCTCCCTGGCCAGTACATTCACGCCTCTGTCTATGACGGTCTCAGCTATACGTCGGACGACTCATCTTTTTGGGAGGCCCACTTTCTCCGAGCAGCCCTGTATGGTGTCGGCCGAGCGTCGCAACGTCGCTCGTGTATGAAGAGCTGGTCCTCCTGCTCTCCACAGCTTGTCGACATACCATTGCGTTGACGTGTGTCGCAGGTCGCGCGTCACCATCAAAACGCTCGGGGTGAGTTTCGTCACGCCTTTTTCGTCGTAGCGGTCGCTCAAATCACGACTGCTCCCACCGCCGAGCCGGAAGTTGTCGTATCGAGTTCAACACTGCGATCCTTACATTGCCTTTATATTTTCAGTGAGTCTGTCAGTCCCGACTGCCCTCCGCCTGAGTATATTGTGGGTAAACGTCGTGAAGGGTGAGCGCGAGCGTTATCGCGTTATGCGTACCAGCACTTACAGACGAAACAGCAACTCTACCTGCGAGTAGGCGGACAGTCTGGCTGCAGTCGCGGGTACATGGACGTATTCTGAGTTGACAGCAGCGCATGCATGTCAGTGATAGGCGCGACTCCCTCTCTTCGTGGCGCAGGAGATATGTTTTTCCCATCCCGCAGCGTACGTCATGATCGACAACTTGTCAAACCACCTCGCGTGGAGTCTGTTTTCGCCACGGTACGTTCACTCATTGTCATGATTTGTGGACGAGAAAAAAATTGAACGGGCGGTATGTTTATTGCACAGAACATAAGAGTCTCAATGCAGAACGGAGAGCGAAGGCTATAGAAGAGTATTAAGGAGCGTACTGGCCGAGGTACCGGTGTCAGCTTATAGCATAAGCTATACGATCGGAAGGGCTTACCAAATCGCTGGAGTGTGTATTACCAGACATCAACAGACCTGAATGGAAACGCCGACTGCTGCAACGTGGTTCGATTAGGTGAAGTCAAGATTCCCGGACAGGCTAGCGGTTGCTGCCAGCCACAAACAGCTCCTGTAGCGAATGTCTATTGAAGGTTATCGGTGAGCAGCCAGAATCGACTCTATAATTTGAGGACTAACGTCATGCTGTAGGACTCTACCATCGTGTCTCAACGACCTAAGCCTCCCCCATTCCCCTCTCCTCCCGACGCCAACATTAATGCTCTTGTTGAGGTGGCATTGTCGCCTTCAAAGTCATATCAGACACGAGCACATCGAGAGACAAAGCGAAGACGTACCGGCTTGTTGGACCATGCGAGCTGAGGGGCATCGACAGGCCTGTGCGGGAACCCCGCCGACTACTGCAACTAGGATCGACTCGGCAAAGCCGAGGTTCCCGGAAGGGTCGTCGGAAGGGCTAGCGATACCTGCCAGCCGCGCACAGCTCCTGCTGTCGATGCCCGGTCCCGAGTGCGTCGCTCTCCGGAGCGGTGGGTAATGGTCATGTTGCGTTGCTCGACGGCCAATGGGCGGAGGTCGTCGTCGTCGCGGAGTCTCTGCTACAGGAGAGAGCTCGGTTAGGTCGACGGCGCGGAGAGATGGTGTACGAGACTCACCGAGAGCGTCGCGCATTCCTGCTGGTCCGGTACCACCGACAGGCCTGCATGGGAACCCCGTCGACAACAGCGGCCAGGCTCGACTCAGCAGTGCCGAGGTTCCCGACCGCGTCGTCGACAAGGCTAGCGGTACCTGCCAGCCACATGCAGCTCCTGCTGTCGGTGCCCGGCCCTGGTGTTATGGGGTGGTGGTGGTGGTAGTGGTGTCCGTTGTCGACGACGACCGCCTTGCTCCATGCTGAGGGAGTAGGGAGTGGTGGTAAGGAGCGAGGGTGGCGAGGCGAGAGGTTGATGGGCTGGAAGGGCGAGGGAAGGGGGCTATTTATGCGTTTCCGGAGAGAGGCTGGCAAGGCATCACGTTACTCGTTTGTTGACAGAGTCCCGGCCGGGGAATCCTCCGCGAGAGAGGCCTCCGGAGGTTGTGGTAGCCAAGTTATTTGAGGTTATCTGTGGTCTGTTCCGGATGCATGAGCTATGGGGCACCATCACAGGGCTTCCCCGATGATATGGCTCAGTATAAGACGCATAATCTGCATTTTTACGCCGCTGTAGAACACAGGGTGCATAGCTGTGCGTCCATTCTTGGTGCGCCTCCGGCGTCGGCGTGAATCGAAGAGCTGGCAGCCGCCGCCAACATCATCCCAAACAGTAATACCTTCCTATTTCGGACGGTACACTCGCAGACGCCCAGAGGTTGACCTTCAACCACCATCTCGTTCTTGCCCTCTGCTACAATTTCATGTCTCTGTTGTCGCCGAGGCTATACTTTGATCTCGTTTTTGGTGCAGGTTTTGACGTTGGGTTACCCCTTGCATTCGACCTGAAGCGCGTCACATTCTCAACAGCCGTACTACATTCTCAGACTCCGTTGGCGTACAGTGCGGATGCCCGCAGACGATGCATCATTGCACGTTGAGTGCTGGGTACTCTTATCGGTCTATCTTCTTTCCGTCCTTTCTGTACATTGACCGCCAGGCGAGAAGTTTTATATGCGAGTCCCTGCCAAGGCGGTGCGCTGTCGAGCGTTGCCGATCCCAACCGGCAAACGGGTCGTGTTCGTCGGGAGCACATTTTGTAGAATACTAATCAGGTTTGCACTTCATTTTGTGCTTGGACCACTCATACTCTTGGCCGGAGGTCGAAAGTGTCCGCGACGTCCGATTCACGTCGAGCGACCGGAGGTCCGATGGAGCTGCCTTGGTACCTTGCCTCCGGAACGCGAAGTGTGCGTCCGGCCATCGCAGAAGCATGCCCAGGCATGGAACTGCCATCTTGTACGCATCCATACATCGGGATCTCATTATAACGTCCTTCGACGTGCCTGTGCGTCGCCAAGCGCAGCTGCGGGTCACGTTCCCGCTGACCGCGATCGCTGTCAAGGTACGCTGAACTTAAGTATCTTCCACCAGCACTGATTGACAAAATTCTTATATAGAGTGCCTATGATGGTCTCGGCGACCGTGCCGCCCCACCCTCCAGCAGCAAAGCATCATGTCGACGAACCTCAACTATGCCCGCCTTGGGGGTATCGAGAAGGGCGAGCTGCCCGGTGCTATCGTCTTCGCCGCCATATATGTACCTCTGTTCGTGTTGAACGCCGTACGGAGCATCCGTCACCCAACCTACGTTCTCATCGTTCTCTCGCTCTTCTGCATTAGTACGCCCATCGCCACACTTCTCCCGACTCAGCGTTGATCCTGAACCTCAGTGCGAATCACGGCGTTTATACTTCGAGCCATCCTCTCCGGGAGCAACGCAGCAGGAGAGAATATCAATCTCGTCATCGCAGAAGCGATTATCTACTCTGTCGGTTTCTTCGGTCTGCTGTACTCAGCGTACACGCTCGTCCTCGACCGGTGCGCAATGTCGTTGCCCCTGCCAAGGCGTTACTGACATGCTGTGACCTGTAGCGAGCGTATGACCCACTCTCACGGATCAGGGTCTCGCCTCGTCTCCCTGTGCCTCCGACTGCTCACCAACCGGAGGCTCGTCCGCGTCGCACTCCTCGCGGCAGTCGCGTTGGGCATCACAGCCGGCGTACGTCTCCACCCTTTTGACCATCCGCGCGGTCCACTTACCGGACAGGCAGTCTACGATGGGCTCGCAGCAGCAGTCAACTCTTAATACCGGACGTACGCTCCGCAAGGCGAGCATCTACATCTTCCTCGCCATCGCCGCATGCCTTGTCCTCGTGACAGGGCATCTTGCGGCAAGCGAACTCCCTGGTGGGTCTCTCTTCCTCTCCTGCATGATATGCCGTCGTTGCTCAAACTGGACCATGCGCAGGAATGAAGGGCGACGCACCGCTCGGCCGGCGGTACCGCACCATCGTGCTCCTCGGCATCGCGTTCCTCTGTCTGGTGCGCGAGGCATTCTTCGCTGCCACACATAATCATCCGGCTAAGGTTTGTTCGTCTCGTGTATCCACGAGATCGGTAGCTGAACGACCGATATACAGCAGGACAACCCGCGCCTCTGGTACCCGCTGTCCGCGCTCACAGAGCTTCTTGCAGTCCTCCTGTTCGCGATGCCGGGGCTCGTGCCCTCGAGACGAGAGATAGCCGAGGCGGAGAAGTACAAGACAGGCGTATCCGACTCTGAGGTCGAGATGCGAGGTTATAGCGCTTGATCCGCGCTCGCGATAGACCTGGTCTCGGACAAGATATCCCTGGCAAACCTGCCAATCCTGGCTCACACATCTTCGTTCCATGGCTTGCTTCAATATACTGACAACGAGCTGAGTGGCAATGCCAACCGCTAGGTGGGGTATGAATCTTGTTCCATATTCCATTGCATCTTCGTACACAATACAGACATGGATGCTCTATCTAAACGTTTCTGGAAAGCCACGCCGCCGAGATCGACAGCCAAGCACTCTTAGATCCTAAGCGTCTCCCTCTTCCACACACGCCTGCCACGGACCCACGTGCTTTGGACGTAGCCCTTGCGGTCGAGGACGATGAGGTCCGCATCGGCGCCGGGGCGGAGCGTGCCCTTGCGGGCCTCGATACCGAGGCAGCGTGCAGGGTTGTACGTCGCGCACTTGATCGCCTCGCCGAGCGAGCAGCCAGTGAAGCGCGAAAAGTTGCGCACGCACTTGTCGAGCGTGACCGCGCTGCCTGCGAGCGTGTCCGTGCCCTCGAGGTACAGCTTGTCGCCCTCCTTCACGAAGCGCTTCCCGTCGCGCCACTCGTGCACGCCGTCCTTGAGGTGCGGGTCGAGGATCTTCATTGCTGTGGACTGGTCAGCATCCGCGCTCCGGCGGTGGGAGTGGGGGCGTACCATCTGTGATGAGAATGCAGCCTTCCGGGTATGCAGAGTATGCAAGCTATGGGAACGAAATCAGACACGGGTGGCTAGGGGTGGGTACAAACACCACATACGCGGACAGAGTTCGGGTGCGAGTGGATGCCATCGACGATGAGCTCGTAGAACGGACGCTCGAACGACAGACGCGTCGTCTCGCCCTTCTTGAGGTGCAGGTCCGTGTCGATCGGCGCGAGGATCGGCGTCTGCGGGGGCGTGACGAGCTCGTCGAACGCCTCCGAGGTCGCCTTCGCGCCGCCATCGCCGTGCGCCTGCAGCGCGCGCTTCGCGAGCGATGCGGACGAGCCACTGCGCGAGAGCGCGGCGCCCGTGCTCGCGAAGCTCGGGCCGATGGGCGACGTCGGCGACGTCGGCGGCACGAAGGATAGATGCGGCGACGCGCCGAGCAGGCCAATGATGCACGGGTCGCGGTGGTGCAGCTGCGGCATGGCGTTGAACAAATGCGTGATGAGCCGTGCGCCGCCCATGACAGCGGCCGTGGCGATGTCGGTGGAGGCGATACTGCACGAGTGGTGAGAAGGCATCGAGGACTGCGCGCATATATCCACTCACCTGTGGCCAATCGAGAAGACGACGCCACGCTTGGTTGCTTCCTCCATAGCGGCCCGTACGCCGTTGATTTCAGGTGCAGCAGTGATGATACGGACGCCGAGGCTATCAGAGTGTCCTTCACAGGCCATGAGCCAGTCCTCCTGGTGCGCGAGGTTCTCCGCGCCGTAGACTTTCTCGAACGAAGCGAGGCCCTCGTCAGCCTTCAGGAGGAATTCTGGAGCGTGTGCACCACGTTTGGCCATCTGGATAAAGGGACCTTCAGCGTGCCAACCAAGCATAGTGGCAGAATTTGGTGAGGAGTAGGGGCGGAGGAGGTGAAGAAGGGTCGGGTACAGGGATTTTTCTTGAGTCTAGGGACGTCATGCTCAGCATCTATCTTCAGCAATTATCAAGTTGTTGCATACGATGATAGTTGGCACTAGCCTGCGCAGATATTCAGCATCGTCAAAAGAGTTCAATGCTGCAATACGCACGATGTAACACCAGTCTCGATGATCTTTTCTGCAACGGTCTTGAGGCCATTGCGGTACGCTTCGTGGTCACCGTCAAATACGGAGAAATCAAAGCCATAGGCACCATTGATCTGAATGTCAATATAACCCGGGCTAGGAGGAGTTTAACATCTGAGCAACGGCAAATAACGGTATGACGTACCTCAGGATGTTGCCTCCGAGGTCAATGACGCGAGCAGGACGTTCACCCCGTGCAAAGAACGTGCGCTGTGAATACGTCTTAGCGGAGAACGACGCGAAAGATGCCTAGGGGACATGCCTGTGCATCCAGAATAACCCCTCTACGCTCGTCAATCCAGAGATCTTGCTCAATGAGGCTGCCATCCTCCTGTGGCAGCAGGCAGTTCGTGAAGCAGACGAGGCCGTTCTCTGACTCCATGACTGGCTGTTCAGAGTGGTTTGGGGGAGAAGGGGATGGGCGGGGAGGGGTGCTGCAGCGGTGCTCGGGTGTCATATGGGCTCTATATACGCAGCGCTAGCCTCTCAAAGCTCGATCGGAGCCACCGGGCAGATAGCCCGGAGGGACCTCGCCGCGATCCCAGACATGGCGTCCGTAGCTCCTCGAATCATCCTCGAACGTGCTCTGGCCCTGCGAATCACACGAACGGCGGGACTCGTCGTGACTAGGATCAGCCAGCACCGCGAGCAAAGAAGCCTGCACTGCTTGGTCCCCCGTGCTACTCACTGAATCGCCATGGGCGAGCGCACCATACGAGACGGCTCGGTGCTGGAAGCTCTGCACATGGTTTTGCACATGCTTCAGGGCGGCACTGCGTGTTGGCTATCGGCTGGCGGTGATGCTCGAAAATGAAAGTCGAAGTCAAAATCCAAGCGATTAGATTGCTGCTCAAGAATTATCTTATCTGGCTGGTGACCGATAAGATGCTCGGGCTCATTGGGCGGAAACACAAATTGTTATTTGGGTATACGAGCCACGCCCAGGGAAAACTCCCGTATCCATGGATTGAGTATCGAGAGCTCCGGCAGGGAGCACGCAGAGCAGTAACTGTGGCCGCGCAGCGACCCTGGGATCTGTGGAAAATGCGGCGATCCTACACATAGACTGTTCAGGCTCAGGCTGAGCGAGAAATCTCATGCGCCGCTGAGTGGGCGTGCTGCTTCCGGTGTCGGCTTCGCTGCCTACCGCGGTCTACCCGTTCGCGAGCCTGCCTCCTTCCTCCATCCACCTCGGTGCATTCGACGCGGCTCGTTTTATGCAGATACCCGCCGTGGATGCCCGCATTGTTCTATATTTCGCCATCCTCAGTCGTCTCTAGTCAGCAGCAAGCGTGGGAAAACATGACTTCAGCTGACCGGGGCGGAAATTGTAAATTCTCGAATCCTGCGCACCTCCTTCACCTTCCCTACCCAAGCCCCTCCTCCTCATCCTCGTCCCATTTCTCAACCGGCCGCTCGCCATGGGATCCTACCAACCCCCGACAACGTTCACCGACCCGCCAAACTACTCCTTCCCGACGCACCGCCTTCAGCGGACGCTCCGCAATGCCGAGAAGCAGCCCATCGTCCTCGTCGCATGCGGCTCCTTCAGTCCCATAACGTACCTGCATCTCCGCATGTTCGAGATGGCCAAGGACTATGTTCGCCAGAATACCGATTTCGAGATCGTTGGGGGATACCTCAGTCCCGTCAGTGACCAGTATAACAAGCCCGGCTTACTCGCCGCGCACCACCGGTAAGCGCGCTGTGCTAGCCGACGTGACTCGCGTTCCTCACATACATTATAGTGTGAACATGTGTACCCTCGCTGCAGAGCAGACTTCGTCATGGCTCATGGTTGACCCATGGGAGGCCTTCCAGTCGTACCAGCGTACCGCGGTCGTGCTCGACCACTTCGATCACGAGATAAACACGAAGCTCGGCGGTGTCTACACGCAGGACGGCGAGCAGCGGAACGTGCGGGTGATGCTCCTCGCAGGCTCAGACCTCATTGCGACGATGAGCCAGCCTGGGGTCTGGTCGGAAGCGGATGTGCGTACCATTCCTATGCTCTGCGCGTCTGTTTCACCCGATCTCATGACTGCGTCGTGTGCCCTGCTCTCCTAAATTCCTCACGCGTTCCCGCACTCCTTCCCGCACACAATTCCGATACGGCAGCTCGACCACATTCTCGGGCGCTACGGCGTGTTCATTGTCGAGCGGGCAGGCTCCGACCTCGACCAGGCCATAGACAGCCTCGCGCGATGGCGGCACAATATCCACCTCGTGCACCAGCTCATCCAAAACGACGTGTCGTCCACGAAGGTCCGCCTGTTCCTCAGGCGTGGACTCTCCGTGCGCTACCTCCTCCCGTCACAAGTTGTCGACTACATCGAGCAGAACGGGCTGTACGTGGGCGACGGTGCAGATCAGTCTGCGGCGAGCGGGGCTGTGGCGGCGGAGAAGGAGCGTGCCAAGGACAAGGAGGAGGGTCCTAGCACACCAAAGCTGCAGTCATGATGCCTTCCCACAGGCTAAGCAAAGTTACCCGCCGTGTTTCACACACTTCATTGCAGCTATCGCACAAACCCAAAGTGTACAAGCCTTCCCGGATACCTCTATCTATTGCTAGATTTCTCGACTGCGTGGTGGCCTTTCGTTATAGGGAAGTTACGGACGTTCGATGCATTGTAAATTCGTCTTGTACATGTACATCTAATCAGCTGCTTCAGTTACCCTGGATCCTCGCTCCGCATCTGGCTAGCTTTTATTCAGGATTGAACAACGTTTCCTCCCGTCTTCACGTACATTGGCGGAGTGGAGTACAGCCACTCGCCTTCGCGAAAGTGCCGCATATGGACCGCAGAGGACCGGGGCTGCACCGAACCTCGGAGAGCCCACCTTATCTGCTGCGGGAGGTGCGTCTTGTGGCGCCCTGGAGCAGAGTGGGTCGCCATGTCAGCAGGGTCTGTTGTGGAATGATGCCTGGTGACCTGGTATCAAGTCTTCGTCATGGTACATATTTAATTGTGCGGAAGGTGAGATGTGGGTCCTGAGGTATGGTTGTTTCGAGTCATGGCATCGCAGTCGAAAGTGGTTGGATCCCTACAATGAGCTGGAATTGAGCGTGCCGTCACCCCTTCAAACGGCTGTAAATGTCTCTCCAGACCTACCCTGCACTAGTCGACAGCTTCTATGTGGTTTGGGAGGCGCGAACGTAGACGGATGCCAAATCCGGCTCCATCACTGCGTGCCAGCCCTGTATAGTGAAGGGGGTCTGTAGAGCGGATACACGCACCTGTAGATATGCTCTGAATAAACGAGCTTGCGAATATCCTCCTGAGATGACGATAGCTGGGCTAATCAGACTCTGCGCAACCCGGCTGAGTAGATGCCTCGGCTGCTGGTGCTAGAGCGCCTATGCACACCTATCGAGAGTACGTCTAGGTCGTCTGAGCAGATGTCAGACTAGCTGACCTCCTGTGTCCTGGCAGCTCTCCAGCTAGGTGGCCTAGGGTTAAGCCCGGGACTTGTGAATATCATGAGCCCCGGTTAGGCATATAATCCACATGCATTCACCCAAACCGCCACCTTGCCGTGCCGGGCCCTTCGAGTTGTCCTAAGCAGGATGCCACGCAGCAGGAACCCAAAGGTGAGTCAGATCCCAAACGAAAAGTAAGAAGCTTTCCAGGCCTAAATATTGTGTGGTCGTGCAAGGGTAAGGCGCTCGCAAAGCGTCTTGTCCCATGCTCATGCACGGAGTGCAATGGTAAGCTCGTTCCCGTGCAGACGGTGCGCAATCACGCAAAGCGCACCCGAAAACGCCATGCGGAAGACGATTCGGATAGCGATTCGCCACCGAAAAAGAAGATGTCTCTCGATGCACGGCTTTCGCAGCGTCTGGCACAGGAGAGCGCGAAATCCACACATCTGGCGAAGAGCTCAACCGCAGCACACGCAGATGCGCAACAGCTTGCTGCATCGGAGACGGCAGGTGCCAGAGGTGCTTCTCCGTCATCGGAGAGTGCAGATTCTCCGCATATATGCGGTGATCTACGACCCAGTCCCTTCCCTGAGACGCCATCCTCCCCTCTGAACCTGTTTACAGAGCTCTCCGAAGAAACCTTCCAGGATCTACATGTTGACAGTTACGGAGACAAGCCTCCCAGCAGGAACACCCCTTCTCCACATCATGAAGACGATCCCGCTGAGGCATCCGAGCCTTCAACGAGCTTGTCCTTGGTGGATACCTCTGAGTTCCCTCCGAGTCCCCCTCTCTTGCAGCCGCAGGCCGATAACATTGCCGATCCCAATGACGGTGTCCCTGAGATGGAAGCTCCTGACCCTGGCGACCTCTCGCTCCCCCAACCGAGTCCTTGCCAGGACAGCGCTCCCGTGACCTCATCCAGAACGCGACCAGTCTATGAGCGCAGGTCTTCTCCACTCGAAGTTATTCTCGCGGCAACAACTGTCTGGCTCTGGCGGCCCATCATGCTTCTTCTTGCTCACCTTCACACAGATCACGCTGTCTCGCATCGTGCAATCGCAACCATCATCTCTGTCCTGTTTTGCGTCTTCTCTGCTCTTGGGCTCGTTGACCAGAAGTCTGATGTGCCTCGTACTCTCAGGACAACTCTGCTGCGGCTTGATCTGGGCGACGACTTCTTTGTTTGTCCGGTCTGTCCCTCCTGCTGCCGCGTTTACCCACCAGACTCCAGCCCTGACCTGGTCTGTTCTCACTGTGAGAACGAGCCACTCTTCAAGAACATCTCATCAGAAATCTACGGCAACACTGCTGTCACTCTCGGGTCCCATATCGTGGACAACTGGGATGAATGGCGTCCACGCCTTGCCGCCAAGAGGGCAGCCAAGCCGAAGCTGCAGTTACCTATGCGGCTCCCCTCCGATATGCTTGCTGACTTCATCAACAGCACACCGACAATGGAGGCTGATCTCGACAGATGGCGGGACTTGCCTGCGGCTCAAGCAGGCCAACTGCGCTGCGTCCAGGACGGGGAGATATGGAGGACCATCAAGGGTCCTGATAATACCCCCTTCTTTGACAGTGCGCATGCTGCTGAGCTGCGCATCGGTGTCACGATGGGCTTCGACGGGTATGTTATAAGGTATTTGTGTGTGACTTTTGCCTTCGCTGATATTCCCCTGCCGACAGGTTCTCTTTCACGCATAGCTCATTCTCGGGCAAGCATAGCACCGGCCAGCTGTCACTATGCGTGCAAAACCTTGATACTGCGCTGCGGTAAGTGGTTTTCAGGTCATCGTAGTGTAGTATTACTTATCACTCCCTCCAGTTACCGCCCTGAGAACCTGCTTCTCTGCGGGTTAACACCTGGGCCAAGAGAATTCAATGTGGATGAGCTACAGAACTTCATGGCGACGTTTGTTACTGACTTGCTCAAGCTATACGACGATGGTATCATCGTCAAGACGGCCAGTTATCCGTCAGGTGAGTGGTTACACGGATATCTTGGATTTATCTGAAATACTCTGTGGAGGCCGGATTGTCCGCCTGATACTCGTTGCAGTCTGCTGTGATCATCCTGCCATGTGCCGACTCTGCGGCTTTGGCGACTCAGGCTCCAGCAACTTCTTCTGCACCCGGTGTCAGATCCGCAAGGACGACCTCAAGACGGACAAGGGCATTACAATTGGCGGTGAGTAACGGGTTTTTTTGACGTATTACATAGCTATAACCTAGACAAATAGGATTTCCGAGCCGGGATCCTAAAGCGCACCGCCGGCTCGCTGAAGAATACAGTACTCTCGATGGACAAGACCAACGCAACGCGTTCTGCAAGGAACACGGTGTCCGCGCCTCAGAGCTCAACCGCCTGCCGTACTGGGACCCCATTCGCATGGCTATCATAGATCCCATGCACAACATCTTACTCGGTGCGCATACAGTTTCTGTTTCGTTCTGCCAGCTAATATTTATCTAGGACTCATGAAAAATCAGTGGTTCGATGTCTGGATCAAAGACAACGCCCTACGTGAACGTACACAGCCAAAGGGCGTGCCGCAAGAGCTAGATGTTATTCATGAATATCTGGCAAAGGTGCGTTCCATTTGGTCTCGGAAGCCATGTAGCTGAACATATAATGCAGTTTGAGATGCCGTCATGGGTAGCCCGTCTGCCCAATGAGGTCGGTTATCCAGCTGGAGGCTCACTTACCTCTGATGAGTGGAAAGCGATCCTTCTCGTATACGGTCCAATTGTGGTAAGACTTCTTTATTATTACAAGCCTGAGCCCTAATTTCATACCCACTATCCACCAGATTCCTTTCGTTTGGGAAGAGTGGTCATCAGCTGCTGATGCAGAGTACGAACGAAAACTCAAGACGTGGCGCAAGAAGGACATGTCAAAGTAAACCCCGCTACTTACCTTAGTAGCTTAGATGGGGTTGGACTTGACTGCGAGTGGTGCGAGTGAAGTGGGTGAAAGACGAGGTAGATGATGCTGGGGACTTAAGCCCAGCAGAGCCCGGTATATATACATGAAGGGGAGGACCCCTGGTACTACCCGAGACCCCTAATACTGCCCATCACATGCGCGATGGCGTGATGATGGTGCGATACTTGCCAAGACACTCCAGGCTCGGCGAAGTCTAAAGCCGAGTACCGGATGTGTCCGGAACCTTCTACGCTATTCTAGAATACACTACCCGGACCCTGTGTCCGGCTACCTACTATACCCTTGTACCGGAGCGTCTACATCATAGATAAGATAAAGATAAGATCCTTACATGACTCTGAGTCCATTCCCAGCACGTGACCCACACGTGACCGCGTTCTGACGCGTGCCTGTCCTAACCCTAGTCCATAACCCTAACCCCTAGCGCCTACTGGGCGCTTACGAGAATAAAACCGTAGGGAATTAGAAAACTGTGACAGTACCCCCTCTTCAGATTCGAACTCCCGAGAGAAGACTTTTTATTTTCCAGTGGATCCAAACCCGCCTGATCCACGATCAGTTGACTGTAGTGTTTCGACGATTTCTATATCGGCATCGGCAATTTTCTCCAGGATCAATTGAGCCGTCCTATCTCCAGTCGTGACTGTGAATTCACTGTCGCTTGTGTTAAGGAGTAGTATTTTGACGATACCCGTGTAGTCCCGGTCGACAACGCCTGCGCCGACATGAATGCCTTTGAGTGCTAGTCCTGATCGCGGTGCAATTCGTCCATAGGTCCCAGTTGGAACTCGGATGTGAATGCCAGTGCTGATGAGTTTGCGGTCTCCTGCTGGAATTGTTGCATCTTCTGCTGCATACAGGTCCCAGCCTGCTGCCTCGGTAGTGCTCTTGGATGGTGTTTTTCCACCATCTAGAACGATTTGAAGGGTTTCCTCTTCATCGAGTTCTAAACCGTCTGTTTCCATAGGTGCTTCTTCGTTCCGAACGCGCCAAAATTCCGCGATCTTCTCTTTAGCACCTTCCAGATTACTCTCTGGTTCCCATTTGTCTTCTTCTGGCCCATAACCCTTCCACCGAACCATGTACCAGTTTCGTTTCCTGACGCGCCCGGTAGTCTTGTGGTTGAGAATTTTCTCGACCTCGTACTCGAGCTCTCCGTCATGAACTTCTGGCTCTGGCGGTGCGGCTCGTTGGCCGACGATGGAGGGTGTAGAATAGGGGATTAATTTACTAGCGTGGAACACCGGGTGATATGCCCTATATTGTGGAGGCAGTTTCACCTTGAAGGTTACTTTGGACAGTTGCTCGATGATTTCGAACGGTCCTAGGTACCTCGGTGTCAGCGTGCGTTGAGTGGTTTGGTAATCCTTTGAATTCAGCAGGACTTTGTCGCCGACTTTAAACGGCACTTCTTGCTTGTTCTGGTCGTAGTACCACTTCATACGGTCCGCTGCTAGTTGTAGGGCTGCTTTGGCCTTGTCTTGGGCGTCTTGTCTAAGTCTGAATATCTCGTTCAAGTCTTTGCTTTTGGCTTGCTTGTCGAGAGTTGGTCCTGCCCGTGGGTGTCTACCATATTCTAGAAAGAACGGCGTGTCCTTTGTACTTTCGTGTGCTGCATTGTTGTAGGCGAATTCTGCGGTGGGCAGATAATCGACCCAGTCTTCGTGATTGACATTATCAGCGAAGCAGCGTAAGTACTGTTCTAGAACTTGATTTACTCGTTCTGTTTGACCGTCTGTCTGAGGGTGGTATGCCGTTGACATCGCTGACTCGATACCGAGTAGCTTACACCATTCTTGAAAGAGTTCAGCCGCGAATTGAGTTCCTCTGTCTGAGATTATCTGCAAAGGTAATCCGTGGATAGGGTAAATTCTATCCATCAGGATCTTTGCAAGGTCTTTAGCAGAGAATTTGTTCGTTATCGCGAAGAAACGTGCTCTCTTGGTGAGTCGGCATACAACGACTAGAATGGCATCCTTTCCTCTTGACGACATCAACTGAGTAATCAAGTCGATGGTAATAACTTCCCAAGGTCCGTTAGGTACCTTGTTGGGCATGAGTTGTCCGTAGGTCTGCTGTGTGCGATTCTTCATTCGCTGACACGTGTCGCAGCCTGTGACGTATTTCTTGACGAAGACAGACATTCCCGGCCACCAATAGTTTCGGGAGACAAGTTCGTAGGTCTTCCATCTGCCTGGATGTCCGGCTGATGGGTGGTCGTGGTGCATTTGGACTACTCGTCGTCGTAAGTCCTCATTCTCATCCTTCGGTATGTAGATATGTCCCCGGAAGAGTAGCAATCCATTCTCAAAGTTCCATTCCTCTAACGGTTTCTTGAACTCGCGTGGGCCTGATTTGAGTAACGATTGATAGTTCTTGGTGACTTCGTCGGATAACAGAGCCTTCTTGACCTCTTGGAGCAGTAAATCGTCGTTTACTGGAGCGTCATGGGAGGCATCGATCGCGCAGACTTCGAGCAGATTGGCGAAAAATTCTGGCTTCAGAAGAATATGGTCGCGATTATCGAGTTCTACCCCCTCTTCATGATCTGGTCTCCTGGACAGAGGGTCTTCAGCTTCCATGCTTTTACCCGGTTTGTGGTGTAGTGTGAAATGGAATCTTGTTAGGTATAATGCCCAACGAGCTTGACGGCGAGACAATTTCTGGGCCTGCTTGAAATAAGTCAGGTTCTGGTGGTCTGACCATATCTCGAATTTCTCCGGATGTCCCTCTAGATAGTGCCTATACTCTTCTAACCCGCGGATTATGGCCAACATCTCCTTGTCGTATATCTCATAGTTCCTTTCGTGAACATTGAGTGACTTGGAGTGGAAGGCTACTGGATGGTAAAGCTTATCGTTTGGGTCGAGTTGTGACAAAACCGAGCCGATCGCGAAGTCACTCGCGTCGGTAGAGAGCCTGAACGGATTAACGTCGTCCGGAATTCGTAGAATTGGTGCAGAAGTGAACGCCTTTTTCAGGTCGTCAAACGCCTTCTGCTGTTCAGAACCCCATTCCCATGGTTGATCCTTCTTGGTGAGTACCGTGAGTGGCTTCGTGATCTTCGCAAAGTCTTTAATAAACCTGCGATAGAAATTCGCGAATCCAAGGAATGCCTGAACGTGCTTGACCTTGGTTGGTACGGGCCACTCCGTTACGCCTGTGACTTTAGCAGGGTCCATTTCTACATGATTTTTGGATATAATCATGCCGAGATAGGCGAGCTTGTCCTTCTCGAATAGACACTTTTCTGCCTTTGCGAAGAGGTCGTTGTCTTCTAGTCGCTGCAACACTTCGTGTACGATCTTTCGATGTTCCTCGCGGTCGTTGCCGAAGATGAGGATATCGTCGAGGTAGACCATAACCTTTCCTTGACGGATAAGGTCTTCGAAAATGTTGTTCATCATATTCTGGAATGTTGCCGGTGCGTTTGCGAATCCAAAGTACATAACTTTGGCCTGGAATAAACCATCCTTGGTTACGAAAGCCGTTTTCCACTCGTCACCTTCCTTGATGCGGACATTGTTATATCCCCATCGAAGGTTGATCTTTGTGAATATCGACGCCTGAGATAGTGCGTCGATTAAATCGGCGATGCGAGGGATAGGATAACGGTTCTTCTTTGTAATTCCATTCAAGGGACGGTAATCCATGCAAGGTCGCAAACTGCCATCGGCTTTCTTTACGAAAAAGAATGATGCAGCGATGGGTGACTTCGACTCTTCAATATAGCCTTTCCGGCGTTCCTCACGAATCCACTCGTCGAAAGACGAGCGTTGTTTCTGGTCCAGTGGGTACACTTTTCCGATTGGGGGCAACTTAGCTCCTTCCTCAAATTCGATGGCATGGTCCCATGGTTTGTGGGTGGGCATGCGTTCAGACTTGGTTTTACTGAAAACGCTTTCGAATTTGTGGACCCAACTCGGTACCTGTGATTTCCATTGCGAGGTGTCAACTGTATCGTCGTCATCCTTTTCCAGGATGTCAGCGACAGCCTCGGCTTGCGTTCGTTCCTCTGGGTTACTAAAATCAACCCAGTTGATGTGGTGGGGAATATCCTCTTCTCCAATATCGTCCAGTGAGGATTCCCAAGGTTGCTCTGGTTCGAGCTCTGCCAGCTCCTCGTCATTGCCGATTTCGATGTCGAGGGCTTGGACTTTCTGTGCCATGCTGGAGACTTTGCATGATTCAGGACATCTGGTGAACTCCCAATTGCCTTTTGCCCAGTCGATTTCTGGGTTATGCCGGTGTAGGAACTTGTACCCTATGTACATGTCTTTGTCGTGCAAATCCGTCACGAGCAAGTACTGGGTGTGCTTATGCGTTCCAATTTCCAAGTAGGCTCGCAGGGCGTGAGTGATTCGTCCTGCTTTATTGATCGTTCCATCCGCATTTTTTACTTCATACGGATTTGCCAACTTAATAGTTACCAGATTGTTCTTTTCGACGAAGCTGTGATTGATGAAACTCGTCGTGGCACCTGAATCAACCAGGGCTTCTGCCTGCGCTTTTTTACCATACACCCACAGAGTAATAGGAAGTTTGAACGATAATGATTTATTACGCGAGACGTTCAATACATCAATGTCAATTACTCTATCTACATCCAGTGTAGACTTGGCCGTGGGTACATGATCAGCGTTATTAACCTGTAGGACGCAGGGATCCACTACAGGTCGTTGAGAAAATCCACTTTCCGGTCAGACGATTTCGCGTATTTAGCAGCTCGGGCCCTCATACGTGCACGCCTAGCTTCCCGCTCATCAACGGGTTCCTGGGAGGGAGTCTGTTTCAACTCCTTCTCGTCCTCTTCCGTCCATTCGTGGATATGGGCCGCATTGATGACAACTTCGTCGTCGGCCTCGAGTCCCGCGATCTCTTTCTCCAATTCGGCCATCCTGGCCTTTGCTTGATTGAAGGAGTTTTTCTTGGCGGCGATTGCCGCTGCGTTCTTGCCTTTTCCTTGATTGTTACTCCCCCCGCTCGAGGAGGAGGCCTTGCCGTTGTTGTTGTTGTTGTTACCGGAGGACTGTTGCGGCTTCTGGTCCTTGAGCGAGAAGCAGTCCGAAGTGACGTGCGTTTTAGCACGCGCGAACTTCTTCAGCTCAGTGCAAATGGCGCAGGGAGTTGAAACCTTCTTGGCTTCTTGTGAATTCGCCTGTTGTTTCCCTTTGCCTTTGCCCTTGCCCGTCTGAGCCGCGCTGATGTCCATGGCATTCGGGTCCGGTGTAGAACCCGAGCCGTGCGAGTTTCCCTTGCTGAAGATGTGCGTCGCTGCGCGGTCGGGATAGAGTTCCTTGTATGCCTCAACGAGATACGTCATGAATTCCGACGCGGTTGTAGGCCAACTCGAGCGACCGCGACCCAGCACGAAGATGCCCAGCTTCTCCTCGACGTTGTCGTACAGCTTGTTAATCATATGCGCATCCGTGAACGGCTTGCTGCTGTTGTCGAGGAGTACCTTGAAGCGAACCGAGTAGTCGATGATGTCCTTCTGAAGGGCCGACTTGTCGTTGAGTAGCTTCTCGAGGTCCTTCGTTGCCGTGCGCGTAACATCCTTTTGACCGTAAACCGTCTGGAGACTAGCCCAGAAACTGTCGACCGAGCCCATGTCCTCGCCCCTGGCGTTCTTGTCCAACAGTGGTTGCATCAGCTTCAGGGCTGGTTCGCGCAACAAAGACAACGCATTGACGATGCGCTGTTTGTCTGTCGTGATGCCCTGAGTGCTGTTCCAGAGTTCGACCAGGTTTTTCCATTCCTCAAACTTCGTCGTATTCTTCTCGCCTGAGAAGAGCGGCGGTTGGGCGGACTTGGGGCGAGCAGGTGCACCACCTCCAGAACCGATACCGGCTGGGAGGGCGTTCAACTGTTTGATCGCATTGTCTGCGACCCCCTTGACGCTTTCCAGCGCGGCTTCCTGGACATAGGTGATTTTCTGGGTTTCGACCAGCTCTTCGCGGACTTCGTCCACCTTCTCCAGAATCGTCGTCATAGCCCCGTTAAAAATATTGAGGAACCCATCGAATAGGTGCCTCACGTGGGCCTCGTTCTGACGGGAGGCTTCAACAACCCCCGCGTAGATCGATTCTTGGATGAAGATCCTTTGGTTCTGCGATATTTCCTCTGGTGCTGCGACCGAGGAGATTGCCTGAACCGTGGTCTCGTGAGAGAGCTGGATATTGTCCGAGGACAAGTTGATTTCGGTCCAGTTGATTTGAGCGATTTGATCAGCGTCAGCCATTGTTTCTTAGTCAAAAGGTATGTTAGTACAAATTCTTTCCACTTTTACAGTTGGAAAGTAAGGAAAACTCTTATGTATCACACAGAAGTTCAGTGTCAGGTGGAGTTTTTATTGCATCGGGTTACAGGTGGATTTAGTATTCGAATGAGATATTGAGAGCGACGAGCTCCCTTGCGATCTCTACATATCGAGTACTAAAATTTTCGAAGGATACATATTTTATTTTCTTTAGATCCCTCGTAATCCACCTGTAGTGCTTTCCCTTCAACTTCTTTCTCCCCTTGTTCTCGTCGAAGTGGTCGTATAGATCTTCGAAGTCGACGAGCAACTTCGAGACTTCGTCGCCTAGCTCCTTGTCGACCTTGTCGATGTCGACGAGATGGTCGCTGAGCGGTACCAAGCGAAGGTTTACCGCGTTGAACAAGTTCATCATCTCTTTGGTTCGATCGATGATGTGCGACTTCTGCATACGACCTGCTTCTTTCGGGACCTTGCCTTGCATGTCGCCGTCGTTCCCGTATGTCTCCTCGACCTCTTCTTGAGACAGGTGCTGAGGGGGACCCAGGCGACTCAGGAGTGAGGGCGCCGGATTCGAAATCCGGTCCTCGAGACGCTTGCGCGCCTTCATCTCCATGATGAGCCTGGAGGCCTGTTCGAGCGCCCAGAGGCGTTCCTCGAACTCCTCGTTGATGCGATCCTGCTCGGCCTTCGGGACGGGGCGGGTGACGGTGCGACGGTTACGCTCGCGCTGGAGGAGATACTTCTCGCGCTGTTTGGGGCGCTCGATCTCAGCCAGCTTCTCCTTGACCTCCTCGTAGACCTTTTCTTGGGTCTCCTTGCGCAGCGAGATGCGCTCGGCGAGGGAGGGGTAGGGGGCGGCGGCGTTGCGGGCAATGATGGTCTTGTTGTAGAACTTCATCTGTGTGATAACATAATCAACCAGCGTCCTTTTACAGGTACGGCTTATGGGAAGGAAAAGTGCTCAGAAAATGAGGGTTACCAGCCCTCTCTTGCTGCGGTTCGAATCTTGATGCGCGCGCATTCGTGGGTAGAGTCGTTTACGGCATGCCATTATCTCTCTGCACATGCGCGATGGGGGAGTTTCAGATCTCAGTCGGGTTTCCACACCCGCTGCAAATGGTTTGTCGTGCCTTACAGCTACGATCTCCACGGACTTCCTAAATGCTAGCGTCTTACCGCTTGTCATCCAGTACCGGGGATGCGGCCACCTTGCGGTGGACTCAACACCCCACGCGTCGCGTGGCCACTTACGCCTGTGGATCGGCAAGAAGATTCCCATGCTGTATTGCACAGCCCGCCCACGTGTTCGCACTCCTGGCGCCACGCGTCTAACGGTGGGTCTCAACATGTCAAGCCCCTTGTCAGGTGGCCCAACGTATCCCCCAGATCCCAAGTCGTTTAGGTCTCCGGACAGGCCGAGCACAGCATCGCCTATTACAGGTCGATGTGCGCTTCGAACCCGCCTACACAAACATCACTCGCGATAATTCGTCGAGTAATGCCCATGCGACCCCATGGTCAACGACGTACAGCCCCCTTTTACAGGTGGACCTCAGTCGCTGGCCCCACGAATGAAGAACTACCCCTATTACAGGTGGTAGCCGCGCATCGAAGAAGCGAACCTGCGAACACAAGATTATAAGTGGTAAAAGGTGCCGACGTCGCCGGCAACGACGTCGAGCACGCTGCGCACGACGATCAAGCCCTTAAGGCCGACGTCGACGCGAAGGGGTATAGCATCATCTAAATGTCAAAGTAAACCCCGCTACTTACCTTAGTAGCTTAGATGGGGTTGGACTTGACTGCGAGTGGTGCGAGTGAAGTGGGTGAAAGACGAGGTAGATGATGCTGGGGACTTAAGCCCAGCAGAGCCCGGTATATATACATGAAGGGGAGGACCCCTGGTACTACCCGAGACCCCTAATACTGCCCATCACATGCGCGATGGCGTGATGATGGTGCGATACTTGCCAAGACACTCCAGGCTCGGCGAAGTCTAAAGCCGAGTACCGGATGTGTCCGGAACCTTCTACGCTATTCTAGAATACACTACCCGGACCCTGTGTCCGGCTACCTACTATACCCTTGTACCGGAGCGTCTACATCATAGATAAGATAAAGATAAGATCCTTACATGACTCTGAGTCCATTCCCAGCACGTGACCCACACGTGACCGCGTTCTGACGCGTGCCTGTCCTAACCCTAGTCCATAACCCTAACCCCTAGCGCCTACTGGGCGCTTACGAGAATAAAACCGTAGGGAATTAGAAAACTGTGACAGGACAATGCAAGGCAGAAGCGCAATAACAAGCGAGACGAAGGGGCTCTTGGGGGCGACAAGGAGCCGCCAACTCCTAAGCCGCAGCGGCGAATGCACAGCCAGGATGCCGACAACTTCCTTTCGCTTGCAGCCGCCATGAAAATTCTCCTTGCGCGAGCCGTGAATCCTGCCGACCTCAGCCGGGCTAAGTCCTTGCTCCAAGACTATCTTGACGGCTTTCTCAAGGTGCGCATTTCTGTTCTTCGTCTCATACACTCTGCTATGCTGATATCATCATGCAGATGCATCCGGAACACATCAAACCGAACACGCACTACGTTACGCATATATTCGACCAAATACCTGACTACGGCCCGGTCTACGGCTTCTGGACGTACCTCTTCGAACGCCTAAACAAGATCCTCAAGGGATATGCATCCAATGGCCACGCCGGAGGTGAACTGGAGGTAACATTCTTCCGAGAGTTTCACCGCCAAACACGGCTACAGTCAACAGTAAGTAATTTATTCCTGCTGTCCTTTGTATTTTTCATGTGAGCGGCCCTGTGTTAGCTGCAGAACCTCAGTGCGCGACCAACACACGACCTGGTGCGTCGTGAGGATGCTCTTCTTACTGAAACTGCTCGAGTACTCCTCAAGAGCGACGACGAAGCCCGTGGCACTGTTGCCGATCTTGCGCAGAAGATTGCTATAGCTTCAGACGAAAGTAAGTAATCCTATCTACCTTTCCGCACCAGAATAACTCTCTCTCTCTATAGTGACAGTTGACTTTCTCATGGGACCCGGCACACGCTCACCACTTCAACCGTCAGAGCAAGACCATCTGGTCGAACACTATAGTACGATGTATCCGGCAGCACAAGTGGTCCCTCGCGCATATCTGAATCCCCCATCGACAGCAGCATTTGTTAACAGCACTGCAGTCTTTCACGACAGCGTGGTTATTAGAGGTCGGCGGATATCCCCTGCACGCATTAATGGAAATGCAGGGAACTCGATCGTACAAATTAACCGTGGTGGCAACAGGTTCGTCAGAGAGGTCCGTCTGATTATCACCCATATGCAGGACCTTGCGCGCAACTGCCAGAATGTCACACACCGATTGCTGGGCGTCTGGTGGTTTAAGAACATCAAGATCTCGTTTGCAGACATCTGGGATCCATAGTACGTTAATTGTACGGTCAGAAAGTGTTCTAACTACTCACCAGAAGCGATATGTCAGCCCTGAACTCGAGGTGATGTTCTGGGAACATGGCACCTACCTCAACCCTGCACACGAAGGCCCTCCTTTCCTCATTCCGGTTGAAGAGGTTCTTTCGCAGGCCTGTCGGCTTGCGATTCGGCTGCCATGTACTCAAGAAAGTGATGAAGGCGAAGACGGCTCAACGGTGACGTCCAAAAATCAGGAGCCCGAGATGGTATGGGTGACCTGTGGTCTCACAAAGGTATGTTATCACTGTGCGCTGTAACATTTCATATCATGACCACCCATATCCAGGACGTACAGGTGCTATAGCTTCACCGATGCTCGTCTATTTTCGGAGGAGGCGCCATTAACTTGCGCAAGGTGAGTTGTGAATTTCTCTAACCCTCGCCTATTCATAACATAACCTATCATGCTCAGGGGCTGTAAGACACCCTAAAGACTATAGCGAGGTATGTACATGCACGATCCTCTCAGCGCAGCGCTCATAATATTGCCAGGAAGACACGCCACGGTCAAGGGTACACGGGGTCCTACTTGGACACTTCTTGACTGGGGTGTTCTCACACGCATCCCCACCGTCGTACAAGCTTCATAACCCATTCAAATTGATTCTGTAAGTGTGCGACCCTTGCGAAGTGTCAAGAAATTGCATAATAGGGCTAACAATACACCACAAAATTCGCCGACTTGTTGAATATCCACAGCTACGCGACGGCCCTTTCTGTCGCGGAGCTAGGGCTCAACGCTTCACGAGGGAGGGCAAGTGGGGAGGTCGACGACGAGGCGCGGCGGAGCGAATCACGCAGCGACGAACAAACTTACTCAGCTGTCCGTATTGACCAAGTTAACATTAGCAAGCTATTCTACTATACAAGCTGGGGCTTACCTGTCCGTATTGACCAAGAGGTCGAGATGACGGACAGGAGCGAGGAGTGCTACCCTTATATACTACAGAGTCTTTAGGGCAGGCTGTACGATTACCTAAGCTGATGGGCAATGCTCGGCATAGCCATCGAGGCTGCGACGCGGGCTGCGCGGCGAGGCTGTGCGGAGGCTATGTCACGAGGCTGTGTCGGGCCGAGGCTGTGTCATCTGGCTGATCAGCTCGGCGTGTCTCGGCGAAGGGAGTCATCAGGGATGACAGTGCCGCTTCGGCGATCCGGGGGACCGGTTGCAAGGCAGACCGGTGATCCGGGCAGTGTCTGAGCGCGCAGCGGGATGCGCTGGCGTCTAGGGGTGATGCGCCATCAGGGCGCTGGCGCTGAGTGGCCAGGCGCTGAGTGTGGGCGGCTAGGACTCCAGACGGCGCGAGGGCTGCTCGCCCGTTGGATTAATCGAGGAAAATGGCCAAAAATCGGCGAAAAATAGGGCGACACCGTCACATCCGTGACATTACCCCCCTCCTAAAACTGAGCGTCCTCGCGAGGTCGTCAGAGGTGACGCCCCTCCTCCCAATCGAGATCGGCCTTAGCGCGATCAGAGGCAGAAAGGTGGGAGACGTCGACTTCGGTGACGAACGGGCGAAAGGAGGCGGCGAGGGCTTCGAAGGCGGTGGCGGCGAGCTTGCGGGGTGCTTCCGGATTTTCGCGATGGAACTTGTTGACCAGGGCCTTGGCGTGCTTGAGGTTGTCTGCCTTTTCCCACGTGTCGCCAGCTTGGCCGTAGCCTTTCCAGCGGACCTTGTACTGTAGTTGGCGGCGGTATATGCGGCTGTCGAGGACTTTCTCGACGACGTATTCCTCTTCGCCGGCAACCTTGACAGGTTTGGGTGGCAGGGGCTTCTCAACGCCCTGATCGTGCCATGGGCTGAGGCGGTTGACATGGAAAACCGGGTGGATTTTCAGCCAGCTTGGGAGCTCGAGCCGATAGTCCAGATCCCCGATCTTTTCCAGAACCTTAAACGGACCCAGCTGGCGGGGGCCGAGCTTGGGCGAGGGTTGATCGATGCTGAGGTCCTTCGTGCTGAGCCAAACCTGATCGCCGACCTTGAAGGAGTGGGCGCGTTTCTTCGCGGCCTCGTACTCTTCTTTCATGCGGGCTTTGGTTAAGCGCAGGGCAGCTTCGGCCTCTTTGCGGACGTGAGCCATGCGGTCTAGGCGCTCGTCGAGGGCGGGAACGTTGGTGTGTTTGCCGGCCGGGATCGTGAAGTCCGGTGTGTAGCCGTAAACAATCTCGAAGGGCGTGCGCTCGGTAGCACTGGACACGTGCGAGTTCAGGGTGAACTCGGCCATCGGGGGCCAATCGACCCAGTCGTCTTGGCGCTGGGAGACGAAGAGACGCAGGAATTTCTCGACTTCCTGGTTCTTGCGCTCGACCTTGCCGTTGCCTTCGGGGTGATATGCCGTGGTGAGGCCGGTAGCGATGCCGAGGCGCTTATACAGCGCTCGCATGTACTGGGCTGCAAACTGGGGTCCACGATCAGAGAAGATCTTGCGTGGGAGGCCGTGAAGGCGGAAGATGTCCGTGTAGTGGACGTCGCCCATGCCGGCAGCGGTGATCGTCGAGTCGACCGGCACAAGGTGGCACTGATCCGAGTAATGGTCCACGTAGACCGCGATCGAGTCCTTCTTGGTCTTGGCGTCGCGTGGGAGCTGCGTGATGAGATCCACGCCGACGTGTTCCCAAGGCCCTGAAGGGACGTCGTGGGGCTGTAGGGTGGCTTTCGGATGCGGGGCGGACTTGTACCGTTGGCATTGATCGCAGCCGAGCACGTAGCGGCTAACGTCGGCGGAGATGCGCGGCCACCAATAGTACCGAGAGACCAACTCGAGGGTGGTGTGTTTCCCAGGGTGTCCGGCGGTCGGCGCGTCGTGGCAAGACTTGATGACGTCGTTGCGCAGCGCGGCACTGTTCGGGACATAGACTTTCCCATGGTAGTACAGGAGGCCGTTGTCCTCTTCCCATTCGAGAACGCCGTTGCGCAGCTTGCGGGGCCCCTTGGTCCGGAGAGTCTGCAGGGCGTCTGCGACTTCCTTTTCCTTTTCGGAGCAGTCGCGAATGCGCTTCTCGAGGGGGGAGGGGTTTGCGAAAGCCACTGTGGCGGCTATCTTAAACAGCTCTGGCTTCAATACTATCTGCGAGCGATTGTCTTCTTCATCGGAGACATGCAGCGAGGAGGGCCGGGAGAGCGGATCAGCGAGGAGATGGGTCTTGCCAGGGCGGTGGATGATGCGGAAGTCGTACTCGGCGAGGTAGGAGGCCCATCGGGCTTGTCGCCGCGTGAGATTCTGCGCAGTCTTCCAGTACTGGAGATTCTGATGATCGGTCCAGATCTCAAAAGGCTCCGGGAGACCTTCGAGGAACTGGCGCCAATCCTTGAGAGCTTCGATGATTGCAAGCATCTCACGATCCCAGATCTCGTAGTTCCACTCGGCGGGGCTCATGGTTTGCGAGCGATACGCGATTGGATGCCAGAGACCATCTTCGGGGTTGCGTTGGGCTATGACTCCTCCGGTGGCGTAGCCAGAAGCATCGGTCTCGACGCGAGTTGGCCGATCAATGCTCCACATGGCGAGCACGGGCTGAGTCGTGAAAGCGCGCTTGAGCGTCTCGAAGGCTTCTGCCTGTGCGGGACCCCAATTAAACGGAGTATCCTTCTTCGTCAGATCGTGCAGCGGACGGCAGATCTTTGAGAAGTCTTTGATGAAACGGCGATAGAAGTTAGCGAACCCGACAAAGCCTCGTACGTCTTTGAGGTTCTTCGGGGTCGGCCACTCGGCTACTGCCTTAACCTTGCCGGGGTCCATGCCGACTTGTCCTTCGCTGATGAGGAGCCCAAGATACTCGATCTCTGAGCGCTCGAACTCGCACTTCTCGGGCCGAAGGTACAGATCGTACTTGGCAAGGCGTGCCAGGACCTCGTGAACAATCTTCCGATGCGAAGCGAGATCGTTCGACCAGATGAGGATGTCGTCGAGGTAGACTGCGACCTTGCTTTCGGCGATGAGGTCGGCGAAGATGTGATTCATGAGGGCCTGGAACGTGGCAGGGCTGTTGCACAGACCGAAGTACATGACTCTGGGCTCGAAGAGACCGCGGTTGGTGACGAAGGCGGCTTTCCACTCGTCACCTTCCTTAATCCGGACGTTGTTGTAGCCCCAACGGACGTCGAACTTGGTGAAGATCTTAGCGCCCTGGAGCTTCCCGATGATGTCGGAGGCGAGGGGAAGGGGGTAGCGATTCTTCACAGTGATGTCGTTGAGTTTGCGGTAGTCCTGAATGAACCGGAGCTTGCCGTCCTTCTTCTTGATGAAGAATACAGGGGAGGCGATCGGAGACTTGCTGGGGACGATATAGCCCTTGGCGAGTGCGTCGTCGATGAACCGCTGTAGCTCCTCATTCTCGATTGGGGACATGGGGTAGACCTTCGATTTGATCGAGGCCGGGGCGTCCGGAACGAGGTCTATCGCGTGATCCCAGGGCTGATGCTTCGGAAGGCGGTGCGATTCTTCTTCGGAGAACACCTTCTTGTGTCGATGGTACTCCTTGGGGACCAGCTCTTCGAACGTCTTGGCGTACTTCTCGCGGTTGGCTTCGACAGCGATCGCTTGCGAGTAAGTGTAGCCGGCGAGGATCCAGACTTCGTCCTTGGCGTCCTCGACAATGCCCGCTCGAAGCCATTCACGGCGCTCGGAGCGATTGGCGTCAATCTGATGGATGCCGAAAACCGGGGTGTCCTCAGCTCCGCCGCGGAGCTGAAACTGGACATCTCCCGTTTCCCAGTCGATGTTCGGATTCCATTTCTTGAGCCACGGAAGTCCGAGGATGACGTTCTCGGGACCAATGTTCGTGACAAGAAACTCTTCCTTAAACGTGTAGGAACCCACAGTGAGCTGGAGTCTGGCACGGCGTGTGATAGACCCTGCTTCATTCTTAGTTCCGTCGATGTTGTACAGTGTGATCTCTTTCTTGAGCGGTACCGTGAGGATCTTGTGCTGTTTACAGAAATCCTCGTGGATGAACAGCGAAGTCGCACCGGAGTCAATCATTGCGGGTGTGCGAATAGTTTTATTGAGTCCGGTGAGCTTTACAGGTACACGATAATGGTTTGAGAAAGGGTCTAACACTGATATCGTACATGAGCGGATGACGTCAGAAATGTCCTGTGGTTCTAGCGAAGGCGCCGGAGTTGAATCCGGGCTTGACGAAACGGGGACCGACGATGCGGCGTCACTCCGGCCCCTTAAGCAAAACCCCCGAGCTGCTTCTGTATCAGAGCCAGCTGATCACGGAGGGCGGCGAGCGCGGCGGCTTGGTCGTCAGACGAGCTGCCCGAAGACGAGGAGGCCGGAGACGAGGAGTCCGAAGACGAGGTATCCGAAGACGAGGCGCGGACGGCGGCGGTAGCGGGGGCGGTTTTCGGCTTGCCCTCGAGGCGAGCGCGACAGACGCGAGACCAGTGACCCTTCTTGCCGCAGTGGTTGCAGACCGAATCGCGGTGAACGGGGTCCGTGGACTTGTGGGATTTCGAGCCGCAGACCTTGCAGCGATCTTTCATGACGGCGTCGAACTGGCGCTTGAGATCCGTGCCAGTGAGACCCTTAAACAGCTCGTCAATGTTCGCGGCGTCGATGTCCATCGCGTTCGGGTCGCGGAAGGCGCGCGCTGACGAGCTAGCCGGAGTCGAGGACGTCTTGCCTTGCTGTGCCAGGAGGTCTTGCGAGAGCTTGTCCTTCGACCGGTCGACGGCGAAACCCGCGTTCTTGAGCTCGTCGTACGTCTCGGGGCCTTTGCCGGTAGCGGGGTTGACCATGTACGAGATCCGCTCGAGGTAGTCCTTGTTGAACTTCGTCCGTAGCCGGGCCGCCAGGTCTTCCGGGGTGAGCTTTGTGCGACCGGCGAGGGCTTGAAACTCCGCAAAGAACTCCGCGAACCGACGATTGCCTTGTGTGCACGCCTGCAGCTTGCTGAGGGCTTCGGCCTTCTCGTCGACGGGCTCGAACCGGTTCTTGAACGCTTCCCAAAACGTGGCGCGAGAGCCGTCGAATATCTGAACACCGTCTGCCGCCTGCTCGATGTATTGCCGCGCCCATTCAGCCGCTTCATCCTGCATGAAGGAGAGGGCGCCGACGATCCACTTCTGACCATCTACCAAGATCTTGCCGGAGTCGGGGTCTCGCTGGAGGTTACCGTTGACGTCGCGCTTGCCGAATTTCTCCGGCTGCCCGTCGGCGTAGATGCGATAGGCGGCGCGGAAGAGACGGGCCGTGTCCGAACCTTTCCCTTTGAACGGGACGGGCTTCTCGACGAAGGGCAGCTCCTTGTTCGTGTTGACCGTAGCGTTGACTGTTGTGTGATTGTTACCGATAGCCTGGGCCAGAGTGTTGACCGTGTTGGTGAGCTGCGTCATTGCCTGGGCCATTTGCAGGAGTGCAGCAGAAACGGGGTCGGGAGGCGCCGGACCGGGCGGCGCTCCACCGGGAGTGCTCGACATGTTGGGGGGACGGGGGGTGTTGGCTCCTGAGTGAGCGCGGGAGAGATCGAGGGGCGAGGGGACTGGTTCGCGATCGGAGAGGACGGAGCCGAGCGATGTCTCAGGAGACGAGTGGTGGCTGCTGTCCGGGGGACTGTGATCGGGGGTATTCGGGGTAGTGGCAGAGGCGCGGGCGAATTCTAGCCGTTGCGCGAAATGAGGGCGTTCGAACTGTGTTTCTCGGTCGCTAGACGGAACCGGGAGTAGCGGAGGGGCAGTCTCTCGATAAGGGCAGGGCTGCTGACTGCACTCCCTGGCTTCTCGAGACCCGTTGTTTTCCTCGACGTGGAGATCAGCGGGAAGAGTGACGCCGTTCTCTGTGGTTCGCCCGAAGAAGTGCGGACAATTCGAACAGTCGAAATCCAGTGCGACAAAGAATGTATTTATTAATCAAAGTAGCCGGCCCGGTACACGATATCTAGCTCTCCCACGATGCGGCGGAAGTTGCGCCTTAAACCGACAAACGGGATGTCACCAATCTGAGCTAGTCCGAGCTCGTACTGATGCCACTCCTTAAACGTAGTGGTGGGGGCGAGGCGGCTGAGCTCGTTGCGAATCTGTTGAAGACGTTCGAGCAGCTGGCAGACGCCGTGTGCGCGGTCGCTGCTGACGAGGTGGAAGAGGTCGACTTCCTCGACGGCCTTGAGACGCTTGATGGTCGCGTCGAGCTTGGGCGTGAAGATGCCGACAAGGTCGGTGGGGGAGTACTTGGGGATGTCGATGCCGATGGGCTTGCGGGCGATGGGCTCGTACGTCGGGGCGGCGCTGAGGCGCTCTGCCAAACTGAGCTTGGAGGAGGAGGCGGCTACGGCGGCCTGGGCTTCTTGCGCCTCTCGTTGGCGCTGCTCGCGGATGCGGTTGCCTACGCGCTGTTCGGCTTCGCGAGCCTCGCGGACGGCAGTCCAGTTGATGGAGGGAACGGAAGGCGGGGGCGTCGGGAGCGTGGAGACGTACTTGATGACCGCCTTGACTTTGCGGTCTGTCCACTTAACGGGGTTGCCGGCCTCGCGACGACGTTGGAGGCGGTCGAAGATGCGTTGGGGGATGTGGTCTTTGAGAAGGGGTGCGTTCGGGGGCGGAGAGGCCGCGCTTCGACGAACGTCTTTCGGCACTGCGAAAGCAAGTCTTAGCAACGTGTACGGAGTGAGCGGGCTGCTCGACTACGACGTACTCGCTTTAATCGGAGGGAATAAACCTTTTTTAAACGGTATTTGGGGGAGCGGTAGGGAAGGAATTGCCTAGGGCACCCAAGAGATCTCGACCTAATGTCGCGGAGCTAGGGCTCAACGCTTCACGAGGGAGGGCAAGTGGGGAGGTCGACGACGAGGCGCGGCGGAGCGAATCACGCAGCGACGAACAAACTTGCTCAGCTGTCCGTATTGACCAAGTTAACATTAGCAAGCTATTCTACTATACAAGCTGGGGCTTACCTGTCCGTATTGACCAAGAGGTCGAGATGACGGACAGGAGCGAGGAGTGCTACCCTTATATACTACAGAGTCTTTAGGGCAGGCTGTACGATTACCTAAGCTGATGGGCAATGCTCGGCATAGCCATCGAGGCTGCGACGCGGGCTGCGCGGCGAGGCTGTGCGGAGGCTATGTCACGAGGCTGTGTCGGGCCGAGGCTGTGTCATCTGGCTGATCAGCTCGGCGTGTCTCGGCGAAGGGAGTCATCAGGGATGACAGTGCCGCTTCGGCGATCCGGGGGACCGGTTGCAAGGCAGACCGGTGATCCGGGCAGTGTCTGAGCGCGCAGCGGGATGCGCTGGCGTCTAGGGGTGATGCGCCATCAGGGCGCTGGCGCTGAGTGGCCAGGCGCTGAGTGTGGGCGGCTAGGACTCCAGACGGCGCGAGGGCTGCTCGCCCGTTGGATTAATCGAGGAAAATGGCCAAAAATCGGCGAAAAATAGGGCGACACCGTCACATCCGTGACACTTTCTAGGCTTCATCATCAGCCTCATTCTCGCTCTCTCCACCCTCAACCAGGCCGTTAGCTCCATCTGCACCCCCTGCCTCCTGCTCATTCTCGTCCGCCTCATCGTCAGTGGATACCGTGTCTCGGAAACCGCGCGGATTCTTATCTGAAATCTTGACCTCATGATCACGGGTGCCACCGTTCTCGCTGCGCCAGGCCTTGAGCCACTTGCGGTTGACGAGCATCGGAGGCATCTTTCGCTTCGGAGGAAACTGCGTCGAGCGTCGTCCCAGGTCGACGCGTCTATGCAGTTTCGGACCACCTGCCTCTCCAGCGACCTCTTCTTGCCAAAGCGCATCAAGATCGTGAAATATTGCAGTAGCCTGACAGTCTCGCAGGTAAGTTTTAGGATCATTCCACAGCAGAGTACTCACTCGTTTAGTGCGCCAGGCAAGGGAGCGCACCTCGAGAATTTTAATGCCTTGACGGAGTTCTTGATCGGTGACTCGAGCTGCTTGCTTGGCGTTCTGGAAGAGCTGACGCTCTTTCTCAGAGTCAGACGCACTGAACGTACTGACTTCTTCGGTCATCCAAGGCGTCTCCAGCAAAGGTTCAGGGTTGACACCGTGAACCTCCTCGTAGGATTGGCATGCAAGGAGACGGCGCGCCTTGAGCTTTAGAGGGTAGGTTAGCTCTCTTGCCTATATCGTATGGTGCTCTTTCTTACCTCACGCTGACGGCCAGCTCGGCGTTCATTATCGACCGTCTCGAAGCGCTTCTGGACCTTCTCTGGATCGTCCTTGCATCTCTTACCCTGGTTCCACTGACGCAGGATTCTCTTCACCATTTCCTCAAGGTCCAGAAGCGTGAACTGGACGCCCCTAGTTTGGATCGAGCGCGTTTTCTCGTTCTAACACCCGGTAAGCCTTTGCTCATAACGACTTAATGGAGAACTCACTGTCTGATCGGTGTAGACGAGCTGGGCTACACGGTCAATGACGGCACGATTGACCGGGTGGTTTACAGGCTGATCATATGCAATCGGAAGCTTGCCAGGTTGAGGCTGAGGCGTCTGGGGCAGGTCCTTGCCACGGCGAAGCAGGAAAGGGTTGCCCTGTACACCGGTAACGTTGAATAACTCCAGCTTCACCAAGTTCTGATGTTTTAACCGTAGGTCAGCAGTCAGATACCGTGACAAAAGGCTTGTGGCCTGAACAGAGAACTACGTACTCGCAGCTCAGTCTTGAGTGCTGCTTGTGCATCAGTAAGTGCCGTCTTGCCCATTAAGATGAGACGCGGAGCTTCAAGCGACACGTCAGACGACTCGTCTGCACTGCTGCTGCTCTCATCCCCATCCTGGAGGCGGCCACGACGCCGGCGTTGACGGTGAGTCCGTCCTTTCTTGAGCGCTGCTTTGCGCTTCTTGCCGCGACGCTGATTCGGCTGTTCAGTGCTGGTGGGGTCCTCGGTATCCGAGCGGAGCGCAGGGTCGATGGCGGAGTTGCTGATGTTCGAGGCCCCTGCCAGGTTCGTCCCTCTGCCCCTCGAAGCACCCTTCTGACCATCACCTAGCCGTTCAGATACCACCCCGGTCATGCTGCGCCACTCGTCGAGCGTTGGCGGAGGGCAGTCCGGGTCCGCTTCCCTGACTTCCCGCACATACTTGTGGTACGCAGCCCATTCGGCAGGTGGAACAGCCTGCTTGGCTTGGGCAGTGCATGACTGCGCTGGTGGTGCGCGGTTGGGCATCGGGAGGGCGTTCTGAAAGATGGGACAGGTGCGCTACAGCTGCTGGGGGTCGTCTGGGGTGCAGAGGCCGTCGGGAGCATGGGCGACGAGCAATGGACGATTATTTATTCATTTATGTGACATTTTTTCGACATGAAATAAAGCTAGTTCTTCTACATCAACGCAGATCCGGATACAGCCTCCATTCAGACCCTTCATATATCTATATAGAGGGCATAAGCCGAAGCTTGTAGATCAAGCTATGGCGGCTTTATAGATAGTTGTTACCTCTCTTCAGACGAGATGGTAACAGTCTGTTTACCTTGCTTCAGTTCACTTCTAAAGGGTGTTGCTCGGTCAGGCAGACGCACCGGCGCTAGGTCTTCCTTCTTGCCCTAACCCGAACCCACACAGACGTCCTGGACAGTATCCCGCTACCAGCACGCTGCCGACTATAGCCTGTTTCTCTGAACCTAGGTAAGGCTTGCCTGGGGTCTTTACAGACCACCTTTTGCTCCCATATCTCCAGATCATCGCAGCTGATTTATTTGAAGCTGGCGGCGCTCTTCCTAAGCAGGTCCGACACACGGTGCATGTGCTTCATCGCACTGATGCGCCCTTCCATAACCGTCCCGCGTCGGCCGCTCTGTCCCAGCTTGCTCCCGACCGTGAATTAGGTACATCTGCGACGCTTTCTCGCGCCTTGACGCTCCCTTGTCGTGGACACTGACCCACATGTTTGCTCGAGGCCTTCGTCCGTGTTTACGCCCCGTGACTCTGCGCGCCCCCGCTCTCCTCCAGTTCCGCACGCTCGCCAGCATGTCCACAAAGTACACCTTCATGCTCTACGCGCCCGACTACACGGACCCCGACGCGTTCAGTCGCCGCATGGCCGTGCGCCCGACGCACCTCGCGAACGCAAAGACCCTGAAGGAGCAGGGCGTTATGCGTACGTCGCCGTGACTCCCCATCTGCTCCTCGCTCACCTCTGAGCAGGCATCGGCGGCGGGCTCGTCGACCCCGCGACGTACCAATCCGCGGAGAAGAAGCTCATTGGCTCGATGATGGTCTACGAGGCCGAGAGCCTCGAGGCGGTGCGGAAGCTCGTTGAGGCAGATATCTACTACACCTCCAACGTCGTGAGTGCCCCCCTCCTGTCGCGCGACGCGTGCCCTGCTGAACGGTCGACGTCACCAGTGGGACAAGGAGAAGCTCGTCATCCTTCCCTGGATCCCGGCGCACCCCCTGCCGCCGATCGCCCCTCAGTGAACACGTAGGCACGTCGGCCCTGCATTGCTGCTGTCGCGTGCGCGCCGAGCGTCCAGACCACAGACATAGTTCCCAAAATGCTTGTACCAATACATCACCGTTTGTCAGCCCCCGCCGACTGCCATCACCGAAGATCGATGGCTTCTCATGCAGCCATCGCCCGATGTCGCGTCTGACGAGCGTACGCGGTCCGCCTGTGCATTCGACGGTCCGGTGGCGCTTTGTCGTTGTCGAGGGTGATTGCGCACGATATAAGGGCTGCTGCCTCCCCTTGAGGTTTGTAAGGGACCATGGCTGAAGAGAAGACCCTCTACACCTTTGTGCTGTTCGCGCCTGACTACACAGACCCAGATGCGCCCGCGCGGCGGCTGAGCGTCCGCCAGAGGCACCTCGAGAACGCCAAGGTCGTGCAGGCGCAGGGCATTCTTCGTACGTCTTCAGGAGTCTCGTGTTCGCTACCTTACGCTAACATACAGTAGGCCTTGGAGGCGCGTTGATCTCGCCAGACACGTACCAATCCTCCGAGAGGAGGATGATCGGGTCGATGGGTGTCTATCAGGCGGAGAGCCTCGAGGCTCTTCGGGAGATCATCGAAGGGGACATCTACTACACTGCGGGCGTGGTACGTTCACCCTCCTCATGCCTACAGATTTGTGCTCACGACGTTGTGCAGTGGGATAAGGAGAAGCTTGTGATCCTTCCGTGGGTCTCAGCGTTCCCTCTGCCTCCTATCGCCCCAGAATGAGCGAACGACGAGGTGCATGTGTTACAACAGAAAAAAATATATGTCCTATTGGCTATATCTACCTACTTCATATGAAGGAAATTCGCTGTACCATTTACAATCGAGCCATCCAGCGACAGGGATGTCTACATTACTTTTGCCAAACCAAACCAAAGCCCAAAGGAGGAGTGTGCGAGCGGTGAAGGCATAAAGGATAACGAGAGTGCATAACTGGCGGGATGTGCGAGAGCGATGAGACAGCCGAGATGATAATTAGCAGCGGGGATGAGAATACAGGTACTGGTTGTTTGTTGTTGTGTTCCGGGTTAATGGTGACAGGTGGATGCTCTTGGTGTTTGGTGTAAGGACCGACGCGGACGCAGCCCGGGGCATGCGGCGCATAAGGGGGGTGGTGAAGAACCCGTGGAGAGAAATGCAAACAAGGATAATAACAAAAGACAGAAGACGAAGGGGAATTCCTTGAAACATCCAGCCAATCCGTTCCAATCCAAGAAGAAATAAGGGGAGGCGTTCAGCACAGCTGAACCTCCCACTCGCCGCCCTCGCGACCCTCGCCGGGCATGCTCTTCAGCGCTATCCGCACGCGGCGGCGCTGCTGCACCGGCTGGGGCTGGGGGGCGCCGTAGCTGAAGTCGAAAGTGGAGCCGCCCTGCGCGACACTAACGGCGTCCATGGGGATGCCGTACTCGACGCCGCCGACGCCGAGGAAGGGGTCTGTCTCGCCCATCTCGCTGCCGCCCCACATTGACTGGTCCTCGTCCGAGGGCGTCTGCTGGTGGTGCTGCGCGTCCGCCGACGGCGGGTGGATGCGCACCCGGATCTTGCCGTCGTGCGATGGCGTCGCGTCGAAGGAGATGTCAAGACCGCTCAGGCCAAGCGCCTCCGAGTCGGCGTCGACGAACTCGAGCTTCTTCAGCCCGCTGCTAGACGCGCCGAAGTTGCCGGGTGTAATGCGGCCGTGGCTGTCGATGTCGAGGTCCATCACGGAGCCCGATGACGCGAGCCAGTCGAAGTCGCCGGTCACGAGTGAGTTCATGTCGAACGTAGACGACGCCGTCTGGATAGAGTTCGCGTTCGAAAGCGGAAGTGAAAATGTTGAGGGGACGGCGGACTGCGTTGGCAAGGAGAGGAGTGTGGGAAGAGCACAGAGCAAAACCTGCAGATAAGGCCGTTAGCGACAGGTTCGTGCCTCAGAAGCGGCGGAACTGACCATGAGGCCGAGGCTAGCGCTGCTCTTATTGAGCATCTGCGACGGATTCCGCGAGGTCGAAAGCGACAACTGAGGCTCGACGGCTTCTGACTTGACTTTCGCTGGTGATGTGCTCTTCCGTGACAAGGCCTCGTTGAGTTCTTGCTCGCGCTTCTGAGCCTCTGCGAGCTGTGCCCGCAGCTGTTCTACTTCCGACAGCAGCTCCTGGGGTGCCTCCTGCTTCACATTTTGTGTGAGGGCAAGCAACCGGGCGTTCTCCTGCTCGAGTTCGGCGACGCGACTGAAGAAAAGACGATCAGAATCAGCATCATGAAAGATGACGTGAAGATGTAAGAAAGCACACGCTCAACGGCGTGTGTCAATGAAACTTGTCCACGCCCATCATCCATCGCCGTGCACGCCTCCTTCTGCTCGTCGTCTCGCCCTCGGGCGATCAAGCCCATCCCGGAAAACACCGACACATCCGGGCGCTTAGCGCTCATCGCGAGGCGGCGAGCGAGCACAGGCACGGCGAGCACGTTGCCGTGCAGGATGCACCGGCACAAAAACACGGAAATAATCCAGAAATAGAGGGAGAAGAGACTCACTGCTCCATGTTCTCGAACTCCTCCCGCTTCCGTTGCCTGCTCAGGAACGCGGCCGCACGGTTCTTGACGAGACGCGCCTCGCGCTTGCTCAAGCCCGTAACATCCGGAGGCACAAAGTCCTTGGTGCTCACCGTCGCGCGGGGCTTCTTCGATGCAGAGGGCGTGACGCTGGACGACCGTTTGCTCGGGACGAGGCTCGGCGCAGAGGGCGGCTGCACCGATGGTAACGCCTCCTGTACGCTTGCGGGCGACGAGGAGTAGTTGTCCGGCGAGGGGGCGTAGGTCATATCAAAGACCTGTGCGGTCGGCAGGCAGAGCTGCTCGTTGTCGAGGTCGTCGGGGCTCATGCGGCCACGGAGAACGCGCGAGACAGGGATTGGGGATCCCGAGCTTGTGGAGCCGACCGAGCGGGGCGGCGAGGGCATCGTGTTCGTGTAGCCAAAGTGCAGCGAGGGCGGGAACTCGAGGCTGGTGGGCGAGTACTGCTGAGCATGGTCCCAGTCCGAGAGGGGCGACAAGGGTGCGTCGCTATGAATGAGATGCGACATATTGAGTGGTGTTATAACGTTCATGATTATGGTCGAGTTGGGTAAGTATTAGTGGGAAGTCGTGTCGAATACAAGGTCTTGAGGTCGTCGAAGGGGGAGGGCGGGTAGGAACGGAGGCTTGGAGGGGTGGTTGTTCGAAGGATAGGTTCAAAAGTTAAGCGGACTTTTTAAACGAGGATGGAGGGGTGAGGGTGAGATTTGGTTGAGATCCCGATACTTTTGATGGACGCTGTTCCATCACCTGCATCTTGATTCTCTGGCCTGCACAGGGTGCACAGCTCCCAGGCCTCGTACATTTTGCGTTCTCGAGCCTCCCACAGGTTGTTATTTACAGCTCAAATGTCAACTTGGGGCGACCAACACCCCGTACAGCAGGGACAGCGGTACGCTGCGCTTCGGCGCCTGAGCAATTATAGCAGGTCTCCCAGGCCAGACCCATGTCGCACACCGCCCTTATTTTCATGCTAATAATCACGTTCTCCCTCCGGATGATTATCTAGTCGAGCACGAGCTGACGCTTAGATGCGTTGAAATGGATGCAAACGCGTCCGCCGTGCAACGTGCCCATGACCCCCGAGCCTGAGCACGACGAGCCGTACATGGCGCACGATACCGACGACTGCCCGAGAACGCTCGCGGGGCACAAGCTTTCGGCCACTTTACGCCCCTGCGGAGCCTTTGCTCCCCTTTGGTCTGGCCTTCTGACTTGGCTCCCCGAATTTGCAAGAAATCCAAGAGAGCGCAGAACAGCCTGCACAGGCCGTCAAAGTCAAGATCAACCACCCGCCGCAGTTGATCAACCCCAGATATCGGTACCCACACCGAGCACGATCGCGCTCTGGCGCAATTATTGGCTCCCCAGGAAGGGTCTCGATAGAAGCTCTAGGGCCCGCGTCTGCGGTGATCGTCCTGAACCATGTGGGGGTGGCCATTCTCGGCACCGTCCCGCTCCTCAGAGGTCCAATGCCAGTGCCGGGTGTGCCTGTCCTCCCGAGTGCTCTATACGGCTCTCGCCTGCACTCCGTAAGTCCTCAGGTCTTCGTGTGCCTGCTGCCTGCTCAACTGGTGCTCCCACCTTCTAGGTTAGGAGAAGACGCGGGTACGCCTGTCCCCCTCACATTCCAGAAGCCTAAGCGCGGCACGAGTTGTTTGAAAGTGAGACCAAGGGGGGTGCGGCAGCCCGCTACCGTATACACGATCCTTCTGCAGCGCCCGACTTGCCGCACCCTGCAGGCTTCTTGCAGGAAAGGCGATGCCCCTCGCTTAGATCCCCCACGCCATGGCTCGCCCCTCGTGGCGGGGATAATCAGAGACGTCCTTGCGTTGCAATCCCGAGCCGCCTTGTGCAGCTGAAGTAGAGGTGCGGATAGTAAGTCCCATCCTCAAGAACAGACCGCTGTGCAACCCGTTCGGCCTCGACGCTTCCGTGACTTTCTGCAGCTCTACAAATTGGACAAATTTCCAGCTCTCGCGCCTCCTATGCTATAAGCAGCAAGCCCAGAGCAAGTCGGCGCATTCAACGGCGGGCGGGTCAAAACAGCCGAGCGACCGTACTCCGGTCACTTCACCTCGGTCTCTCCTGCGACAGCCGCCTTCCACTATCAAGAAGCATGCCGCGCGTGCCGCTCCTTCATGCAGTCGCCTCCACAGAGCATTCTCTCCTTGCTCTGCTTGACTTGCATCATCTCAAAGCCAAGCTGGGATTATTTTTGGTCATTTTCTGCGACAATCAGCTTGTACGGTTCCGACGCTCGGGCCTATTGGCCCAGTAATATATCTGGTTAACCATGCTGTGCCTCTGTCCGCACTTCTTGGCAGTCCTGAGGATCCTCGATAAGCAGCGGTTCTGCAGTGCGCATAGCATGCTTGCCATCTCCTCGGCTCATGTTAGCAAGCGCACCTCCCTGCTGCCTGAACCCTACACAGAGGGGAACCGGGGTGGCACAGCTGCGGATCAAACGAATTCCCGAAGTTAACATCCACGGTTCTTTAGGACCGAGCTAGAAGCTTACCAATACATGTATATGCATCTCACTCCTGCTCAGGGAGTGGGCTCGGCGGCGGCAGGCGTACGCAGGGTCGACGTCAGGGATCGCACGAACGTTGGGCCTAACGGCAATCAAGCTTCGGCACGTCGAGCAGATCACCGTGTATTGGAATAGAGGAAGCGTGGAATTAAACGCGACGCAGGAACGTGTATACCCAGGTAAATACCAATCGGAGTCCCGCAAGATCCCGTAAGGAAATGTCCGAGCGCACCCATGCAACTGCACCACCCGCAAAACGAGCCTACGCATAGCGCCTTACAGCCTCGATGAGGCGCGCCCAGCTGCTCGTCTCGCCGCGCTCGCCCAGCGCGTACGCGATGCCCGCGTCGAGGTGTACCCCTCCCTCGATCAGATCGACGTCGACCCCAACGCCGTCCTCGCGCATCCGCCGCACGAGCTTCGTGATGTCGCGCTCGAGGTTCTCGACCGACCCGTACTGCACCCACACGCGCAGCCCGCACGCGCGCTGCTGCGCCGCGGCGAGGTAGTGGAACGTGCCGCACGCCGCAGGACTGAAGTACGGGTTCTCCTGGCGCGCGCCCGGCGGGTAGTGGCGCGCGAGCGACGGGTACGCGCGGTTGTTGAGGTACGGAACGAGGAAGTCCGTCGACGAAAGCGGGTGCGGAGGATGGCCCAGGTCGCAGCTCGGCTGTGGAGGACAAGTCAGCCGTCGATCTCCGCGGCACCGCGTCCGCACGCACCGAAATGAGGAGCAGCGCCCCCGGCATGCCGACGTCGAGCGACGGGCGCGCGGCACCGAGCTCGGACAGGTAGCGCGAGAGCGCAAGGACAAGGTGCCCGCCGGAGCTGTCTCCGATCATTACGATGTTCTCGGCCGCGAACCCGCGTGCACGCAGATACGCATACGCCGCCACGAGGTCCTGCAGCTGCGCGGGAAACGCGGTCTCCGGCGAGAGCGCCTTGCGATGATTGACGGCTGCGTCGCGATCAGTCGGGACGCGTCTCTAACATGCAAAGGCACGCACCGAAGACACGCCTCCCTGACTCCCTGGCAAACTTGTAAGGAAACATCGTGCTCTGCGGGTGTCCCATCACCCAGGATCTGTTATTATCTCATCAGCAAGTGGTAGCGAAACATGTGGCTGACAGATGCTCACCCGCCGGCAATGTACATAATGACGCGCTCTCCCTCTCTCGCGGCCTCATCGCCCATGGCGACGCCTTCCTGAGGGCAAAACGTCCAAAAGCATGGTACAGGCTCCGGGCTCACGAACTCTTCACCCGCGCTGGCGACTCCGGTGATCCACGCCTCTTTCGCGGGAGGCACTTCTACAAGTTTGACTTTCGTCCCGTGCCCTGATGCCTTCTGAACGACGGGGTCGGACTGCCAGGCCTTGTGTCCTGGAGGTCGAGGAAGCGATGGGTAGGTCGTGCACAGCATGTAGAGACGACCGCCGGCGACGGCCAGGTCCCGGCGCAACGACCATGTTGGATAGGGTCTCGTCTTTGGCGAAATGTGTAATATGAGGCGCACCAGGAGAGCAGGCAGGATCGCGAGGGCGAATGCAAGGTACCCGAGGGCCTGATATGCGACGAAGAGATATAGAGGTGGTGCGTTCGGCACGCGTGTGGTCATGGCAAGGGAGTCGGCGAGGGGTGGGGACTTGGGGCGAAAGCGGCTTGTAATAGTGTCTGGCCATGGGGCGGTCAGCCACAGAGTCATGGCGATCTGGACGGAGGCAAACCGTGACGGCTGGCCAGCCGATCGGCGAGAGAGGAGCTCCTCTGTAGCATGAGGCCGAGTTTAACTTGAACTCTCCCCACTGCGTGGATAGTTTAACGACGAGGGACCACCGTCGACAAGAACGTACTTCGCTGGCAGCACCGCATTCCGTCGTGTACGTCTAGCGCCCGCTGCAGTATCGCACACCCAAAGCGACTGATGTTGATGAACGGTGGTAGTGTGTAAGCAGATGATAGTGTACAGTACGCCCCCCTGATATATGAGACGTGGAACAGTGGTCATAACTTCAATTCCCAGCTGACGCCACAGCCGCATCCGCTCCCCTTAGCCTGAGCAAAGATGATCAATCTCCGGGAACCATGTTGAATCATCACCATCTCACCTGAGGGTTCTCAGCTACTCTGAAACTGCTCCCCATAAGTTCTGTGGCGAAATCAATGACGGACCCCTTCATGAGGGACATTGACACAGCGTCGACCACCACATTGGATGGCTTTATGGTCGGATGAGAGAAGTGGCTGGGAACAAGCAGATATGTAACAGCGTATGAGACAAGATCTCATTCGAACTCACTAGTCATCCGGTTTCCTCTCCGTTGCCAGCTCAAGCTTGTACTGGTAGCCGTGACATCCTCCGCTTTCGACTGCTATTCGCAGACCAGCATCGGGATTATTCTGCCGCTGGGCTATCGCGCGTAGTTGCTAGAGCAGCTGCGGTTAGCAGGAGTGAGGCAGGAATGAACCACCAAATATGTACTTCTGCCGCCCGCTCAGTCAATTGCAGCTTCGCCTCCTCTGGGGGTATCAGATCAATGTCCGGTCCGTCCGAGTCCTCCGACTCTAGAGCTTGCAAGGCTTCCGGAGTAGGTGCATGCACAAGCTCGGTATCTTGCCCAGGTGGATGTGAGGACAGTGAGGCGAGACGTGTTGAGCTAGACGAGAAATTGCGGTAAACTTGGGGTGTAGGTCGCGGCACCCGATGAGAGCCGGTAGGGCGCGCGTGTCGTACCAAAGACGACCCGGACGCACGAGCACAGCCTGACGTGGAGCAGAACCGTCGCAACAGTGCTGATGTGGATAGTCGTGCGTTCATGATGGTGGGAGAATGAGAGGGATAGCAGCCGGCGTGGTGAATCTGAGCAAACCAGTCGGAGAGAGCGGGTGAGTAATGCAGTCGCAGACGCCGAAAAGGTAGCGCATCAATTGATCCGTCGTTCTATCTTCATATGGCAACTGTCTATATTCTAGCACCAATTGAAGGCATCCAGGAGACAAATGGTAGGGCCTGATAAGCTCACATTGTGTATGGGATGTGTGTACCTCCTACTAGCATTGTTTGTGGGCAGAATAAACCTGATTTGTATGCGGTCTGCCGATGTGCGCCTCGCAGTCGGGTTAGGGTTTGGATAGACGCCTACTACCCCGCTTCATACTCATGCACGGCTTTCGGACTTCGTTTACAACCATCACCACTCTTACCAGACCTGATACCGTATGGGAAAGCTTCACTTGAAACGAACGCCCGAAGAGCAGCGCCGACATGACCTCCGCAAGGCTCGCAAAGCGGCACGCAAGGCCGCTAAGCGTGCACGGGATGCAGAAGGTTCTGACGAGCAAGCGGGACCGTCCAGCAAGAGACACAAGGCGTCCAGCAAGCAAGACTATACTTTCGAGTTCGATGCAGCTGACTCGTGTGATGACTACGGTCCTCGTTTTGAAGGCTGCGACCCCGACTATGCGCGAATGGAAGAGGAAGATCGCTTCCGCGACAAGATGTGGGGCGCGTACGCGGATGACGAGCGGCTTGACTCTGTCGAGGCCGCGTTCAACTCGTATGCGCATATCCCACGACGCTGGCGCGGCGGTGGCATGGACCGGATAGACGACGAAGACCACATTGATCCCAGCATGATGGAGGACGAGGACTATGCGGAGTGGATCCGCGCAAGCATGTGGAGGTATGATTACACTATCTATGCCGACATATACAAGGACTCACCTGTCTATGCGCAGGAGAAAGCATGCCGCCGAGGCTGCAGCATATGACCGCCAGAAACAGGAGGCTGCGGAACGCAAGGAACGCGAGAAGAAGATCCGCGAGGAGACTCGCAGAATGGAAAAGGCCGAAGAAGAACGACGTAGGCAGCGGCGCCGCGAGAAAGAGAATAGAAAGTGGGAACACGCCAGAGCGTATTATGAACAGACCTGGAAACAAATCCTCGACGGAAACGTCGACAGGGAACTACGTTTCGAAGATGTTCCTTGGCCTGTGTTCTTCGATAAGGACGTCGACGTCGAAGCGATCACCACCAGTGCAATGGCGACCTTCTTACTCCCGGATTGTCGTCCAATAGGCGGTGCAGCGGTTGACGAAGATGCTCTCAAGCGGGAGCGTAGAGACAAGCTAAGGGAAACAATGCTACGCTTCCATCCCGACAAGTTTGAGGGCCGCTTCCTGCGGCATGTCCGCGAAGCAGATCAGCAGCGTGTTCTCGAGGGCGTCGGACTCGTCGCTCGCGGTTTAAACACACTACTCTCGCAATAATCGCGCTCAGCCACCCCGCCCACGGGAACATGGTAGGTACAATGTGCCCTCATGTCGAAACAGTCCATTCAACACTTTGTCCAAACCAGGATAGCGCCCAGCCCCATAGCCCGCTAAGGGCAGCGAAGGTCCTTATATTCTGTCTGGGGTGGTCGTGGTCAGTGAATTTCTCCAGGCTCGTGTGTATGATAGTCGCCGACGGAGCACACCGTACAGCGAAGCGAATTACATCCACCAGACTTTATCCCAACCGGTTTACGGCCTCCACCATGCCTGGCGTCGTCATCTTCAGCGGCCTACTGCCAGACGACGTGACAACCTGTGCCCTTCGATCAGCCTCCTCCAACGCAAATATAAGCCAAGTCATACCAGCTGATAGTTCACGCCACAGAACTGCATGAACTTGTTCAGGTTCTTCTCCCTCGACTTCGTTGGATCCCAAAGCCCGTATTCTTCCAGCAGTTGTCGCGCTGTGTCCACTGCCGTCCACTAGTCAGCCAATTTCGTTCGCCTCGCCTCCGACCACTGCTACATACTGTCCATGGAGAAGAGCTCATTGAGGTTCTTGGGGAACAGCGGGCTGATCGTCCCGTTGTTCTTGTAGATGGTGTGCAGTTCTTCGGTCAGATTCGTCTTCGACGTACGGAGCAACGAATTCGCCCTCCGGCTTTCCCTGGAGTTCGGTTGTCATCGTCAGCGCCCCTAGTACTCCCAAGCTCTCGGCAACACGCACGAGTTGTGCAGCTCGCGCTGAACGTCCTGCAGCTGCTTACGATAGAACATCACCTCTTCCTGCAAGCTCCGGGGGAGAACATTCGGTAATTCGGCGGCGACGCGAGTCTTTACTGCCTGGTCGATCTGCTCAAGCACACCCGCCTCGACTGCGCGCGGATTCCTCCTGTAAACACGGTTTGTGCACCACTCAAGTCATGCACTCACTCAATGCCCGGAGGTGTTCGGTAATCTCGTGCTGCAGGGCATTCTCCAGAAGTACTGCGTACCACTCAGGTCGCGTTAGATTCGCGTCGAACACTACGAAACGCACCTTTGATCTCTTCGATCTGCTCGTTCTGCTTCCGGTCGCTCTCCCGCATCTCTTCGCGCACTCTAGTAGTCGACGTAGCACGGCGTCAGAATGTCGGTCGGGGCATAACGCGACCGACGTCTCGCACCTGTTCAGATACTGAGTCGTTTCCAGTTCGCCGCCCCTCTGAATCATCTCCGAGTTTTGCTGTCCCAGTGAATCGAACACCCTCTGTGATGTCTCGCGCTGTCAGTCAGCTCGTAATTGACGCGCTCCAATACGGCACCTCGAAGTTCGCGAGCGAAATCCTCATATCCTGGAGAGTCTCCTCGACGAGGAGTGTCTCGGGTCTGGTGCTCAACGAACCGAAGATACTCCCAGGCGTCGCACCATACGGTAGAGGCGATACCGCAGAATCAGACCTAGCATGGCTGCTGCTTCCGATAGAGGACATAGTTAAGGGCGTTCACGGCGGCGGAGGGTCTGGCGATGCGTTCGGGAGAGCACAGGATCGTTTCCGGCAGAACGGCCCTCTACAATCGCTGGAATTGCGTCTTATATAGGCGTTGACGTCTTCGGACGCGTGGATGTGATGCAGCGTGTTTGCAACGTGCCGACGACTCCCACAGCACGACCGTTACCATTCTTGCGCGCATCTGCCATACTCAGCCGCTGATTGCGGAAGACGTTGCAGATCATCCTTTAGATTTGTATATGAAGTGTAATATACATCGCGATTCGAGGGTCGTTCGCGGTTCAAGCTCAGCAAACGTGCGCCACTCTACCAATTTTTGTTGACTATTGTACGATGTAGACGTCCTACCTACGAAGGCATTCAACCAGACCGCAATATACAGGAACATGACAAGTGCCGCATCTACTCATGCGATCCGCCGAATAGCTGCTGGATCTTGTACCGAGGAGACAGGAAGCGAAAGGCCAGCATTTCGACCACAAAGCTCTCCCGTACCTGCCTTTCTTTCTCGCCTCCTAAGACTCGTCGGCCTCGATTCACAGCACTAACAAGGTCTTCCAACGTGTCTAGCAGAGCTGTTTCGGTGTCTTGAACAGTAACACGAGCGCGGTCGTGGATGAAGTTGTGTTTCTCTCCCTCGAGCTCTCCCTTGTAAAATGAAATGAGGTCGCTGAAGGGTGATGAGTGGACCAGAGTCTGAAGACGACCGTGAGACTGGTTACTTGGATAGGATGATGCAAGTGATTGCTTCACTGGCGGCGTGCGTCAGTATGGAGTCATAAGCAAGAGTCCGGCGACGTACGAGGTGGCGTTGTGACGTCCGGGAAGTCCATCTTGTCCCAGATGCAGAAGGCGTATGCCTCGCCGACACTGTCACGGGCCCGCATATACATGGGATACTCGCGAGCCGCTCGGTACACCGCTACTCTTCCGCTTGCTTGTCAAAGAGGGTGCACGCAATGAACTGTATGGTGCTCGTGACGGGGGCCGCAGCGCCGTAGGTGTGGAAGAAGTCTGGCATGCGACGGAGGTGGTCCAGCATGACGTCCAGCAGGAGATGCAGCTGCTCATGCCCACCGTGGAACCGCGCGAGGAACTGCGAGATGGTGTCGATGCCGATGTCGAAGTCGTCCGCATAGATGCATACGACGGTCCAGAGGGCGAGTTGGACCTGCGTCTCGATAGGCGTGCCTTTATAGGCTGTCCTCGCTACGTCGATGCGACTTGGAGTGACGTTGCTGATTCTCTATGTATGTACTTCACGACGCGAAAGTAGCTCAACCTCGCTCCTGTACATTGAAATGTTGAAAATGGGCATCCCAGGTTCGTACCTCTCATCCCTGCATGTGTACTGTTGGCGTCGTCAATATCTTCCTATAGCTGTGGAAATATATACAGAACCGAACCTCAGGCTGCTGGTGCGTTGGAGAGGACAACACGAATGCTTACACACTTCCTCATCAATACAGCCGCTTGTGAGATGAAGAGGCGATATTATCGCATGAAACACTCTCCACATCGTATGCAGGGTGGTGATCGTAGGAATTAATGGCTCTCCACATCGAAAGCAAGACCTTGTCGTACAGGTGATTGATCAGGGCCGGATGGGCGCGATGCTGCATGTACGGTGGTAATAAATCAAGCCATGGTGCAGGGGCAGACCCAAGCAACCATCTCATGCATCGGGAGCGTAGTCTAAATAGAAGGACTTAAGAGTTGTCGAAGCTTGTAGCGGGGTGCGATGAAGTGGAACGTCACGTATCCTTGGAGGAATTCTTCCCATGCCATCCTTTCTTTCTCACCCCGCAAGATCTTCCTAGCCCTGGTGACGGCTGCAACCGTGTCTTCAACCGTGTCCATAAGGGCATCTTCGAGACATCTGCCCGTGACGCGCATACGATCGTGTATGAAATTGGACTTCTCGTTGGCCAACTCCTCCTTGTAGAAGGAGAAAATGTCACTGTGAGCATATGCCAATAGTCAGTGATGCTAGGGTATAGATCTAGCGAGCAAGTCGTACTTGGCGTAGCACAAGAATGTCATCGACTCTCTGTCAAAGGACGGTAGGTAAGTGCACAAGTGATGACGCCAAAGGTGTTTCACAAACTTACGGAATCATTTGGACATGTGTCGACGGCTCTGGGAAGTGCTCTTTATCCCACATGCCGAACGAGAACGCTTCACCGATGCCATTGCGAATGCGCTTGTAGACGATGTATTCGCCGGCCGCACCATGCACAGCGACACCTTCGTCTTCCTTATCCATGGCCGTGCATGCAACAAACTGGGTATAGTTCGTCACAATAGCGGCTGCGCCATATGCGTGATAGATATCCGCCGTGCGACGGAGCCTTGCTGCGAGGATATCGAGTATAGGGTGAAGCTGCTCGCGGCCGGCGTGGAAACGCTCCGCAAATGCAGCAAGAGCAGGTAGACCGGGGGCAATGTCGTCCACCCAGATGCCAATGGTAGTTAGTATAGCCATGTGGACTTGCGCTTCGATGGATGTGTGCCCGTATACCGTTCTTCCAGCCATGATACCGATGACGACGCTCTGCTCGAAGTACTGAGGTGGTATGTCTCCGCCACGCAATGGTTCAAATTCAGCGCGGACGAGGTCTTCCACGACACCATGAAGAGACGGTTCTTCGAAGTCTGGCACTGAAAGACCGATTTTACGCAAGAAGTCCACGATATTGTGGCGACATCGTTGCTCCTAAAGGCGTCATTCGTTACTATCAGTGACATGATAGAGGTATATGGGATGCCTCGAACCAGTGAGGTCGCGCTGAGGGGGTGATCGTTGAGTCTCTCCGTTGGCATAATAGATATATCAGTGCTGGGGCGTTGGTAAGCATAAGGTGTCGATATATGATGGGACGTGCATACGTGAAAGTTCCAAGGTGAATGGCGGATAGGGACTCAATAGGATATGTTCGTAGCCCAAGACTGTGAATCTGTCGTGAATTGTCAGCTTCATGGGGGTTTATATATGTTTACGGCCAGAGCTAAGGGAAACGATCATCTTCGTACGATACCCGGGACTGTAGGCTCGGAGAGCATGGAGAAGTCGTAAGTCCACCCTCAAGCTAGCTATCCAATTGGTTAATGAGGGTAGAGTGTGTATTGTGAGGCCTTCGTAAGACACGTGTTCTGCGATTAATGCACGTGTCAGGCAAGCGGTAACGCACGACCGGGAAAAACGTACCAATAATCCTGGACATCCAGGGTCATATTGAGGTGTGGTAGCTCCGAGACACCCCTGACAGCGGCAGGTGAAGAAGGGATGACCCAGCTGAGTACTGCATATGCAAAAACGCTTAATGCGAAGCGGCCTACGGTAGGCAAAATGAGCCACGCTGGACGCTTGTCAACGGGCACAGCTATCATACCTGTACTTTCTGCGGTCCTGTTGGCGATATGTAACGGTAATGGTGGAATACCGATGTGAAGCATGATGCCTCAAAACAAGTGATACCGTGCAACTTCAAACAAGCTGGACGGTGCTTCGTGTATTTGCAATCTTTATCTAGGGTCTTGTGAGGGACGTGAGAGACGCAATGAGTGCGGCGGCACATCTGTGTGGGGCGATGATGCTCCTTGCGATGCCGATAACACCCGCGCAAAGGAACTTGTGGTCAATATCACCGGCCCGTTTAACTACACCCATGTTATCGTAGGACATCCTGTCAGGTCCGTCGAGGGTCGAAGGATAATTTGCAACCATACCATACGTTGTCCCAGGTCTTGGCATTCTTCAGGCGGTGCACACTCTCTCCACGCGATCCCGTGCTCCATCGCTGCTCCACGCCACGCCCGTGTGTTATCGGTGCTTTGACCGCCTGGACTCTGCACATAGCCAACTGGAAGCTCTGTCTGCAGCACTCTTGACTTTCTAGCAAATGCTTGCGCAGTATGACCAACGTTATTATAGGCGCAAGCTAATGTGGCGTTGAGTGGCGCAAAAGGGTTATTTGAATATTGCGAACTTACTTATCGCTCTACGTCGACAGTACCGAGCGATCGGTTTCCGAGACCATCGAGCTCCCGCTATGAGGCTCCGGCATATCCATCTATACGTCGTGGTCAGGGTACCAGGCGGTTCCAGCAAGGGTCTACGGGATTACTCACCAGATGGTAAAGCCAGCCGTTTGACCTGTCAGACGCGCTGTGTCAGCTGAAAAGCTGGCGAAATGTGGTGGAATCGGGCAGTGGGCGGCCCGCCTGGAGCGCGGAGTGTGTTCTAGGCGAGGAATCGATGGGCATTCTGACTGCGAACGCACATGTCGGAGAGGTGTGTAGTCTATGCTCTAAGGTAGACACATTACAGAGAGTAGTATATCGATACAGTAAGTGTCAAGAATCGTATTATGGTCAAGAATAGGGCTCAGCAATGACACCAAGACCCGATCGATGGTCCAGACGACTGAGAGAGATGCTCATGTCAGCGAAGTCGTACGACGGGTCGATTTACATTAGAGCCTCCTGGGGCTTAGCTGGTTGTGGCTGCACCACTGGGTCGACACGCGGTTCTTCTCCCGTGTCCCGTTCTTCGTCGGACTCGTCTGCAGCGCCTGGCAGAGGCGTCGGAGAGTCACCTGCCGCGGCGCTAAGTTGGGCAGCCATAAGCGCACGGAACCTGGAGTCCTTCCGTTTAACGAGCTGGCGGTACGTGCCGCTCTCAGTTATACGCCCGCCTGGAGAGGTATGAGGAATGGTACGATAACAGTCTGATGAAATCGCACCTTCCAATACAACGATACGCTCTGCACGTGCGATCGTCGACAGGCGATGTGCAACGATGAGGCACGTCGTTTGTCGTGACCGCAGAATCTTTTCGATGGCGTCGTTCACCTGAAACCGTATGCTCAGTCGGCAGAACTAAAGGTTGTGAAGAGAGGCATACGTACCCTGTGCTCGGAGGTCGCATCTAACGCACTCGTCGCCTCATCCAGAGCCAGAATCGCGGGCTTCTTCAGCAAGGCCCGCGCAATGGCCAATCGTTGCCTCTGCCCGCCGCTCAAGCTCATGCGTCCGACTATGCCGTTAAAATGAACAGACCATCTTTCGGAAGGCTCCAATGACATCGCTTACTTTCTGTATCGAAGCCCTTTGGCATTCCCCAAACGAACTCGCAGTTCGCCTGACGAGCGGCAGCCTCGATTTGTTCGCGAGTGGCACCCTCATTACCATACGCGATATTCGACGCGATGGTACCGGTGAAAAGCACAGGATCCTGCGGGACGACACCGATGATGCTACGCCACGAGGCCGGGTTGAATTCACGGATGTCTACGTAGGGAATCCTGTTATGCTAGTTATTCGAGGTGAGTTGAGCGGTGAAACTGACCTTGTCCGTCATAAGTTACTTTACCCTTGGTTGGATCGTAGTACCGGAGCAGCAGTGCGTTTATCGAAGACTTGCCGCTTCCGCTTCCTCCTCTGTATTTCCCAAGAGCATCAGGCGCGGAGGTCGTGATGGGATGCTGATGATCTTACACTAGCGCCACACTTTCTCCGGGGTTGATCTCGAGGTTCAGGTTCTTAAGGACAGTCACTTCTTTGCGGCTCGGATATTGGAAGCAAACATTCTCGAAACGGATTGGGCCACGTCTTGCTGGGTCAACAGGTACGCCCGCGTCGGGGTCTATCGCTGGCTTGCGCTCCAGGAGGTCGAAAATGCGAACACCAGCACCGATGCCGCGCATGATGGAAGACTAGAGGTACATCGGAAGGTTTAGAGGACGATCGCCTGGGACAAATTGAAACTTACGAAGAATGAGCTACGCGAATTTACATTAGCGAAGCGCGGCAGACCCCAATAGCATTACTCACGTAAGCGTTTGGAGACCGCTCCCAACGTATACAGTGTATAAGAGCAGGCTTGTCAAGTCACCAACAGATATGGCCCCATTACTAACAAGGGTTCCACCTATCAACCTCCGTAAGACGAGGCTATCTTCTGAAGATGGCAAAGCCAGGGCTCACCATAACCGAGCAAAGCTAGCAGAGTCACGTTGCCGCTCCAGCCAGTGCTACCGAAAAAGATGCCGCTTGCAATTGCCTCCTTCCTCGCAAGGCTGAAGACATTTTGCACCTTGCCGCTGAATTTCTCTTGTTCGGGTTTCAGAGCATTGTACGCCTGAACCGTCCGGAGGGCTGAAAGTGATTCCTGAGCAACCTGCAGAATTCATTGGCATTCGGCAAGGCTGTGAGCGTTATGGCATGAGATACAGACCTTGGTCATCTCGCCGAGAGCTTCCTGCGTTTTGTTGGACAATCGTTTCAAATAACGCCCATAGAACACCTGCGGGAGGCAGCTTGTAATGAAGTCCGCATTCAAAGGTGAAGAGTGAACTGACTGCGCCTAGAGAGACCGGTGGCACAACTGCAAGCATGAGCATTGTCAGCTGAGGGGAGATATAGAACATTGCGCCGACTACGAGCTCAGGCGTTAGCACTTCGATAACGATACAACATGAATGTTACCCACGCCCAACAGAAGCCATAATGATTGACCGCAAGCCATCCGAAAGATTGTTTGTAACGCTGTGAGCAACAAGTTAGCTGCGTATCTTGGACCGCAAGGATTGTGACAGTCATTGAAAATGCTCACCTCTCGCCGACGATACTAGAGTCAACGCTTAGCCTGCTGATAACGTCTCCTTCCCCGCGTTCCACGAATTCCACCTCTTGCTTGATGGCAGCAGCATATGTTCGCTCACGGAGCCGCGCGACAATCCGTTGACCTAAGAAATGAACGCTGGTTGGAACGAGAAGTTTGAGAGGAGAGAAAACCAAAATATTGGCATAGGGGACAATGGCAGTGAACCTCGGCTGAGAGTCCCTTCACCGGTGATTGGATAGCATGCCGCTCTAGCCATCATAACTATGATGCAAAATCTCGGGGGATACACATATGCGAACCTCTCACAGAATAGTTCTGTGTACACGTACCTGATATCCGCATGAGCATAGCGCGCCCAGCGTTAGCGCACGCTCCGACAGTAAACATGAACAGGAGAATGGCAGATGCCTGTCCCAAAGATAAGCCCAGAGGTATTTGCTATCACTTCAATGGTTAGTATGTTGCAACATATGTCGGGATGTACACTCACGGGATTTGACGACGTGAAATAGTCGATCAACTTTCCAATGGTAAAGGGTATACTCATGGAGACGGAAGAAGAGACAAAAAGCAGCCCCACGGCAGTAGTCAACGGTCTCTTTTCTGGTGCAGCGAGCTTGACTATCGCACGAAATGACGATGCGGTTCTGCTTGGGTCTTCGCCAGAGGTGAATGCCAGCCGAGACAGTATTGTCCGTTTCGGCTTTGGTGCTGGTGACGCCTGGGAGACATCTTCCTTCGCGGCGGGTTGTATTTGTGGTGGTTCATGAGAGGAAGTCGGCTTCGACGAGAGCAACCTGCATCGAGGGAACGGAACGCGCGGCGGAACGAGCGTATGGTTGCGTAGGGTATGGAGTGGACGCGTGTGTAACCGGGAACACCTGTGGGATGGCGGCGGCAACAGCCCGACACGAGTAAGATGTCGAGCAGATAGCCCCGTCGCCGCCGTCGGCGACAACGAGAGGAAAGACATGGAAGTCGCGGGTGAGGGCGTGGGCAACGACGCGGTCGGCAATGAACTCGGGTCGACCCTGCGCGTGAAGCGTGCTATGTCATACCTTGACGAAAAAGGGCATGCCATCAAACGCTTCGGACGCGAGTCAAAACGGCAAAAAGGAATTCAAAAGTAATGCCCATTGGCTGGATTGAACAACCGACCTCACCATTACGAGTGGCGCGCTCTACCACTGAGCTAAACGGGCGACGACGAATTAACGCGTACATACAGTATGAGTCGCATTACGTCTCCATTTCTCTTCATGCTGTCGGGCTTCGCTTCCTCCGACGTGCTGGAATCTCGTCCGGTGCATCCGTATGTCCAGGTAACCTTCTGCCTTTGACTCGATGCAAGACATCTACTCGGGCGTTTCACGTATTGAGTAGCGATTAGCGGTGCACTGCATACGACGTCGACGGTGACCGCCATCGCTACCGCAGCCCTGACAGACATTGACAGGACCTCCTAATGATACAGGGTCTGGAGAGCTACGCGGACTTATGATACGTGAGTCTCGGAAAGCCATTAACTCACTGCTGACGGAGCAAGCTCGAAATGCGGTGGTTTAAGTAGGGTCCCTCCTGTCTCTATCCGGTAATGAGCTCCTGCGAACGAGCAATTCCGCCGGCCGTACGTCATGGTCGAAGTCTTTCCGTTCATCTATCTCACAGTATCATCATTATGCATACTTTTTGCTTTGTATCTTTGAATTTTCTCGAAACTCTCTCTGCATTCGCACACTTTCCTCGTACCACACTACACCGGAAATGCATCTATAGGGAGGTATATTACATTATAGCCACTCGGTTTGACCTACTAGTCATAACGGCTACCCGTAGGCCTTCATATCGACATCATTTCGATATACCCTCAGCGCTGCTATCGGTAGCTGTCGCCACCCACCGAACACGCGACGCCACCGTCCTCAGTGGCAGATCTCAGGATATCTCTGAGGCTCGAAACTACTTCTGATTATCGGCTGCTTGGACAACTTGGTGATTCGCACGAGATGTCGAACGGAGAATAAAAATTCACTGAAGCCATGACAAGCGGCTCACAAAGAGGCTGGCAAGGCACCCGAGACAGGTCTAACTTCCGCCGCAGATGAGGCGCCAGCGTCCGTGCTGGGTGCAGAGCACAAACCACAACGAAGACTGGCCACTGCACAAGCAACTGATAGTGAGTCGCGCCCATGATACGGTGCCCCTATCGGACTAGCTAAATAGGACGCGAGCTCCAGCGACAATCAGGGAGAGTTGACCTTTGTCCGTTTGTCTTCATAGACGCCCGGACAAGGTCTTAATCTCTTTCAACCCAACCCCCACGCCCTCACGCGTTTTCTCCCCATTAACATGCCCGGAATCGTACCTAACAGACACGCGAGCTACATGAAGTACTATGGCGCGCCTGGCGCGTGGTCATTTGCTGAGAACCTCGCTATCGTGAGTCTTATCGAACTCACTTCTGAAACTAAGCTCACCGCCATATTCTCAGCACATTCCTGGGGTCTACGACTCTATTTGGGCAGATAGAGACGGGCTCATTTACTCGATGAGCGCAAACCTCAGCGAGAGAGAGTTACTGCGGGAGTACTTTAGCAAGAAGGAAGTCATCAAGACTACCACCGAGGCCGACCACTTCTGCCGGTACCTCAGCCTCATGTGCGACGTCTCGCAGCCGCTATCAAGGCGTCGCAAGTCGCACGATATCCCACAGCCTCGCGTCCAACTCTCCAACACGCCCGCGCCTGGCTCGCTGCGGTACCATAAGGGCCGTTTCTCGAGTCAGCGCTACAACTGCGAGTCGAACCCTCCGAGCCCTATTGGAAGCGGCCGACCGAGCCCCCACTCGAGCGCGTCGACCAGCCCGTCGCCGACGTTCGCTTCGCTTCGCACGCCTGGGCGGACACCGCCGCCGATCTCGCGGCCCGCGCCACAGCAGCGCGAGGAGGGCGCATACTACACGACGGTCTACGAGGGCCCGCCGATGCTCCGGAAGCTCGAGAACGCGCACTTGCTGAGCGAGAGCGAAATCCGCGCTCTGCCTGAGTACGCACGCGCTTTCGCGATGCAGAGGCGGCAGGCCCGCCTGCCCTCGTGCACGCCCGCTGTGGCGCAGCCTCAGGCGTTCGCCGAGCAGCGAAGACCCCCGCTGTCTATGGAGCGCAAGTCGCTCTTACTGTCGGTGTTGATGGGTCGTGAGGAGGGCGGCGAAGCTGGCGAAACATGGAAGGAACGGTCGCGCTGCGATGATCTTGAGGTGCAGGGCGTGCTCGTAGCTTGATCTCAGATGGAACGGGAGTATTGTAGGATGGGCATATTGACTTCTTGGAACGACTGATTTTATCACAATGTATCTTGACATGTATGTTGTCTGTAATTAACCCTTGTACCACTCTGATTGGTGACTCAACCTAGCAGCGGCGGGCGGGCGACGTGAGGCATAATGGGATGGCTTTACGGAGCTAGAACTTGACGCGTCTGGTACAAGTTCCAAGTCCACGAATCGCCTTCTGATTGGAATAAGAGGCAGTACTAAGACCCGGCAGTTCTCTGGCGTCTGAACATCCCGGCTGTCTTCAGCGATGAACGATCGTAGTTCGGTGATATTGCCGTTGTGGTCCCAACTCTCCCCTCAAGCCCATGTAATGGACTGAGGATGAATGTGAATTTAAAGAATCTGACGACGCACCATACAATCGCATCGTGATGAACATCTGACCGCGGACGCACTATGGAAAAATCAGTAGCATGTACCGGCAATGACCAGGGACTCTAGGCAGACGAACACTAGGACGGGATTAAGTTGGACGTGCCTAGACCTAGTGAGGCACGGACCCGAGCGACATGTTCTTATACCTAGTCCCGGGACGACAAGAAACCTGTTAACGGTCAACAGACCGCGGACGTTGACGGAGGCAAACAGCGTACCCGAATAAGATTAGCTGCAACTGTAAATCAGGATTGCGCTCGGGACCTTCGGCTCACTCTCCCGAGCGACTGGTGTCTGCTTGCGGACCGGAGACTGCGCCGATTGCACGCCTACTGCTCGGCGTTGTACAAAAATCGGTCGTGCTTACACTCCACTTCCAGAGGGTGCTGGCTGTCCTCCAGCAGACTCAACGGCGCACTACCGATGCAATGTGTTTGCATGCACCGGATGACCATCGCGACTACGAGGGGGTGTGAGCTTGAGAGAGCGTCGGGGGCGATCGAACTTACAAGGAGACAAGGGGGAGAGCGTGAAACCAATTTTAGATTAAGTCAAGCAGTACAGTAGAATACTCCCTGCCGCTCAAGCACCATGCGTTCACCCGCTAGCACTCGCACTTGACGCGCCCTGCGACTTCACCATCATGGCCAACTCCTTCCAGCCATCGCCGACAGGGGAGCTAGCCTGCAGAAAGGCTTTCCATGACTCCTCTGGCATGTCATATGTCTCGTCGGGGATGGCGGGGAACGTGCGTGCGCGGACGGCCTCGACGTAGTCGGTGATGCCCTGGTTGATAGCAGTCTGAACGTCGGCAAAACGGCGGGCGAACTTGGCCTTGTTGCCGTGCCATGTGCCGAGGAGATCGTCCCAGACGAGGACCTGCCCACTGGTATGTGGGCCGGCGCCGATGCCGATGGTGGGGATCTGAAGCCGCTGGGTGACGAACCGGCCGAGCTGGTGAGGAATCGACTCAAGCACGATGGCGAATGCACCTGCATCCTGGAGCATCTCGGCCTCGTTCAGGAGCCGCTGCGCGGCGCGGGCATCCTTGCCGACGACGCGGTAGCCCGAGCTCTGCACGTGCCGCTGGGGCATGAGCCCGACATGGGCCATGACCGGGATACCGGCAGACGTAAGCCGGCGGACGTGCTCGAGGATCTCGGCACCGCCCTCCATCTTGACAGCCTCCGCGCCGCCCTCTTGCACAAGCCGTATTGCGTTGCGGACGGTGCTCTCCAGGCTACTGTGATATGTGCCGAAGGGCATGTCGGCGACAAGGAGCGGGGTTTTACTTGCACGAGCAACTGCGCGGCAGTGGTGGATCATCTCATCGAGTGTAAGGCGGGTGGTAGAGTCGTATCCGAGGCATACTTGGGCGAGCGAATCGCCCACGAGCGTTATGTCGATGTCATGGTTCTCGCATGCACGGCCAGACGGAAAATCGTAGGCAGTGAGCATAGTAATCGGGATATTTGCTTTCCTCTGCCGGTGGAGATGCAATATTGTGACCTTTTTCCGGGCTGGGAAGCTGCTGATTAGCCGGGGGTGATCAGGAGAGGAGAGTCGGACTTGCCTGCTGAACGACCCTGACGAGCGGGCTTGATAGCCTCCCCCTGCGTCGAGACCGCTTGAATCGGCTGCTCGATCTTCGACGGACCTGGCATGGATGCATGTGTATCCGCATCCTGTTCCTCTGTTGCCTTTGAGGTCTCCTCCTCGAAGTCCGCAGGCCGGACGCTCATCCACCTCCTCGCTCCGACGGCGCCCCTCGTCAACTCTCTCCTGAAGGCTTTCGGGGCGAGCATCCTGATAGACATGGTTGTGGAGACGAGAGTGTGTAAGGAGGTGCAAGGGCGGCGCTGGGAGTTTTATGGTGCGAGCGGGACAGAGTAGCGCAAAGTTGCCAAAAGTTATCGCGCGATGCGAGTGTGATTACTGCCGCGGCACAGCTCCGATCGGTCGGCTACGCTCGCCGCCGGAGCTGAGGATCCCACATACGATGGCCACGATGGGTGCGCCAGGGTAACTTGCAGGGTTTACGGGGGAGATGTCGGAGGGCGAGCGGGGACGGAGGTGGCAGTTGCAGTGAGCGTCATGGTTCAGGAGGCGCCGCCCTGCACCCGCTCTCCGTCTCAAGTCCCCCACGACGATGGCAACGACAGAAAATCCACGGTGAGTTCTGCGAGGATTTCTTTCGTTAATTCTTTGGCTCAGTTTACCGCACGTGTGTTGGTTGTAGGCGTGTATAGGTCCAGAAGCTACAGCCGCCGCTGCGGTGCTGGCACCTTACGTATTTATGAATCTCGACGCAGTCTTCGCGCTGCCGTAACGACTCGTGCTCGTGACACCTTGGAGAGCTCAGGAATATTGCAGAGTTGAGTCCTAAATAGGTGACCGGGCCTCGGAGTCGCTCTAGTGAGTGTCAAACATGTGCAGTACGATGGAAGGCTCACATGTCGCTCCCGACCTAGCAGTTCAGAGGCCGAGTTCAGACCTGTGCCGCATTGTCTCGGGTGGTGATACTCGCCTTCCAGCGAACATGTACATCGTCGAAGTCCAGACGGACTCACCTTTGAGGCAGTCTTGAAGTACATCCACGGCCAGGTGGTCTCGAATAATAAACCCAGTCACATTTCGACAACACTCGTACAAGAGACAAGTATACAAGATCCAATCCTTCTACACCGTGTGCGACAGCGGGCCATCCACGTGGGACGGGCTTCTTACTCCGTGCAACTTCTACGCGAGTTGAATGCACAGCATTGCAGTATGCTCCAGGCTCCCAGGTACCTCCATCCAATCACACCAACGATCCAGTTCCACGACGATGGACCCTGACATCGGTCAGAATACTGTAACAGGTGCGACTGCGAAGGTGTCGAACACGTTCGCTGCGTGGGGCCCAGGAACCTCGACGGTGGGCCACGGCGACAGGCCCTCGATCGCGAACTCATCGTTCTTGAAGGCGGGAATTAGTGCAGATTCGAGGGCAGCGGGCGAGGCGCCATCGGGCGGGGTGAGCGGGACGCGGGGGCTCGACGCGCTCGACACGCTGGCGGGGGTCTCGTGGCCAGCGGGAGTGTGTGTGGCCGGGGAGAACACGGTAGGGTAGTTCCAGCCGTTCTGTGACAGGCCAAAGAAGAAGATAGGCTCGGGGCCTGTGAGGCCAAGCTCCTCGCGGCCGTGCGCGTGCCAGGTCTCGAAGGTGTGCTCCGGCGCGAGCTCGAGGTAGAGCCGCACAGCGAGCAGTGCGGCCGCGTCGTCGTCCATGACGTGCGCGAGCCGCATCGTCCAGCGCGCCGTCTCGATGTCGAGGTCATTCGAGCGCGTGTGGCTCGTCTGCCGTGCAATCTCGCCCAGGATATCATCTTCGTCCTCGTAGAGGCCTGCGGGGTAGGCAGAGGGGCCACCGTACGTGGTGGTTTTGGTGGTAGGACGCGAGTTGGACTGTGGGGCGGCCACCTTGCGCTCAGCGCAGGTGGCCTTCCGCTTCCACTGATCCTGCCTCTTGACATCTGCGGCCCCGAGGACATCGTGCCAGTCTGTCCAGATGGCGTCCGGCGTGCCAGGGACGAGCTGTCACGCGAATCGAACCGTGAGTTCATCTCCTGCACATCTGTTCCAGTTCGACTTACCACGGGCTGATAGGGTGTCTCGTACGGCGCCATGCACGCGTGCGGTGCGGCGGGTGTGTTCCACAGGTGCTTGACGTCGGCGATTGGCATGGTGGCCCTTCGTGTGGTCGCGTCGGATGGATGAGGATGGAGGTTGGTGGACAAGAAGTGAGTTGGGCGGCTGCGCTTATGAGGCTGAGACGTTTGTTTGTGTTGGCACGAAAGGGCCAAACAAGACGCGGCTCCGCTGTCCCAGTATGTCCCTACTTTCTCATGAAGTTTTCTCGCCGTTGACCGACTCTGGCTTATTTAGGGTAGGAACGATTTCCCGCTATTAACAAGGATTCGGGTGACTACACGAGAGACGAGAGGCTCATTAGTGCTAATATTACAGGGTTTGAGGAGATTATGCGAGCGATTCCGTGTATGTTCGCTCACGTTAGGAGTACAAATGACGACGAGGGAAGCATAGACGACACGCTAGGGTCTGACAGGAAAGTCCGTCTCCAAACACCGAGATCTGCCTTCACCACAAGGCGATAGAAAGACCCTCGAGAGCTGGCAGGAGGTCATGTTCCCCCTCTGTTCGCTCGCCACCGAGCTTGAGGCCTTCGAGCTGAGCGTCCAGCTCGCTGACATCCCAAGTCGCCTCCCCAACGTTCTCAAACAACAGGCAGGCCGGCAGCTCGGGGCTTCCAGGGGCCGTCGAAACAGGCGATTCATCTTCATCCTCCAGGTGGAGGACCTTGAGCAATTTGACGGATGGAGGGCTGGAGAGGGGGGCTTCGACCTCGGTCTGGGTCTGTGGGTGAGTAGCATGAGTTAGGTGTATATCTTCGATGTCGTAGAGAACTGACTTGGTTCATGTTGTAGGCGATGTCGGAAGAAGAACTAGAGGCGGCGTTGGGAGCAGACATGTTGGCTATGCAGACTGTTCAACAAGATGTGGGTCAACGGCCTACACACCGTGCGAGAGATCCAGGCTTACATGAGGGGGTGCGAACGGTAGGAAATGAGTCGTTTGAGTGGACTGGTCGATGAAGACGCGTTGACTGGGCACCGGAACAGGCAGGCGGGGCTCGAGGATGTGGTTCGAGGTAGAGAAGGCGGTTCGCGTTCAGCGCGCTTATATATACCCATCCCCTGGTCACGCCCCCGCTCCCAGACAATACGTGACTGAACTTATCCCTTGTCTAAGCACTGATTCTCACGCGTTTACTGAAGATAAGTCTTCACCCTCCGCTATCCCCCCAAAATGCCTCTCGGCGGGGACCGCTGCTGCGGTGCTCCCGACGGTCTGCTCCCGCTCCCGGCGCGCGATGGCTCGCACCGTGGGTGCCGCCGTCGCGTTGCTGGCACAGGAAGGGTCGTAGAGCATGGTGGCGTCCGATGTCTCAGGCGCGACGGCAGGGACTGGCACAAGCACCGCGCACAGAACACAATAATTTCTGCGGATAAGCCTCCCGGGGCGGCCTAGCCGCTCGCAAGTTATCTGGTGGCAACGCACACAGCACTGCGTACCGCCCCGAACAAAGCAGCAGACTCCTCCAGAACGTTCCACCACCGTCTACCGCGATAATTGGGCCTTCCCGACGTCTGCCGCTCTCGTCGGGCTGCGCGCCGCTCGCCTGCAGGCGAGGGAGGGGGCAGGCATCTTTCGTTGCGGCGAAGTCCGTGTCCGTGGGTAGCCCGCCGCGCAACCAGATCCATCTTTGGCGCCGCTCACGCGCTAGTCTGATCTGCCCCGATATATCATTGCGGGTGAGGAATCGCAGCTCATCGTCTCACCGGAGCGGGGAGACTGGCGGGGCGCTCTGGCTGGCGCAGCCACCCCCGACGCTACCACCGACGCTCCACCTACGAAGACCGCAGGGCTTCAAAGGGCAGGGAAGCTTTGCGCAGGACGATCAGCTTTAGAGCTCGCAAAGTGCTCGCGTGGATTTCATCTCACTATTGGCAGTGCGTTTTCCCTGCTAGATGCTTGGGCCCATGTCAACCTTTTTAGCGTAGGGTTTAGCACCGACGTCCACATCGCATACATCCTCAGATCGTGATAGACTTGTATGCGGATCGTACCCTAGACGAATACCTGAGTATTATAGGCGTCGATGTCGCACGGGTGGCTGAATGATATCGTTGGTCGCCTCTCAAACTCGAGAACATGCATAGCAGCAACGACGCGGCAAACGCAATATGATTCATGAGCCACTACGAGCCAAATAATGTGGTACAGGAAGCGAGGACGTGTGTTCGGCGAGTGTGTCGGGTATGGATAGATGACTATGGGTGGATGACTATGGATGGATGACTATGGGTGGATGGGGTATGGAAGGGATGGGGACAGATATGACTACGATGTGTGGGCGAGGGTTGGCAACGTATGTGTTGGAAGAAGCCCGAGGGTAGGAAGACTCGGAACAGAAGACACGGGGTGGAAGTACTAGTAATACCAAAACCTGATTATTCCCCAACCTCCTACACATGCCACTGCGCGAGCTCATGAGCCCGCTTGGCGTCGTCGAGGTTCGTACTGAGGATCCGCGGCAGAGCTCTCGGGCTCACGGCGATGTGATCCCCATGTCCGTGGGACAGCGGCCTTAAGGGCGCTGGCAACTTTTGAAGTTGACGGGTAGTAACCGGACGATGCATGGATCGGCCGCGCCTAGTAGGCGTCGAAGCCGAAGTAGCCGGACGAGGCGGCGCTGTCGACGTCGGGGAGGTCGACAGTGGTGAGGAGCGGTGCGCAGAGAAGCGCGCGGTCCGCGTCGGTAGGCGTGAACCGCCATACATCCTGGACAATCGCATTCGCGTCGTAGTCCTTGATCTCGGTGTATTCGACGTTGAACGCGGCGTCGACTTCCATCTGGGCTTCAAGGGTAGCGAGATCCATCGCAGCAAGGCCGGCAGTTACGGCTTCAACATTGTTAACGAAGCCTCCGCCGTACCCCAGGTACATCGGTAGCTCCTCATCGGTGAGATCAACGACGCCACCGTCAGTGAGGCGCAAGACCTCGGACAGATAGGCACAGTAGAGCTCCTCGAAGTCTCCGTCGGAGCTGACGGAGTCATAGCTCGACGCGAGGCTGGGCGGCTGTTCAGGAGGAGGAGGAGTTCCTAGCCTCCCAACCACAAGAGCCTTAGGCTGAGGCCGAGGCTCAGGCGCAGGCTCAGGGAGTTGTATGAGGTTATAGCCGATGCCGTCCAGCGGCGCCGCACTCTTGAGGTCCATCTGCGTCAACGTTAGTCTCGACACCTCCGTTGAGAACGAGTTGAAACTGACGATAGGCGCGTCCTCGTCCACGTCCATCTCGAAGTTGGACATGAAGGTATCAATGGGAGATTCGCGCTCGTACGAGGAAGGAGGAGTAGGGTACATCTTTGAAGGTGAGGTGGTAGTATTGAAGCGAGGAGTAACGGGGAGCAGGATGCGGTTATGGGGGGTCAACTGCGGGATGATGAGGGTAGAGGAACAAGAGGCTGCGGGGTATACATTGAATGAACAGAGAACGGGCGGCAATGGTTCCAGCTCCGACACGAGGGAGGACAGCAGATTATCTCGCAGCTTCCTAAACGGACGCACCGTCGCGATATTTGGGGCCTATATTCGTACTCGGGGCCCTTTATGTCCGCGTCTAGGGGCGAATGTACCCGGCGGTGGGAAATGTGTGGACAAAAAGGGGGGCGAGAGGCGTGTTGCGGACCCTGTATCAGCAGTCTCCGACTCAGGACGCGTGTCCCCGCCCCGAGGAACACGGGACATGAGGCTGTTCCAGAGACCTCCCTGGGAGGCTCTCTAATCTAATCTGCATGATCCGTCGGCACTGCCCTCTCTGCCGAGTGGCATAGAGGCTGGGAATGCGCGAGAGGACACCCTCTTACAGACAATAGGCAGACGTTCGGGGGACCATACGCATACTTCTCAGTAGACCGGAGGACGTTCGAGACGGCCATGTTTACGGTCCTGAAGATGTGATAGTTCAAGAGAAAGGTTCTCGGTCTACAGAGTCGAGAGACCGAGCCTCAATCCTTACAGGTCAAGTGAGACCTGGAGCACCTCCACATATCGGCATTTGCGACCTGCGAGGAGAAGGGAGCACCAGTCAGCTGCAAATTGGACAAGCGGATGCGCATGCACCGGTGATTTCTCGGCGAATAGGCAATGAGGCTTGCACGAGCACTGTTCAGTCAGTTTTGCGGACACCCTACCCATGCAAATGCTGCGAAGTACAGGTTTTCTGCAGGAGACGGTGGTAGGCGATCAGCCTGTCTCGGTGCGGCTCATTACCGGTAACCTCGTGGCGGTCGCATCAGAAGCGCCCACGCCACGGTGGCCTCGCTTGCCTATTCAGGGATTCCGGGCCACGCTTGGCAAGCGGTTGATAGTCTTAGACGACCACAAAGCTAGTTCCCGCGTGCAGACTTTGCGCTGGCGCGTAAACTGAGGGTAAATGCGCTATGAGTGCGAAATATAGTGTAGCAATGAGAAATATGCAGCTAAATAGTCAAGATAGATACTCAAGCCTCCTGAGACTTCTCGCCCGTCTTCTTGTGCCGTCTTCGCTTGCGCTTTGACGAAGACTCGCCCATCCCTGCCGCGTCCTCGGCGGCAGACTGCTCATCAGGAGTCTTCCGCTTCTTCTCCTTTGCCTGAGTTGCCTTCTCATCCTCGGGCTGCTCATCGTTCTGTTCACCGCCCTCGTTGAGGTCGACGCCCAGCGCAGCCGCGGCCTTCTCGCGCATGCGCTCCTTCTTGCCTTTGCGCTTCTTCGTGGGCTTTTCTGGGAAGACCTTGGTGATGTCCTCGCCCGCCCCGAGCGCAGCACCACGCTGCCGGATTTTTTCCTTGAGCTCCTTGAGCTTCGCATTGCGGTTCTTGTCCCAGTTGCTGCCGTCCTTGCGGTATGGTGCCAGCTTCTTGAGGCCCATGTACTGGTTGAGCTCCGCGTCCGTCGCGAGCAGGATCTCAACCGGCGACAGTGCAAAGCTCTGTGGCTGCACCTTGGTGTATTTGAAGCGGGTCGGCATGCCCGCAACCTGGAGTGGCGATAAGCTAAGCCAACGAAGTCAGGGAGCAACAGATACGCACCATGTCGTTGAACTCGAGCCCGTACAACTCGTCCATGTACTCGTCCAACTTGCGCTTCCGCATCTCTTCAGTCCCGTCCCACTCCTCATCGTCCCTCACAACGTCGGCGTCCATTTCATCGACGTCCACGCCATCTTCCATCTCAGGCTCGTCCTTCTTTTTCTTCTTTTTCTTCTTCTTCTTACTAGAAGACTCTTCTGGCACGATGTCTGTGATATCAATGTCGTCGTCCCATGTAGGCTTCTCCTCGTCGGGGTCAGGCTCGTCCGCGCCGTAGATCTTGGACATCTGCTTGTCGTGCTTCTCAGGGTCCCAATCGCTGTCGAGATCAAGTTCTTGCAAGGCTGTGGTGGGTCATGGAGCATGAGTGATTTTATGGGAGCATATCTCTGCAAAGCGTACCTTCGGTCTCCTCCAACTTCTTGCCACCCTCCTTTCCTATCCGTTCCAGCTTCTCTCGGATTTCCTTCATCTTCAACGCCTTCAAGCGCTTAACCTCCTCTCGCTTCTTCAACAACTCTTCCTCCTTACGCGCCTTCCGCCGTTCTCGTTCTGCTTTACGACTGCTCTCTTCTCGCCGGACAGTCGACGTCAGGTTACGAGGGAAGCGCGGAATCTGATCGGCACCACTATAGTTAAATATGATATCAGTACGCTGTGCGAAGAGTGATCAAGAAGACATACGGCTCCTCAAACCGGAAGTTATATGAGCTTTCGAAGCGATCTGCGACCTCATCGAACTCGTCTTCGTCAATCTCCTCGTTTGCGCCCTCGTCGTCAGCTTCGGACTCAGACCGCTGCTCCTCGTCAACATCCATAGGAGTATCTGCGCGAGCCTTGCCCTTGTCCTTCTTGCCTTTGGACTCGGTAATTTCCTTGTACGTAGGCAGACGCTTAGCGGAGCGGTCTATCCAGCCACGGTTCAGGATATAGCTAGATAAAGTCAACTAACATGTACGACACTTAGTCGAATGTACGCACTTCATCAAGAACTCTTGGTCCTCCTCGGCCTTGCTCTTCGCATCCTTCTGGCTCTTCTTAGCCTTCTTCTCTTTCTTCTCCTTCTTGTGCTTCTTGCTCTCATTCTCCTCTCCGTCTGCAATGAACGCACTTGTCTCCTCGTCCACCGTGATGAGTTCCTTCAGGTCCTCGCCAACTTCACGCTTCAGGTACTCCTGATACTCCTCCTCTTCACGCTCGAGTTCGTCCTTGGTCTTCTCGCGAGGTACGAGCAGATCGTCATCGTCGTCCGCACCATCAACGGCGGTGTGGAAGGCCGCAATTGTTTCGTCGCGCAAAGCTTCTTGCTCCTTGGCGTGGGTCATAGGTTCAGGTGAAGGGGAACGAGAGTCAGGGCGAAGAGCAGCTTCGAGGTTTTGTTGCTTGATGGTCAAGGGCTTTGACTGCACAAGAAGACGAAAGCGTGAGCCTCCAATCAATAACGGGAATTTCGCGGACGTACCTTGTCCTTCGGAGCTCGAGTGGTGATCTTCGGTTCGCCAGTCTTCTTGACCTCCTCTGAGAGGAAGCTGTATGAATGCCTTGCCGTGCGCCAAATGAGCAGACGCACCTTCAAACACATCTTTTCCAGACTGATAAATAGAGGGGTCCTTGCGCTTAATTCTAGCAAGTGTGCGCAGGATGGCGGCGTCGACGGCGGGCGTGAGCTCCTCGCCGTCCTCGTCTTCAGACTCTGCTTCCTCCGAGTCTTCTTCTTCGTCCTCGTCCTCATCTATGTCAGACCCATACTTGTCCTTAACTTGAAGAGTTGCAAGGGTTAACGCAGATTAACTTTTCATGGAAGAGTTTGCGCACGCTTTTGAAGTTCCTCTCTCTCCTTCCTGTACTCGAACGCTTTCGCGTAATGCTCATTAATGGTGAGCTTGTGGATGTCTTCGGTCTCAGACTCGTCGGAAGCAAGTATGTCTGGCTTCATTGTGAGCTGACCACTGATCGCCGCGGTGAAGGGGGGCTGAGCACGATGGCGGGACGGTGAGCGGACTGAGAGCTTGTCCGCAAGTGCGCGGACGGGCACTACGGGCGCTTCGCAAAATCTGAGCGCGGTGATCTCGATCGATCACGTGCACAGCGGCCGTGACGTTGATTACGTCACGTCGAGCGTGACAGTCGCTGGTGGAAAGCGGTCGCGGTTTCGCAGCTTGTCTCCTGCATTTACCTCCGTTCTCGCCACACCGCTCACTCAAACCACACACTTTGTGCTGCATACAGATGCGGACACGAAACCGCAAAGTCTTGAAGGACGTCACGCCCGGGAACACCCCGCAGTCCAAGCGTTCCGCGAGGGGCACTGGCAAATACAAGGACAAGGTGCTTGGCCCATCTGCGGCGCGTATTCCCGCCCTGGACCTCAGAGCCGTCGACGAGGACGATGAGCTCCCGCAACTTCCTGTTCTCCCCACTCCCCACTCACCTACAGCCCCCCGCACGGGAGTGGCAAAGGCCGCTCGCGCACCGGCACCCAGTACGCGAGTCACCCGTCCTGCGCGTCCGCCGACGGGACCGACCCGCGGAGAGGCTTTCTCTCCCCTCCCACCATCGTCTCCGCCGTCTATGTCCTCCTTTGACGATGAAGCAGAGAATCGGCCGCCTCCCGAACCACGCGAGGACAACGTAGACGGCGAGAATGATTATGCGGAGGAGGAGGACGTTGCTGGACAGCGTCGAGATGCCGACGACGATGAGCTACCTCAAATACAGCCCACGCATTCTTCTTCATCGGATGACCCGTTTGGTTTTACTGCGCTGGAGCGAAGGTTCAGGATACAGAGGGAGCTCGAAAGAGAACACCGACGCCGAAGTGCGGGATTCGCTGTCCCATTACCGTCCTCGGCAAGCAAGGGGAAGGAGGTCGTGCGTCCCCGTGTACCGTTCGGTGTACTCGCTACCGCTAGATCCACGTCAGCACATTCACGCGCACCTACTCCGTATCACCCCAGTGATGACCTTGAGGATATGTACCTCAATCCCAGCCCCAGCCAGCCACCACCGAAGACAGACGATCTCTACCTACCTGAAGAACCCGAACTGTTGGCACCTGCGCCAGCCTTGAACCCTGTACTGCCTTCCGAGAGCGAAGAGTCACACGACCCGCTGAGTACGCCACACCCCCGTCATGTTGCCAACATCATCCCACTTGCGTCTCCGTTTTCGTCTCGAGAGGCCACTCCGTGCGATCGTAGCGTTGTGGAGTCGCCCATGTCGAGCCCCTCACCGGTCAAGCCACTGACAGTGACCCGTGCGCTCCCGACAGCCGGCTCTACAACCAAGAAGAAAGAGCAGGGACGTCTCATGGCGGCTCGTGTCTTTCCTAGCTCTACCCCCATCTCTACGCCACTACCTTCGGCGCGCAAGGCCACAACACACCCGTCCACAGTGAAGCCAGCCCGTCCGATGCCCCCGCCACCCGTGCCCAAGGAGAAACAAGTGCAGGCGGAGGCACCAACGAAGCAGGAGAGGAAGTCGAAAGGGAAAGGGAAGGCTCCGCAGATGGACGAAGAGGAGGAAGGGGATCCGATGTTGGTCACAAGGAAACTCGAGCAAATGTTGCCGAAACGAACGAATCGTCGGCGCGCAAACGGCGCCTCAACTGCCGCCGAGACATCCCCAAAGCGGGGTAGAGGACGCCCGCGCAAACGGGAGAGCCCACCACCGCAGGAAAGCGAGGCAGAGAGCAGCGGGAGCGAAGGTGAAGGCCCCTCGTCGCCGCTCGCAACGCGTAAACGCAAAGCACCGTCGCGCCGCACGCACTATGCGCGTCCTGCGAAACGGATGCGCGTCGAGGTTGTGATCACGCGTCCGCCACCGCACGAACGCGGCCCTAGCCCTACGCGACCACGCACAACCGCCAAGACTACCGCGTCAAAGGCCACATCGGCGCGCAAACCCGCAACGCGCGGAAAGGGCAAGGGAAAGGCCCACGTTAGCCCAAAGAAGGTTGGGGACGAAGACTCGGTACGTGTCCCTCATGAGCACGCACGAGCCTGAGGCTGCGCGCATGCCTGCTTCTTCGTTTCTTCCATTCGGGTCTGACCCGCCGTCGCAGGACGAAGCGCGGGCGCGGCTTGCCCGCCTCGAATACTTTCGTAATTTAGACGCGAACTATAAGATGGCACGGGAGGATGTTTATGTTGTATGAGTAGGCTTATGGTTGTATGCGATTGGTTTGTATGCGTGGGTGAGTGCGGCGAGGTACGGACATATGTTTCGGGTTCTTCGACTGTTGTATGATTAATCCAACGCGATCTTGACATTGTTGTCTGAGATATTGATTCAGACACTTCACCTTGCGTCCTGCGGGATTCCGGGAAGTCCAACTCCTCCATTTTTCAACGATAATCTGGACGGGAAGAAAGTCGTACGCGAGAGCGCGGATGCAGAATCCAGGAGTGCCATCAATGCCCTCAACAAGTACCTCGTTTACTGCATCGGTAAAGACATCGGGGACTAGGCCTGCCGCTATGCGGGACGATGTATCGGGTCACGTAGGCGCGAGGCTCGAGGTGGGTGACAACTCAAGGTCGGGTATGTACTCGAGATCGGGCATATCGTCCTCTCCAAAGCACGAACAGTTCAGTTTAACGTCTAGAAGGTGGATGACGTTGTGGAGATCGTGCGAGGGTGGTGAGGATGATGGGCTGGGTGTATGATCAGCAGTGGCGGTAGAGGTAGACGGCCACCCCTCAAAGGCAATAAGGGCCGGCGTATTGTAGCTATCTGCTTTCTGGCTTTCAGTTTGCCCTGGGAGGTGCCAGAAGTGACCGAAGCGCGACTTTTGCGTCTGGTGCATGTGTTGAGCAGGCAACGGGAGCTTGATGCTGAAGCTGAAGAGTAGCGGACAAGACACAGTGCGAGTGTCTTCCATATCGAATGCTAATTCGTCAATTCGCTTGCGCTTCTCTCCATCCGTACCGAGTCGAATCTTCATCAGTCGTTAGTATATCCTGCTCTACAGTTCGGTTGTGTCGGATTTGGCCTCGACATACCATGTCACGGTAGCGATCCCGGCTCAAGGTGCCCTCAGATGGCGTCAAAAAGGTACTAAGAGGTGTGTGGAAAACATGGGATGAGGTACATCCCATGGCTGTAGGGCAGAGTGAACCGAGAGGCTGAGTACTGCGAGTCGATCGGTCTTCATGAGCTGCAGAGATACTGCGGCGACTAGACTATCCACCTCTATCTTGTTGTGATAGGTAAAAGCCAAGTTGTAAGCAACATCAAGGTAACAAAAACATAGAGATAAGAAGAGGCTGTGGTTTCGGGCCGTCGACGTGCTTGCAGACAGAGGAGTCCGGGGGTCAGCTGGAATGCATCAGCTCTGGGAACATTCTTGGTTCCCATAAACGGATAGCGGAGTCTCAATAGTGCTTCCATAGACGCCTGCGAACAACCCGCTCCCCGTGGTCGACTTCTTCCCGAGCGTGCTTTCTGAGGGTCGGCTGCTCGCAATGCCGTTCAACCTACCCGGGACGCTTGTGCCTCTTCATTTACTCGTGAACCCACGCTTGGTGGTCCCTTCCCTTGCCATCAGAGGTCAGTACATTGACCGCTAACCCGTCACAAAAACAACGCTGATTACCGTTCACAGGAAGATATCCGCCAACTTGATTTCTATGAGCTACGCAACGCGGGTTACAGGGGCGCGGTATTTGACAAGGATAACTGCCTGGTGTGTTACTTCTCTCCATGGGCGGACGCGCTTTCTCTTACCGTGCATGCCAGACCTTACCGCACAAAGACCAACTCGTTCCGGAGCTCGCAGTATGCAGCCCCGCTATCGTTCCGTGCAAACTTGAGCTTAACTATGCAATTCTAGAATGCATGGAGGGAGTGTCAAGAAGCCTTCGGAGAAGGAAATGTCCTCATCGTGAGCAACTCTGCGGGAACGCGCCTCGACCCAGGCGAGATCCAGGTCCGTGGCACGTCCGTTTTCTTACACCTCGCCTGACGCGGCAGTTCCTAGGCCGAATCCGTGACATACTACTTGAAAGTTCCCGTGCTACGGCACAAAGTCTTCAAGCCGTCGTACTCGTGCATCTCCTCCATACGACAATACTTCTCGTCTCTGCCAATGCCCGTCCAGGATGACGAACTGGTCGTCGTCGGAGACAGACTCTTCACAGACGTTGTTATGGCAAATCGAATGGCAAGAAGAAGTACCACACCCTCAAGCTCCGTCCAGCCGGCGGAGAAGGTCAACGCGGTCAACGCTGGTACGCCCGCACCAGCGGCCCATGCCCGGGCTCGGGGACTACGAACAGGGCCTCTATCGGTATGGACTACCGGTGTGTGGGAACGAGAGGCTATGGGTGTGCGCTTCCTGGAGAAATCCTTCATGGAAGGTATACGGCGATATGTCGTGGCAGACAATGGCGTCGAAGCGAGGGGAGGAGACGTCACCAAGTTTGTCAAGCCTGATCCGATCCCTGAAGAACCTCTCAAAGTGGAGCGTCCATCTCTGGTCAGGAGACTCTGGAACAGGGTGAGACGTGCGCCGTAAGGCTCGTGAGTAGTCCGTATACTCTATCTAGCTTTAAATCCTGATACAAACCTGGCTTAGGTCTGCGTTAGAGCACACTGACGTCCAAAGTCGTGTGCAACTCGTTTTTGTTCGTTGTACCTTGCAATGACGAGCCGAAGACTGCGGTATCTACATCATACCCTGCATCTGTAGTCGATGTCGCCTGCCAATGCGTTCACTATCTGTCCCGGATCTGATTGTGCTGATCGTCGACGAGGAGCGTAAATACCGTCCTTTCATCTCTCCAATGTGTTTTCGAGCGTAATCGAGGGCCGCGCGCTCCTCTTGCACCCTATTAGCGTGACTTGCTTGAGGCGGCAAAGTTACCTGCGAGCACGCGCCTGACACGTAACACGTGGAGGGAGGTCTCTTCCACTCATCCGACTCCCTCATCGACATCCTGTTACCGTCTAGCTCAACTTCAAGTAATCTATATCAACCTCATTGGGTTGGATTCATCGTGTATGTGCTTATCTTCGACTACTTTCTCTAGATTGACGTTTCTGTTTCTACAGAGATGGCTGCCTTCTCATCCATTCCTCCCGAAGTCATCATACAAATCATCGAAGTGCTCGCACATACCGCTCGATATAGGTTCCTGCAGGCAATATCATCGACGTCCGAGGATCGTTATGATGTCTCGGTGGCCTATTCTTGGATCGCCGCCACTCACGTCTCCCGCGCCTCGCACGACGTTGCCCTACAGAACTCCGATTTGTAGTCGCTCATCGTCGTTTCTAACCAGGAACATGCATCTGTCTTTGTCGAGAGAGCCAGACGTCGGCCCTTGACAGTGGTCCTCCTCCGATGCCCATGCCCTATAAGCTCTTCGGAGCACGGGCCCTCGGTGATCAGACCCGCGCAAGTCTTCAACAGTGTGCTCAAGGAGCATATATCTCAGATCGCCACACTGGTCTTGCCCACCACAACTCTTCAGCACATCGATCAATCTGCGCGAGCCTCGCTATTACGCAAGATCGTTGTTCACCAAGCTTGTTCCGGATATCATGTCCCACACCAGTCGACTGGGCGTTCCCACATCTGTAGCATCTCCAAGCTCCCTTCCCCTTCCGCGGCTCTCTTACCGGTATATGCACCTCTTCCCTTAGGGAGCTTAGTCTCCGTGCACAGACTCCGGAAACTGGACCGATCCCTTTGGATGCATTTTCTATCCCCGCTGCGGAACTCCTCCCAGCGTTGAGAAACACGCCACTGCTCGAGGTCTTGGATGTCGAGCTCGATCGTATCAATGTCGCATTTCCGCCAAGCGTCTCGCTTATGCGACTCCAGAAGATGGGTCTTTCAGGAAGTGTGCGCTCTTGTGCCAGTGTTTTCGAACGACTGAAGATCCCAGCGGACACGAAGATACAGATCCTGACACCGCCCCGCGATCACATTTTTCCTACAACTGTGGACAGCACCCTCCAAGCTATCTCCTTGTGGGTGGAACGATGCGCGAAAATGGCCGCAGAACGTACCCCTATCCGACAAATCCGTATCGCAGTCGGCTTCTCGCAATGCTCGCTGTGGGGATGGCGCACCTCTTCTATGCCCTTGCCGGGGGACCTTGGTGTCAACTACTCGATTGCACCGTCTGCTCCCGACGTCAGACTTGAGCTGACTAGGTACGAGCCCGAAGCGAGGGTATCCACCTTGCTGAACGCTGTCTGTTTTAACGCATTGGAAACTGTTATCCTCTTCTCCGTGGCCTGGACCGGTGCCGTACTTCCCGCGTTCGTGCACCTAGTGACCTTGCCCACTTTGCGCTTCTTCGTGGCAGAGTCCACTCTTCTTCCCCTCGCTTTACACCTGATTGCCAAGACTACTGCGAGAACAGTGGTACTTGGAGATGTTTCCTTTTTCGAGTCAGAAGATGATGCTCTTCCGACAGCGGCTCATGAGATGCTCTATGGCAGTCAGTACTCCATCTAGTTGCTTGGCATTCACTAACAGCCCCTTCCATCAGTTCAACTCGGATATGTCGGGCTCGCCGAAGAGCTGGTCAACATTTGTACGCATCGACAGACTGAAGGTCGTGCGTTCGATCGCCTGATTCTGCACCGCGTGAAGAATTTCCGTGAACGGGATATCTCCGCTTTGCGCGACCCTATTCGCAATACAGCTCAGACGACTGTCTGGCAGTTCGCAAAGGACGAAGGCCACGAAGGTCTCATTCCAGACCAGCCTTCAGAGGATGATATGCTACTCGATTTTTTCAGCATCGACTGATATGACTGTTCGGAATGTTTCTAAACTCTCGAGAATCGCTGCATCGCTGCATGAGCATGCATATGTCGTAGATGGCTAGTCAGTTCTGATTATATTAGTGAGACTCTGCGAAAGCGTACTTAGATTCGCGAGCTCTGAGAACGGAGAACGGATGGAATTGAGACGACTGCGCTACATACATAGCTCAGGTAGAGATACCTCGTCGACTCAGGATAAGATACCAAAACTATAAAACAAAGCCGCGAGCGCTGCGGATCTCGAAAGGCACTGCACGTGATCTCTTTTGTTTGGCTCTGTTAGGATTGCAACGCTCCGCCTGCTACATCCGTCTGTGACTCGTTCACGACCTCCCGTCACATTCGAATTCTCACTGCGCAAATGATCAATGTCATCGAAGATGAAACACCTCGAGATACGCAGAGGTCTCTTGAGAGTCCATCATGCATGCAGATAGGGCTCATACCTCACGTGACAGTGTATAAGGTTTGCATGCGTTGGGAACAAGGCGGTGGCAACCCTTGGTTACAGCAAGCTATGTACTTTTGCTCAGCGAGCATCCTTTCGGTGAGCTGTAGGACGGGTCTTTATGGTTTTTTATACTCACTTCAATTTCGCAGTAACCTCCGACTAGCTGTGTTGCTCGTCATCCCACCCAGTCCCCGCTTGGGCAGCCAAATACTCGCCATGAGCGTAGCATCTGCAGCTGTCATACCCTCCGAACTCATAACACCCATCGTCGTATATGCTTGTAAATCCGCTACCGCGCGTCAACTACGACACTTGGCACTCGTCTGTCGTTATTGGACAAGCGTCGTGCGCCTCGTCACACTCGTTGGACTGCACTGGAACGTGCATTCCAAGTCATCTCTGGACAAATTATTTTCCATACTTGCACCTCCAAGCCACATCAGTCCCAGCCTTTTCGACTGCATCACGGCCGACCCAGGGTGGATCATCGACGCGACGTACACAGGATCGTGGTCTGGTGTTTGGCTCCGCCTGCACTCACCTTGCCTACCAGAGCCACGTCAGGTCGAGCTGAATTCAGTATCTATTCCTTCCACAGCCGCCAACTCACGATCGAAAGTTGGGTATGCCCCCTGGTCATGGTCCGTCGGTCTTCCTCGTACACTCCCCCCAAACGCGATGCGGCTGTCGACACTGTCACTCGTAGGTGTATGCTTTGAGCGCATCGACCATGTAGTGTCGCTCGTCGACCATGTCACCGGATTACGGCGCCTCTCTTGCGTCAATCTCAAGTTCGACAATATTGAAGAGCCTCCGATGCCTTCGCGCGTGCGTCGTCCGCGGGAACAAACATCTGGGCTACGCCTCGATGTCTCCGGATGCGGCTCAGACGCCCTAAACCTTCAGATATTGACAGGAATCATCGCTTACAGCAGCAACTACGAGGCGCCGGGATATGTCTTAGGGATCGAACGTTGGCGACATGTACACGCCTTGCTGGTCTCGCTCTTGCCTCGTCCATGGAGGAGAGACGACCGTCGTATCCTGTCTCTTTCTCGATACAACTCGCACGGCGTCCAATCCATGCTCTTTGTCCTACCGTCATACGATATTAGCCTGCACTACCGCCTTTCGACACAACCTCTCAGTTTCGCACAGCCCGCCACCAGGGTTCTGGAAGCGGTGGAAATAGCTTATACATCGGATACCGTGTTGGAGGCTTATGACACCTACTGGTCTGCTTTCCAAACCGCCATCCTGAGCCTCGACATCGCGGAAGGCGCACTGTTACGCGTCCGACGGTACCCTGACCGTTTGGATGTGTCCGAGAAGATCTTCCCGTGGTTCATTAAAGCTGCTACACAGTACAACGGCTCCCTCGCTCCACTTTATCGCAGCGGGCATCTGCGCCTGATCTATGATCGCATTCTCGACTTGCGGGCGATTGATGTTCCCGAAGTACACTTCCTTAAGAGAGACCGCATCGTACTTGACCCGCCTCAGCGCTTCAAGCTTTTCTGTTCGTTACTGGGGCTAGATGGAAAGGCTGCCGAAGATGCGAAGGAAGAATTCTTGAGGACGGTCACCAGAGCAACCTCCCACCCAACGAGTACGGGTACGATGCAGCCCGAATAATCCTGAAGGCGAGTCGGAGGTAAGCAAGATTAAACCGAACGCCTTTCGCTCTTTCTCATATTTGTAGCCAATCTTGAATATAGACGTAGCGAATCAAACGACCGCAGGCTCCTATAGCCACGCTTCAAACTCCAGAGACCTCACCCCTCCGTACTCCAGGAAACGTCATTTCGACCCGCCTTCGCGTTTTCTCGTCCTATCTTGCTCGGCCACGCTTTGGGCAGAAGGACACGTCATCAGGGCCACTGCCTTCCGCCCATCGGCTACGGAGTGGCTGCGTCGCTTGGCCTGGCCACTGCACGTGCATATCGCTTTGTTCCTTTGTCTGCCAAGTTAGGCAACGTTGCGCGCCGCATGCAGTGGCCTGCGGCCTGATCGAGTAACACTTGCGGCCTTTGTCAAGTGTATAAAACCCGGCCAGCCCTCTCCCTGTTCCTCACCCAGCCCACTCCGATTCCAGAAGGACTTCAGGCAAACATTCTCTACTCGCCGTACCAAGTTGTGTCAGACACACCGAGCCACTGCAGTCATGGTTCACCGCGACGAGTTTCAATACTTCCAAGTCCCCCTTCTCACGTTTCTCAAAGAATGTATGGTAGACGAAGACCACAAATTCAAAAAGCCAAATAGCACCCAGAAGCCTGCTACGAACGGCCTCAGCAAGAAGTCGGATGTACCTGGTGTTCTGGTGAGTTAGTCATGCTTCTCGATGCATTTCTGCTGTACTCACGCTCGACCAGTGTTTCGCACTCAATGCGCTTCTCGGCGACTCGAAGTCCCGCTTCAAGGTGGTTCCAACAACAGCCACTGCCCCTGCCTATACTCCTCCAGTGGCGCTATTTACAAGCCCGGAGACAGTCTCTGCGAAGAACGCGTGGGCGTGGATGATCTCTCCTGTTGAGGTAGTCAACGGCACATCTGCATCCGGCTTCCACTTCTCGATTCCCAATCGCTCTGCGCAAGACGCGCCGAAGAACAATTCTCCCCTGCTCGAGACGCAGGACGGCCAGGACGCGAGACACAATTTGGAGGAGTGCATCTCCGAGATCCTCCTGCACCAGCACCGCACGCACGTCTTCATGCTCCACGTCGCCCCGGAGTTTGCTCGCATCTCGCGTTGGGACCGGGCTGGCTGTATCGTCACTGAGCCTGTCGACCTCTCCACCCGGCTTTTTGACGGCGTGGTCTCGCGCCTGGCAAGTCTTTCGGCGAGAGCCCAAGGCTTTGACGAACAAGCTAAGCTCGCGACGCCCGCAGATATAGAACAACTGAAGAATTATTCTCCGGACAACGTCTATCTGCGCGAATATCGCGATGAAGTCCTCAATAGCGCGGAAGAGTATCCGCTATACGTTGTGAGTAGTCTCACAGCTGACCGTAGCCTCCTCTATACCGATTACCATCACAGATCTCCTGTCCTGTAATGAACAGGGCGCTCTACAAGGCTTTAGCTATGTTGAAGAACTTCATGCCTAGTATGCCTCGTGGTAACTTTGAGGATGAAGACTACGACGAACCCAGACGTTTCAAGTTACCCTTCGAGTTGGATCAGTCGAGGCCAATGAAGAAGTACTTGGTCGGCCGCCCGAAGACGCATCGCCGGCCGCTTGCGGGGCGCTGTACCGTTGGCTACATCGCCTTCAACATCGACAACAAGCGCCTTTCATTTATGAAGGACCAGTGGCGCTGCACGGACGCTGCGCACACCGAGCTCGAGAACTACGAGGACTTGATGTCCCGGGGCGTCGAGGGCATTGCAACTATCGAGGCAGGCGGGGACGTACACCAGCATCGCACGCTCTCTCAACAGATCATGACCGGCCTGCCGTACAGCGCCAAGTCGGTAGGGCGCACACACGTCCGGATCGTAGTGAGGAATGTGGGGCGCTCTCTGGATACAGTCACTGAGGGAAAGGACTTGCTGCGCTACGTGATGGAGGCTGTCTTGGGTAGGTCCCTTTCCAACTCTATGATCTACCTGGCTAACTGTGCTCTGATCGTTTAGCGCACCAACTCGCGTGGTCCAACGGCGGGATCCTTCACTGTGACATCAGTGACGGGAACGTGCTCATAGACGTCGAAACTAACAAGGGTTTCCTCAACGATTGGGACATTGCTGAGAGACGGTCCGCTATTTTGGGCAGGTGGGAAGGCAGCGGATTCACGGTGCGTCAATTATTCATTTGACACTGTGGCACATATTGAACTACATACTTCCAGGGAACTTGGCCATTCGGCTCTGCCCTCTCTCTGCAATACCCGCGGAAGCCCCATGACGCAGAAGACGATGCCGAGGCATTCATCTGGCTCGTCGTTTTCATTGCGATCAAGCGCCTCGAGCATGACTTGTCCGCAGAACAACAGGCGACGCTCGTCGACAGCCTCTTCTACGAGCACAAGGTCGCCGCGGACGGCGCTAGCATCGGCGGCATGACGAAGCTGCACTACATCCAACTCGGCAAGCCACCAATACAGCTCAAGGATCGCACGGACCCCGTCGCGATCTTCCTCGACGGCGCGTTCAAACTCATGCGTGACGTGTACGCCAAGATCGATTACGAGGCGATCCGGCACTGGCGGGGCGAGCCCCGTGCTGCGAACGCGTATAATCCGCGCCGCGGCGTGAGCATCCTCGAGGGCATCAACAACCTTGCGCTCGACGGGCTAATGTTTGGCGCCACCGACGGCTGGAAGGACTACATGCGCGAGCGTGAACTCGAAGAGCGGAACCACCCGAAGGCTGCGAGGGACCCATCGACGCGGTTGGCGACCTTCGAAAGTCTCCTTGAGATGCTTAGTCCTGGCATCAAAGATCGCTTCACTAGTGAGGAGGAGATTGCGGGCATGCCACCACTGGATTGATAGGCTATCTCGTTGTCTGCTGTTTCTGGGATAATACAATAGATGCGTGACCGCTGTGTTGCTGAGAAGCGCCCGTTCCGCACTTGCCATGCAACTACCACGATGCAAATCAATGTATTCCGGCATGAGGCCACGCACCCTGGTATCTCACTCTTACTTTCTACTACACTGAAATGTCACGTCTAGTAGGGGGCGCGCTGGTGCTCATACGCAGGTACAGTACCAGGAAACCGCCTCCGATCGTCCTGCGGCCGTATCAGGAGGAGGCTATCCAGAGCTGCACAACCGCGTTGGAATCTGGCTTTTCGCGCATTGCAGTGTCACTGCCGACAGGCTCTGGAAAGACCGTCACATTCCTGTCGCTGCTCAACCGCCTCCCGCCTCGCTCAAGTACTGGGGGGACGTGCGGCCTCGTGATCGTGAACAACATCGAGCTCGTGCGGCAGACCGAGGCGCAGGCGCGACGGCTGTTCCCGCACTGGAAGGTCTCTGTCGACCAGGGCATCAAGAAGCCATGCCCCGACTCTGATCTGTGCGTTTCATTGTCATCTCCGGTGGGTAACCCGCTGATAACACCTGCCTGACGTTCTAGGATCGTGGCGACATGGCAGACGCTCGTGAAGCCGGAGCGTCTTGCGAAGTACGACCCGCACAAAATAAAGGCAATCGTAGTGGATGAAGCCCACCATTCTGCATCAGACTCGTGCGTACTTCGTATGACTGGTCTGTCGTCTCGCGGACTGACGTGGCGCAGATACCTGAAGATACTAGCGGCGTTCCATCCTGAACTGAGGATACCCGATGTTAGCAATTTCCTGTGCACATCCCTCGACGGAGTACCTTTGGTCGGTTTCTCAGCAACTTGGGCGCGGCTCGACGGTGTTGGTCTCGGAGTGGTCTACCAGAAGATGGTGTACCATAAGGACCTCGTGGATCTGATCGACGAAGGGTGGTAAGCAGTTCTAGGTTTTTGCCGCGAGCTTTTCGACTGAAATTACCGTAGGCTGTGTGATATGCGGTTTTCAATTGCGAAGAGAACCGTGGACCTGAACACCGTGAAGATTGGGCAGAGCGGGGACTTCGAGTCGAAGAGCCTGGCGCGTGTCATGAAGTCACCAGAGATGAATGAGTTGGTTGTCAAGACCTACCTGGAAAGAGCAGGTGCGAGCCCCAGCTGTTCTGCCGTGCACATAGGCTGACATACAGGGTGGTATTTTCAAGCCGGAAGGAAGTCGACGCTTGTGTTTTGTGTCAACGTCGCTCACTCGGTGTCGCTCATGAAAATGTTCCGCGCTGCAGGTGTCAACGCAGAATGCGTACACGCAGGCATGCCCATGAAGAAGCGCCAACAGATTCTGGAGGCCTTCAAGAACGGCGACCTGCGAGTGCTGCTGAACGTTTGTGAGCTGCAGCGTCCCCTATTTGGCCGTTAAGGCTCACGAAATTTGAAGTGCTCCTCACAGAAGGAGTGGATTTCCCCAACATTGATTGCATAATGCTCGTAAGGCCAACACGCTCTCATGCACTGTTTCGACAGATGGTAAAGGCACAAGCTTTCTGGTTGTCTCATTTGGGATGGCTTACCGCATTACGTCCTCAGATCGGGCGCGGCTTTCGACATGCACCTGGGAAGACCGACTGCTATCTGATTGACTTTCTCGATAGTGCTGACCACGCACGGGGGATAGTATCTGTACCTAGCCTCCTTGGGCTTAACCTGTCTGAGGTCGTCGGAGGTGAGGCCTTCAGGACAGATTGGTTTCCAGTATCCTGAACATTTCCCCTAGAAAGGTCACTGCGGGCCCTTCTGAGGCAGATCAAGGGCCGCGAACCTCGAGAATACGACGTTACATACCGTATATCCCAGGTATGTACCTCATCTTGTGCGAGCGTCTTGGCCGCTGATCAGACTATGCCAAGCAGCAATATACCGACTACAACAGCACGCAGGAGTTCATAGCGTCACTCCCGGAGGTGCACCAATACAGTCACCTGGCATGGATCGATTGCGGCGACGACTTTTATGTGCTGAACTGCATGAGCAACGGGTATCTGCACATACAGAGGGCCCATACCGGTGCGTCTCACGCAAATCATCCACAAACCGTGCGTCATTGATAGGTTTGGCGATCAGACTCGGGTGTCCGGTATCAGGTGTGGAAGACATACAAAGAACAGACATATCTGTTCAGCCAGAAAACACTGCTAGAGGCCGTTCAGAGGTCTGACGCGTTCGTGCAGCTGACTATGTTCGGCAAAATGAAGCCGTACGCTCCCACTAGCTCTCGTGAGCGGCAGACTTGACCCGCTCATCTTTACTCAGGCTCCTAAAGGTCGCACCATGGAGACACCGGCCTGCAAGATCCCCGCTGAGAGATCACGTCGTTGAACTGCTGAAAGCGGCCAAGGGATCTCGCATCAACGACGAGTATGAAGATCCTGTTCCGGCAACGATGAGTCAAGGCCACGCTTCAGATATTGTCGTCAAGTACCAGCTAGCCCCATTGGTACGTTTGTATATACTAGACGCTGATCTATGAAACCGCGACGAATTAATCCTCTTGTCCAGCTCCGCCTGTGGAACGAAAGAATACTGACCAAGTGACACAATGCGGTGAAAGCACCCATCTCAAATCCAGCTCAACCTATGTAGATAATGGTGTTATATGATGGAGTTGGAGAATTATAATGTGTATTCTTTGCGACCTTGGACTCCGGATCACTGAGTGAAGCGTCGGCGGGCGCGAGACTTGTTTTCCCTTTTTAGACATTGAGTTTGGCGCGCCACGTTACAAGCGCCGTCGGGGCGGCCGCGACTCTGAGGTCGAGCTCAGACTCATTCTGCCATCCCACGACCTCTTAGTTTACGTCTGCGCTGCGTTTACACCACGAAATTACGACATAGCGCGACTTGCTGACCATCTCGTGAAGATGGCTTACATCGACGACCCGCTCCAGCACGTCGGAACCTTTGCAGTCGACCTCAGAGAGGCTAAATTGAAGTGAACGCACCGCGATATGGCAAGGTTCAATCAAGTCCCCGCGAGCCTGAGAGCCCACGGGAACTCCGCAATCGCTCCCACAGTTCATTTCGCGGGGTGCATCCAAAAGCTTGCATGACACGGGAGCTGATGCTGGTGAGCAGGTCATAAGTACCCACAGACCTTCGCGGCAGCCCTTTCTGACGGACGTTCCAGACGCGCGTGTGTGCGCACGCGCTCAATGTCCCCCGCGCAATGCCGCCGAGATTGACCCAGCCGCGCTCCCACACCTGCGCACGCGGAAGGGGGCAGGCGGAGGAAGGGCGTTCCCAGCAGAGGTTCCACCCGCGCCCCGCCAGCACGATGGTGTCCGATGGACGACTATGGGTAGATTAAGGAAGAGACGCTGCGGGAACCGTCCGCCTTCCCCTGCGGCCCCGCTCCTCCGCTCCGGAGGGCGCGCGGCGGCGGGTCGGGAGGTCCACCGCACGCGTGCACCTCACAGCAGGACGCGGTTTACGCTGGGGAAGGTGCAGAGCGCAAGCAGCTTGCTGCAGAGTCATCAGTGTGCGCCCGGAGCACAGAAGGACCCACAATGTCCAACGCCAGGGTAGAATCAATTCCCGCGGTTCGGGCGCCTAGTCCCTCTGTCGGTGGGCGCGATGCTTGAGCTCACGGAAAGAACGCAGGTGTGTTTTTATCACGGTTTGCTCTTGTGCGTGTTGCCGACCGCTTACTGAAGGCGCGGGGAATGGATACGGCTGTGTGAAGAGTGGTGGCGGTACTCACCGCTCGTTGAACTTTTGCCCCTGCAATTATATTCCCCGCAAACACAAAACACAGTCTTCTTCTTGGGAAAGGCCGTATCATGACTCTTCAAGAGGATGCAGCGGTTCCAGAGCTGGTAGAAGGCGAGGCCACGACATCTTGCTATTCAGCGTACGCCGCACCTGCAAGCATCAGACGCCGGTGAGTAGACCCACTCCGCAACCCGGAGAGCCCCATCTTCCGACGTTGAGCAGCCCTGACGCACCTTCTAGACGCATTTTACACTGTAGAGGCGGCAGTGAAGCCCTACACTCGCGCAGCTCCAGTCTGAGCATCACTTAATGGGGCGCACAGCCCCCGCTTTCGGCTCGCAGGGCTGTTCGGGTGCAAGCCACGTCGTCACCGCCCCCGCTGCTCGCTGCGCCCGAGGCTGCTGCTGCGGCGGGGACTGCTGCGAGCTGCTGCGGGACGTCGACGCAGGACGGGAGCGGGGCCCAGCGGGGCGAGGGATGCACCGGGAGGGCGTGCGCGAGCAGGCCCAAATCGAGCGCCATCGCCCCTTCTCGCCGTGCGTGACTGACGTCGCGCATGTTACCCAGGATCCGAGAGAGCCCATGCGGTCACGCCGGGCCCGCCTTGCTGGCACCCGCCTCTGCTGGGGCCCCTGCGCTAGGCCGCGTTTGGGGCCCCTCGCAGCCCGGGTCGTCTCGCTGTGCAGAGTGCGGAGCCAGACCTGCGCAGCCACATGTCCCTCCCCGCGCGTTGCTGGCTAGTGGCTGCCAAGGGCCCGTCTCACCTCCGCCTGCCGATGCACCACAACAAGTGGACTGCCAGCGTGCGCAGGAGGGGCCCAATCAGCCGGAGACGGGCCTTGGGGTTGTCTCGGTGTCAGTTTGCGGGGCGAGCCCAGGCTGTCAGCTAGGGAAGAGATGGAAGGCAGAAGTCCTGCGCGTGTTTTGCTGACGGAAGAAAGCTATAGATCGTGATCTCCAGCTGTCTACGCAGGACACAGCCCTCCGGCATTGTTATCGTAACGAATACCACGGGCAGCTGCCGTGTGGTGCCTATCTTGGCTCCTAGGGGCGCAGAACTCTGTAGTACAGATGAAGACCCTCGTTCGATCTCGGCCAATAGGCTGGGTCAGGTGGAAGCCATGCACCAATCGCAACGTCTCTCACGAAACGGGTGGGTACGTACATCTGTCTCATAGCCTGATCTCATACTTCACCCTCGGTAACCTTCTCCTCGTCCCAGGCTCGGCTTTCGCGCGTTCACCTCATTGTGCAACTGTAGGTCACTTGGTCTCGCGCGGTGCGACCATACTCATTCTGTGCACACCACGAGCGGCGCCCTGCAGGCACGAGCATTGATGGCCCGCCGTTAGATTGTGGACTCGTAAAGTATATCGTAAGCATCGTCGCAGAACGCTGAACTGAATCATTTCAGCATTTGTCGACTACCATCCCACCGAACAAACGATAACGAGCGTGGGCAAGCGCAGCGCGCGGCCCCGTCGGGTGCGTGCACAACAGCGGAAGCGGCGTTCTCAGCCGCCCGAGGGCGCCGCTCCGTGTGTCCATCGGCCGTGACTTTGCTTCTCAGATGTTTTGTTTGAAGGGAGGGGCGTTACTCCAGCCCCACTGATACCGGCCTTTCGCCAACGAAGCGAGGCCACAAATGGACGTCAAGCACCAAGTACGTCAGGCCTCAGGGATTCTATTCGCTGTGTTGGTTGAGCTCTATGTTTGCCTCTGGCATGGGCCTTGCTGTAGTGACGACCCAAAAGTATGTCTATCGTCTCACGTGCACAAGCTTGCCGGACACTACCAACGCAGCGGTAAATGCACCAATTTATGGGATGTGACTCCGTACATTTCTGCTGGCGTGTCGAGCACCTTCCTACTTGAGAGCAAGTATCTAATGTAGTATTCCAAATGCTTCCGCTGAAAACGGCCTCATGCGCCCGCGGATTGGGGACATGTTGCGTGATGGAGATTGCTTGTACCGCCTATGATGTATCTGTGCTGACAGTTGCCCGCACCCCTTTACCCTCGATTGGGTGGTGCTCTCATGACGACGGCAGCACCTCCTGTCGCGGCGTCAATCAGCTGGGGCAGGACCGCCCCCACTCGAAGTCCACCAGGTTCGGCGAGTGGTTGCAAGGAATGCGGGAGGGCCCTTCCGATCACCCGGATCACGCGCCGCCGGACGCCACAAAGCGTCGGCGGGGGGGGGGGGGCACAAGCGCGCGAAAGACGCACTTTTTCGCTGCGCAAAGCCGTGTCGCCACCTTGCGGGCCCTCTATCCGCGTTGCATCCCGCAGCACGCACGTAGAGAAAAAAAAAAACAAGCGCGGCTTGCTCTCTCGCTGCAGCCTGAGAAACCAGCACTCCGTTCTGCGTCCGTCCGGTGGCAGCCGGGCCACGCTGGCGACGCCCGGCCCGCCCGCGACGCGGGATGCGCACGGGCGTCGGAAAAGAGGCTGTATTGGCACGGGCAATGTAGCAGGGTTTCCGGCCGCCCCTTCGCGCGGGCGCCCTGGGTGCGAAGGCCCTGGGAACGGCGTGTCCCCCCTGCGCGCAAGGCCCTCCCACCCGCGAGCGCACGCCGCACGGCTCGTCGGTGCCTTGCCCCGGCCGTTCCCACAGAAGGTCCCACGACGCTTGCACACAGACCTTGTGGACCCCGAATGGCTAGATTAAAGAAAAAAAAAAAAAAAAAAAAAAAAAAAAAAAAAAAAAAAAAAAAAAAAAACAGAGACCCACGCGCGGCCTTGCGCCGTCCTCGCGAGCGTGCCCGCTTGCGCGCGCACCGAGAAAGCTTGCGCGGGCAGCGAACGCCGTCCCGTGCCCGCTGCAAGACACACAAAAAAAACACACACACAAAATGGGAGGGTGGTGCGCAGGAGGGGCGCGGCGCGTCCAGCGCGACGGTGCAACGAGGGACCCACAAAGTCCAACGCGCAGGGCCCCCCGCCCGCGGGCGCTCATGCGCCCAGAGCCCGGGGGTCGCCCCTCGCCAGCCCCGCGCTCCTCGCATGCTGTGGGCGTGCATTTGAGGAATGCGGGGCGAGGCGCGCCTGGTGCGGCTGTTCGTGCGCGTGTACGTGCGCGCGCGGCGTCGCACGGGCAGGGGTTCGAAGGTGGGTGGTGCGGTTGCTGCGGGACGAGGGTGTAGGTGACGCCGTGCTCACTGGACGTTTTCGCAGTCGTCGTGTACGGCGTGTTGGAGCAGAGGCGTTCTGCGCGAGCTCGCGGCGGCGCTGGCGGTGCGGTCTCTGTCGTCTGTGGGGCCCCAAGAGCGACTTGGTGTAAGTGACTGGCTGCGCACCATCTGCCATCGGCGGTGCTCAAGACTGACGTCGACTGTGTGCTACAGACACAGAGGAGAGGGCAGAAACACGGCTCGCGCAATGGCGTGCGTCCCCCTGCTGAATACGAGCTGTCGCACAGCCCCGCCCGCGCAACGTCGGGTGTAGAGGACATGAAACACCGCCCCCCACCGCGCTGCTCGACGCAATGCTGGGGACGTGCAAGCTGCGTCGTACTGCGCAGCGGCGCTTTGGTCGGGCCTTTGTTTGACGAGGTGCGCGTCCTCTGCCCGATGCGGCCTCGTCCATTGGCGAGCAGGGCGTGGCTGACAGTGACGTCTATCAGGCCCCGGCCTTGCGATTGCAACAGCCAGAGAACAAATAAACGCTGATAGCGCTGTCTTCTGTGCTAGGCCTCGTTTGGCGCAACCGTTTTCGAACGGCAGGGGGCGCGCATCAGAGGCCCATCGCCCACATGCGTGCCATCTCACGCATCCTCGCTGGACGTGCAGTCGTCACCAAGGGTCCGTTTCACTTCCGCTGGCACGCGATGCGCGGTGAATAGAAAGGACGGAAAGGGCGAGCACAAGAGCGTTTGTGCGAGCCGGGGGATGGGCCCTAGGTGGAAGAGGCGATCTCCAGCAGAACGTTGTGCAGCCCCAGCCCTCCGGTGCTCTGCTACCTGCGCTTGGCCCCATGGGGAACGGGTGCGAATGCGATGGTGCGGCCGGCGTGGCCTTTGCATGGGGGAAGCCGTCGTCTCTGCCAGACCCGGGCGGCGCGCCTCTGGGAGCACGCTAATGTCGCAGACTCGCTTTCTCCGTGGGCGGTTACCGGTTACCCCCAGAACATACGCACGCGCACGGGTTGTGCACTGCCCGTCGCGCATTTCCGTCACGACCGACGTCACAGCTCTCCCGGGAGCCGCGGCGGGCGCGCCATCGGAGGACAGCCTCGTCCGTGCCGAGCCCCGCCGCGTCGGGCGCGAAGGCCCGTGCGGCGCGCTCCGAGGGCGGCGTGCTTCTGGCGCCCACACACGCGTGGCACCACGCCCCCGTCGGCATCGTCCACGCTGCGGCAGCGCCCCGCCCCGCCGCGCCCGACGACAACACACCGCACCACCCTCACTGTTGCACGAGCGACGCTCCAGGCGGCCCACCAACGCCACGGCCCGCGTGCGGACACACCCACATCCGCCCTGGTGACCCGCTGCGCGTGCGTGCGTGCGTGCGCGCGCCGACCGTCGCCCGAAAGCGGCATTAATTAAGCCATTCTGGGCCGCAGCACGCGCACCCGCCTTCTTCGCTTCCTCCTGGGCCGCTGTGGGCCGCGCGCGCGCGCGCGCGCGCAATATGTCCTTATGCGAATGCTGCGTGCCGCGGCGGTGCCCCGCCCGTGGTGTGCGCGCCCACGGGAATATGGGCCAAGGACGGTTGCCGTGCGCGCAATTGGCAGCGTCGCACGCACACGGATATATTGTCGCGACGGGCCCACGACGCCCCTGCGCCCTGTGCCTCGGCGCGCTGCTGCTGTCCTGCGCCCCGGAGGCCCGCCCGCGTCCTCAGCGAACCGTCGCCCGCGATCCCCACACGCGGGCGGCACATGGCGCAACCCCCTTCGTCACGCTCGCGCATACGATCGGGGGATGCCTGCGCGCGGAGGCCGCACCAGACAGGCGTGCCCGCGCGCGCGTTTGCACGGGCTGGATCGCTGGATGGCAGGGCGTGACGGAGGGGCCCTGACGGTCTCCGGCCGTGGAGAGGCACGTGTCGAGGCTCGCACGGGCCCCCGAGTATCTGTGGTGCCCAATGTTGTGCCTCGGTGTATCGTAATCATCGTATTCGAAAGACTTAAATGTCACCGTTCCGCGGCTGGTGATCGCCAGATGTGTGGCCCACCCCGTGCGCCAAAAGCAGGCTAGCGTCGGCGGACGCGAAACGGGTGACAACACGCGCCACCCATTTCCGCCCTTGTCTCGCGATCGCGCCGCGATTTCGCCCCATGCACACCCCTTAGACCTCGCCGGGGGAGACAACGAAAAACGCGCAAAAGGGAGTCACATTGTCTAATGTACGGATGATTACACACACTTTTTTACGGGTTGGGTGCGGATGGGCTATAGTATGTACAGTGAGACAGGGTCCGGGGGCGAGCACAGGGCGCATACTGATACATACAACATGTTGTGAGGGGTATGCGTTGAGAAGGAGCAAGAAGGCGAGGCGCAAAGGTCCGGTTGTGGGCGAGCATGGGGATTGGGCGTAACAGCATGGCATACACAGAGTGTACATGGGAGGTGTCAATGGAAAGCAAGACCATACAATGATTGTGCAGCGGCGGGTGGTGGTGGTGGGCAGGGACATGCGAGCGGCGGACGCTCAATGGGAGGCGTACAGCGTCGGCACCCCATGCGCACCGGCAAGAACGTTTACAGGGCGGGCTGCTCTGCCGTCAGCGCCCGCCGACGCGTTGTGCGCCAGCGCGCGCGGTAGGGCGGGCGGGCGGGGGCCGGGATGGACGCAGGGCGCGGTGCGGGCAACAAGATCATGGCGTCGAGATTGACATGAGCCGGTCAGAACCCCTGGGTAGACAAGACGATCAGCCCGATGCCACCCTGCCGAAGCGGCCCCGCAAGGAGTGCCGACTCACGCTGTACTGCTGGCCCGAGAGCGCATGCGCATACGCCGTCGGTGCGGAGGGCGCCCCCGTGACGTCGAAGCCCGCGGCGTAGTCGACGTCCGCGTACGGCTTGCCCGCGCCCGCAGAGAGCGCCGCGCCGAGCGTGCCGACGTGCGGCGGGAAGACGGCATCGAGCGGGCTCTGCGGGAGGCTCGCGTACCCGTCGTCGTCCGCGCGCACGAGGCCGGGCGGCGCGAGCTCAAAGTGGGGCGCGTACCGCTGCTGCTGCTGCTGCGGCGGCGGCGGCGGGTACGCCTGCGCGGGGCTGCCCGCCGCGGGCGCGCGCGTGATGTCAAACATTTGCTCGAACTCGCGGCTCGACTCGGTGGTGTAGCTGTAGGCGTCGCCGTTCGACGACGACGGAGACGACGGCGGCGAGGCGTGCGGCGTGTTGAAGTGATAGACCACCGAGGAGAGCACGCGCTCGGTCGTGCTCGCGCCCGCGAACGACTCGCTGCCGGGGGCGTGCGGCGGCGGGGGTGTGCGCGCGACAATCTCCTGTGCGATGCTGTAGGCACCAATGTCTGGCGTGGCGTGAGCGGCCTGCATGAGTCGGCGCAGCGGGCGGCGCACTCACCGGTCTCTGCGCAGAGGACGTGCCAGTAGCTGGGCACGAGTTCGACGGTGTAGAGGAACGTGCAGGAGACGTCCGAGGAGTACCCGGCGGCGGGCGTGCACGACGAGTTGTGCAGCTGCAGGGGCGTCGTCTCCGCAAAGACGGCCGCGCCGTGGCGTAGCACCTGGCAGCGCGACTCGCCCGAGACCGCGGTCGACGAGCGGAACGTGACCGTGTTGCTGATCGTGCGCAGCGGGCGGAAGGCCGGGTGCGCCGCGCTCGGCCACGGCGCATCTGCGGGCAGCACGTCGACGTTGAGGTAGTCCCGTGCGGGCGCGACCGAGGTCGACGGCTCCGGCGACGCGGTGGAGTGGTCTGCGCTCGGCGAGCGCGGCGAGCCGGGGCGGTGCGACAGGAGCTTCAGGACTGCGCGCACATCCCCAATGGCATGAGCACACGGTGCAGCGAGCGTGAGGATGGCGGGGGAAACTCACTGCGCTTGCCTTCGCACGTATCCCTGAGCTGCTGCAGGCGGCTGCCGACCTGCTTTGGTGTCCGATGTTTGCCCGTGACCTGGTAGATGTAGTCCGAGATGAATTTGTTGCGCATCGGGAAGCGGCCGAGGGCGCGCGCGGAGCGTGTTTCGACGGGGCGGTACCGCTCGAGGCCTGCACACAGAATGGGGTCAGGGGGAAAAATATCTGGATGGGAGGGAAGGGACGCACCTTCGACGAGGGCGGCCTCGAGCTGGGGCGGCCAGACGACTTCACCCTTGCCCTTGATGGTCTTCCAGCACTTGCGGCTGGTGACGATGGACTGGACGGCCTCGTTGGTGCCCCTGCTGGGGGAGTAATTGGAGGAGAAATCGTCGGTGGAGGATATTTGGACGTGGTGCTTTGGGAGATATGGGCGGGCGGACATGGCGAGGAGAGAAAAGGGCGGGGAGCGAGGAGGGAGGGCGGGTGCGGAGGGGTATTGACGACGGGGCGAGGAGGGGAGCGCGGGATGCGGCGGGAGGAGTGAGGGAAGGAGAGTTTGGCGGGCGTGTGTTATATAGAGGGTGTGTATGGACGGCTTGGAGTTAGGCGCTGGCAGAGGGCGACGGGCAGTCTGGATTTCCGAGGGGGAAGACAAAAAATCATAGATTGCTGTAAATGAAGAAGAGTTTTTGGGTGGGAACGGGTGGACATCGCGAGATCTCGAGATTCGCAGACGAAGTTTAGCTTTGATGGCAGGCGTCTGGCGACCCAAACAGCCTCGCTGGTGCACGGGCAGAGCCAGCGCACAGGAAGCGAAGCGATGCCGTGTGTGTGTTGTTCTCTCGCGGCGCCTGGTGCGTTGCGGGGGCGTCTCAGCAGAGATTTGCGAAGGTGGACGGAGGGCGTGGTGGGTTTGAGGTGACAGCGGGGAGGGAGGAGGGAGTCCTGTCGCGTCGGACAGAGGCAGCAACCCTGAGCGGGAGGTGCGTCTGGTTCGGGCGCTCTGGGCGGGCCCGCCGGCGATTTTCGCGTGGCGGTGTCGCTGTCGGCCATTTATCGAGGACTGGAGCGGCAGCGCGGAGGCTAGCGCGCCATGTGCACCGTGCACGGCGAGCGCAGTCCCCACGGCAGACACCCTCGGGATTTGCCTCCGCTCGGTCGACCGCGCCAAACGATCTGCGTCCAGCGCAAACAGGCAACGCCAGATCCGAGATGCGTTTATTCGCCGAGCGGACCGACGCCACACCGGCTGACAGCCCCCATCAGATCCCCACCGCCCGATGGCCCCCGCCGCGCGCCAGTCGCCATGCTGAGCCTAGAAGCCACCTCCAGACGTCATCACACAGCTCGTCCCATCATCGCCCAATTTGAACGCTTTGCCGCATACGGCCGCCCCTCCCACACCTCCCTTGCCTTCTAGGTCCCGTCGCACGTAAGCCCTGCCCAGCACGGCGACCCTACCGAGCGGGCCTCTCGGGACGGACGCACGCCCCCCCGGCAGGACGCGATCGCACTTCCTGCCGCAATATCGACATAACCAGCAGCGCCGGACGCGTGCTCTGCAGCTCCGCGGACCCGCCCCGGTGCTGTGCAACAACAAGAACAAGACAAAAACAACAGAATACAAGGGTGTCCCGCGAAGATTGGCTCTGCCCGGCAAAGTGCCATTCCCGGATGCACGCTTCCGGATCACTGCGCGCGCACGGACGCGCACCGCTCGTCGCGCCCTCTGGCGGTCAGCACTGGGCGTGTGCGACCCCCGGGGAACGAGAACGCGAGCAGGCTTGCCCCCACGCCAGCGCCGGCGCGGTCAGGCCTCAGGCTGGCGTGTGCAGTCCGGCAGCGCGACACCCCGCACGCCTGCGCCCGACGCGCGCGGGGGTACGCGCAGCAGCAGCGGTCGGCCGTCGTTTGCTGTTTTGGAGGGAGAAGCGGCGAAGGGCGTGCGCGGGCCAATCAGGGTGCGCGCGCCTTGCGCCGGTGTCACGCCAGAGCCACGTTCTGCCAAGGGTCCTGCGTGCTTCGCGGGCGCCCGGCGGGGCGGGCGATTCGCACGCCGCCCTACGCCATTGTCCGCCAGCGGAGGCCCGCATTTGGCCATGCGCTGCCTGTGGGGACGACGGCACGGCCTGGAGCCTCGCGCGGCGGCGGCGGCGCGTGCACGCCCTGCCGGCATCCCAGACGCGCAGTCGCTGTCGTCGGTGTGTCGTCCGCGCCCGTCTTGGCTGATGCCTCAATATACCGGGCGAGCGCGTATGTCATCGCACGTACGAAATGCAAATCCAGGTGACGCACCCCGACCCGCTGCACGCCGGGTGACACACGCGTGCTCGACGCGCGGAGGCAGAACAAGGGCGCTGGTGCGCAAGACTTGCGGTACTGGGACAAGGCCAGGGCGCGCCACCCGCTGCCAGGCTTTTTCTGCAACTCCGACGCTGCGCACGGCGTACGTACCTGTTGCGTGCGGCGACCTCTCCATGGGACGACGACGACGACTCGTCTCGCGCCGTGCCCGTCGGACCTCACGCGAACGACACCGCACTGACAGTCCCATCGGGTCGAGCATCTGCCCTGCAGCGAAGGTCCAAACGAGACGAGGGCGCGCCATGCCGTCCCGTCCAATCACGCCCGCGGGCCAATCAGCCCCACCCACACGCACCCAGCCAATCCACGCCGCGCCGCCGCTGATTGGGCCCGCAGACCGCAACCCACCGATGAGGCGCCCGCCTGCAAATCCCACCGCGAAACCGACCGTCTTCGCCCGGCAAGGGAGGCGAGATCTCGAGGGCGTATGCTTGCCCCCCCCGCCGCCACCGCCACCGCAGTAGCAGCAGCACGAACAAGCTCTGCGGTAAGGGATTTACGATCGTGCGCGGGCGGCGGGCTGGCGTCGAGCGTGCGCGTGCCCGGCGTCCTCGCGTTCCGTGCGGCGGCCCCCCGCCCAACACTCGCCACGGTCCCAACAGCCACACCTAGCGTCCCCGCCCTCGCCAGCACCGTTCCGCCTCTCCCCACATCCCAGGGCGCCTCGGCGTGCCACGCGGCGCGCCTGCGCCGACATCACGCACACGCACACACAAAGCCCGTCGCCCCCGGCCCGCAATTCAACGGCCTGCGAGGCCGTTCCGCTGGCTTCTCATAATTGCAGAGTTTGCGCGCGCACGGCGCGAAGGTGGGGGTGGGAGCACCCTTGTGTGTTCTGGAAAAGAAGGGAATAATGGTGCAGGGTTTGCTCGCGTATCGCTGTGGGAGAGCCTTCCTGTGGGCGCGCGCGGCGACGCCGTTCCGCCCTGCGCGCACGCGTCCGTGCGGCCGTGACGCTCCTCCTCCATTCGCCCGCCCTCTGTGGTGGTCTTTGGCGGTGGAGGACAGGCTGCGCTCGCTGGGCCCCGCACGCGGAGGCGCAGGCGGAGACGACGAGAACCGCGGGACACGCTCGCGCGCGTGCGCACGCGTACGTAATCGACCCTGCGGGCGCGATGCGCTGCCCTCCCACAGCCCAACGATCCCAGCGCGAGCAAACCGTACCGTCAGGTGCTGCCGGTTGGGCCGCACACGCGCGAAGGCGTTCGCGCACGCACGCGGCCGCGCCCGGCACGCCCTTCTTTCGCATCTGACGGGGCCAACACGCGCACACATTGCGCTAGACTCTACATCGAAAAGGCGTGTAATCTCGACAACAGACATCTATGGCCTACAGCGAGATGCTCCAACGGATCGCCGCATCGCCCCGCAGCTGCGGCGGCCGTGCGCACAGGAGACACGTGGGGCTCGGAATAACGAGGACGGGTGGCGCCAGCGCGGAAAATCACGTGCGCACGCACCGCTCTGACGAGGCGGAGCGTGGCGCCGAGATCGGGCCTTCTCCCGCGCCCCGCGAGCCTCGTTTACGTGCGCGAGGTGCCGCGGCCCGCGCCGGGGGCGGGGGGCTTCTAGAGGGCCCAGCGGCCGCGGCACGCGCGCGAGCGCACCATCACGCGCGGACGGCGCAAGGGTCCTGCGAGGGAGCAACACGCTAGAAGCCCCCGCGCGCGACGCGCACTGCTGGCTTCTAGCCGCTGCCGACCCTGGCGTTTGGCGCAGCTCCGAGGGTGTGCGCGCGCGCGGTGGCACCTCGACAGGTTAGGCTTTCGTGCGCGAGGCGGGCGCAGGGTGCGCCCATGACGCCCCCCGGGGCCGCCCATGACGCGGCTGCTGCGGGAGGCGGGGCGTGCTCCGCGGACGCGCCTGCGGCGGCGGCGCCGCGAGTCAACGAGGGGGTTGCTCCCGCCGCGCCAGCAGCCGAGCCGAAGAGAAGGCGCGAAGCCCCAGAGCGCGGGGGCCCCCTGCTGTGCAGGCGCACGGGATGCCCTACCGCAACTGGCGTAGACAGTCGTCGAGCCACGGAAAGCACAGCGAGGGCCCGCGCGCGTCGCAAAGAATCGTGTGTGTGTGTGTGCGCGCGCTCGGCTGGGCTCGGAGTGCACCCCCTGCGGCTGTGCGCGCTCGGCTGGCGCAGGGTGCTCCACTTGGTGTGTGCGACCTAGCTCTTTCGCGGCGGGCTTCTGGTGCTCGGAGGGGTGTCTGCGCCGTCGCCACGCGCGTGCTACGCCCGGGGCCGTGCGCACTGCGTCTGCGCGGGGGGCGTAGCGAGGGTCACCCAGGGTTGGCGCAGCCGGCGGAGTGGCGGTGGGGCGGCCCAGATGCGCGAGCGCAGGCGACGGTGCGGGGATTCAATCGTGTGCTCATCTCGTGCGTGGAGGAAGGTGCGCGAGGGGTGTCTCAGGGCAGGGTGTCTGATAGCGCGGACTGCTGGGTGGGGCTGTACGGCGAGAGAACCCAGCCCAGGCGGACCGCTTGTGCGCGTGTCGTCTGCGACGGAGCCTGTTTCTAGCTCGGATGGAGTAAAACAAAGGTGCGACTCACATGGGCAAGTGTTCCCCGCCTGCGCTTTGCCTGAGCCCCCAAGCCAACGGTCCCCGGTTGCCCGTCCAGAACAGAAACCGCGGCGGAAACGGCGAGAACATGCGCCTTGCGCAACAGCCATGTGTGTTCAACTCGTAAGATGACATGTCGCAGTGCGCTCTGATAGGCAGAGGAGAACGTCAAAGGATAAGGCTATGTGACAGCGCAAAGAGAGATGCAAAACGTCAGCATGGCAACCCCTCTTGGGAGACCACGTGACCATGGACTTCGTGGCGTTTGATGGCGCTTTGCGCGGCTTTTGCCCTTCCGTTTCGTTTTCCTCCGTTTCTTTGCTGCGGCTGTCGGGCCTGCATACCGTTACCAGAAGGCCGGTCGATCGAGTTTGGTGTCATCTGAATGGGGCGTGTCATTGTTTTCACCTGATTTGTGAGAAGCGGAGCTAGGTGGCGGTTGTGGTCAGAGGAACTGCAAGCACTGGCCGGCCCTGCCTTCTTGCTGCCTTCCATGCTGTGTTCTAATGTTTTGTCCCCACGGACGCAGTAAAACTGTCCCCATGCTGTCGTTCAGTTGGCTCGCATGAATAACCTGAACCTGGAATGATAAGTATCACGTAGCCAGATTCTCGATTGCTATCGACGCAGCGGCGCTGAGCATCAGCACAATTTAGCAGCATTCGTCTTCTGTACTGCGACTTGTTAACATGCTCAGGTTTGACCCTGCTTAGTGCAGGCAGCTGCAGAAGGATTACAGGATATGTTCCGTGCAATATTACGGTCTGTTCGCCCTGAATGCGTATGCTATTGCGTGTCATTTCATAGACTTGATAGAACCTCCGCCGCTTTGCAATATAACCAAGTATATTCACCTTTGAACCTAAACACGCATGTTCAATCCCCATTCCCATTTCGGGACGCAGACGTCCAGCGCCAACGGCGCTCGCCCAATCACCGCCCGGCTCCAAATAAGCGCATCAAACCAAACCGCCCAAATCCTCAGTCATGTCCCACACCCTGCAGCCACGGCAGTCCTGGTCACCCGTCCGCGGCGAGTGCGTGCACGCACCAGCCGCACCACCGCGCCGCACGCTGCTGCCGAGCCGGGAGGCGCGCCGTCGGGGCTTGCCCGCGGCCGACGGCCGCAGGCTGTGCGTGCACCGCTCCAAGGGGTGGGGGGGGGGGCACCCCGCCCTTCGCGACGCGTGCGCTCGGAGCGGTGCGCCTGGCGACTGCCGGGGCCGCCGCGCTCCTCCCGCGTTCCGCGCGCTGCATCGGACGGGCCCGTGCCTGGGGCTGCTGTCGCCCGGAGGGCGCGGGACAAGGCGCGGAAATTTTTCATGCCAAGGGTCTTCCGCCACGGGTCGCTGCTGAGTGATCCTCGGCGGTGCATCGCGTGCGCGCAGGGTGGGGCCGTGGCGCACCGCGCCAGCCGCCTTGTCCAAGCACCGTCGGGGCTTGCACGACTGCGAGGGCCGGCTCGTGCAGAGCCAGGCGTTGTGCTGCTGCGAGGTGTGCGCAGGCCATGTGCTTCCGTGCCGTCATGCATGACCTCAGCGAGCGTAGCCGGTAGCCAGTGGCGAGGATGCACCGAGCGCAGCACGCTGTGTTTTTTCATCCGTTTAGTGGGACGGATTGCTGTCAGCGCCGAATATTTGCCTGGCTCGGTGACATAGGATCTCCGAGTTCAGTGTTCATCGGCGGTGTTGAAGTCATTGCATTTCGTGTATCGTATATGAAGGCGACTGGGTCGATTCCCAATGGATGTTGCAGGAGTGCTGTACCGAAGCGTGAGCAGGCCACCAACGCCGCAACGCAACGGCGAACAAGGCCTGGCATGGCGCGTCGAGGTCGGTAGGTAAGGCGGCATGCGGCGGCGGACGCCAAGCCCACGACAAAGTATGACCGACCCTCGACATCGTGGAAGAAGGCCAGCGCGATACCTCCGGATCGGCGAGGCAAGCACTGCGGGGAAGCCTGCAAGACAAAAGATCCAGAAACGGTGGTCTTAATGCCGCCGATGGAACAATGGCAGATGGGTGCTCGTGTCCGTTGCCATTGGCGGCGGAGAGTTGACGCGGGGCGGACGCATCTCAGCGTGGTGTGCCGGCATGAACGCGAGACAAAGTTCGCGGGCAGGGTGCTATTCTGGCATGGCTCAGAAGGCGGCCATCCTGGCTTCTGTGCGGGCCTGCTGGAAATGTGCGTGGCAGCGCTCTGGGGCTGCTGGGTGTCAGATTGGATATGCAAGCCCCGAGTGAGGCGATCGTCGAACGAGCAGGTGGAGCATGCTTTCCTCGGACAGCGTGAGACTCAGAGGCGGCCGAACGACGAGCACAATCTCCCTTTTGGCGTTAGTCCCCGAGGTGGTTCGCGGGTCTGCGATCACGATATGAGATATCGGGGTTGTCACGTTAGTCTCGGGGCGGTACGTACAGAAGGACATCTCCGACGATGGGGCGTCCGTCATGGCAATAGAGTCGGGGCCCTGCTGGCCAGCGTACAAGGCGCCCTGTCGGAAATGGGATAGTGGTTCTCCAGGAGCTTCTGTCTGGCCCTGTGGAAAGACAAAGGAAATCTAATTGGGACATAGGCGGGAGGTAAGGCAAGACGCCGGCAGAATATGCGACATCAATGCATAACTCACGCGTACAGGCGGTGGTTCACAGGTCACCTCGAAAGGGCGAGCGGAAATCAGGCAAGCCGTCTGCCTGCGGGGGCACATCGGCCGCCGGTGGAAGAGTCTAGCCTGTCAGCAGAGGCAAGAATCCCATCTAATTTGCGGTCATTAGTCGTCTGCATCTCCAACGTACGATGACTAGCCGTCACCTTGCGGTCCACCTCATTTGCTTTCCCCATCCCCAAGAAGATGGGTCTCCACTGCTTGGCGGCGCTTTGTGCTGTCGAACCACCTGAAGTCGGGAAATCTCTCCAGTGTCGAGACCCGCCAGCTATGTGTAGGGCTTCACTGGAGCATCCCTAAGGCCAACGACGGTAGAAAGGTATGTTTTAGCCTAGAATCAACTCAGGAGTGCAGGAGGGTCACATACGCATAGGCTTGGAAGAGGCGCATTCCAAGGCGGGGCGCTCACTCGAAGCCTCCGTGATCCTTATGCAGGTCAGCGCGCGGTTCAGCAGCGATGTCTTGAACAGCCTAGCAGAAGCACACAGTCCGCGGGGCCTGTCCGTCGCTCAGTTCTACATAGAGCAGTCAGTGAGTCCCACACTCGCGCATAGCAGACAGTACTCACCGGGTGGCTTGCCTAGCCCTATCCCACCGTTCCCGCAAACACCCGATAGCCGACGGGGACCACACGATGGAAGCAGTTTTAGAGGCAGTCCCGATTGCACAGCGGGGCATGGGCCTCTGGTGACCGGGAGACCACGTTGATGAAGGACTCAACTCGCCGAGGACTAGGCGACTCGATGTCATCATATCGTTGCAAACATGGGAAGGTCGTCTGCCCCTCCTCGCGATGACATTGGGCGGCCGAAGCGACGGAGAGAGACTCCAAGCTAATGTGCATGTGCAATGTGAGTACGCTACACTAAGTGTCACAACGGAAGATGAACACACTCAGCGCCAGCGCATGCAGGCCCACGCCTTCCGCAGATATCCTAAAGCAGCGCCCGCAACCGTCAACGCACCAGGACCGCAGGTGCACGCAACACTCGCCATCCCGACACGCACCGCCTTCGTCCCCGCCGCAGCGGCCGCCCGTCGTCGATCGCCCGGTCTGTGCAATCGGGATCGCTGCCCGCTGACTCCGTTCCGGACGGCGTGCCTGTCGATCCCGGCGGGGGCAACGTTCCATTGCGGCTGTCTCGTCGCGCCCGACCGGCCCACAGGCAGCGATCCTAGAACCAGGATGCGCGCGGGCGATCCTTGTCGGCGGTCATGCATGCACATGCACGCTGCGCGGCGCAAAGATGCTCCTCCAGCGTCTCGCGGGAGCAGCAGGCTTGGCCGCTTGGCGATTTGGCTCGAGGTGAGCACCGCTCGTAGACGGTTTACGTTGGTGCACTGCATGTTTACAAACTATACACAGATGCAAGCCAGGTGTTTGGAGGGGCGACGTCAACAGCAACCATGAGGGCTAAAATGAAAGAGACAAGCAGGTAAAATAATTGCCCATTGGCTGGATTGAACAACCGACCTCACCATTACGAGTGGCGCGCTCTACCACTGAGCTAAACGGGCGATGTCATTGCAAATTGCGTTCATACTATATCGAACGTCTCACCCGAACTCGACACATTGTTGGCGGCGTCCCCATCCAATCGTAGCGTCCCATGAGCCAAGCTTCGTATTCGCCTTCGCTGTTTGCATGGTACAATAGCGTAAATCACTCACGTCACGCCGACACAGCGCGGGAAACCGTAGTTCCACCGAGGTCTGGACCGGGACGACCGCTGCGGACTGCCGTTGCAGAGAACGCTATCATGAAGATGGACAGAGATTTGACTTAAACACGGGATGGCGTTTCCCGAAGAAGCCGTCTGGTGAGTCTTCGTACGTCAAAGCCATGGTCAGGAGGACCACGGCCGCGTTTCAGTGGTTGGAGATGAAAGTATGGAGTCGTGGAACGACCTATGAGCACTGCTCCTTGCAATGGGGGTTGAACTTACCCCGTCAACTTACTGGCTCGATAGTTGCCAGTCGAAACATGTAGGCGGCACGCGCACGGAAAGTGCTGGTGGGCAAGACAGTGCGCCGATAAGCAGGCTTCTCCCGCTGTCACCCTGAGCACGCCATGGGACCATTGACTCAACCGGCCCCCAACCATCGCGGGGGTATCGCTGATCATCTGCGACATTTCTAGAGGCGTGAAGGTGGTTAACCCCTGCTAGCCTAGCCGGCTTGGATAGAGTGACGACGGCGGTCATAGAAAACAGTGGCGAATGTTCATGATACACGTCTCCTTGGATGTGCGAGGCGGGCTTCTGGAAGCGTCCTTGAGATCGAGAGGAGGAGGGCATGAACAACGAGTTGGACCCTGTGCAGTGCTCCGGGAGAAGACAAAAGTTTCCAGCGGGCTAGATACGGCGTAAACGTGCGAACCGCTTAGCCGGGTAGTAAGATACTTTACCTGGACACTACGTAGTGCGTTTCGCAGTGCACCTGGCTCTCTGATTTCGATAGAGAGGTCCTAGAGGCGGAAACGGGAGAGGGCAGCGGTGAAACGAACCATCAGCCCTTCCGGATATGGCTAGCGGTGTGCCTCGTGGTCCGTGCGCAGGTCCTGCGCTTACGTAAGCGCACGTGCCTGCGTGGGTGCGTTTAGGGGCTGTTGAATCTGGGCTGTGACAGAGATCTGTCACCTCTCCCTCCCCTGTGACGCTGCGTCGAGCCCGACGCCCGACAGCGACCTCCATGTCGTCCACAGCGACGACGACCATCACCACGACGCCCAGCGTGCGCGCGTCCGCGGCTGCCCCGATTGATGTTGTCGGCTACAAGGGCAAGATCACCCGCTCTTGGGCCCAGCTGCCGCCCGAAATTATCAGGTCTGTCGCGCGCAGCCTCTGCGCCACCCATGGCAATCTGAATCCCCGTATTTTAGACACATTGCGTCGCACTACATTACTCTAGTTTCCCCGAGCCTCTGCGTTCCCGCCACATGGGACTACAAAGATTTTTGGCACTCGCGGATAATATACACCGCCCTCCGAGATGCTGTGGAAGTGGAGAGGTTGATGGCTATATGCACGCCGTGGTCCGTCGCCCGTGAGTACCCCGTCAGCCGTGTCCCTTTTCCCCGCAGTGCGCGTACATCCGCCATGGACGCGTAGCGGCGCCGACCGCGCTTGGCTGCTATAGCGGATGATTGAATACGAGAGCTTCTCGTGCCTGTCATAGCGCGCGGGATCAAAGCCATCACGACTTCTCGCTAACATCTCAATACTGCTTTACAGTCGAGTACCACCCGTTCTGGCAACACGCCTGCGCGGCGATCGACCCTAACGACATGCTCGCACACCATGCCATCATCCGTTCACCCCCTACCGCTGGTTCGAACAAAGCGCCAGTGCTGCGTCTACCGCCGTATAGACACTTCCGCAACATGTCGACGTACTCATGCATGGTCTGTCGTCTCAACTACCCTGGCTCGACCCTTGGTCTGGCATCCGGAAAGCGTGTCGCGTACAACCCCCAGCTCAACATGTTTACCGTCTGCCGCGATCATCGAAAAGGCACATTCTGTGCCCTCTGCTTGCGTGCGGCGCCTCAAGATGACACGCATCTCCTGGTTTGTGTTGCCGAGAATGAGGACGAAGAGACCTGGCCCGGAGTGGAGGCAACATGCCGGCTCTGTCGAGCAGAGGGATTGTGGAAGAGAGCCGTCCGCGATCCGCTTGACCGTCAAGCACTTGGCAGTCATCCGCTGAAGTGGAAACACGCTCCAGACTGGGAGATTGGGCAAGCGGTGGAAACCTTTGTCGACATGGGCGAGGGTTGCATCTCTGATGTGTTGGCCCTTGCCCGTGAGAAGCACTGGCTTCGTAGCAACACCAAGATCGCAGAGCTGCTCAGCCAGGCTCTCGCGTCTTCTCGATTCGTCGCCCGCGCAGAAGCCGGCTACGAGGGGGACAGCGACGAGGATCTGAGCGGCGAAGAAGAAGAGGATCCAGAGCTGATGAGCTTGACGGAAGATGCCGGCGGGATCCGAGAGCTTGCAATCACCGACTGGGCGAGGAACAGGGTACTGGATGGGCACTGGGTGGCTCCTGCTGATCAGTGGTACGACAACTCGGTGCCAGGGCAGCCCGACGTCGTACCTGCACAGCATCCCTGCCCATGGCACGGCGCGACCTACAGTGGCGCTCTTGAGGATGGCGAAAGCAAAGGCGATGGCGAGGAGCTCGAACATCCACGACCACGGACCTACCGCGCTGCCTGTCCGCCCACTTTCGCGCTCTGCGAAGTCGTCTACCGGGCGTACCAACGCGTAATGCGCGAGATCCTACTACCGGCGATGTCGAACATCGTTCGCCGCATTCTGATGGAGTCGCAGGCCGATGGCGTCGATCCCACTTTGCGAGCATCCAAGATGACACTCGAAGAAGTCGTCAAGGAGCTGCGGGACCACGCGACATGGTCAAAGGGCGTGGACTGGATCGAACGCCGGGTCAATCGTGAGCGCGAGGAGCATCAGCGGAGGCAGAGGAGCGTAGACGAGGACTCTTCGTCTTCGTCGCGGTCAAGCGGATCTCACGAAACCAGCCCAGTGCTGTCGACTACCACTCTGCAGACTACGCCATCACCACCCCCTAGCAGCGTCAAAGACGAAGATTCGGAGCCGTCACCCGTTGCCGTGTCTTCTCCTTCCGTCCCGGTCTCCGAAGCATCATCTCTACAGACGCATGAACTGATCCGTCCCATACCGTACGTGCCTGTCACTGTCGCTCACCTTCCCCAGTATAGCATTGAGTGCCTCCGCACGGTAAGTGGTCTTGCTCTATCTCCAAAACCCGTCTTTTTAATCCAAAATTACTGCAGATTTGGCGAGAAGCTTGCGCGCCGATGTATCAATGTCGATGTTCGATTTGCGAACGGGCAATGCTGGCCGCCAACACCGACTCGCGTAATGCCGGCCAGAGACCCGCCAACCCTGCCCCCGCGGATGAAGACGAGCGTACGAAGGCGCGGCCGGGTGAAGTTGAAGATCCCAAGCAGTTGGTTATCAGGATCGAAGAAGCTTCATTGCTTTCCCTCCGCCAGGAGGAAGAGGAGGATCTCGACGCTGATGCTGATCTTGACGACGACGAGATCGAATCCGAGCTCGACGAGAGCACTTCGCCATGGAACACCGAGAAGGGGTCGACGCCACGAACACCGAAGCGAACTCTGGAAGAAATGGTAGAAGCGGTGGATGACGCACTCGAACGTGACCAGGAGGTCGTCGAGCGAGAGGGCACGCCTCCAAAGCGAGCCCGCCTGGCGGAGGCCGAGCCCACACCGAAGCCGCCGGTGGCGCCGCCGCCGATTCGCCTTCGCAAACGGTCGTCCGAGGAGCTGGAGGACGGCGTGATAGGCGTGCAGAGTGGCAAGCGGGTCAAGGCGTGAACTGTCAGGAACAGGGTGTGGGGCGGAGCGGTGTGCCCCTCTTGCGGGTGCGCACAGGCTGGCACCGAGGGTCCTCGTGGTGGCCGCGCGACTGCTGGCATGTCGCTTGCCGCCGCTGATCGCTCGTCTCGGTGTCGAGGAACATCGGAGATACCGCTTGTGATCTGTTGCGTCGGCGTGTCTATCTGATGGTGAACGCTCTCGCACGTCGCCGCCTCCGCTTCCGCTGGCCGGCGCCTCACCCCTCTGCCCCATTCCCAGAAGCTCGACCCTTGTTCCCTGCGCATCTTCAGCATCCTGATTGCTTTCGTTATCACGCCTGCTTTGCTCTCGTTACTGTCGTCCTTACACGCCTCCTCCGAACCGTCGCCTCTCGATCTCGCGTTGTTCTTCGTATTCTGTATACTACCGTCTCCTCTCCCCTTCATCGATGTACCTGCGCTCTTCATGTTTGCCTGTAACCACTCAAAAGTGTATCATTATCTTACACCGCGATCGAATGCACTCTCGGCACTCTCGGTCGCTCCCGCATCTGTGTCTCATACCGAAGAGCCCTCACGGACTCTGCGAACAAATAAACAGATATCTTCCAGGCTTCGCAGTTTCGCGCGCGAGTATGGATGTAAGTTAATACATACTACAGTGCTGAGTTAGACTCGCTTGAGCAAGGTGAGAGAATTCCATGAATCGCGGCTTTCGGCAGATTACAAGACTAGATATTGAGACTGCTCGTCCGGGCCGTACGTGAACACGCGATTGACTACGGGGAGGTGCAAAGCCGAAATTAGGATAAGCCGCGCTCGGCTACGCGCTCAATGGGCTGATTATAAGACAAGTTCGTTGGAAGGCAGTCGCTTTCGACGAAGCTGGGCAAACATGAGCGATGCTGACAGCAAGAATGATACGAATGGGTTGGCACCAGAGGAGCGTATTCCAGTTGTATGATGAGTTCTTGCGCCTGGCCTTGCGTCAGTGACCCTGGGATCTTCATATCCAGTCCATTTTGGTGCATCAGCGTGGCGAGGTGACGTCTCTGTTCCTCACTTGCTGGCAGATACCTCCAAGACGCTGTCATATACAACCTGGAAGAAGGACGACAATCAAGCGACAGGATTCGTGGTGTAGAACAACTATGACGTACGATTTGATTTGTTTCTGGGAACGGCCTAGCTGACTCTTGATGTGGTAGTGCGACCATTCCATGGCTGTTCGCAGTGTGTCGGTTTCGAAGCACAATGTCGCGGTCGGTCTGCCGAGCCATGGATGGATGTGTGTTTTCCAAACCTTGTATCTGGCGTCACCATCTGCAACACGTCAGCACTGCTGCTCATCGATACCCGTTTCCACCATACCTTCGCTGTGAGCTTGTACATACATGAACAGATAGCCGATACGCAAGATATAGAGTCCGTCGCCGCAGTCAACCCAGGCGAAAGGGCTGTATTCGCGGATTCCAGGAACGGCATCCGCATACGTGAATATGTCAGAGTGATCCACGAGACGAAGTTTCTGGGTGCATGTCAGCGAGAGGATGTGGCTTGCACACATGGGATGTACCTCAGGACGCTGACGGCCCTCGTAGTCTCTATTGTAACTCTGTTTCACCTCCTTGCGATTGTCTGAACTCGAGAGTGTGTTGACAGTGCGGAAACAGAGTGACTACACAGAGAGACGCACGGGAAACGATATCCGGTGGATCAATACCGAACAGGCTTGGAGCTAGCTTCAGCCCTCCTGCACGTTTGGCTGTGTCGGTGAAGTCGATGATATGACAGTCCTCCTTGCCCGTTGCTGGAGAATGTCTGGTTCCGCGTCCAATCTGGCGGCGATCGATCAGCGATAGAGTGCTGCAGCACCGGGACTGACAAACGACAAACCATCTGCATCAGAAGGGTTTGAGATTGCGTGGGACGCGCAAGGACGATGCAGTCAATGTTTGAGACATCGGCACCCTCCATCAAGATTTCTATCTCGTGGTTGAATGAGTAGACAAGTGATGTAAGCAACCGCACGGACTTACGGACGTTGAGCAGCACTTGTAATGTTCCTTGACGAAATGCATCGAGTAGCAATCTACGCCTTACCGGATCTGTTCCTCTATCCAGGTATTCTGCATGCACACCGGCAGCCCGGAACTCGTCAGTCAGCGCCCGGAGGTGAGTGCGATCAATGCAGAACACTAGAGTCGACTTTCTGTGTCCTGAGATATCCCATCAGGAACACATACACGCTACGGAGAGACGTGAAACACACCTGCTTTCTCTTTCCAGGTCTTGACGATGAATCGATTCATCTCAGGGGTGTCCATGATCTGCGCCAGAGTGCCAACGTTGAGGTCTCCCGTTCTTTCGTCGATCCGGACGGCCTTCAGGTTGATTCCAACGCAGACTGTGACGCGCATTTTGCATAGTCTGGCGGAGTCAGATCACCTACATGCGAGGGCCGAGTCCTGCCCGTAACGCACCGACCCTCTCTGACCATGTCCAAAAAAGCGCGTTCGTACACGATGCGTTCGAATACAGTGCCGAGACCAAGGCCGTCCAGACGCATCCATGTCGCAGTGAAACCGATGATTGGGACAGGGGGGCAGGGCGCCGGGACTAGCGGGACATCACTTGGGGGTGCAATTTCGGGGTGGTACTTCGACAGGATGGCACGAAACCTGACCATAGGCGTGAGAGAACGGCCGACTGGAGAGCGCAAATTCACGTACGAGGGGGCTGCAGCATGATGTGCCTCGTCCACGACGATCGCCTTCAACATGTGCGGATCATATGCAGAGAGCCGTTCTGGCTTCGACAGCGTTTGGGGCGTCGCCACGATGCTGCAAATTGTCTTCATATAAGGGTCAACGAACTGCACATCTTCCACAACGCACAGGTCCACATTTGTAGAAGCTGGCCTGTTCGGACCCTGGTCTATAGCGATGGTCCATTCCGGAAAGAGCCTCCTAGCCTGCCCTACCGTCTGCCGGACGAGCTCTATGTTATTCACGATGACGAGCGCTCCCTTCGCCGTCGGATTGTGGGCCGGGGGCTTGATGCGCGAAAGCAACGTCAGGAACACGATGGTCTTGCCCGAGCCTGTGGGCAGCGACACCCCGATGCGGGTCCTGCCTGCAGCGAGCGCGTCTTTACACGCCTGGACGGCTTCCTCCTGATAACGATGCAGCTTCAGGGGAGAAGCACAAGCGGAACTCGTGGACAGGCTGCGAATGAGAGCTGGTCGACGCAGAAGTTCTCGCATTCCGGAGAGGTGAGGGGGAGCGTTATGGGCTTGGTATGGTGGTCATCGACTATGTAGCCCCCAGCGGTCTTCTACGCAATGGCAAGGCCCCAATGGCTGAATTCTTACAGAGGGTAGCCAGGCTACATGCACTCCTGGAATTCAATCCATTACGTGTCTGCATTGCATACGCATTGTGGATTAGGAGTCCTCGCAGGGACGCGTGATAGCCGCACTCCTAGCACGACGATTCTTTGTTAAACTCATAACACCATCAAGAATAGGGGAGGCTCGAGCCGTGACTGACTAGTAGTGTCGGCAGGATGTTGTCATCTGTGATGGTGGCCGCTCGAAAAGTTGAATTTGAACGGTCTTCGAGCATCTCCTGTCTCTGCAGGAGGTGGCTGCCTCGTATGCTGCAGGCTGTCTACTTTTGGCAAGTGTATTAGTTCGAGTCGCGATGCCCCCGTCAAGCCTTACCATAATCATCGTCAACGGGGAAACAACGGGGCAGTCTTGATACGCAAAGGACGCCGGACGGCCACTGGGAGCAGTTTTTCGCCTGTTCTGGATCGCAACAGCTGACAAGAGTGCGGACGCACAGCATTTTGCCAAACTTTCCACATCATCGGTCCACCAACAAACCCGACGAGGACTGAAATCGGATCGGAGGTAAGAAGAAGGATGAAGAGCCTCGCTGACATACCGGCGGCCTCCCACCATCACAAGAAGTGTTTTACGTTTGGCGTAGTACCCTGAGCGACGTCCGCATGCACGAGAGCGTAGATAGCATCGCGGAATGCGACTGGATTGGAAGCAGCAGCAGCGCTCCGTACGATGTTCCACCTGCACAAGCGCCTATTGTTGCAGTGCCTGGCCGCTTTTGGAAAGTGTTCAAGTTTGGATTTGGCGCAACGCTGGCTTGGGTATCCCTGGGGTATCCTACTTGAAGCGAGATTGTAGCGGCTATACCATACCAATAAGAGTTGTCTCTGGTAAAGTAATACACTAAGCTTAATGCGCACTCCGGCTGCCTCTCGCTCACAAACGAACATGTGTCCACCGAAAGGGAGGAATTGAATTATTTTCGAACGTATCATATAGTACAGAGCTTTGCAGTGAATTTCTCTGGATAGATCTTCAGCAAACTAAACGCTTTTATACCACTAGTGGTGTTCGAGGGTCGCATACGCGAATAAATGGTATGTCCTCGAAGGAGAGCAGGCTTTCGATGTTCGCAGATTAGACTAGTACAATGGACGGCCACATGGCAAGACGAAAACACGCATATACAAGGAAGAATTCTGTGCAAAAACCTACATAGCGCCTGTAGAATCTCTATCGACAGTTTGATTCATACCGCTAAGCAGCCGCTCCAGTTTATACCGCGGGGAAATGAAGTGAAAGGCGACATAACCCACGAGGAAGCTATCCCACGCTTTCCTTTCCTTTTCGCCCTGCAGGATCTGACGGCCTCGGTTCACGGCGTCGATGACGTCCTCCATTGAGTCCATAAGCGCTGCCTCAATGTCCTTTCCGGTCACCCGGGCGCGGTCGTGGATAAAGTTCTTCGTCTCGCCGTCAAGCTCCTCTTTGTAGAACGAGAGAAGGTCGCTAAAACCGCCGCAACATCAGTTATCATTCGAGTCATTCAGGAGAAGTTTCGTCTCACTTGACATAGATAAGATACGTTATAGCCTCACTGACGGCCTCTGTCAGGACTCCGCAATTAGTGTGAGAAGCGGAAATACGCACGGGATCACTTGGATGTGCGTCGACACATCCGGGAAGTTCTCCTTGTCAAATATGCAGAACCCGTAGCCCTCGCCGATGCCGTTGCGCGCCCGCTTGTACAGCGGGTAATCGCGCGCCGAGGCGTGCACCTCGAGGCCCCTTTCCTCGGTCACCTTATCGAACAACGTGCTCGTCACGTATTGCACGGTGTTGGCGACGATGCCGGCTGCACCGTGCGCGTGGAAGAAGCGCGGCATTGCGCGCATAGTGCCCGCAAACACGTCGAGGAGCGGATGGAGCTGCGGGCCGCCCGCGTGGAAGCGCTCCGCGAACTGCTCGACCGCGGCGGTCTCGATCTCGAAGTCGTCCACGAAGATGCAGAGCGCGGTCCACAGCGCGATGTGCACCTGCGTCGGGACGGGTGTGTGCGCGTACGCCGTCTTTGCGATGTTGATCGCCGACACGACGTGGTGGTGCAGCCGCCGCGGGTTCGCGTTGCCAATGTCCCACTTTGCGACCTCGGCAAATGTGAGACGGTCGACCTCGTCGCCGAATGACGCGGCGTTGAATGTCGGCATCTGGATCCCAGCGCGGCGCAGGAACTCGGTGATGACGTAGCGGCAGAGGTATGGCTGCAGCAGCGTCAGGATCACCTCATGTTAAGAAATGTTATTGACTTACCAGGGACTCTTCTTCTGACCTCTCATGCGTAGGGCTGATCTTTGCTGGGTTGCCGAAGCCGTCACTGGCGGGAGGCATCCTGTGAAGCGCATGATAAGTTTCAACACGCCGCAGAGAATGACACAAACGAACTCGATAGTTCCAATGACAGGGGCCATAGTGTGTAAAAGAAATGTTGGCTGGGACGATTTCTGCCGAGTCCTCGACCGGTATTTCGTGCTTTATATACTCCTCTACGACGTCAAGGGCACCGCAGGCGTTTGACGGACGCATTCGCGGGCGCTGGGAGGGCTGTTCTTCGACACCACACCTGCCTATCCGGCGAGCAGATACGCACGGGCTATCGCACTGTGGTTGCGTGCACGGCAGCCGCGTTTTTCGTGTGCCCAGGGACACCCGGCCTGCGCACAAAGGCGGACCGTGCACGGCCCCGAGGGGAGATCCACGTCCACGGGCCGCCCAGATTGGGCGCAGCGTTCACTGGAGGCACAGGGCGAGAGGCGCCACACGACAGCCGCGGCGAAGCACGCGTCGGCATGGGCAGCCTCGCGCCGACGGCTGCAGCGCAGCCGCTGGGGGCGCAGCGTGGCGTCAGCATGGATCGGCCGCGGCACAGGGACTGTGGTGCCTAGAGGGGAGCGGGAGGGCGCGGGGACTCGGAACAGCCGATGGCGCACGACAGGCGAGGGCGAGAATGGCCCGCTGGACCCTTGGACAACTCGCGCGAGGCGCATCGGAGAATCCGCGAAGCCCGTTCGCACCTGCGCGCCTAGCACCCGACGAAGCGCGGCGCGGAGATGTTGTTTGTCTTCCTCGGCATAGCACCGTTGTGGACCCTTTCCGACCCGCGCTTCTGCGAAGGCGTGGTCAATGTTATGAAGGTGGAAGAGCATGGCTGAGCAGGGGCAAGCTGCAGTTTGTTTCCCGCTTCGGGGCCTGAACTCAAACGCGCGAGTTGCCGGGTGTCCCTCATTGGGCCGACGAACCAGGCAGCAAGACGATCCTGGGTATCATCTAAACTGATGCAGACGTCGCATGACAAAGGGCGTTGTGCTCAAAAGCTACCGTAGGACATGATATGATGTTACGTGCTCTGCTCATGATTGTCTGGAACAGATGACCAGTCTTCTACGAACATACCCGATGTCATTCACATCGATAGCTCCAGCGGGACGATGGAACCCTTGGTGAATTTCATTCGGGGAAGCACTGGTGCTCAGGGTAACCTTTACCCACGCTCATAAAATTTAGATGCATCCTGTGGACCTTGCTCATACAACAACTCAGCAGCTTACGCCGCGGCAGTCAACTGCGCGAGCTTATAGCGCGGCGAAACGAAGTGGAACGCGACATAACCCGCCAGGAAGCTCTCCCATGTTTGGCGCTCCTTCTCTCCCCGAAGGATGGTGCGGGCACGCTCGACGGCACCGACGACCTCATCGATAATGTCCGAGAGGACTTGCTCGACTGTTCTGCCGGTCACGCGCGCCCGGTCGTGCACAAAGTTGTGGCGCTCGCCAGCCAGCTCCTCCTTGTAAAAGGAGAGGATGTCGCTGCCGGGTGGTCAGTACAAGTATTGGAGGAAAAGCCCGGCAGACACATACTTGGCATAGTCGAGGTAGGTCATAGTTTCTCTGCAAATGAGGGAAACCAATCAACATGGGCCGATATGAGTCTGGGCAGGTGGCACTCACGGGGTCACTTGGATATGGGCCGAGATATCAGGGAAGTTAAACTTGTCCCACACGAATGAGGAGTACACCTCTCCGAGGCTGTTCCTCGCACGCTTGTACAGCACATATGGCAGCGCCGTGGGGTGCAGCGGCACGCTGTCCGTCTGCCGCTCGTACACGGTGCAGTTCACAAAGTGCACCGTGCCGACGAGAATCGCCGTCGCCGCGTACGGATGGAAATAGGCGGGCATCGCGCGCACGTTCTGCGCGAGGTGCTCGAGCACGGGGTGCCGCTGCGCGCGCCCCGCCTGCAGCCGCTCGACGAACTCGGCGAGCGCGCCGCCGTCGACCTCGAGGTCGTCCACGCAGAGCGCGAGCACCGTGAAGAGCGCGATGTGCACCTGTGTGTCCGCGTGCGTGTGCGCGAACGTCGTCGTCGCCATGCTGACGCCCGTCGCGGTGTGCCGGTGGACGCGCTCCGCGGAGATGCCGCCAAAGTCCCATTGGCCAACAGTCGTGCGGATACGCTGAGCCACCGCGCCGTCAGGTACCTCGCGCATGGCGGGGACGGAAAGGCCTGTCCTGCGGAAAAACTCGTTGACCGCGCGGCGAGAGATGGAAAGCTGGAAGTGGGACAATTGTCAGTAGGCGGAAGGCACAAGAATGCGGGCGGTCGCACCACAGTCTCATCGTTGAGCTCGGACGGAGCTGCAGTTTCCGCTTTGTCGTAGTTATCGCACAGGATTGCTTGGGTGGGAGGTCTAAACGGGGAAAAGTACATACGTCAGACAGCACTTGAGAAGGTAAAATACTGTGGCATACTGGATCTTGTTGCTTTCGGCGGCCATAGCGATCTAGAGTGTGTAAACCGAGGGGTGATGTCTGTAGAGTTGCAGAGACCTGTACCATAGCAGGTGGTCTTTATACCACGGGGTAGCACACACAAGCACCCTAGGTGTGGTGGAGGTTTCTCTGGGTGTGCTCCATGCTTTCCAGCTAGGATACGCATTGCATGAAGATAGCAGAGGCGCAGAATCACGCCGATGCGTGTCACGCTGGTGATGGTCTCACCAAAATTGTCTATACCGGCATCCCATCCCTAGCGGTCAACGCGGAACAGCGACCAGAAATGAGATACGATGGAACACGCACTAACAGCTATCCAGGGTCTCAATTTCGAGCATCTCGCTGAAAGTCTTTGCACGGGAAGGCAACATCGACATTGGAGCCATATCGTCGCGGACTACTATGCACGTTAGCACATGATCCCTGCCGCAAAAATTGTCAGCAAGACTAGAGCAATGGGTAACAGGAATTTACCTCACCGAGAGGTATTGCACCTGTGAGTCCGACCGGACAGAGACCGGAGCCGGAGGAACGCAAGATACGGCCACGCGTGCGACTCAGCATGCAAGACGTCAGCGGAAAAGCAGGCCTTCCTTTCCGGGGGCATCGGGTTCTTGGTCGGCGATCACCGGGGAGGCTATCCCCGCAAGCGCGACGCGCGCCTGCGCCTTTGGGTGCGTTGGCCTCGACCAACGCGAACTTGAGGGCATTTGCTCTCGACATCTCCCCGTCTACTCGTCCCGAACGTCCTGTGACAGCGCTGAATATAACCTTGGTAAGGAAAAAATGGCACAGCCCATCGTATCTCCATGCTTATGTCTCGTGTGCAGTGACGTCGCGCAGGACGTGAATCAACGCGCGTCGGGTCCGTTAGAGTCAGGCCCCTAGCTGGACTGACTCACCGTCGACTCATCCACTAGGCGATGCTGCGCATGACGGTGGCGAAGTGGAGCATCGCCGCAGGAGAAGGCGCATTTAAGGCGTACCTCGTCGCACAGGCTCGACGTCAAGCCTCGCTTGGCTCACACTTCCGAGTACAATCTCGAAGTAACCACAGAATGGCTCCTCCTGCTGCTGCGACCTGCCAGAACGTTACCCTTCCGGTCATCCCCGAGCTGTACGATGCCAACTTCCTGGATGCCCTCCTGCCGAAGCGCGATGTCTCCATGGAACCGAAGGTCGAGGAGCCGCACCACCCCATGATGGACGCGTTGAAGGCCTTTGCGCACCGCACCCGTACCACCAACCTTGACGCTGCATTCAGCTCCACGCTCTCCCCGACTCTTGACGCGTTCCAGACCCTCCGCCCTGGTTGCTTCAACCCGTACCTCAGGCACATCTTGAAGAAGGCTTGGGAGGAAGACCCGGAATTGACGCTGCGCATCATATGGAACAGCAGGAGCATCCACGACGGAAAGGGCGACAAGGAGGTGTTCTATCAGTGAGTCACACAGCCCTTGTAGTTCACCATGGTCACTGATGTTCTGCAGAGCCTTCGGTTGGCTATTCGAGAACCACCCTCGGACGGCCATCGCCAACCTACAACAGCTGGTGACGCCTGTGTGTAAGCTTGGAAAACGCGAAAAGACGGCTCCACACGGCTACTGGAAGGACCTCATGAACATCGTGGCGCTCGCAGTCGTCGGCCAACTCGGGCCTCTGTCTCGGCCAGCTCCGTTCCTCCATTCTGTGATGCCATGGCTAGGCCACTCCGGCGACAAGATCTCGCGGACAGCGGAAGAGCAAGCTCAGTTGGCCCGGGAGCGCTGGGTCGAGAAGAACGCTGGCTTCCATGCGGCGCTGCTCAAGGCCCTGGAGGTGCCCCGCATCCGCGCACTCTACGTCGCTGTTGCCCGACTCTGTGCTCAGCAACTCATCAAGGACATCGAGCTCGCTACTAAGGTTGAGTCGATGCCCCCTGGTGACGAGCGAATGGCTATCCTCCGTCAGATTACTCTCGCCGGGAAATGGGCTCCGTCTCCTGGAGGCTCTCACGACCGCGTCACTAACTTGGCTACCGCCATCTCGTTGCTTATTTATCATGATCCGGCATTTCCTGATCGTCCTACGCTCTCTATCTCACCCGATACCCCAACCTCCACTCTAGATACCCATGTTCTGCGTTCGTTCTACCAGCGCTGGATACTCACCCCTCTCCGAAAAGTAATCTCGTGTCCCGAGCCGCTCATGTCCGCCAACCGTTGGTCAGATATTAATTACCGCCACGTCCCTTCTATCGCCATGCAAAAGAACCTGTCTCACTTCTACAAGCACGACACCGAGCGCTTCGAGAAGTATCTCGAGGACGTCGAGGGCGGGAAGACGACGATCAGCGGCGCGACCCTCCTCCCACACCAGCTTCTCATGGAAGTTGTCAAGTGTCGCCGTGACGCGATGCACAAGCCTAACCCAAACGCGCCCAGCATCAAGGATTTTCGGAAGCGCGTCGCGGAGGTGAAGCTGCGTGGCGTGGAGGCGCAGTGGAAGGTCATGGTCGAGCGTGTGCGCGAAGCGGGTACCCTGGACAACTGCCTTGCGGTCTGCGACGTGTCCGGCTCGATGGGCAGCCTCTTCAGCCCGAGCTCGCCGCCGCAGCCGATCTTCCCGGCCGTCGCGCTCACGCTCGTGCTCTCCGAGCTCGCCCGGCCGCCGTTCGCGCACGCCTTCGTCTCGTTCTCCGCGTTCCCGCAGTTCGTGCAGCTCGACGGCACGCAGCCGCTCGCCGCGAAGCTCGGCACGATCGCGAACGCGGATTGGGGCATGAACACCGCGTTCGACCGCGTCTTCCTCGACCTGCTCCTCCCGCTCGCGAAGGCACACCAGGTGCCGCCCGAGCAGATGATCAAGCGCCTGTTCGTGTTCTCGGACATGCAGTTCGACGAGGCGCACGGCGCGTCGACTGACGGCGGCGCATGGGACACGACGCACGACGTCGTCGAGCGCGCCTTCCGCGAGGCGGGCTACGAGCTCCCCGAGATCGTCTACTGGAATCTCGCCGCGGGCCCGACGACGCACCCTGTCACCGCCGAGCGCGCGGGTGTCGCGCTCGTGAGCGGGTTCTCGCCGACCGTGCTAAAGGTGTTCATGGGCGAGGCTGAGCCAGAGGAGGACTTTGTGATGGTCGAGGAGGACCCGGTGAAGAAGACGCAGCAGCAGATGGACCCGGTCAGCATCATGATGAAGGCCGTGTCGAAGGAGAGCTATTCTGGACTGGTCGTCGTGGATTGAGGAAAACCCCAAGGAATCGTTTTGTTGTCGTTGTCGTTTTTGCTGTCGATATTTTGCTGTACATTGCTGTGACCATAGTGTATCAATAACATCTCTACTCGTAGATCCGGTGCGAGTTCGGTCCTGTGGGCTCATTCATGATCCTGGATACTTGCCAAAAACGGCCTCCGGGAACCGCCGGGGAGAAGCGAGGCGGGGGCGGCGAGCGAGGAGGTGACACAAGTACTTGCATTCGATCCGCACGCTAGCGACGACACTACATATGTTCTTATACACACGAATATCGCTCAGGAACCGCAAGAAACGCACGGCGCTCATGGTGACGCTGGGAGACCGACCACCATCCTTGTCCTTACCTCCGAACCATTTCCAGTCGTCGGATTTGTGGGTGGAACGACAGCATGAAAAGTTAGGCAGTATGTGCTCCGTTCTGCACGCCCACGCTCGTGTCTGCTATCATACAACGGGAAAAGCAAGAAGCTGCACCCACTGGACGTCACAACGTCCCTCCGTGTCGCCGGACTGTCGAACTCCTAGTCTTTGTCTTTGGCATACTACGCTGATGAGACGCCTACGAGGCTGTGGTGTGGTTGATTGAAGCTCTGTCGTGAGTGTAACCGCCATATTTACTCACTGACCTTGTCACATAAACTTACGTCCGGGTCGCCCAGCAGGAACTGGCTCTAGTCGAGAGAGCTCACGTCGTCAAGCCGTATCTGGTCCAGAAAGCGATACTCAACAAACTCTCCCTCGCTTCTGAACATCTCCATTACACCCAAGCACGACCCACCAGCATTCCAGAGACGCTGAACGCACCACAGGACAACCACAACACAACGCGCCGCCTACGCAGCCGAGCAGTTGCTCTCTGCATTGACAGGCCTCTTACGCTGTCCTTGTTCCCCTATGGTGCTCGGCGTATGCACGTGAATGTGTCTGACACTTTTGTCTAGGATCCTTCGATACTCGTTGCAAGGCGTACTGAACCGAAATCATTCACTAGAGTACTCCGTGCTTCCCGGCCTGCGCAACCAAGCGACACCTCACGCTCAATTGGCCACCCACAACACGAGGATCAAACGTCCCCGCGGTCTGGCAACGCACAATTGTGCTGAGCGCCCAGGATCGTCGAGGCGCTGCGCTACAGCCCGGGGGCGCGGCGAGCGAGTGCTGCCGCTGAGTTCCGCGATTTCTGTGCCATCAGCACGCGGGACGCTTCCTTTCTGTGGTATGCAGCAGCAACAATTGGCCGTGCCCGGGCACAAGGACTGCGCCTTGTTGTGTCGTCGCGCGCCTGCGGGCTTGCCGCGGCGCTGGCGCCGGGGCGACGTTGTGCTCGCCCTTGACGACGGCGCGCGAGAACACAATGCGCAGGGCAATGCCGGGAGGGGCTGGCTGCCCTCGCGTGCGCGCGCGGGGCGAGCATATATACCCGGCCTGGGGCTGCCGTGCTCCCCAGTGGCAGCCTGCGGCCGTCCCCGACCTCGCTCTCTCTTCTCCCGCTTTCTCGTGCTCCTTTCTCGTTGTCCTCTGGCAGGAGTCCCTTTCTCCCCTGTTTTCACGTCGCTTTTTGTTGTTGCCCAGAACGAGGTGAGTAATCTTGTCGTAGCTCGCCGCTGGCTAGTTCGAAGCTTAGGCAGCCACAGTATGTACGCCCCAGTTACGACCGCATATTCCGGCTCGACCAGCGCGGCCTCGTGCACATGCAACTCGCTGCCCGCCACGCTGGCGCGCACGCCCGTCGACCACTGCACCATGCTCGTCGTCAGCTCCGGCACAGGCGGCATAGCCAAGGTCGAGAAGTACGACTGCGGCAGCCCGTACTGCCAGACCTCTGCGCGGTACGCTGCCACGCAGGCGTGGATGGGCGCCCTCGACGCGTATGTATCCCTATGTGCTCTCCTGGCGGATCGTGCGCTGACCTATGCACAGGCGTATGGGCGCACTTAAGCTGTGAAACTGCATTTACTCGCGGTCGCTGCGCGACCACGCATACCCTACTGGCCTTTAATAGTCTCGGTGAACCCGAAATGCAGCGCCACGTCTCTCATGATGAAGAACACACTCACTCACAAGGACATACGCTCTGTATCATAACCATTGTATCCTTCGGCATCGGACATTCCCTAGCCTAGATGTGTCGTCACATTCGTATCTCTATAGTGCATCGAAGATATCCCTGATACATGTTTACCGTTTCTTCTCGTGTCAGTGTTCATGCTATCGTAAAGCTCGAGGAATGCCCTTCAAACGACGAGATGGAGCCCGAGAGCGATTTTGAATCTCCGAAGTACGTTAGACGATAGGTCCCAGCTGCAAGAAGGTCAACACCCCGTCTGCCGAGCGTAGATGACATACTCACCCGTGGTCTCGGGCTCGATGGCCCACGAAATGTTCACGGTGCTATACCCGAATGTCTAGCCGACATTTCAGTATGTATAAGAGCGACTGTGGTGAACAAGAAACGCACCGTGCTCGTACGGAGCCACTCAAAACGTGTGGACGGGTGCGAGTCAGAGCGTACAGAATTCCAGCGCCCGTTCACGAGTTGGTCGACGGTGAGGAATGTATCTTCAAGTCGGAGATTGTTCTGCACAAGGAAGCTCAGTATCGAGTCCGACATGACGTTACAAGCACCTACTCTCGGGTTCGCCCTACAGACCCAAATCAGCTTACGAAAAGGCAAAAGGGCAACCCGTACGTACCCCACGAAGCTCGCAAACACTATGTCATTTGCGCGATATGGGACATCAGTCTTCACATCCACGAGCACATCTCCGAAGTGCTTGCCGAGAGGCGCATGATCCACAATCACGCCGTTCTGCTCGCCACAGCTACCATCAGCCCGGCAACCCCGACACCGCGTTCAAGACCACGGACGCACCCTGAGCGAGATCGCACGCGCAGTGAGGTTCTCCGGGGGGTCGTCTGACGCGGGCACGCCCGTCGCCGCGGGCGCAAGGTACCGCGCGAGTGCACCATAGCGCTCGATGTACGCGTCGAGGGTCCCTAGAGCCCGCGTTCCCAATCAGCTTATGCAGCAACGCAGGTGTGAGCGGACGCACACTGCCCGTAGATCGTCGACGCGCCCTCGTACCGCTGCACGGCGTACTCCTCGCGCGTCGTGACGTAGTGCCCGTACGTGTTCGCGGGGCCTGCGATGACGACGTGTGCGTCCTCGAGGACGCCCGCCTCGGCGAGCCGCGCGCGCATGGCCTCGCTGCGCGCCGATCGACATGTCAGTGTGGAGCGGGAAGGAGGAGTGGGAGCACGCACCGGAGGCGGCGGCCTGCCATTGTGGTCAGCTCGCCTGGCATCACGAGTATGACGAGCTGGCCGGCGCGCAGCAGCTGGATGTCGACGACGTGCGGGGACCAGGGGTACGGAGTCTGCGCGTAGCCCTGTACATGGTGCGTTAGGGCTGGGAGCATGACTAGTAAAGCACGCAGGTCGCACTGTGTTTAGTAAGATAGGCTTCGGATACTGGCACTCGATCTGTTCTGGCGGGGGCAGGGGCGTTACGGCTCCTGGACACTTGTCAGTAAGCGGCATGGCAAGGTGGGGGTTTATGGCGAAGAACCTTTGACCAACTCCCAGAACGGATTCCTGGCAGTAACATCAGCTGGTATTCTGAGCTAATTGACGAAAAAGGCATACTGTGGATGCGAAGAATTGTCTCCTTGAATGAAGTCGAACGCTCCTGGGCCATCGGTTGTTCCACCAGCGAAGGAGTATCCTACGAGATTGCCAAATCTGGGTTCAATCAGCTACAGTGACTTCGAGTGGTACGCACCCATTGCAGGCGGACACGTCTGCACCGTTGTCCCGTTTGGGAGCTTGAATGAATGAAACGACCTGAACGCAAGTCAGCTTCATACTCCCCTCATAAACGAATACCATCCCATACATATTGAGGTACGTGTGCACAGACTTCACGGGGCCCGCGAGCCGCGGAAGTGTCATACCCATTATCGCTCGCGCTCCGTCCGCCTGGCGCTGTGCGATGATGCGGTTCGACTCGAAGTCGGAGATGCGGAAGCCGGGACCGCTCCAGGAATGTTAGTCCTTCTCTCGCTCTGCAGAAGCCAGAGGAACTCACCGGCCATGGCAGTCCTGCGTCCTGTTGCCGCACGTCGAATGGTCAAACTCGCACGGGAGGCCGTCCCACTCCGCGCCGGGGCTCTCGCAGTACGCGCCTTCGCTGTCACTCTGGTTAGATCGCTGTAGTTACTGTGAAATGCAGTACCCACGTGTTCGGACTTGTGTCACCGACATTGGCTGTAATAGAGTTAGTACTTAGTCTATGGGGACGCTCACAATCGTACCTTGCGCGAAGCCTGCCACAAACGTCGTGTTTCCAGGCATAGCATTGGGTTCCGCGAGGGCTAGGAGAGGACATTAGCCAGAATTCAGTCGCTCAGAGAGAATTATACCAGCCTTCATAGAGGTATGCAGCCATACCCTTGTTGTCGCCACTGATAAGGGTGTTGTTCTGGTATGTTCAACTTCGTCGTGCATACGAGGGGATTAATAGAGGCGTTACCTCGTAGATGCTCGTGCCATGGACAGGGAAGAAGCTCAGAAAGCCCCTCGGGCTCCCATCTGCATCCTCGAAACGCAAGAGCGTCATCTCCTTATCCACGTCATACTCGTATCGCGCACGCTCCTCCGCCGGGTTCGCAAGGTACGCGCTAGGCGAGCGGTTGATGTTCGCGCCGAGTACGGTAGTGGTGCCGAGAGCAAGTGAACCTGAGCGCAGGCTTTCATGTGCTCGCTTCACGGCCAGTACAGTGCCCGCAACGATGGCATCCGCGGTCTCACGAACATAGCCGAGGGACGTGAGCTGCGGAAGGAGGTTCTCGAGGTATCCGCCAACCCCACTGTGCGAGTGTGTCGAGGAAAGAGCGACGTTCGCGGTGTTGTAGACACCTGGATACAGCTCTTCGAGCTGCGCCAAGATGGACCGGCGAATTCCGGTGTCGCCCATGGCGATATCTGAAAAGATGAATAGAATTTGTTGAACCAAGGGCTGTAGTACATACCAGCGTTGATAAAGACAAAACGTTCCTCCGGATTGGACGCGTCGGCAACGATCCAAGCGCGACTTCGCTGCCTCATGTGCAAGCCGGTATCCGTTTGAGCAAGACTAGCATATCCCTGCATGACAAAGGCTCGTGAGGCATTTATGCCGGGGGACTCGTCTAAGATCACAAACCATCATATTTGTCTCCACTACAGGTCTGGAGGAGGTGCTCAGTATGACGAAAGCAAAGTCAAGACTGATGGATACCCTGTGATATCTGCGATCCCTGCAAAATCCTGTCAGCAAGGGACGACAAATAGCGGAGCTTTCGAGATGGACAGCGGGTATAGATGAAATGCACACTAGGCATCTGAGATCCTCGTGACGGTCTCAAACGGCGACTACGCAGCATTGTGCGCTAGCTAAGCATTGTGTGATGCACTCGCTTACAGGCACCCCCAGCGTAGTGAAAGTCATGAAAAGAATGATGATAACTCACCAAGGCCGAGTAGATACTGCGGCTGTACTTCAGCGGTAGCAAGGCGGTTCTGAGACGCAAAAACGCCCGAAAACGCAAGAAGGGCTGTAAAGCCAACCCATATCCTGTGAAACATGTCAGAGAACCAATGAAGGAAACTATCGAGCTCTGCCGGAGTGCAGGGCAGAGTGTCGAGGATGTACATGCTGGCCCCGTGTCAGCAACGCTGAGCGCGACTGCTCGTGCAGGACAGTCGGGAGCAGCGCGGGGGGAGATGGTGGTGGTAGGAGAAAGAGAGGAAGAACGCCACGCTGGTAAGACAACATATAAAGCGTGTAAGGACCCGCGCCGCATCCGTTCGCCAGGGTCTGATGCTCCATCCTACGGGCGCCCCGCCCATTGCCTTTTCCATAAATGGGCGGGGTCATCCTCGCTGCTCAACAAGTTGGGCTCATCCGCTACAGCGAGGCATGTTTCAACATCGCCCTCATGCAATGGAAGGAGACTAACTGTGCATTCCGAGACACCAGAGGCCCTGCCCATGATAAGTACAGCAGTTACCACTAAATGATACATACAACCAGAGTACAAAGTGCAGTGAGGATGAGATGCAAATGTTACAAGGGGCAGAGAATGCAATGCGATGCGAAGTCCGTGTGCCCGAGCCTCATGAAAGCCAGCGTCCAGTCCCAGAGTCCCAGAATCCCAGAGTCAAGATGCTGCCAGGCGGAGCGTCAGCGCATGTGCGGGGCCTCAGAACTTCTCAGGCCGGGCACCGTAGTTGACGGTCTCGATGCGGCTCTGCGGGTCAAGGTAAGCATGCGCACCAGAGTCCGTGAATAGGTTCACGCACCTCCTCGCCCTGGAGGCGGACGTAGTTGCGGCGGCGGTAGCGCTTGGAGACGTACGAGCCGAACCAGGCGAGCATCATGACCATGAAGAAGACGGCCATGATGAGGCTGCCCTGCAGGAAGCGCGAGTGCTCCGCGGCCTCGATGCCGAGCCACGTCGGCGCGACGCTGTTGCCGCACGCACGCGCCCACTCACGGTTGCCGTGGATGACAGAGTTCTGGTGTGCATGTGTCAGACTGTGTGTCTCACAGATCAGACCGCGCGGCTCACCTCGAGGCGGTAAATGAACTCGGTGAGCGGGATGTCCTCGCCGTGGTCGAAGACGTGGATCGTGCGGAACTCCTCGTCGGTGCCGTTGCGGAACTTGAAGCGCAGGAACTCACGCACGTCGGGTGGCGGCGCACGGCGGAGCTCGATCGCGAGCGCAGCACCGTGGTTCGGGATCGCGAACAGCTCGGGGTCGTCCTGCACGGCCTTGGTCTGGTGGAAGAGCGAGATGAACGGCTCGTACGTCGTCGAGATCAGCATGAACTGCAGCGGGTCGCCGTTGAACGCGACGCGCTGGAGGGCACCGATCACGCTGTCGAGGAGCGTGCGGGACGCGACTAGGTATGGATGTTAGGAGACTCAAGAGGGCGAAGGACAGAAGTACATACTGTTGGCGATGGAGTGCATGTCTTCAGACCCGAAGATGGCGGACTCCCGGATGTTAGCCCAGTGACGAGCCTGCTCGATGAAAGTGGGCGGCAGGCGGTACGCGTAGGTCTTGTTGTGGGTCAGCTGGGTGTCCATAAAGTCCCAGATCTGCAAACATTGCGTCAACACATCGATGCGTTTCTAGTGAGCGACGTTCTCACGTTGTACTAAGAAGGTGTCAGTGACAAGCGCGACTAGTACGGAACAAACTGTGCTTACGATGTTCTCCATGCTTGCCGTGCGTCCGAAGATGAAGTCATGGACATCACGGAAGAAGGGCGCCGCCTCGCTGGCTGCCTTCTTGATCTTGTCGCTCGAGAGCGTGTCGCGAACGTGGTTTTGGAAGTTCTGTGCAGCACGGCGTCAGCGTCGGCCACAGGGTGAGAGCGCAGTGGCACCCACAGGGCAGTCGGTCCAGGACTCGAGCGAACGGTCGTTGGCGGGCTCGACGGTCTCGACGGGGACATACTGGTAGCCGCCAAGGGGCGCAACGACGGTGGTGTCGTTCGCGAGCGTGATGCTGTTCTTCGGGTTCGGCGGGAACAGGCCCTGGAGCGTCGCGGTTGCCGTGTCGAAGACACTCGCGCCTTCAGTGCCGACCTTGACGCGGACATGGACCTCCTTGAGGTTGACGATGTCGGTGCTGATGCCGCGGATGCGGGACGGCGAGTCGGGGTTGAAGTACACCTTGCGGAGGTAGGAACCAACCTGGTGCGCCTGCACCTCGCCGAGCGGCGTGCTCTCCGTCGGCGTGACCTGGTACGACACCGGATCCTGCACTGCGCCGCGCCGGTCGCCGTTGCGCTCGATGACGACGACACCGTGGACCTCGGGATGAGACATCGTGTTCTGGGGTGGGAGGGGTGAGATGGGTGAGGAGGCTGCTGAGACACTGGGGACGGCGTCGACGAGGCTTATATGCCAGCCCAGGCACCTCGCGACACGGGAGAAAGGAGCGACTAACGGCAGGCCGCGCGCGACTGTCTGTCGCGCGCGAGGACGCGCCTCGCGTAGACCGTGATCGAAGGACCGGAAATCAATTATCTCCTGTCTTCATTGAGCTGCTCGCGCACCATTGTTTTCTGAACACGTTTTGTGATGTGTGCGCCGACCGCGAGGAGTACGAGCCCTTGAAAGAACGTGTTCCATGGAAAGATATCTTCTCGATAACCTGCAAAGATCAGGTAAAACGATGTAAATTCATCCAGTAAATGAACACGCACGACAAGCGTGATGACCTCTGGTGAGCTCCAGACCCTGGGTCAGCTGGGATAGTGAGAAACGTTTTAATGGACATGCTGCGAGCGAGACGTCACCGGTACACGTGTACAATTAACATGCAGAAATAACGTGCAGGAATGAGAATGCTACCCAGCGGGCTTCGCAGGCGGACAACAAAGCCATCAACGCTTCTCCAAGAATGCAAGCCGAGATACTTTAGGCCCAAGCAGCCGCAAAACAATGGACGTTCCCATAATGGCGACCTACCCGAAATATTGCGAGGTGCTGTCTCGGACTCACCACCAACACGTGGTAGGAGCGTGAGGACGATGCACGGACAGGCTCGCGTAAAGTTGGGCCAGATTCCACTCCGCATGTTGTGAACGAGGTAGGCTATACTTGCTAGGGAGAGTAAAGACGAAACTACACTGGACCAGGTGAGCATAATCGAAGTTGAGCACGACATATCAGGACATACAAGCGACGATGTCACCGCCCGGACATGCACAATCATCGCCTACTTCTTCTTCTTCCCTTTACTGCCGCCCTTGCCACCATGCGAGGCTGCTGGTGCTGAGCTCTCCACGATGCCCTGTGTCGCGCCTCCGCCGCCCTTCTTCCGCTTGCCACCGGTGTTGAAGGTGGACCGCTCGCTCTTCTTCAGCCACCGTTCAGGATCCGGGGGCGGCGTCACACCGAGGACGACCCCCTTGGGTACACGCTTGAGCCTGACCTTCTTCTCTTTCTTGGCAGCACCGGCGTCCTGCGAGGCCAGGGCATTCGCCAGGGTCGCGGCAGCCGATGGGGGCTGTGGAGGCGGGGCGGACTCCAGGTCGCCTGTCACAGATGCGGGGAGGTCGTCCAATGCGCGGAGATAGCCACTCTCAATGAACTCGAGGTGCTTCTGCGCCGCCTCCAAGTTGGTGAGAATGTCTGCGTGCTCGTCCGAGCTCTGGCTTGCCGGTCAGCAGTCAGGCCGCACCGCAGCACGACACACACGACGCACCGGCTCTGATGTGTCGAGCAGCTGGTTGTATAGATCAAATGCAGCCTGGTATGAGCCTTCGCGATACGCCTTCACGCGGAAATGAGCTGCTATGCCTGCGAACGGACAGGCTATCTCGCACCAATTGCGCTTCAAGGTGTTGCACCCCGCGATCGTCGTCCCCCTTGCTCCGCTTCGTCTCCTCTAGCGCGATCCGCGCCTCCGCCTCCTGGTTGGTACGGTACAGCGAGTACGCCTTCTCGAACGCGTACTTGTCGTTGCCGTCTATAAGAGTGAGAGCAGCCGCGTACTGCTCTGTCTGCAGCAGCAGGAACACCTTTGTCTGCAGCGCATCCGGGTCGTTGGGCTCGAGTCTCAGGACTAGGGGTTTGGGTCAACAAAAGACGTGTGCGGGACAGTACACGAGGACAGACTCTTGTCGCAAGTCTTGATAGCATTGCTGAAGTGGCCGCCGTCTATCTGCGCACAGAGCGAAGTGAAGAGACGTTTGAGACGCTCAGGAACGGGAAGGGGTTCTTTCTTCTTGGGTTGCTTCTTAACTCTGCTCTGTGTGCCCTTTACTGCGGACGCAGGCGTCGGCTTCGGCTTTGGTGACATGGCGTGCGGGTGAGTCGGGGAACAAGTGATACCGAGATGCAAGCGCCTCTGACGGCCCAGTAACAAGTGTACTTACCTTAGTCTGAAGCGCGTTCAAACAAAGAGTAAGCAACAGTTTACTGATCGCGCTTCAGTTCGTTACAAACGCTTCACAGACCGCGCTTGCCACGCTCTCATCTCTGTCCCTTACTCGACTCCACCACTGCTCACGATGTCCACCGAGGAGTACGTATCTGTGTACACTATGAAGCGACTATTATTCACAGCCGGACAGAAACGCACAAATTGAGGAAAAGCCGAAAGGCGAGCCGCAGGATGAACAGATGCAAGACGCAGACTCTCCGACAAGACCGTCCCCTGCAGCGACCGAGACGAAGAAGCGTCCACGGCTGGACCTCACGACGGACGCGCGCGAGCGTAAGCGTGGAAAGACGATGTTTGGACTTGTCCTGGGCACGCTAAACAAAGCGAAGAATGAGGATAGGGAGCGCCAGAACAGCGAAGCGGTGCGTCTGCCCGCCCCCGCGCGCTGCACCCCATTGCTGACGCGGTGCACAGGCCCGGAAGCGCCAGATGATCGAACAGAGGTTACAGGATAAGCTGCGCAAAGAGACTGATTCTGTCAGGAGAGCCGAGGAGGCGAAAAAGGACAAGACCACCGCGAACCGCAAGGAGGAGGAGCTCCAGTTGAAGGACTCTATCGTGCGTGCATCTGTGCGGTGCTGTCTGGACGGCGCTGATGCAAGGAATAGGCCAAGCTGCGCCGGACGCGGCTACCCCTGCTTGCGAACTTCCTATCCACTGCCGACCGCATACCCCGCGACGAATCATCATCGCCCACCTCCAACAACCCGCTAGCACTCCCGTCCAAGTCTCATCCGCCACCGTTATACTACCTGCCTGCTGTGCTGCTGCCTGAACAAGAGGCCTTCCTGAAGCGTCGGAAAGCAGAGGTATGTTGCACCCAAGGTCTATGGGACTCATTTTGTTGACTTGCAGTGCAGGTTCAGGAAGCTGCAGAAAAGGAATGGGAGGCGTTCAAGGCGGAGCGTGCGGAAGGTCTCGAGGACATCCGGAAACTGCGGCAGCGTGTAGCGGAGGAGGAAGAGCGGAAGAAGAACGAGCGCAAGGAGTCTGGTGAAGGCGCGGAGGAGCAGGATGTGAAGATGGAGGACACAGGCGGCAAGTCCCCATCCAAGGATCCTGTGCCATCCACTGCTGCAGATAACGCCAAAAACGAGGAGTCCGCCTCTGCACAGAACGGCGCGCAGATGGAAGTGGACGACGCAGCTTCGGCGTCTCCTGCTAAGGACGAGCCAAAGCCGGACCCGCCAAAAGCCAAAGAGTCCTCTGCAGCGCTGCTACAAGCTGCTGCGGGAGACGAGGACGACGCCGTGGAGTACTAACAATTCTGTGTCTACTACTTCCGAGGTATTGCTTCACGCGATCCCGTGCCCACTATTGACATGCATCAGTCCCTCCTGAGTAGTGCTTCCCTGCTTCTTCTAGGATGTGAGGTCAGCTTTTCTTCGGACACTGCCCCGTTTCCCTTGTGCTTGGTCCCCTGCTTTCAAATGTTGTTCACATATCCGTCGTACTTACATACTGCGCTGTAACTGTTCATCGAATGTCCTTGACAGAGCAATGAATACACTCCGATGTCCGAAGGGTCAAACTAGGGAAGTGAGAGTGTCCGGGATATGTGATGCAGGATGAGGTGGTATAGGGTATAGCATGTGCAGAAAGGCGGTCGCCTGTGGTGCTATCATAGAAGCACGAATGCTCCGAGGCCGAGCACGGCCGCGAGCGACACTTGCAGGCCAAGAGTCTCGGCAGTGACACCTGCCGCACCGGATGATTGGTCGACGTTGCCGCTCTGGGATGGTGACGGCGCGGTCGATCTTGAGCTCGTGGAGGCGGATGACGACGCAGCTGAGGAGGAGGAGGCGGACGACGATAACGATGAGGATGCGCTCGACGCGCTGGATGAGGGCATTGGCGGGAACGACAGCGAGACACTCGGGCTCGCGACGTTGCAGAATTGCTGCGCGAGGCCCTCGCTGTCCGACAACTGGTCGGCGCACTGCTGCGAGACGCAGCCCGTGAAGTCGTGCACGAAGGAGGTCGCGCTGTGGGGGGAGGGCGGTCAGCACCGCGCGTGTACGGCAGGTCCGGGCACGCACTTTCCGCAGAAGCAGTCGACGTCTGCGATGCTGTTGCAGCCGACCTGCGAGATGGAGAGGTCGAGGCAGTTGGACACTGTGCGGGGACGCCGTCAGGCACATGAGGTCCCGGCGCGGGGAGGCACGCACCGCAGGGCGAGTATCCGCTCAGACTCGGGAGCTGCGCCGAGCTCGTGGGCGTCGCACTCGAGGTGGACGCATTCGCGGAGAGGCTGCTGGCCGCGGTGAGGGACGCAGTGGACGTCACGGATGCGCTGCCGCTCGTGGACGCCGACGACGTGTGCGACTGGGCGAGGGCGGCGGAGGTTGCCCAGCAGAGGACGAGGAGGGGAAGCGGGAGGAGCTGCATCGTTGCTGCGGCGCGTCGCAAGGCGCTGGGTGGGATGTGCGGGGCGAGACGAAAGAGAGCGGACAGTCCTGAGCTGTGTCGAGCGCGCTGCAGAACCACGGACGACCGAATCAGGGAGGGTGTGTAGATGGTCGAGGCCAACAAGCAAAACCGCTGCGGCCAACTGCAGCACTGTGCGATCATCAAAGCGCCCGTAGCCGCTGTTGTCTGATGGCGGCCAGCTACACTCAGAGCGCCACGACGCTCACGTCAAGGGAGCTGTGCCAGGTGCGAAAGGTGCAGCCAAACGTTGACATCCAATGCCAGATGGGAGATGTGGCGACACCTCTCCTGAGATATTGATGGTAGAATTGGCAGTATCACAACCCGGCAACGCTGCAAAGAGCGCACTCCAGCATCTCGCCATGTGGGGGCATCAATATTCTTTGCAGTGGTCCTCGAACGTCCTATCTGTCACCCGGTCTTCGCAAAGGAGTGACCACACACGACGGACTTTACGGTCGCGACGCGCGTGCGTTCACACCTTGGTCAATGTCTTCAGCCGACAGCCTGGCGCATCAGAGCGCATCAGACGGCGGGGTTCCGGCCCGGATGAACCAGCCGCGTTATACGTCTTCGCTCCAAAGCGCGCTCCCTGTGAGTCTCGTCAGAAATATCGCTTTGGCAAGACACTGAGAATGATGCGTTTCGTTCATATCAATCCTCAGGTGACTGTTCGAACCATGCCCCTTGAGGCCACCACCGCCTTCGTCCTCGCTCTAGCCGTCTCTGAAAGAGTCTAACCTACGCTCCCAGCGCGCTCAAACGGGAGCCATTCGTCATCGTATCTGACTCGGAATGTACGCTCTTTGCCACAAGCTCTCAATATTCAGTACAGAAACCAGACGTTCTGATGTCGGCTGGGTCTCTCAGCGCTCCAGATCATTCACGCATGCACACGCCGGGCGCAATGACGATGTGATCTATACCTCCATGCCACAAGAAATCTCCTCCGAAGATCCTGCGATGTATACTGCTTGCTCTTCCGCTCGTCGTTTTCGAGTCACCTTCGAGGAGCTGGTGCATACTAGACGTATCATGGACAATCCTCCATCCACACTCTCACAACGGGAGCCCATGTTCCCTACAATCAGCACAGCCCAAAGAAATAACTCTAGCCCGGACCCGACCTCCGCGGCCAAGGATGCGTCTAGGAGCCGCCGAATCACTGACATCGACCAGCCTCTAGCGTGTCCTGCTCCCCTGTTGTGACGACGCCCTGACGATGCCGCGCGGAGACACCTCGCGCAGCCCGCACGCTTACGTACCGGGCAGTAGGCTTATCCTGAAATGTCCAGCTGCACGACCAGGGTGCCTAGGGCCGCTGCACACGCTCGTGCGACCGGGCGGCCTTGCGCACAAGATATAACGCTGCGCTCGCCCCGCGCGCGTTCCGCCCCGCTGCTTGCACTGCTTGCACTGCTGCACCCGCACCCGCACCGCTCCACACATGCCCAAGACGATCTTCTACCTCGGCGCGACCGGGTTTCTCTCCGGGGACGTCCTGCCGCTGCTCGCGCGCGACTTCCCCGACGACACTGTGCGTGCGCTCGTGCGCAATCCGACGGCGGAGCGTGTCGCGAAGCTGCAGGCGCTCCACCCGCGCCTCGTCGTCGTCGCGGGCGACCTGAACGACGCGCCCGTCATCGTCGAGGAGGCGTCAAAGGCGGACATCGTGATCAACTCGGCGAGCTCGGACCACTGGCCGAGCGTGCGCGGTGCGTGGCAGGTGTCGCACGCGGTGGAGACGCGGGTGGACTGACGCGGACGCGCGACGTTAGCGACGCTGGAGGGCCTCGAGAAGAATGCGGCGGCGCGGCCAGGCGACCCCCCGCTGTACCTGCACGTGTCCGGCTGTGGCATCATCAGCGACAATATCCGTGGCGAGAAGGCTGAGAACCCCAAGTTCTGGACTGATATCGGGCTGAGCCTAGACGAGTATGTCCTCGCCTCCCCGACGCGCGCAACGTCGTGCTCACCCGCGTACCTGCTAGCTGCCCGCCAACGAACACCCATCTCGAGTCTGACAAACCCGTGCGTGTGAAACCAGGCTCTTCTGTGTCGTAATCCTAATTCTGCCCGCAGATCGTCGCGGCGGCGACGCGCAAGGAGAACCCCATCCGCTCGATCATCGTGTACCCGGGCCAGATCTACGGCGTCGGCAACGGTGCGCGCACTTCTCGTGTTCGCAGAGGCGCGTCGCAGGCACTGAAATTGTGTTGGCGACAGGCGTGCAGAAGACAACGCTGTGGCTCCGCATCTTCATGGACTACGCGAAGCGCGTCGGGTACGCGGGGACGTGGGGCGCGGGCCACAACGCGCAGAACACGATCCACGTGCGCGACCTCGCGGAGGCGATCCTCCTCGTCCTGCGCGCCGCGCGCGAGGGCCGCGCCGACGAGGGCGCAGACGGGCTCTGTGAGTCGCGGCCGCCGCCGCTCGCGTGTGCGCACGGGTGCTGATGCGGCTCCGACAGATTTTGCGGTGACGCCGACGATCCTGTCGTATGGCGAGTGGACGCGCGCGATGGGCGACGTAAGTCCGCGCAGTTCGTGATGTGCCGCTCGCGCGCCCTGACGACCGCCGCGCAGTATCTCTCCAGCAAGGGCGTCGTGAAGGAGCCCGGATCGAAGCCGATGCCAGACGAGATCGTCGAGCCCCTGGGGCACTGTACGTTTGCACCTCTTCTCACCTTCGCTTGCTGAGATGCCTTGCAGACGGCTGGTCCCTGTTGGGCGGGAACATGTTCGCGAAGGCGGATCGACTCGCGCGCATGGGCTGGAAGGCGGTTGAGAGCGAGAAGGTGTCGCTGATGGAAGTGCTCCCCGCCATGATCGACGCTGCGCTGGAGGACGACCGGCCGTACGTGCACATTTCGTAGGCACGTCGAGGTATGCCCTCAGGTCGCAACTCCGGGCGTGCCATGACTGCAGGGCTAGCAGGGCGCCTGAGCTTGTTGGTGCCTCGCGAACCGAGTCCCTGGCTACTTACGTCTTGAATCAGTAGTAATTGTATGTCTAACGAATGCGCAGATGCTCGAATCGTCTAACAATGTAGACAACGAGAGGAGGCGGGCGAGCTCTGGGACGCGGTCCAAAAAACTATTATAGAGTCACGGCCGCCATATGGCCACTGCTCGCTGGGGGCTACTTCCGCATACGATATAGAACGGTGCTGCATACGGCATAGCGCTCGCCATGGGTGTAAGCTAGGTCGCCCGTGGAGGCGAATTTCTATGGTGCACGGTGCTCCGAGGTCTGACGCTCCTCCGTCGGTGGACGCTTCTGATAACGCTTTATCGCATCGATCTGCCCCTACGCCCTTTCTGAACACGCTCAAACTCTCCTGCAGGCATCTTCCCACCCGCGCCCAAGCAACATATGCATTACCCAGTCTCCCGTACAGCGGTCTGAGATTCGTCTGAGAGCCACAGAGTTCCAAAGCCCGGAGATGCTGGCGCTGCCATGATGCCATCAACCGGTTCGCGGAAGCAATTTGGACTTTTCGACCTGAGCCTCTTCGGCAGCCCGATATCAGCAAGGGAGCGGGAACGTCCCGCACGGGGCTAGCGAACAGCGCCCCTTTGGAATTTGTAGTGCTGCATCAACTGCGCCCGCCTGCGTTCACGAGCAGAAACTGGGGCCCTGCGGGGAGGTGCGTGCAGCGTGTGGCGGGCAGCGGCGTCTTCGCAGTGTGGTGCACGCGCGGGTCACCCGACCGTGCCCCGCAGGAATCCCAGGCTAGCGTCGCGACGGGGCACTAAACAACGCGCCGGCGTGCGCCCCCAGGGCGAGCCCGATGCGGCATGGCGACGTCGCTGGTGCAGCCCACGTCAAATATGCGATTCTATTACGGTGCACGCTTGGGAGCCCAAGTGCCATCCGACCTCGGTGCCTAGCGCACTTGGGCAGTCGCGCGACAGCGGCTCCCGTGCGGCGTCGCCAACAGCGTTGCTGAACGCGCGCGGGGCTCACGACGGTCGGCGCGGGCTCGTCGCTGCCTGCGCCTCTGGGTGTGCAGGGGGCACTGCGCGCGACGGCGTCCGAGTTGAGGAGCCTCGGCGGCGGCCCCTTGGGGCAGGCCCATGCACCGATGCGGCGGTGCGGGAGAGACCCTGACGCCGCGTGGCCAATAGGAGCATCGCCGTCACGGTCGTCGGCTAACGGGCAGGGCCCCCAGCAGGCGCGCAGGTGCTAGGGACGCTCTGATGTCCTATGAAATCGTGCAAGGCCCCGTTGACATGTATTCACCTTCGTCCCTGCTCCGTCCCATATATTGGTGTCGCCCAACTCGACCCACCCGCTTATCCTGCCCCGGTGGACTCTGATACCGCAAGATGGGCGAGTACGACTTGAGTCTCGGTGAGCACCCACCCCCTGCTTGCCCCTGGCGCTCGCTGAACGTCCGCCCCAGGTACCCTCTTTGTGGGCATCATCTGTAAGCACAATCTCGCCCAGCCTCCTCGAGCCGTCGAGTGCTCATCCAGGCTGTGCACAGTCAACACGTTCCTGTTTGGACTGGTCACCTTCCAGTTCCTGGCATACAAGCGGAGGAGTAAGTGTTTGATGACCCCCTTAGCTTACTTGACGTTGACAAGTCTTCAGAGTTCAATGATCCTCTTCCACTGAAGTAAGCCTTGACAATGTCTTCGTCTTATCTATCGACTTACCCAACCAATAGGTTGATGGTCCTCTTCCTGTTCTTGCTAGACACAGTGCATAGCATAGCGTAAGTCGCACTTCGCTCGAGCGTTGTGCATGCTGACTGAGTGCGCACAGGTGCATCTGGATGGCGTACTATTACTGGTAAGCGTCGTCTCACCAGTGAAACGAAGCATCAGCTCACCAATGGCCCGACTATTAGCGTGACAGGATACGGCAAGCCGGAGACACTTGGAGGTATGTCACATCAGGGTCTTACCACAGAAACAATCATGAAGGATATTATTAGTTGCAATTTGGCCTTACACGCTGACCCCGATTGCCACCGGCTGGGCCTCGATGGTAACCCAGATCTTCCTGGGCTGGCGGTCAGTTCATGATAGATTCCAATGTTGGTCACCCCGACTCACGCATCGCGTTTAGTGTGTATCGGTTCACCAACAATCGATACCTCTATGGCCTGATCATTGGCCTGGCCATTCCATCTTGCGCCCTCGGCATGACATGTGGCATCAAGGCCTGGATCATTAAGGAGTACGTCCCGATCTCTCGATATTCGCCTGGACCTCGGCTGATTAGCAACATCAGGTCCGCAAAGCTCTCCGTTCTGACGAACCTGGTCACCGCGTGGCTCGTCCTCCAGGTCGGCGTTGACGTCCTTGTCACCGGTGAGCTTGACGTATGCGCCTTGCAAGTGTGATGGCTGACGGTGGACGCAGCGACTCTCGGCGCCATCCTGGCTCGCTCCAAGACGGGGTTCCACAAGACGGACACGGTGGTCAACCGGCTCATCCGCGGTGCTATCCAGACTGGTCTCTTTGCCGGCATCTTCTCGCTTGGCGACCTGATCACGTTCTCGCGCTGGCCCAACACGAACTTCTACGGCATGTTCGCTATCCCCATCGGACGCATCTATACGAATGTCAGTCCTTTCGTCAAGGCACCACAATCCGAGCTAACCTCTCTCATCTGCAGACCCTTCTGGACACGCTTATCAGCCGAAACGAGCTCCGCGCGCAGCTGCAGGGAACGGTGGACATTGACAGTGCTGTAAAACTCTTGCTTGGTTTGTACTAGTAGTGATGACTGACGCCACACGTGTTTCCTCATGAATGCAGAGACAAGCTCCTAGCCTGCTGCAGTGGGCGCGCAACGGCGCGACCGCGGGAACGAGCACGACACAAGCGACGTCGACGAACATCGCGCTGTCTGAGATTTCCGTGCAGAAGGACGTCGTCGTGTTCGGCGACCGCGAGTCGATGCCCGAGGTCCAGGACTCTAAGCACCACATTGCGTCCATTACTGGTTGAGGACATCGTGCCGCGAGGCTTTGCGTTTCCTGGTCCGCCACATTGGGTTTTCTTGTGCCTGTCTTGCCGGGGGCTTGCCCTGGTGGCTGTAATTACTGTATCCGCAGATTATGCCGTTCGTTTTGACGTACACGCTCGTGCAATAAACTCTCGTTTGTGCATGCGACGCCTGGCGGGCACGGTGTGTTGTTGGGCGGGGCCTGGGTTGGGCCTCGGTCTGCTTCCGCGGCGTCGGTGGCAACCCGGAGTCGGGCGTCGGTGGATGCCGGGGATCGACGGCCCTGGCGCCAAAAGGGATCAGTCGCCGACGAAGCGTCTAGACCGCGTCGGCGACCGTCCACCCTCGTTGGCGCCTGGTTACCGCCCGCTTCCCCAGCATCTCTCTGCTCGACGTCCATGTCTGCTCGCCCAGCGTGCCTCCAGCACAGGTACGCACTCCTGCTGCATACAGCCCATCCCGACCGCGCTCACGCCTGCGCCCGCGCCGCCCCGCACAGGCCCACTTGCTAGTCCCGCGACCCAGAGAATCCCCCGCGAACACCCACCCACCGGATCGACATATACTCCCGCGGCGTCGCTACGTCTGCGCAGCCTCGAGATCAGACTTGGAGCAGGTATGCAGCCCATCCGCGCCACGCCTCGCACCCCGCACGCACTCACGGGCCCGGAAATAGCAGTCTTAAACCATGTCCGACTCAGCATCCGCGACCGCGGCCGCCGTCGGCGCGACCATCGCCGTCGTGCTCACGCTGCTCATCGGCGGATTCGTGTTCCTCTACGTCCGCCGCAGAAAGGAGGAGTCAGAGGCGGTCGAGCCCGAGAGCGCAGGGCGCCGTAGCCAGGTGCTGGACAGGTTCCATCCGGCCTCGAAGGTCACGCCGTTTGCAGCCGAGGGCGAAGCTCCGCGATTCAGTGCGTCGGCACCATTATGTCTTCGTCTTTGTGGCGCGCTGACCGTATTTCCAGCGCATATACCGGGTGAAGCGATGCGTGTCGCCCGTCGGCGGTCAGACGGAGGCTGGGAGTTTTCGGAGCCGCTGTCCATAAGCCCGCCGCCGTTTGCGCATGATAGATCAGTGTGCCCCTCGCCGACGACCTCCATTGCTACCACGACGATGTTCAGCAGGAAGGAGAAGTACTATGCGGGTGACGCGACGACGCGTGGATACCTTGAGATGGACCCCGAGGGCGTCCCGCCACCCGCGTACACCCCAAGCGAGAGCCATTTCCCTTCCCGCTGACGTCCGTCGACGTACCGTGCATCTTTGTCTCCATGCTTTGCTTCCCTGGGCCGTTCAAGGACTGTTCAGCGGTGTTTATTGCTATCGCTAATGCTGTGGATTATCTTCTCATCTCTCGTACATCCTTCTAATGTTATGGCTTCAAGAATACTAGTCACAAGAGGTGTAAAATACTTTGCGTCGAAGGACGAACTGAGGACGGGGCAATTGCTGTGCGCCTATCTACCCCGGAGCGCCTGCGCGGGACGGGTGAGATTAGATAAGATCAAGCGCTTCGTGCGATCACACTTCACAAACATTTTCCTGCCGCGCAAGAGAGCTTGTCCTCGACCACTGGTCTCGTTCGCTGCAGGCAGCTCGCACACCCCTCCACTCATTCTACAACGCGGCCGCACCCGACGCCATGCTCGAAGATCTAGCGGACAGGAACGATGTCATGGACGTCGACGTCGCCGAACGTCCTGCGAAGCGATTCAAGGTGCGTCTTCCGGCGCATGTGCGGGTAAGGTGCAAGCACTGACCCCCACCGTCCCGCACCCTACAGCACCAGTCGCACAAAGAAACGCTGAAGCAGGTGCATGTTACGCCTGCAATTGCGCGCGAGCATTTTGACCATGACATCGACGTACGTTTCGCGTCCCCTCTTGTGTGAGATGCATTGTGCGGAATGATGCCTTGGCATGCAGGACAACGATTCACATTTCCACCAATCCTTGGGCGAGTGGCGGGAGCTAAACCTCACACCTGCGTTCCTCGAGTTTGCAAACAAGTCAGAGGCCCTCGCGGCGTCGCTGGCGCTGCTCGTGCACCATCACAAGGAGGTCATAGAGCTATGGTTGGAGGCGATGGACAAGGCGGACGAGGAGGCGTTGAAGCCGCTGCTTGAGTGCGTCAATCCTGCTGATATGCTGTTGCTCATTATTAATGCTCCCCCAGCCTTCTGCAGAAGCTGTCGCACGACCTCCGCACGACCATCGCTCCGCTCTACCGCACCGTCCTCGACCGCCTGCGCATGCTCCTGCCGCGCACGCTCGCCGCCGAGGTGCTGAAGCAGCTTCTCGACACGTTCTCTGTGCTGTTCAAGTATGTCGCCATTCCCGCGAATGCTGTAGAAGAGACGTGGGCTGCGTTCGCAGAGATTCTGCCCAAGTGCGATCCCGAGGTCCAGAGGGTCGTGGCCGAGCTGTGGGGCACGACAATACGGAGGCTCAAGGCGGCTGGACGCGAGCAACTCGCTTTGTCTATCGTGACAACTGCTAGTGCGGATGTCAGCTCCTGGGTGTTCGTCTCGGCTTGCAAGGCAAGTTTGGTAGTCCTTTTCTGCTTCGTGACGCGTCTGACCCCTTGATAGTCTGTCTCGCAGACCCTCCATACGAGCACGCCGACTATTTTTGCCCCTCTGCTACGCCATTATCTCGCTTGCGACGCCCTAGAAGTACCATTTACCGTCCTTCGGCGGCTCCTCACCGCGCTTGCGCACCACTGCAAATCGGCGGAACAGTTCGCACCTCTGTCTGACCTCCTGACCGAACAGCTTACCGTTGCCCCGAAGGAGGACACTGAGCAGCTCCGCAGGCTCTTGGAGGTCGTGACCGTACCATGCTCCGTCCGCCAAGGCTCGCGCATGTCCGCGAAACACCTAGCAACGCTGCTCTCACAGTGCGAGACTCTTCCTCTCTCGGACCTCCTGCACGACGCTCTGCTTAAGTTCACTACGGCGTGCCTCACCGCCGGCGATATGGCGCTCTGGATGGGTCCCGGGCGCAAGGTTTTCGTGCGCGTCTGGGAACGGCCTGTGCTCGCGCTGGAGCTGTGTGCCGTGTTGTCTGATCTGAACTGGGGCGGCTGGAAGCTGCTTGCATTCCCGCAGGTCGTGAAGTTCGTACCGGAGCTGCTGGACGCACATACCGAGAAGGCTCTCGAGCTCCTCAGCACCCTGCAGGAAGCGAGGCGGCTCCAGGTTGAGGCGCCGTGGAAGCAGAAGCTACAGGCGTGGTTCACTGGACGACTGTCGAATTGGACTGGGACAAACGAACAGGTAGGAACGTTGGAAAGAGGTCGTGATGCACGCTGACCTATATCCGAACAGGCCCTGATTTTGCACCACGCCGTCGCCCTTTCTGATCTGCTCCCTTCATTGGGCTCGCTTCTTGTCGGCATTGCAGATGCCACACTGGCCTCAGAGAACCCTCAGAGCGAGTACGCGGAGCAGGAGACGAACTCATCGTGGGTCCTCGGCTCCTGCCTGGCTTGTCTGGCACGCCGGAACTCGACCGAATGGCGGAATCAAGTCGACCTCACCGCCTGGACGACGACGATCGTGAGCAAGTGGCACTGGTCGGGCTATGCGCTAGACAGCCTCGTCTCGATCATCAACGCCACGCAGAGCACCGTCCAGCCGATCGCCTTCGAGACGCTATACGCTCACCTGCGGCCGTCACTGCTCTCGCATTCGCGCCTGCTCCGGCTCGCGGTGCTGCGCCTGCTGAACTCGCGCGTCGTCGACATGGGCGCGTCCGCAGAGGTGCTCAAGAAGTGCCTGCAGGCAGAGGAGGTCAGCGTCGACGTACAGGGCGTGCGCGAGCGCGTGATGCGCATCGGCCGCATGAACCACATCCTCAAGGACGGCGACGCCGTCGGCGCCGAGATCGTCGTGCGGTGGCTGATAGGTGCGTTCTCGTTCCTCGGGCTGTATTCCGCGCCGTGTCTGTGTACTGACGACACCGTATAGCTCAGCTGAAGGTCAACCTTCGCCCGCTGTGGACTCCCACCGCTGAGGCGCTTGCCACGATTGCGGAACGGTTCGGTGATCTGACATGGGGCCTACTATTTGACCAGTTGAAGGCCGCGTCTCTCAATGAGCTATCGGAGGCTGCGCCTGACTGGATGTCTGTCGAGGATAACGACTATGACACTGTCTCAGAGCAGGAGCGGTCATGGAGGGATCCCAGTGCACACAAGCTTCGGTTCAGTGTAGGCAAGCGTCTGCACGGTAACGCTGCTCGTGTTGCTATTGTCAAGGTATGTCATTGATAAGCTCCTCGGATATGGTTGCTAACGATGTCATAGGCCCAAGTTGTAGCGGAGCGTTTCGACCAAACCAGCTATGAGGTTCAGCTCCTGAATGCACTTGGTTCTTGCTCTGCCCTGGCCGAGAAGCACAATAAGGACTTAATCCCCCACTTCCTTTCCCTTGCGCCGTCGGATGCGCCAACTAAGCTTGCCCGACACAAGCTGAACGCCTGGCTCACCCTTTTCTCCAAGTTCGCCAACCCGAAGGCGCTCCGCTCGACCGAGGAGCTGCGCAGCATGTACACCATCCTCCTCTCGCACCCAGACCGACAACTGCAGAAGCTCGCTGTTTTGTGTATCCTCACGTACAAGTCGCCTGCGCTCGTCGCGCACCAGGAGTCCCTCCATGCGCTCCTGGACGACACGCGATGGCGCGACGAGTTGACCCAGCTGAACATCGCCGGCATCAAGGACGACGAGCGTCCCGAGGTCGTCGACACGATCATTCGTATCCTTTTCGGTGTCATGCTCGAACGACGAGGGCGCGGCAGAGGTGGCGACCGCCGTGCGGCTATCCTGGCTGCCCTCACGGGCTGCCGCGACGAGGAATTGTACACTCTCGTCGAGCTCATGCTGAAGCCCATCAACAGGGACCGCGATGTCAGCGACGGTGCCGAATACACCACAAAGCCGCTCGCGGACGGCGTCTCGGACAAGCAGCTCGTCGGTTTCTTGACCCTGCTCGGCGACGTCGTGAAGAACCTCGGTACACGCATGGTCAACAAGTGGCCAGTCCTTCTGGCGACTCTCCTTGATGTCGTGGCATATGCGCAGGGTCGCCTCGCTTCTGCATCTGCAGAAGACGGACAAGAACAGGACGAGGAACAGGCTGCAGACGAAGAGCAGGACGCCGAGCAGGACGGCCCAGGGTCTGCGCGGGCGATTCGTACTGTCCGACAGGCTGGCATCAAGCGCTTCGCGGACTTCTTCCGGCTGCCCGTGACTATTGACTTTAGGACATATGTCAAGGAGGCGTTCAAGACGTTCATTTCTCCTCGTCTGGACGCTTTGGACGTCGAGAACACGCAGGCACCGTCTGCACTCCTCGAGCTCTTCCACATCTGGTCCACCAAGCAGGATACTGCCCGCTTCCTGGTCGACTACGATGAACGCGCCCTGCCTAAGATCTACGGCTGTCTGATTGCCACCAATGTCAAGCCGACTGTGGTCTCCCGCGTTCTGGACATCGTCGAACATCTGCTCGGCCACTCTGAGGTCGATGGGGACTTCCTGGATGCAGTCTTCAAGCCGCACGTCGAGCTCCTCCTGACTAATTTTGCGCTACTCATGGAGCGCACGAAGGCAACAGTGTCCATGACGGACCATGTTGGCCGCCGGCAGATCACCATCCTGTCTTCGCTGGCGCCGTACATGGCGGACTCGAAGCAGGCGTCGATGCTCCTCAACCTGTTCACACCCGTCCTCCGCAAGCCGACAAAGTCCGTTCCCGAGAAGGTCAAGATTGACATGGTGAAGATCGTGAAGAACCTGCTGCCCCTTGTCTCCGACCTCGCGGACGCCACGTCCACCACTCACATCAAGACCTATGCGTTACTGTCTTTCCTCTTCCAGAACCTGCGTTCGCGCCCCGCTCGTGTTGCCCTCGTGTCGGCGTTCCGTGCGTTTGCTGAGATTGACACTTCTCTTTCCGCCATTGCCGAGCTCATGGATGACCTCAATGCATGGTCGGCCAAACGCATGGAGGAGCCTGACTTTGACAGGCGGATTGAGGCCTTCGTGGAACTGAACGAGCGGCGGCATGCATCCTTGACGGCGAAGGAATGGCTTCCGATTCTCTACAACATGCTCAACTTCATTCAAGACCCAGAGGAGCTCACGGTTCGGTCAAACGCGGCGCATTCTATGAAGCGCTTCTTGGACCGCGTCGAAGAGGTCGGCAGCGACTACGAGGCGACATTCAACAAGACCCTCTACCCCGGGCTGAAGAACGGGCTGCGTTCCAAGAACGAACTCGTTCGTGCGGAGATTCTGGGCGTAATCTCGTATGCCGTGAAGAAGTGCGAGCGTCTCACCTCGCTGCAAGAGATGCGCGTCTTGCTTGCCAACGGCGACGAGGAGGCCAACATCTTCAACAACATCCTGCATGTCCAGCTACACAGACGCACGAGGGCGTTGCGCCGCCTGGCGGAGTTTTGCGCCGAGGGCGCCCTTCGTAGCTCGACGCTCGCCGACATCTTCGTTCCGCTTGTCGGCAACTTCATCGTCGACGGCAGTTCCGTGGATCATCATCTCGTAACGGAGGCGATTGCGACGACGGGCAAGATGGCGAGGCAGCTCCAGTGGGGTGCCTACTTTGCGCTCATCCAGCAGTACCTCCGGCTTTCGCGCAACAAGGATGCTTCAGAACGTGTCTATGTTCGTGCGCTCGTTGCTATTCTCGACAACTTCCATTTTTCCATGGATGTCGTTGTCTCGAGCGACGAGAATGACGACCAGGCCGGGCTGGAAGAGCAGGAAGGAGAGGAAGAGGTACCTGCGAAGCAACCCAGTGAGACGAGGAAGGTGGCCCACATAGCGGAAGTGGTGAACTCTCGCCTCCTTCCCAGTCTCATCTCGCACCTAGAGAAGCGTGACGAGACCGAGGACAGCCTTCGCATCCCGATTGCTATTGGTATCGTGCAAGTTGCGACGCACCTCCCGGAGGCTACACGGGAAACCCAGATCTCGCGTCTCTTGACCACCCTCAGTCAGGTGTTCCGTAGCAAGTCTCAGGAAACACGGGATTTGGCCAGAGACACGCTATCGAAGATCGCTATCATTTTGGGCCCCTCATACCTTCCCCTCATCCTGCGCGAGCTCCGGACCGCCCTTCTACGAGGACCACATCTACACATCTTGGCATATGTCACCCACGCTCTCTTGGTTCATGTAACCACTGGCGATCGCGCTGCTACATTCTCCAATTTGGACGATTGTGTCAATGACGTCGCGCATATCGCTGCAGAGGTCATCTTCGGCGAGTCGGGCAAGGACGTCCAGTCCGAGGACTTCAAGACAAAGATGCGCGAAGTACGGGGCTCTGCTTCCAGGGGCCTAGACTCCTTCGCCATCATCGCAAAGTTCATCACTCCTCCGAAGATCAGCAGCTTGCTCGTTCCCGTCCGCAACATTCTGCAGCAGACGGAGACGCTCAAGGTCATGCAGCAGGTAGAGGATCTCCTGCGAAGGATCGCCGGCGGCCTGAATGCCAACGAGCACCTCACGCCGAAGGACCTCCTCGTTCTTTGCCACACGCTTATCAGCCAGAATGCAAAGTTCCTGAAGCAGATCCCGAAGGCTACCTCTGCTAACGAGAAGACCAAGGGTGACGCTTTGACGGAAATGAAGAAGCACCTGACGGTCCAAGCGGACCACTATGCAAACAACTCATTCAGGTGTGTCACTTTGTGGAGGCCTGTGACTTGGTGCTGATGCTTTCCTAGGTTTGTCATCTTCGGTCTCGACCTGTTTAACACTGCCTACCGGAGGAGCCGCTTCGACTTCCAAGACCCCGCTATCATCTCTCGTCTGGAGCCGATGGTCTCTGTCATAGGTAACACGCTGTACTCGAACCACATGCAGGTCGTCATCTCTGGATTGAAGGCTGCGGCGGCGATCGTCAGGTGCCCCTTGAAGTCGATCGCGAAATCGCTTCCGGTATTCATCCGCCAGATCCTTCAGGTCGTAAGACAAACGGGTTCAACCGAGGCCGAAGTTGTGCAGACTGCGTTCAAATCCCTGGCGACAATTCTTCGGGAGCAGCCTGCGGCACAGATCAAGGAGAAGGACCTCATCTTCCTACTCGAGCTACTGTCGCCTGACCTGGAGGAGCCCACTCGGCAAGCCGCAGTGTTCACCATGTTGAAGGCCATCGTCGCGCGCAAGTTTGTTGTGCCCGAGATCTACGATCTCATGGATCGGGTCTCGGAGATTATGGTTACCAGCCAATCGCCCTCCGTCCAGGAGCAGTGCCGAGCCATCCTTTTGCAGTTCTTGCTCGACTACCCTCAGGGCAAGGGTCGACTCCGCAATCACATGACCTTCCTGGCGAAGAACTTGTCGTACGTTCACGAGAGTGGTCGCAAGTCGGTCATGGAGCTCCTCAGCGCGATCATCGCCAAGTTTGACCCGGCCCTCATCCGCGAGTACGCCGACCTGTTGTTCGTTGCTCTTGTCTTGGTCATCGCGAACGACGAGTCCGCAAAGTGCCGAGAGATGGCCTCGGAACTAGTCAAGAACCTCTTCTCCCGCCTCGAGGAGGCCCAGCGTCGCGTGGTCATGACCCATGTCCACACCTGGGCGTCGCAGCGTGCACAACCACAGCTCGCTAGGGTTTCTTCGCAGGTGTACGGCATTCTCATTGAACACCTCCAAAGCGACATCTCCTCCTATTCCAATGCTATCGTCGAAGACCTCAACGCCATTCTTGATTCAACATGCAAGTTGCTCGACGAGGACGAAGACGGAGAGGACGCTATGGAGGTTGAAATTGAGTGGCAGATTCCATACCACGCGCTAAACGCACTGTCGAAACTGCTGCGGGTGCTCCCCGACCTCGTTCCCCAGCTGGACAGGGTCTGGTGGTCCGACGTTGTCAAATTGTTGTTGTTCCCGCACGCGTGGGTGCGTACTGCTGCATGCCGCTTGCTCGGCGTTCTGTTCTCTGCTATACCGGCCGCGTCGCCGCGGAAGGACCTCGACGACAGCTCGCCATTCTCGCTCGCCGGCATGGAAGAGGTCGCACGGAAACTGTGCCTGCAGCTGCGCAGCGAGCATCTCGACGCGGCACTCAGCTTACAGATCGTCAAGAACCTGTTCTACGTTGGCAAGTGCTTCGCGATGTACGAGGCAGCTCTGCCAAGCGAGGAAGAGAAAGGTGAAGACGAGGATGATGACGAGGATGATGACGAGGACGGCGAAGAGGATGAACAGGAGAAGGAGTCGTCGACCAAACACCCGTTGTCGTGGCTCTTCTCCAAGCTGTCCTTCCAGGCTCGGTCTGCACATATCGCGAGGAGGAACAAGTCATTGAGCCCGGTGAGTTTTCATCAGTGGCGGCATAAGAATTGAATATTGACCCCGATGCAGGACAATTGGTATCATCAACCCATGTCCGTCCTGCGATGGTTTGCTGCCATGGTGTCCTTCATGGAAGCACCGCAAGTGGAGCGATTCTTGACCCACATCCTCTCTCCTCTATACCGTATTGCCGAGGACGACACCATTCGCGATCCTCACATGGGTAAGTAACTCCACTTGTTCGAACAGTTGTTCGGGTCACTGACCGCCATCTTTAGATGAGCTCAAGACCACCGCGATCGAGCTTCAAGAACTAGTCCAGAGCAAAGTTGGTACCACCAAGTTTTCGGAAGTCTACGGTCGCATTCGGCAGAACGTCCTGGGAGTTCGCCGCGAGCGTAGAACAGCTCGCGTGGTCCAGGCAGCGAAGAACCCGGCGATGGCATCGAAGCGGAAGGCGCAACGGAACGTCGCGAAGAAGGAAAGTAGGAAGCGCAAAAACAATGCCTTCGCCGAAGGGCGGGGCAAGTTCAAAAGGCGGAGGGACGAGTGATTCCTCGTCATCCATGACCATGTGCCACCGTTGTAGCATACATGCATAGAAGATCTCATTACGATATATACCACTGTAGCATATTCCCAGGGCGTATAATTATACAGGTCATGACAAGTCCATTGGCTGCTCGCCGTCATCGTTCGTAGGCATGTTGTGATGGTTAGGTCCCAAATCTGGGAAGCAGAGCGTATTTTCCTCCTGCGCTGCCTCGTCATCGTCCTCGTTCCAATCGCTTGTCGTCTCCCAATCGTTCTCGAATTCAATATCGAGGGTAAGCTCCTCTTCACCATCGCCGTCGTCCGTAAGCGGAAGAAACGACGCGAGTTGCGGTGGGAGATGCGAGTGCGGGTTGTGTGAAACAGGCTGCACCCAGCGGCGCTCTCGCAACCGCTTATGCCGCTCGCGGTCTTCTTCGATGCGCTTGAAGATTTCTTGCTTTGGAAGTGGGTTCGACGGCCGCGAATCTGCCGGGTCCTCAAGCGACGCTTTACGGGTTTCCAGCAAGGACAGAACGTCGTCCACTGTTTGTGGGTCGATGACACGCTTGCTTCTCCAGCTTTCTAATATCTGGAAAGCCAGGTCATATGGAGATAGGCAGGTCAGCGGTCTTGAGCTCGCACCTGCTTCGTACTCATGAGGTTTGGCAGGCCTTGCCGCCCTTCTGGGACGACGGACTCCACAATCTTCCCGAGGTCCCGAGCAACATAGTCCACATAAAGCGAGCTGGACGCTGACGCGTTTCCTTCTTGCCGGACGGGCCCGTGCTGCGACTTCACGAGGAGGGATGCCTCGCATAACGAGTCCAAGAAGTACAAAATGTTAATCCGGTTGTTTATAGAGCCCTACACCGGCATTGTCAGGACATAGCGAGGTCGGAATCTAAAGTGCACACCTTTTGTGACTCTTCAACGATGCAATCCCAAAGGTCCTCCCCACATTTAGCGAAGTACTTCAAGGCGTACCCGACTACCTTCTGAATTGACTGTTGGGAGCTGTTCAGTGCTTCAGAATCTTCTGCAGAGTTTCGACCAGGGTAACATACGCATTCAGACGTCTCAACAGCGTCAAGAATTGCATTCGAACTTCGAAGGGATCCATTGGTTTGCGAAGGTATTTGGTCGAGTGAGAGGCTAGAGCAGAAGGTCAGGTTGGCGCTTATGTAATCATGCTCATGTCCCTTCAGAGCGCGCTTCTCGGGAGGCTCAGTCTTCGAACCGTATGCTATCTGTAGCTCACGTATGTGCTCTCGCCTAACATCGGATATTTGTTCTACGATTACACTTTGTAGGCACGACAAAAAGGACCATGATTTCCAATATTTGACGCTGGTAACTTACAGATAATGTGTTTTTGTGCTGACTAGCGGCTGTCGACTCGTCACAGAGCGAGGCCGGAAATCCGGGCCATGCATGATGTCGTCGTACGTACTTATCTCAGTCATGAATCTGTGGGAGCCTTTCTAAGCAGAACTGCGATGTTTCTAGTGCATCATAAAAGCGGGAAGAGATACACGTGGACGGCGGCCAGAGTCGCCACCTTTCTCTTGTACTTCATGGCTGCTGGCAATCGTACTCCCGTTGCTCAAAAGCTGCTCGATGCACAGAAGACTCTTAATAGCACCGGTCCTCGGAGGAAGGTCGATCTGCTAGAGAGAGGCTTAAACTTTGTCGGTGAATAACCAAATACACTAGTTTCACTGGACGAGATATCTGACTCACGAACTCATATTGCATGGCAGGGAACGTACACGACAGAATGACGGATCCAGGGACCAGTCAAATAACTAGTGCTATTCCCGATGCCGCAAAAGAAGTCTGGAAGGCGTTGGAGCCGCGTCTTCAGAATTGGGAACAACGCTACGAGATGCTGGAGAAGGCCCTGGACTCTATAGCCGGCCTGCATCCTGCCATTGGTGGTTCGTCCCTCCTCACCATGCGACGCCTCCACCAAATAACTGAGTCCCTGTATAGTTGCGGTCGTCGTTTTCAAAGCTGCAATCAGTTTCGAGGTCACGAGAAGGCAAAATGATCAAAAAATCGCCATCTTACGCGTCACGATGATGAATACGATGGAGGAGCTGACTTGGTAAGCAAAAGCTCCTATGTCGTCTCACAGGATACCCTACTTATTCGCACATAGTCTAGAGACGGCGCTTCCTGCGGACCCCGCCTTGGCTGGCGAGCTAATCGCCCGCCATCTCGAAGGCATTATCATTGACATCACGTCTACCATCAAACGGTGTGCGACAACATGTGACAGCTATCAAAACCGCCATGTCATTGGTATGTCTCCGGTTGTCAAGCGTTTTCTCTGCAGTACTGACCATCCTACGCAGTGCGCGCTTTGAAGAGTATTCCTTGGGCGCAGAAGCTGGCATCCTTCGTCGAGGACTTCGACTCGTTGAAGCAAAGGCTCAGGGACTCGATTCAACTCCACATAGCGGGGAGCGTGCAGCAGCATGCGTCTCAGCTAGCTGCGCTGAATGCCAAGGTCGATAGCCTCCTCCTGATCTTCCAGAACCTGCGGACGCCATTGGAGCAGCGGATATATGACTACATGTGGAAGGGTACGCCTATTGACAAGCGTTCCAGTATTCTGCAAGACGAGACCCAGGTCGATGCTGTCATCCGGGAATTCGGGCAGTATGATCTCTTGGACGACACCACAGCGGGTGGGGAGCTGGCCGTCGGCAGCGCGCCGAGGTCTGGCATAAAGACCGATCTCAGCGGAGAAATCAAATGGGATCTGAAGAGCGATTTGGACGCTATCCTGAAGAAATGGAATAATGCGTCCTTCGCTAAATTCGAAGCTTCACAAGAACGTCTGAAGGTTGAGATGCAGGTCGTGATCAAGCGGGATGGGGATCGAGTCATCAGTCGTATCCTGGCTGGACCTCACGATGGCATCAAGGACCCGGTAAGCTAGCACAGAGTAATTTTGTGTGTCGCTGAATGTGCAATTACAGAGTGTCTGGAAAGTATGGACAGAAATGGTGCGTAGAATTCAGTCTCTCACCTGACGACCTGTCACAAATGATCTATTTACGGTAGGGGTGGAGGCGCTGTACGGAGGCACGCTTGCTCGTCAAGGCACTCCGCGAATACTATGCCGAAGTCTATTCCTCTCTGCTTGCCGGTGATACAGATGCTGCGCTGGGACCCGTGAACGTATCCGCGGACTCGCGGGTTGGCGCTGATGACACCTTGACTGATGTCGCTCTGAAAACGGTCGAAAACCGGGAGGTTGAGCTCATGAAGAAGGTCAATGTGTTCTCCCTCGACGATGGGTGGACGCTGAAGTATATCAGCATGCTTCGGGTTCACCCGCTGCTGGAGAGGCTCGACCAAGACTTCTCTGGCTGGGTCACAGTGAAAGAGGTAAACTCGTTCACGGAGGCTCGTCCGGTAGATTGGAGGTCAGCGATACACTCGATCTTTGGAGGTATTACTGACGCCTACCCACTCTCTTCAGTGTGCCGTGCTGGATGGCATATTGGACCATAGGTTTGCCAACCTGGTTAACTCTTCGTCACATGTTCCTCAAGTTCATGCAGGGCAGGCATTGGTGACGGCATACTACTACTCCAAAATCCAGCACGTCCTCTGGGGTATACATCGATCCTGGAAAAAAGTGCTCGACTGCAACCGCACCCAGATGGACGCGTTCATGTACTCGTACGCTGGCGCAGCGACTCCGCTTCACCAGCTTCTGGCTGGCGCGTACGCGGTTGCGCATGAGCTGCAAGAGGATCAAGCGCTGTTCAGCAGGTTCAAGAACTACACGCTGGAGAAGGAGCGCCAACTCATGGTTTTCCTCGAGAAGATCGGCTATTACTTGGACGCACCGAATACGGTAGCCCTACTTCTAGGACCTGACAACCTCGAGCAGGTACTTTACCCTCCAACATTTTTGCGCCGCTTACTCATATTGGCGACTATAGGATCTCATGCCAATATGCTATCTAATGGCCCTACGCATTCAGAAGATAGTCGACCTCGCTCAAGCAACGCCACTGCACGAGCATGAGCTACACGATATGAACTCATCACATACGCAATTGATGCAAGCAGCGTACAGACGCATATACACCGTTAAGAGAGGTATGCATATGCCTCGTGACAGTCGTGATATCAACCTCATGTTTGCCCAGATATTTGCCTCGCCAATGATCTCCCTGAGAAAGACACAATAAAGAAGTTCGCCTGTGGGCTGGTGCGTGTTTGCCGAAGACGATGTTCCGTGCTCATTGCTCTGCGTAGTTCTACTATCTCGAATATACGACGGAATGGCCAGACTCAGCTTACTACGACGAGCTCGATTGGGAAAGCAAGATACCGCCTTTCATCAGCATGTTCATGGACGAGCTGCAGGATGCGACATCCGATGTGGTTGTTTCCCACGGTGATTATAGTGCCCTGAGATATAGTACTCCGACGCTCCTCGACTTCGAACCGTACGGTACTCCGCTCGTGGAGCCACGAAAAGCGCTCGAGGTCTTCTACCCTCCTGGTGGTCAGATTTCGCTCCATCAGCCCCAGCCCACTTTGTGGCAAGGGCCATTCGCAATGTACGGTTCTTACACCATCACCAGGATCGAGCTCAAACTACCTTACGACACCGGGGACGTAGAGGGGTTCGGTCTCTATGTTGGGGGTCAGTTTGGCATTCGGGGAAAACGCGAAGGCTCCTCACTTGTACTGCGCACGACCCGAACCTCGGACGCCACCGACGGGCCTGCGGTGCTTGTGAGCGGCAGCGACGGTTCTGATAGGAGCTTTGTCAGCGGGGTCATCAACGAGGCGGGAGACTCCATCTCAGGACCGTGCACGCACAACAGACCTGACGAAGACTCGTGGTCTCCTGTACAGGACCACGAAATGTGCTGTATCTTCGAGGTTCAACTCCGTCCACCGGAGTACTTTTCGATCTTTCGGCCGCCTCAGAGCGACTTCGAGACCAACAAGCCGAAGGCACTTTGGACGTTTGCTCGTGAAGCAATATACCACGTCGTGCGCGTGCAATTGAAGAAGATCCCTCGTTGGACGTGGTTCAAGGCCATGCGAGAATGTCGGCGGACGTATATCGAACTATATTCTCGTGCCATGGACCCTCGGTGGATGGGAATCTGGAACTTTAGCTGTCTTAACCCGATCGAACCGGAAGAGATTGTAGAACTCCAGCGGCTCGAGCGAATCCTTCCGCTGGCCACGATCAAGTTTTACAGATCGCTGGCGTATTTTCTCATGAGGAGACAGGTCATTCATGAGTACGTGTCTGCCTCCGAGTATGACCACGGTCACTGCTGACGACTCTTTACAGTCTTTTATGTGACTTCTGTCCAAGACGCGGCCTTCGTAGGACATTCCTTGCTTGCCTCGATTGCCTCGCATGGCTTCGAGCCAGGGAAGGCGACAAGGCCGACATCTTATATCTCTGCGTTGAATGCGCGAAAGTAGACTTTGTTAGCACACGCCGTGGCCATCAACCGCACAAGACTTCCCATCGTCTCTTGCAGATACGTCGACCGCTCACAGATGAAGCGGTGATCGTCAATTGGGCGACGGAAGGCTTGGCGATGTTAAAGGACATGTTCCACAACGACACGAGGGGGTCTGCTGGAGATAAGGCTATGAACCCTGCGGCTGACGGCGATGGGAAAGAAGTATCAGCAGGAGAGGATGCTGCTACCGGAGGCGCCGACGAGCAGGGATTCGACGAAGGCCCTGAGTGTTTGAAACCGGACAAGGACACCTCCCCTGAAGGCACATACGGTACGCAAGGTTCGTAAACCCGGCATTCGCGATAGTTGTGCGTTCTCGCTGACACTATCTTTCTTTGTCTTTAGACAAACAGTGTGGTCGCTGCAATGTACTAGTGGAGGCGCCATTCTGGTATTGCGTGGAGTGCTCAGGTGCGTTCGTTACGTATGTCTATTGCACGCGTCCTACAATTTTTGTAGGTCAGGTATACGTGTGCGAGGAGTGTAATGCACAGGACGATCGAGACCGCGCTGCGTTCGTCTCTGGGTGGCAGGATATTCCTCTTATCCGCGGGAAATGGCCAGCAGAAGGGACACAACACAAGTGGCAGCATACCATGCTCCTCTGGCAGGAAGATCCCGAAGACATGCCCGGTTCTAGCCCGAATGCACAAATCACTTCCGAGGTTTCCCAGGAAGAAAGACTCAAGGCGGTCGAGGAACGTACTCAGCGACTTGAAACCTATCTTCTCGAGATCAAAACCATGCTATCACTTCTTGCAGAGAAGCTTCAGGCGTCCGGTGGAGATGTGGCAATATAGGTTAATTGCGAAGATGTTCTGTGCATGATGCTGAGTGTTCTCAGTATTCAGGGCAATATACTACCTCATTCATGATCTTACCCGGGCCCCGACGTCTTACTGCCTCTCCGCATGACTCAGACTCACGTCCTTAACAATCCTCGCGCTCGAGCTCAAAACCTTTATCGAACGAGGATAAACTTTGTGGAGTTTACTAACCTTTAACGATCCAGATTGGCCTCGTGTTGCTCGTTCTGCATTCGTGTGCCAGCGTCGCCATGGCACGCCAGCGCGTCAGCAGTGGTACTTCCAAGATATCGGCCGATATTGGTCGTGGATGCAACCCTACTTTGGAGTTGTAGCTTCTCGGTCGGCGCTGAGGCAAGTCACACGCTCCATCTTCATCACATCGTGTTGATTCCGCAGCTTTGGCCTTTGCCCAGCACGGCTGTGCGGACACCAAGCTGGAAGACCGGCCACACGCTCCTTCAGGAAAATGTCTTCGATAACTGGTACTTAGCTGTCGCATCAAGACGAAGTCTCTCCGCCCCACGCAGCCCGTGGTGACTGTCGCCTCTGCATGTGGATTGCGGATCTGCGGCAGGTTAGAAGACGAACATAAAATGTCGCGTTTACGCGGCCTGGATCGCGACGCACCACCTCTCTCTCCATCCGAACGGCGCACCTTTAGCATGTCTTTCGATAGCTCACGGACGTCTGACACGTCCGACGGCCCTGCCAGCCCAACTACGGTTGATGGAGCCGTTGGACTGTCCGATGCTCGTTATTCCTCCACGCGTCGCCAGCTGCTTGACCTTGTCAATAGACTTCATGCTACGGGGTAAGAGCCTTCCTTCGTTTTTATACGATACAGACAGCTGATGTAGTGTTGTAGAGTTCAAGCAGACATGGATCTGCCTCTCATCTCGGCCATTGGCTCGCAGAGTGCCGGCAAGTCATCGCTCATTGAGTCCATCTCGGGCATTACGCTCCCTCGCGCCAGCGGGACTTGTACTCGGTGTGTCCGGTAGATAGCACTCCGAAGCGGCACTGACGTATACCACTAGGTGCCCTACGGAATGCCGCCTCTCGTACTCCGACGGGCCCTGGCATTGCATCGTCTCTTTGCGATTCACTACCGACGAGCGAGGGCAGGCCCTTGGACAAGCTCGTAATGAGCAGTTTGGGGAGGTCATCTACGACAAGGCCGAAGTAGAGGAGCGCATCCGCCGTGCTCAGCGGGCCATCCTCAATCCCAGTACCCCATCTAGGAATTTTCTGGATGGTGCAGATGAAGAACCTCCGGTCCGAGAAGTGACGTTCTCAAGCAACTGCATCTCTCTGCAGATCACAGGTAGAGATGTCGCCGACCTGTCTTTCTGCGACCTTCCCGGTATGAGCCTTTAAGCAATCTAATCCATTCATCTGGAGATTAACTGCGTCAATAGGCATGATTGCTTCCGGATCTGACAAGGAGATCATCGAAAACCTCGTGATCTCATACATTGAGAGGCCTAGCTGCATCATTCTGGTCACCGTTGCGTGCGAGTGTAGGTGTTTCCTCTGGTCTGTACCGTCCGAGTTTCTCATGCAGACTTGTAGACGACTGGGAGAACCAGCGTGGGTTTGATCTCGCCCAAACGTACGACCCAGATGGCAAGAGAACCATCGGTACGTCCCGACGAGACATCAGCATGTCCTTCACGTTCGTATTGTACCCTTTTCAGGCGTCCTCACTAAACCAGACCGCATCCCTGCTGGCGATGAAGAAAACTGGCTTCGCTTCATCCGCAATGACTTCAAGCCTCTCGAGAACGGCTGGTTTAGCGTCAAGCAGCCCGACACGCAGGCGTTGCAAGCAGGGATCACCTGGGAGGAGGCCCGTGCTCGGGAGCGCGAGTACTTCTCCTTCACGCCCATGTGGTGCGCACTGGACTATGCGTACCAGCAGCAGTTGGGGACTGCGAACCTCACGGAGCGCCTGAGCTCACTTCTCTCCGCTCTCATTGCGAAACGGTGAGCGCCCGGAAACCCATGCTTTCTGCATCTGACTCTAATTGCTCTTCAGGCTTCCCGAGCTGCAGGACGAGCTGCAGAAGCTCATACAGAAGACCGAACAGGGGCTGCGCCAGCTCCCGAAGGCGCCATCGCAGGACGCCCTCACCGAGATCATCCACCTCTTGGCCGACTTCGCGCGGGACCTCGCCGTCTGTTTAGAGGGTACCCCGGACGCCAATGGCTTCCTGCAGCAGATTCGTCCATACGAGCTCGCGTTCAAGAAGGCTATCCGGTCGACTGCACCTGACTTTAGGGCCACGCCGGCCCCACACAGCGCCTTCTTAGCCCAATATAGTCACGGTATCGCTTCCACGAAGAGGGGCAGCGACTCGGCAGAGCCTAAGCCTGCAAAGCTGACCTTCCTTGCTGGAGAGGAGGATAGAGAGACGATGGGTCTCAATGACAAGCACCCCATCTATATCAATGAAGTCATGAAGCGCGCGGGCCAGTACGTCATTATCTACGCTCTCAGTGTGCCAATTCTGACAGTCTGCACCAGAGCCATCACGCGAGAGCTGCCTGACCACTATCCCTTCGTTGTTGCGAACGAGTACATTGCCGCAATCCTCACCCAGTGGAAGCTTCCAGCCGACAACCTCTACGATGCAGTGTACCAGTGCCTGCTGAAGCGCGTGAAGGCCCTCACGGAGAAGCACTTCGGCAAGTTCTCTCAAGGAGGTCTCCATGCACGTGTCAAGTGCGTCTCCCCATGCTGACATCTGTATCAACACTGACCGTCCCTAGCGTCATTGTCGCGGACTTCCTCAAGAAATGCGGTGAGGAAACAAGGTACAGCATCTCCTGGCTGCTCGAGCTCGAGAAGCGGCCGCGCACGCTGAACGACCACTATTACACGGACTACCGCGACAAGTTCCTCGCACACTACAAGGGCTGCCGGTACGCGAGCACGCACGGCTCGCTCATCGCGAATCTTGAGTCGTATGAGTCCGGGAGTCGCAGTAGCAACGCAGCGAGCCATAGCTCTGGCTACTCGTCGAAGCGGTCGACCATACCCGACTTCAGTGACAGCGTGACGAGCATCCTGACGGGGCTGCAGGAGATCGGGCTCCCAGCGGAAGCCACGGACCTCCCGAAGCTCCTCCCGTCGGATCCGTACGAGCCCGCGCTGCACATCATGGCGACCGTGCGCGCGTACTTCCAAGGTGCGCCAAATCCGCACGCTCCCGCCTGCGCATTCCCCCCTGACAGCAGCCTCGCACAGTCGCGTACAAGCGCTTCGTCGACAACGTTCCGAACGCGATCGACCACGAGCTCGTGCTCGCGCTCGCGCGCGACCGCGGCCTCGAGAAGGCCCTGATGAAGGGTCTCGGCGTCGCGGGCGCGGACGGCTTCGCGCGCTGCAAGGAGTTCCTCCAGGAGCCGCCGCAGGTCGTCGCGCACCGCGAGGAGCTGCAGAAGCGGTGGGAGCGTCTGGACTCGGCGAAGAGGGAGCTGATGGAGATGTGGATGTGAAGCGTCGGGGATCCCGTAACTGCTTGCCGGGAAGGCTGCTTTATATGACATTCTCGGTTGATAGCACGACCATGCGTGGGCAGATGTGCCCACGTCATGTCTTAGCTTGTTTGACATGTATATTTTTCATGTTCCCTTCGGTTTGCGTGCGACCCAGAACTCTGCGTCATACATGTACTTCATCATGGCCTGCGTATCGCCTGTGTACTCGCAGCGCACGGTTCGTCTGCGGAGCGCATCTGCCTCGACTGGCCTGCCATCCTCGCCCTCGATCTCGAAACCGATCATCCTGGCGAGTCGGAGGACCTCGTCGAGGCTCAGTTCGACGCGCGCCTGTGCGCCACCGGGCCAGAGAAGCGGGCCCAGATTGATCCACGTGCCCCCGGGGCGGAGGAGCTCGTAAATGTGCTCGAGCGTGGCCAGCACGTTGAGTGATGTGTCGATGAAGAAGAGAGTGGCGACGACATCGTAGGTGCCGCGGTGTGTCAAGAAGTCGCCCGCGATGAGCTGCAGGCGGTCGCCAAGCCGCGGGACGGTGTCGGGGAAGGACACGGGGCGAAACAGCGCGTCGTTGCTCCGCTGATGCGAGAACCAGTACGCGTACGGGTGGATCGTGTGCTGCTCCGCGTGCTGCGTCGTGTCCGGGGACAGCAGAAAACGGAGTGCGAGCGTCATGAATGCCGACAGCTCGTTCGCGGTCGTGTCAAAGCCTGTAACGACGGCGACTGAGACAGAGGTGGCGCAGCGCAAGGGGCATGTCGCAGACGTACCGAGCTGTGAGATCTCCCAGGCGAGGCGGCCGAGGCCTGCCCCGGGGACGAGGACACGCGTGCCAGCGCGGCGCTCGGGCGGCACGAGACGGAGGGCGTCGAGGAGGGGCTCGAGGATCGCCGCGCGTTCCTGTGCGCCTTCCGCGCTCCAATCACGGACAAAGTGCTTGAGGGTCTCGCGCACGCGGCCGAGGTCCCCGCTGGCGGCCTCGGCGAGGCCGGGGTGTGCGCTGCGTGCGAGGTGCGCGATACTGAGCGTCACGCGGGCGTTGCGGGTGGTCACGTCCTCGAGCGTGCGGAGTTTTGCTGGGTATCCGAGGTCGTATGCGATGCGCTTGTGTGCCCTGGACAGCTTGACGTAGGAGCGGTGCATGGCGTCGACTTCGGCGAGGGCCATTGCGCGGTACTGGGCGTAAGAGTGGGTCGCGTGCTCGAGGGAGAAGTAGCCGTGGTGCGGTCTTGGGCCCGTGACGATGTCGCGGATGGTGTTCCATAGTCGCGGTGGGCCCCAGAGGCCAAACATGAGGAGGACAAGGGGTAGGACGACTGCGAGCATGAACTACAACGGATGCCTTGCTGGGAGGGGACCCCGGGACGAGACTTGAGACTCTTGTGTGGGTATGAATAGGGTCTCTACACGATAATGACAGTTGCTGTGTTGGTATACAAAAGGCCTGCGAGCCAGGGTACCAGGGGTCCCGGGCGTGGTCCGTGTGTGGGAAATTGCCATCAAGGCTGGTGATTGAATTTTTATCCGGAGACTGTTGTTGTTTCGTTCAAGTGCTCTCGCTGGACTCTCTCTTTCCTCCTCATCTCTGTCTCTTCCTCTTGCCTTCGGCCTTCCGACCTCGGTCTTTGCTTTCTGCAGGGTCGACGCTGCCTCCGCCTTCGTGTACATCGCGCCCGACGTTCAGTTTCAAGGGTTTCGCTTTCCGTTCGCGATCGCGGTCTTTTGCTTCGTTGCGAGGGCAGCTCAAGAGATATTTTCACTTTAAATAATCTATCTCTATAAATCCTCGCACCTTCTCTCTGTGCGTCTCGTTTCTTCGAACCAACTCCCACACATTCCTTTGCTGCCCACTCCCCCTCCCCTCCCGCTCGTTAGTTTGCATCATCTAACTTGATTTCTGCCTTCTTCTCCTCATATCTTCCCGCCGTTGCCCCTACTCCACCCACTTGCACCCGAACACCTCCCTCCTTCGTCGCACTCGCAATGATGGACGATTCGCAGACAGTGTTTGCTCAATACCCTCCGTTTGCAGGTTTTGATCTCGAAATGATGAAGGTGAGCCCTCAATTTCCCTAGCGACAGCGGGTCAGGGGACACGTCAGAACGCGTCATGCGAGTCCGTATGGAGGGAGAACGCCCATCATCGACCACCGGCCTCGAATCCACCACCCCCTGGCACGCGACTGAGTCGGTGATACCGGCGTTGGCGCGACTTGGCGGGCAAAGGCGACCCTCTCTCGCGCCTTCCTTTGTCGCCGGGATGCGCAAGGTCATCTGTTGCGGCTCGTGTCGCGAGTTTGCCGAAAGCGTCGATATCTTCACCGCATGACATAACTCCCCCTGCCCAACTGCCCTTATATTGCTTGCCGATGCTAATTCCTTTTCCCAGCGTTCAATGGATAGCGTCGGTGGTCCAGATGCCAAGAAGGCCCGCTGGTCTCCCACTTCCTTCGGCTCGAACGGCCTCAACGGACTCAGCAACAACAATGCGCGCGATGCGTTCGCCAACTACGGCTACGGCCCCCAGGCCAGCATCTCCCAGGCCGGCTACAACACCTCTTCGCCCTCGAGCGGTTTCTCCGGTAGCCCCCTCTACACCACGCCGTCGCTCAGCATCAACACCTCGACAGGCTCAAACGGCATGCAGTCGCAGATGAGCCCGAATACCGCAGGCCCCTTCACACCACAGACACAGCAGGCCCCGGCGAGCGCCAACGGAGGCTCATATGGCGGATTCGGCGGGTACAACATGCTCGCAATGGGCATGTCCCCCATGGGTGTCCTGAACGGATTCCCGTATGGCAACCAGATGGGCAACTTCTCCCAGGTGAGTGTATCGTCCGGCTCACGCCCGTATATGTCTGATTCCCGCAGGAGTTCAACCAGCAGCGCCTGCCCTCGTTGACCATTCCGTCGCCCGCGACATCACCTTATTCTCCCGCGGCCCTTTCTGCTGCTATGGGAGCGCAGAACTATGTCACTGGACGCACCGTTTACGTCGGCAATCTCCCAGCAACCGCCTCCGTCGACGAACTGCTGAACCTCGTTCACTTCGGTCCGCTCGAGTCTGTCCGCGTTCTGCCGGAAAAGTCGTGTGTGTTCTTGTCCTTCCTTGATGGCGCTACCGCAGCGGCCTTCCATGCGGACGCCCTCATCAAGAAGCTGTCGCTGCATGGCCAAGAACTGAAGATCGGTTGGGGCAAGCCTTCTGCCGTCCCGAGCGCCGTTGCCCTCGCTATCCAGCAGAGCAACGCGAGCCGTAATGTCTATCTGGGTGGATTGGACGAGAACGTTACCGAGGAGATGCTGCGTGATGATCTCAGCCGCTTTGGTCTCATTGACCAGGTGAAGATCGTCCGCGATAAGAACATTGGCTTCGTCCACTTCTTGAGCATCTCCACCGCGACCAAGGTGCGCTTGCAACGAGTTTATACCTGATTTTGAGAGTAATTGGGGTTTACCAGGTCGTCAACACTCTGCCCACCGAGCCAGCATGGCAAGGCAAGCGCGTGAACTACGGCAAGGATCGCTGCGCATACATCCCGAAGTCTCAGCAGGCTGCCGCTCAGGCAGCGCAGGCAGCAGCCGCGCAGTCTCTCGTTGCACAGTCCGCCGCAGCGCTGACACCTCTGAACGCGGGCCACGGTGGCTTCGGCCTCACCGGCGCATCCCCGCTGACGCCCTACCTTCCCTTCTCTCCCGATGGCCTCCAAGGCATGGCCGGCGCGACGAGCTTGAACCGGACGGTCTACCTCGGTAACATCCATCCCGAGACGACGACGGAAGATCTTTGCAATGCTATCCGTGGCGGTGTCCTCCAGAGCCTCCGTTACATGCAGGACAAGCACATTGCAGTATGTCCTGCTTTATCCACTACTGAGAACATTCACTGATATTCTGATCAGTTCGTGACCTTCATCGATCCCGCTGCCGCCTTGACCTTCTTCCAAGTTGCGTCGTATCAGGGCCTCACGCTCAACAACCGAAGGCTGAAGATCGGCTGGGGCAAGAACTCGGGCCCTCTCCCTCCGGCTCTGGCGCTTGCCGTCCACTCGGGCGCGACGCGGAACGTCTACGTTGGCAACATCGAAGACTTCGATACGTTCAACGAGGAGAAGTTGAAGCGGGACTTCGGTGAATACGGCGAGATCGAGCTCGTGAACTTCTTGAAGGAGAAGTACGTCTCCAATCATTCTTGGCGCTGTGCGATCAGAAACTGACCATGCGCTCGTTGCTACAGGAACTGTGCGTTCGTCAACTTCACGAACATCTCGAACGCCATCAAGGCGATCGATGGGGTGAAGAACAAGCCTGACTACGCCAACCTGCGGATCGCCCACGGCAAGGACCGGTGCGCGAACCCGCCACGGTCTGGCCCACAAGGCGGCATGCGCCGCTCCGCGAGCGGCGGCACGATGGCGACGCCCATGAGCGCGGTCGAGCACGATCCCGAGGCGTTCGCACTCAAGTCGGACGCCGTCACGCTCGGCGAGGACAAGCAGGACAGCGCAGACAGCAGCGCGCTCGACATTGTGAAGGCGGAGCCGTCGAACTAACTCTGGCGCTTCACCTCGCCTACACTACCCCACGTACTCTATGCTCCTCCGATACCCTCCCGAACGCCCTAATCTGCTGTCCTTCTCTCTGTCCTACGTGCCGCTCACCGTTAATCTCGTGTCCTGCCCGCCCCAAGTTTTGCGACGATGGAATTCTTCTGCTTTCCGCCCGAAAACCCCCTTCCCTATCCTCCAAGTGGATGGAGCAGCCGGCCCCGGTTCCGCACACCCCCGTCGTGCCTCGCCTTGCGCCGACCCTTTGCTGGTCGTCACTGCACCCGAGCGCGCGGCGATGCACACAACATCCCCCTTGCGCGCGGACTTTTGGGCTATTGGTTGTCACCATCATTTATCCACTTCGCTTCGTCCCCGATACATATGCTGCCCCCCTTTTCATTCTGCTTCTGCCGTGCCATATATTGTCCCTGGTTTGCCCTGCGGACGGATCCTGTGCCCCGATGTGTGTCTCGAACGCTCTCCGTCTCCCCCGGTCCGTTGTGTCGTTACCTCTCTGCGACGGGAAACATTAGCTGTCGGCTTTTATTACGCTCGTTGCTGTTGAATAACCTGTGTCTCCTCTCGTCTCCGCCGCCCTCCTCCTGATACCGGTACTATAGGGTCGATACATCGAATCTGCGCTAATACTGCATGTACATACCACACAGCCATACCTGTCCAAATGAGTCTCTGCTTGCGCATTGTAATCCGTGTTGTGCTGTGCTCAGGTCCAGGTCTTCAGAAGTTGCTGCCCCTGGCGTTCTTCTCCTGCAACTCATGTCTTGGACGGGGATGATCACCTTCAATCACGACGTCAAGACAAACCTTTCATTTTCCCATGTGCGCTGCGCTGCGCCGCCTCCACAGGAGGATGGCCGTGTCGTGGCCCGGTCCGACTCTAAGGTACGAGGCCCGCATTGGCGGGCAAATTACAGCGGGTTTATTGTTATGTAGAAAAGCTTTGAGAAAAGCGTACGCCGCAGCCATGCCTCTGCAGCCATCCATGTTCTACCTGGCAACATCACGCAACTCCAGCGTTTCCTGCGGCCCGCCCGTACCAGGAACGCCCCTCACGCTATCTGCTCCCCAGTCAGCACCCGCGACCCACGTCACCAGAGGAGAAAACGACGGCCACGCACCGGCTCCTCCACGGCAAAGTCGCTCTCGTCGCGCAGCGCGTCCGATGCGGTGGGCGTCCCGAACGGCGTGTGCAGCCCGCGCAGCGCGTCGCCGCGCGCTTTGCTCAGGCACAGCACGCGCGTCCTGCGTGGGGCCCGGCCAGGCGGTGGTGTCCTTCTATGGCGGCGGACGCTGGGGGCGACGGGACATTGTTTGGTTAGTAGAGGGAAAGGTGGGTGTGGGGGGAGATATAGGTAGGTGGTGGGTGGCGAGACAATGGGACTCGTTGGGCTATAGAGGCTTAATATCGGGTGGCGTGCACCCCGCTAGTAGCAGGACTCTTGCGAAGCAAAGGATAAATTGCCGCAGTGGAGAACACTAAGGGGCCCTCCACCACAAGATATGGTAGCCTGTTACAACAGTCCCGCAGTTTGTGACCTTGTTGCTGTGCACCGTCTCCTCCTCCAGCACGAACCTGTTCTTCTCAAAGACCTTTACGCTCCCGATGTTCCCTTCGAACGCCTCGACACGCATGACGCGTGCGCGCATGCACGGGACGACCCAGTGCTGCATGAGCGCGGCGAGCGCAGCGGACATGATGCCCCTGCCGTGGTACTCCGCCACGAGGCAATCTGGGAAATGAGCACGCGTCAGGCACGGGCCAGGGGTGCGGGGGCGGGAGAAACGGGCGCGCACCGCCGATGCACCACTCGATCGCGGGGTCGCCGGGGGCCCGGGCGGCGTTCTGGGCAGCGAGGCGTGCCTGCGCGGCGGCGTCCTGCACGTCGGGGTACGCGCAGCGGTGCACGTCGATGTCGCCGAGGAACACGTCCGTGCCGTCTGCGCGCACCTCGCGGATGTAGCGCACGGGGCACGCCGACGCGGGCTGCGCGCCCCCGCCGGCGTGCCACTCGCGCAGCGCGTCGGCGGCCTGCTGGGTGATGAGCGCGAGCCACGCCGTCGCGTCGCTCTCGCGGTACGGGTACGGCGGGCCTGCGAGCGTCTTGTAGACGCGGGGGTCCTGCATCATGGCATGCAGCGCCGCGGCGTCGCTCAGCCGAGGCGGGGTGAGGACGAGGTTGTCGTGCGGGCTTGCGAGGCGGATGAAGGGCTCGCCGGTGTGTGGGTTGTATTGCAGACCTGAGGGTTGTTCTTCTGACATGGCGAACTTGAAGGGGGAGGTGACCGTTGGTCGACAGGCAGAGATAGTTTAAGTACTGGCATAGTAAGGTTCGATTTGTGACTCGTTGTCATTCTGTGATATGTGCTTCCAATGAGTCACTCCGTCCCGGGCTGACTCGGTTGCAGACCAGCGCCCCGCCGCGTCGGCCTCCCACGCCACGACGACTCTGATGTGATCAGCAGAACGCAGGCTCCTATTCTCTCCTGTCCCGCCCTCTGACCCAGTCGGAAGCTTTATCGTGTTCTGACCCCCGAGGGAGATCGTTCCGGGCCTTGCGACCGCTCAAGTCTCCGATGGCGTCATCGACGCGCCGTGGCTCACGGTGGGGGTCTATATATAAGTCCCATCACTCGTCTGGCTCTGCACCAAATCCACCATGTCCTCCCTCGACGAAACACACGTATCCCAGAAGCCCATCGAGACCATCCACCCCAACAACCTCCCCGAGGCCTCCCGGCACCCCGAGGTCGCGGCCGGCGCCCTTCAGAGCCTCGTCGAGCACTCTATCAAGCACGACGATGTTCAGCACAACATCCATGCCCCGATGCACCGCCTCTCCCAGATCCCGCTCATCTCGAAGCTCGTGCCGGGCATCGAGGACATTGCGACACAGTACCATGTCGGAAACTATGTCGTGATGAGAGGCACAGGGGAGAAGTTCTTCGAGAGCATGCCCATATACCCTCGGTGCGTTCACTGCATTCCTCTGGATGTGCTATGTGCTGAGCTCTCGTAGACTTGGAATGCACCTGCTGTTCTATGGCGGGACACAGATCAAGGTCCTGCACAATCAGACCGTCGAAAGCGTCCTCAAGTCGCTCTCCATCCGGGTGCGCATACACCCCGTACATCCTGCGCAAGTTCACTGACTGTACATGCAGCAAGGCGAGCACTATGACTCGCCCGAGTCCGTGAAGAGCATCCCCTCCTTCATTGACACGTACGGCATCCAGCTCGACGAGCTCGCGGAACCCGACATCTCCAAGTACAAGTGCTTCAACGACTTTTTCTACCGCAAGCTCAAGCCGGATGCACGCCCGATCCAGAATGCGGACGATCCCAAGACTATCTGCAGCGCCGCAGACTGTCGGCTGACTGTGTACCCGAGCGTGGATCTCGCAAAGCAGATCTGGTGCGTCCCATGGCATTACCAGCGTCGACGCCGCGTCTGCTCACCGCGCCAGACACCAGGATCAAGGGTGCGCAGTTCAACATCCCCGCGCTGCTCAACGTAAACCCCGACTCGGAGCTCGCGAAGATGTTTGAGAACGCGAGCATAGCGAACTTCCGGTGAGCCGCTCCCCCACACATGCCCCCCCTCTGCGCGCTCACGCGTTGCCCTTACGCGCACAGGCTCGCGCCGGCGGACTACCACCGCTTCCACAGCCCGATCGACGCCATCGTCGGAGACATCGTCGACATTCCCGGACAGTACTACACTGGTGCGTGCGCGCCCTCACTAGGCCCATGCGGCGTAGGCGTGATGCTGACCACGTCCGCTGCAGTGAACCCGCAGGCGGTGAACGAGCCCGGCTTCGACGTCTTCACGGCGAACAAGCGGTCCGTGCTGTACATGACGCACAAGCCTTCGGGCACGCCCGTCGCGTTCGTCGCCATCGGCGCCATGCTCGTGCGTACACAGTCTCGGTGCAAAACACGAGTGTTTCTTGCTCACGAGACTGTCTTTTCTTTTGCAAAGGTGGGCAGCATCGTGTGGACGAACGGCGCGAACAAGGGTGCGAGCGTCGCGCGCGGTGACGAGCTCGGGTACTTTGCGTACGGAGGCAGCACGGTCGTCGTGCTCTTCCCGAAGGGCTTCATGCAGTGCGTCCCCTGCTTTCGTCTACCATGAGCTCTGTGCGCTGACCTGCGGCGTCTGCTCCCTGTCAGGTTCGACGCGGACCTGATCGAGAACTCGGAGAAGCCGATCGAGACGCTCATGAAGGTATGCTTGGCTGCTTCTGCTCTTCGTGGCTGGCGTGCTGACTGTTGGAAGGTCGGGTACTCTCTAGGGAAGGTTGTGGCGTAGACCGGAAGTAAAGAGATGCTGGACGGACACAGTGATCTTGACGGTCAGGTAGATGGCCGTTGTGGACGATCCTTGGACGCTTTGACGAACCGACGCTTGTATGAGTAGATTGTGGCGGAAGCGTGTATCGATATATCCCCATGCAAAAAGGTCACCGCTGCGACACAGGTTCATTTACCAGATCGCGCCTTCGTCCATTCTCGGTGCACGTACACACAAGCTTTCCGGGGGAAAGGAGCGGATGCGTTGGTCACCTCCCAAGCTATGTATTACATGAAGCCGCATACGGATTGTCTACGTCATTATCGTTGTCCGTGCTACAGGAAGAAAAGGTCCGCATAGAGGGTAGTAGTATAGAGCGTGAGCGAGAACGCCGGTAGGTCGTTTGTTGAGTTTCGTGTGAGTCTAGTGAGGGTTCGTATGTCGTTGGGTTAGAGATGCTCCCTGAGAGGCAGTGGATGCGGTGGGGAAATAGGTCCATCATGGGTAAAGATCGTATGTGAAGTAAAGAAGTGCAGCGTCCCTCGTCCGCTTGGAGGCAACAAAAAACGAGACAACGAAAAGGCATCAGAACAACGTCCGCGGCGCAGCGACCTAGCTCAGCGCGGGCCCTGTATCATCGCGTCCATGGTAGAAGTTAAGAGGCACAGGTCGCAGAGAACAGGAGCGGACCTCAGCGAGACAGCCAGTTGTCCGGCGGGTTCGACGGGCCAGGGCCCCACTGGGGGCGTGCTGCCCGTCCGGCCCGCCGCTCTGCCCGACATACGCGGCACCGGCGTCCTCCGCCTCGTCGCTGCTGCCACTGCTCTCCTCGGCGCCGCGGCCGGCATCGGCGCCGCCGCCACGCACCCGCTGCGGCGCGCGCGCCAGGCCCTGTGGCGCCGTCGCGGCGTGCGGGCCCTGCGCAGAGACGTGTCGTTTGCGTTAGTTGCCGGCGCGGTGTGCACAGAGGAGAGGACGCACGGTCTGCGGGCGCGGCGTGCTGAGGAGCGCAGGCAGCGGTGCGCCGCGCGCGGTGCCTTGGGTGGAGGCGAGGGCACGGCGCGGTGCCCCCGGGACGGCGGGCGCGCCGCGCGCCTGGAGGCGCGGGTGTCAGTTGTGCGATGGTGCAGAGTGAGGGCGAGGGGACGTACGATCTGCTGGGGCGGCGTTACGGGGGAGGCGGCGCCCTGTGTGGTGCCCTGTGCGGTCTGGCGGGTGGAGGACATGGTATGGCGGCGAAGGGGGTGTGGGCTGCTGCGAGGCGGACGGCGTCTGGGATGGGCGAAGAAGTGTAAAGAAAAGGAGGGTTGCCTGGTGTGTGTTCAAAACCTGGCTGTAAAGCGAGCGGTGTATGTATGTAGAAAGGTGAAGGACAAGTCTGCCGCTCAGACGCAAGATATATATGCCTTCACGCATGCAACTCCCCAGGATCACTTTGTATACCTCCTAGGGCACACCAAACGAGGCGCACAAGCCCATTGAATGCGCTCCAGAAGACGCACGGCATACCCCATACAAGTGCATGCAGAGTCGATACCAATCGGGCGTATGGTACCAATGAGCAGGCCTTACCAACTACCATCCATATTCAAGGTTTGACAGGCGCACCTGGGAAGCTGTGCAGAGGGTACGTGCGTTGCGAACGCCCGAAAGGCTCTCCCGTGAGGGACATGCGCGGCGGGATTTCGCGGTCGGCGGAGAAGTACGCAAAGCGACTGCGGACTCGCGTCAAGGCCAGCGTCCCGGCGATGTAAAAGCGCACGCCATCGCCGATCCCTATACCCTGTCTGGAAAGGCGTGTCTTCCTGCGCAAAGCGGTGTTCATAGCCAGATAAACAGTAGATCTAATAGCGCCTAGGGAGTACAGGTATAAGCAACGTAGAGTCCGGCGGCTATAGAGAATTGGGAAGCCATGTCGAGTGGCTGAAGGACCCTGCTGAGATGTGGAGATGTCGAGTGGGGAGGATGTTGTAGATGACTCGAAAGCCAGGATAGCGGCGCACAGGATACTAGGACAAGCGGTAATGAATGCTCATACGGGAAGAGAGGCAGGGCAGACGGAGTCCGTCGCGCAATGTGAGGGGGCGTGCAGAGGTGCTTTGCCAGCAACGGTGACCGCGGAGTGACCTATCCATAGTTATGATGTAATACAGAGAAGGTATGTTGGCATGAACACAAACCGTCACGGTGTATTCTTGTTTTGTGACTGTGAATGTCAAGCTTAGGTGCCTCTAGGTTGGTGGCGGGTCCAACAAGCAGGTTTTCTCGAGTTGACCGAGCGATGGCAACTGCCGGCTGGGGAGATAGACGCGCATACCGGGCACGACATTCGCGGACGGCCCGGTCATTGTACCTTAGAATTCGTCTTCCAAGTGGTTTGGATGTGCTGTTAGTCAACAATACCAGCATATTCAGAGGACAGGCAGCCTTGGAAATGGCGGTGGCGACCATGGATGACTCGGTGTGTGCCTCTTCGATGCACAACTCCTGATGTGTCATCTCTAGCACAATCTGTGGGGGTACATGCCCCCCACAAACACTGCATTTGTCGGTCTCTCTTCCTGCATAGCAATACAGATACCACTGGATGGACGCCCAGTGCACGGATTCCGATGGTAGTAATCGCAGCACGCCTCCAGCCCTCGATCTCCCCCGGGGATCGTGTGCAGGTTAGTCGACCTCCAATGTATCATCATAGCTTGTACTCAACATTATACGCAAAACCATGGCAGATAGATTAGCACGATGATACACTCACAGGCAAGATCGGCACCGGGAACACAACGTCGACGTGCCCGACTTGGCGGAAGGCGCTTGGAAGACGTCCGCCGTGCATGGCGTGCAATACAGAGCGTTCTGGTTGCACGAGGACTGTGCCGCCTACGCGCAGTATACCCCGGAAGCTGCAGCGGCGCACCCGATTCTGTCCCTACGGACAGAGTGGTGCATCCCCGAGCCTGATGGCGACAAGGTGAGAGACTCGCACTTTTCCGTGTCGATGCGCTGCTTCATAATATGCGCTGGACAGGTGTACACAGGTGGCCTGTATTGTAAACAGTAAATGACGGGCTCGTTGGTACAAGCACGACTCCAAAGCGCGTCGCTCTCGCTTAAAATCGTCGAGGAGTTTGTGGATAGGATATACGAACTGTTCGCGAAATATTGAGAGACACAGTGATCAAGTATCAACTGCCAGCATCTCAAGAGTTACATCCAGGTGTGTAGAATCTCTTTGCACGCACACCGTGATCATTTGTTGATGCCGGGACTCACGACCGATGCAGGAGCTTGATTGTAGACTACATCAAAGAGACGAGCGAGGCCGACGGCCAGGGCAAGGTATCCTACATGTGCAACCTCGGTGACGCTGCAGACATCAGGCTCCGCTGCACGTCCGCCATTCTTGAGTTCGCCGGGCAGCGACGCTTTGGCGTCTAGGCCATGAAGCTGCCGTATGCGATCGGCTACGACTGGAAGCTCGGTGCGTATGATGGCACGGTTGCAGATACGGATGCTCTCAGAAGGCTGTAGAGCGGCAGTGTACCTCTACCATAGGACCTCCATAGGGATTAATAAACCTATACGTCCGAGTCTCTATCACTTGATGCTTAGATACCGTTCCATGTGTACGCCGTTCAGTCATAGCGTACGAATACGCAATCGGGGCATTACTTGTGTGGCAACTGCTTTACACTCGTGGTCCTATGGTCAGATCTACTCAGCAAAAAGGATAGCAATTGGCTTCGAGATTAGACTACACATGAATGCACAGAGCAAAGGTAAAATGAACGAGCAGAGAATGTGATCGATGCGGCGGTACAGACAGAGAGAAGCTGGCGGAGATTATTCGACCTGCCACCGCAGTCACCGAGGCTCACAGGTATCGTCCCTTCCCTTTCGCCTTTGGATCTGCCTTCCGGTTGTCCCGTGGTTGGTACTGTCGCCCGTACGGTGTGCCAGGAGGTGTCTGAAGCTGCTGTGTGCCGTCCCCGGGGCCCAGTGGAGGCGGAGCAGGAAGGAGCATGTTAGGGAAAGCCGGACCAGGATGACCATGTGGCAGGGGAGGCAGCTGAAGCGGCGGCCCGCGAGGAGAGTCGGGCTCTGCTCTCAGGGCACCCATTGGAATCAGTGGATCTCTCTGAATCCGATGAGAACGATCCTTGATTTTTGTCATCCTTGGTGCACTTGGAACGGGGCCTGGAGCAGGGTACGGGGGCATCGGATTCTGCGAAGATCCAGTATCAGATTGCTATTGTCGTGTGTGAAGTGTCTGCAAAAACGTACCGCTCTCTGGCGAGTCGTTCGAGAAGGACCAGCATGTTGGTCTTGCTGCTGGGTTTGCCGGGGCTGGTCTGTCTGTCTGGGCCGGTTTTGCTGCGGCTGTCCTTGTTGCGCTTGGTCCCGCTGGCTTCCAGCTTGACCCCGACGATGCGAAGTAGAGGATGCTTTCTTTGGGTCCATTTCAGTGGGTTGTGAGAGGGTTTGTTATGGTGAAGATGGGGAGGAATACGTCCTCCGATGCCTCTTTATACCACTGAGCTTACCGGCGTCCGTGATCTGCACACCATCTGAACGAGCAGTAAATCGCCGTGACCGTTCTGCTGTGTAGTAGCAGAGGCGTCCGTGGAGTGTCCCACCGCAGCACACAGGTGTCAGAGCTGAAGGGGCATACCAATGTGGCGGCAGCTGACCCGAGCTGAGGCATCTCAACCGAGAGTGCTGAGATAGTGCAGCTCTGGAATACCTAGAATACTATATGAGCACGAGAGATATACCGTTTATCCATCTTGTAGTTTCTTGGAGGCCTGCGAGTCATGCGAAAATGGGTATTGCAGCTTCAACAACAATGGAACGTCGTTACTACTTCTGTGACCGATTGACAGCAGTTGCAGACCTCACCCGTTGCTACCAGCGTATGCGTTGCTTAGTGCACCGCAGATATCACTGACGGCGACGCAAGGTAGTCCGACCTGCCAGCAAATTCCAATGGTCTCCGAGTCTGACTTTCTCGGACTGGGTAATAGGCGCCAGATGGGTGTTGTTGCTAGAGCGCTAGCGCTACATCATCGAGTGCGAGTCTGGATAGCCCACCACCTCCCCAATCCCCCGAGCCGCAGGAACCTACTCTCAGAGACATCGGCCATGAACTCGCCCGCAACAGAAGACAAACATCTTGATCATGCTGATCATGAACATCTTCATTCGACCAAAAGCCTCCCTGGTGGTACAGGTCACCTCGAGAAATTGCCTGGTGACCAGGGATTATACCGACGCACTCGTCTTCCGAACGGTTTGGATGTGCTGCTTGTGAGCAACAAGAGCATGCTCAGAGCGGAGCTGGCTCTGGTCATATCGATAGGCAGCGTTGACGACCCAGTAAGTACCTTATTGACGCCACAATCCTGGGATTAACTTACCCTTACGTTGTCAGCATGAGATGCGAGGCCTCACCCATCTTATCGAACATTGTATCGTCAAAGCACTCTCTGAGATTGACCCCGGCGTTGATAGCTGCGCTAACGAGAGCGCAAAGTGTGGCCTCGACAACTCCGGCACTTCCGCAGTTAGGACGGTTACCACTCTTGCTGGCAAAACTGGCCCCGAAGACACGATCTACAGTCTTTCTTTACTTCCTTCAGCTCTCCTTAGTGCCACTCAGGAGTTTACCCATGCTTTACGTGAGCCATGCTTTTCTCCACAGATGCTATACCAATCGGTTTTGGATGTTCATTATGAATTCCAACCATTGCGGGATGCCGACAGCACTCGGCTCAACCACCTGCGTCATCTCCTCTCCAAGCCTGGGGCAACAGCGAGTGGCTACTTCCAGGGCGACTATTCTAGCCTGACCGCTTCCTTCAGTCGCTGTGGACGACCAGTTCCAACGTTTCAAGAGGCTCTAACTGGTGGTCCAGACGATCAACTGTGGGCGGAAGTCTGCCAGCGCGCTCGTGAGTTTTGGTCGACCACGTACATGTCGAGGGCGGCCTCACTCCTTATTGCCGGGCCATGTGCGTAAACTATTTCTTGAGGGCTGATGATGAGAACGCCTGGAGATTTACGTGTTTCTCAGCTTCTATCGAGCATCTAGAAGCATGCGCGGATTTATTCTCGACCCTCAAGTCATTCCCTCTGCCAGCCCCGGCGAGCCCCTTCATGACACCATGGTCAGAGGTTGAGGAAGGGGTACGTCCATATGCAATGTTGCACGAGTTGCCTCTGAACTGTCACGGCAGAGTGTGATCTGTGCACAGACGAATGGTAGAAAAAGATCCATCCAATTCCAATGGGCGGTCCCATGGAGTGGTACAAACCACGACTTCTATCCGGCTTTTCTCCTCTCCTTCGCAGTACTCACCCATTCTGAAGGTTCAGTCTATTCTGCGCTGGTTAAACGCTGTTGGCTGGAAGAGATGACCGCATATGCCAATGAAGGTAATTCACGAGAGGGCTACGGGTTCATGGTTATCACAGTGTCTCTCACTTCGGAGGGATGGCGTAAGTATTTCGCTGCAATGGTTGCGTCCTGAAGTAGCTGAAATATCCTGTCAGGGAATTGGCGTGATGTTGCGGACTACATCTTCCTGTACCTCGCGCTCCTAGGACACCGAACGCTGAGCCAGGCAGTGATCGACCAATGCTTGCACGGTCAAGTGCTTTCATACCGTCCGCAAGAGCTGCTGACTCCTGAAGGCGTAGCTCAGCTAGCCACCGCGATGCTCAAGCCATACGACCAATCTAGGCTCCTTGTTGAGATGCGAAAGATCCCTGATGGTGACCACGGAAGCAGACTGTCCGCATGGATCCGTCGCTACCTTGCCCCTCAGTTGGCCCGTATCACCTTGGCGGCCAATGACGGCTGGGACAATGTCATACCGGGCGCGGGCGACTTTGCGTGGAAGACCTCACCGTCGTATGGCGTGCGACACAGGGTCTTTCGTCTGCACGAGGACAGTGCGCAATACACACAGTATAGTCCGGATGCTGCGGAATCGTGCGGCTTTCGACTTCCGGAACCTAACCCCTTGCTATCATGGCGTACAGACCGGTGCGCTCCAGAGCGCGACGACGGCGAAGTAGAATACATTGATCCAAAACAAAAACACCTCTAATTCACGTATTGTCAGGTGGTCCGTCTCGTCCGTACCGAAGGACGGGCTGTCTGGTTCAAGCAAGACCTCCAGCGCCCTGAAGCGTTCCTGATGCTCGATCTGCAGAGGTCTGATCTGTCTCCTTTTGATTTTCGCAGCTAACCGTAGCGTTCTCTCAGCCCTTTAATCTCAAGCACCCCGCGTGCGCAGGCCATTACTTGGTGTGTAACGCCTCTTTCTATGAATAAATATTCACACCGATCGACGTGCCATTAGGGTGATAGTCAATTCAATCAATGAGCAACTAAAGATAACTCGCCATAAAGCCACGCATGCAGGAATACACGTACAACTTGGGGTGAACGCCAACACCCTTTTCATACAACTCAATGGTCTACCAGAATTCCTCTCGAGCCTATTCGAGACATACCTCCAAGCCCTGGCGGCGCCCCGTGGGACGCTGATGCAGTGGTGGCCGGCTTAGCCTCTGTACGTGACCAGCGTCGCCAGGAGATGAAATTCATTAGTAATACTGTCTCTCATCAGCTGCCCGAAGTCAGTAGTCAATGGGCCACTGTACGCGGCGGCGAGATTTGGGAGGACATCATCGACTCTGCGCTTTGCAGACACCATTTCTCGGCGGAAGAATATGCGGAGGCTGCCGAAGGTGCGTGCGGAGCGAATGAACATTGTTTGACACGCCAAGTAACCCATTATGATTCAGCTGTCGGGGTCGCAGACTTGCGGGCACACCACGCCGACCTGCTTCACCGGCTGCAGGCGCGGATGTTCATGTTTGGAAACGTAGACCGAGCGGTACGTGTTGCCATATATTCCCCTACGAGCCTCTCTAGGCTCTTACGCACAGCAGTTCGTCCACAGGATGTATGAGATTTGTGCTAAATATTTGGGTCACGCTGGACCTGAGTACCAATTGCCACCACCCCACGAACTGCATCCAGGTACCGTCATTAGGATTTCTGACCGCGTGCGCTCCGTGCTAACCGCTGCTCCCTCCGACCAGGATGGAGCTTCATGGTGGACTATGTCCAGCAACCAAGCGAGGTCGACGATCAAGTCAAAGTTTATTACATGTGTAACCTCGGGGATGCCGAGGATATCAAGCTCCACTGCACATCTGCAGTACTGGAATTCGTCGCCAAGCAACTGTTTGACGATTGGGTCGTGACACCATACGCAATAGGCTATCACTGGACGCTAGAGGTGCACGAGTGGCGTAGGCACTTGTGGTTCGTCGTCATCGTGTCGACGGCGCAGGACCCAGCATACGTTGAGCGGCGCATCGAGCGTTTCCTGCTCCAGGTCCAGAGCATAGTGTGCCAGCTGACTCAGTGTACCCTTGACGCATATAAGGCCGACATGCTCAGTCGCCGGCAAGGCCAGGCCCTCTTTTTCGATCGCACAAGCCACGACGCGCTCCGCGCAAAACTAATAGAAGACACCAGTCTAGATCCTTTCGCAGCGCTTCAAGGTGAGTTCCTTGCAGATGATCTGCCACAGAACTAACAAGCCTGAGTAGATTATGACATGCACTGCGTCTTAGCTTCCATAACCAACGCGGACATCGCGGCGCTGATTCAATCGCGCCTCCATCCACAATCACCGAGCAGAATGAAGCTGTCGGTCCGCTTCGGGCCAAGTCAGCGGCTGAGCAAGCAAGCAATTGACTTTCTTGCCGCCCAGATGCGTTCATATAACGTGCCCGGAGGGATGATTGCGAAGGTGCAAGAAAGAGAGATGACATTGCAAGAGCTTGCCGACGTCTTCGTCGATGAACTAGGAGACTACCATGGGCCCCTTTGGAGGCTTCAAGCGAAGCGCGCAGCAGAGATGTATCCGCCGGGTCCTGGGTCCCGATGGGAGGAGTATTTCCAGCTCACATCGTCCCATGTGGACAGGATGGCGTTCCTCGAGGACATGGAGGATCTGAAAACATCGCTGGAATCCTGGGCTTGTTCGACTGCCGAATCATCGCAATAGTTGAACGTATACCTGTAGAGTCGTTGCGATTATCTGGTGTCGTAAACCGACTCCTTTCCGCAGCGCGACCGCTCATAGCATGAGACGAGAGTGTATGAGAAGATGTAAAAACACTATCAAAAGCATCACGATTAATGTCCGTCCACCAAAGGTCCAAGTACAATACATTATCGTCTCATAAAAATAGGCATCGCAACGAGAGGCATCTAGTATCCTGTCGGTCGGGCGCCGGTCTTTGTCGTGTCGTACGCACGAATGATCCGTGCTTGGTCTTGCCGGTTGACATTTTCTGTCTGAGAGAACGCAAAGCCGCGGTTCTTGCGCATGCGCTGCACTGCGCGCACTTTCTTGATCGCTTTCTGGAACCTGTGCACCACAGTATCAGCCTCGCCCGAAAGATAATCACGAATGCCAGACGTACTGTTCTTGTCGTGGTCGATAGTCAGGAATGTTGTACTTCTGGATCTCTTGTGCGATGTGGTACGACTCTGGCATGTACGTTCTCCGGTAGCTGTAGAAGTCGGTCAGTTCGCAGCCTCCGTACTGTCGCCAATTGACTCACTATTTCCACACAAAGTCTCTTGAGAGGCAGATAATCGGAACGAGGAGCAATACAAAGTAGAAGATGGCGTCGCCCCAAAGTCGTGGTACGATGTTCATGTACTCCTTGGAAAACCCGATCGCAGGCGCCACGACCGCGTAGAGCGGCAGGAACAGCATCGTGAAAATGAAAGATCCAGGGATAGCTAGAAATTTGTGCTGTCAGCAATGACGAAGCAAGATGTCTACCAATCAACTCACCGGCCACGGTATACTTTGTCCAGAGGCTGCGATCGCGGATGAGCCACTGAATACAATTGAAGCTCGGAGAACGTACTCTGATACCAGCGCCGCTTTCCCGAGCACAGTCAAGAGCACCGTGAGGTAGAGCATCGTTCCCCACACCCAATGACCCGAGTCATATCCGGTTGCCTGCTTCAGATCGCCCCAGAAGAGTACCACGGAGAACGCGAACAAAACCTATGTGGCGCTTATGAGCACATGTCATCAGTTGGCCTCGATAGCCGGTACTCACCAAACTATGGTAGAAGGCGTTGCCAACCCACTGCCAGAAGGCGGTTTTCGTGAAGAACGCGTTCTTTTGTCCGAGCATGTAGAGCTGAGGGTAGCGATCCAGAATACGGGCAGAGACGAACTGATCGAAGACACCTATAACGAGCGGGGGCAGCACAGTGAAGACGACGTTGTACAACGAGAGCGTCCACGACTCGTAGGCAATTTGGCCAGAGAAGTTGTTGAAGAAGGAGAACTGCGTAGAGAGCAATCAGGTATAGGTACATGTGACGTAATGAGTCAGACTTACCCAGAACTGGGTCATGTAAAGCGTGATGTTTTTATAGAACGAGTCTAACAGACGTATGAGCGGCTGGGTAACTTGTGAAGGAATGGTCAACATACAGAGGATAAGCTTCGACAATCGCTGGTAGCTCCAGGCGCCATGGACAAGTAATAACTTCTTCAAGTACCGGAATTGCGAGATAGCCACATCTGCAGACCGTGCGGCTTGCAGACCCTAGACTACTTTTAGTGGAGAACCAATCCTCAGGAAGCGGCAGGCGTACCTCAAGACCTGAGATACCAACACCGACGTGTGCTGCTTGAATCATGCTGACATCGTTCGCACCGTCACCGATGGCGAGAAGCAGAGACTTCTGGTTCTTCTTGACCAGCTTCACGACAAGGGCTTTCTGCAGCGGAGACACACGGCCTGCCAAAAGGTGTCATCTCACCGGCGCTGACCGGCTAGATGGAGCACTTACAACAGATGACAGCCTTGCACATAATCGCGAGTTCTAGGAACGTCTTCGAAATCTCTTTCTCGAGCGCCCATGTAAGACTCTTGCCATCTACACCGAAGTCAGCGCGTTTCTTATTCTAGGGTTGGGCCCGGGTCTCTTACCAATGATCAAAGCAAGGTCCTCCAGCTCGCCTGCGATCCTCTGGTTTTTGATCGCGGAAAGCCGCTTCGTGATGAATTCATACGTGTCACTTTGCGACTCCTCGTTGATGATAACCTGCGATGCGGCCGCGTGAGTGCCGGACGGGCGTATGGCGCGTGGGTGCCACGTACCAGGTTCATGGACTCGGAAATGAGCCTGCACGACATGCCGATGTTGATCGCTGTCTCCTGACGGTCTCCGGTAAGGACCCAGACCTGTCGCACACCCGCATTAGACCACGTCAAACTGGCGCCCAGACGCCACCTCACCTTGATGCCGGCCATTTGTAGGGTATGAATCGTATCCGGTACGCCGTCCTGAAGCTTGTCCTCGATCGCAGTCGCTCCAAGGAGGAACAGATCACGCTCGATGAGCTCAGCAGCCTTGTCCAATGCCTCGCCACGTCCGTTGATCGTCGCAGCAGCCTCATTGTAGATCGTAACCCACTGACGGTACTCCTGTTCCGGAATCTCGCGAGATGCGATGCATAGCGTGCGCAGTCCTTCGGTGGCATAGTCCTGCGGGGGTCATCACATACTGTCGGGATGTGGAAGTACTTCGGGACGTACCTCAAGGTGGAGCAGAGTCTTCTCGGTATATGGTTGGTGCTCCGCGAGACGTTCCAGGATGACAGTGTCGGCACCCTTCGTGAACACTTTGATCTTGCCATCGGGGCACCGTACGACTGTCGACATGCGTTTGCGAGTCGAGTTGAACTCGCAAACGTTGAGGATTTCGTACTCATAGTTCTGGCCTCTGATGTTAACAAATACGGACTTCGGTTTGCGGGTCTAGATGGTCTATGAGCTTCAATGCCGGCATATATGTGTGGAAGCACGCACGTGGAACTGGTAGCCTAGCAGCTCCGCGCCTGCAACGAGGGCAGCCTCGTCAGGACTGCTAGCTTGGTAATGCATCTTGCCGTCCCGATTCTCAGGAATGACGGTGTGGCAAACGGCCAGGAGCGTCAGGAACTCGTCCACGACCTCACGCTCCGAGCCTGGTACCGGCGAAACTTCCACGAACGGGTTGGAGCCGCCCTCCAGGAGGGTCTTCATCTCTGCAAAGGTGCGCCACCCGTCCTTGCCGTCCTCGCCACGCTTGCTTTCGTCTACGACATCAGCGTACGCAACGCCTGCGATACTGCAGCAGCGAAACTCCATCTCATTGCACGTCAGGGTCCCGGTCTTGTCGCTGAATACGTATTCGATTTGGCCCAGCTCTTCGACGAGGGACGACGTGCGGCAGAGCGCAGGTGTGTCCGTCTTCGCGTAGTACATATCAAGGTCATAGTTGATCAGTTGCGCCTGTTGGAACTTGACGACTTCCATCGTGACGATGAGGGAAATCGGGATGAGATTGTTGTACAAGATGATGAACGTCAATATGTCTTGGGAGCCAGATTAGTATTCGTTACACGGTCTCCTCATAGGGGCTCGTGCTGACCTTCGATGAATGTCTTGGCTATGGGGACGTTAGTGGCGTCCTGAATGTCACATGCTGAGATTGCCCACCTCGGTCACCGATAGACGAGTTCTCCAAGAGATACCATTGTTGTTGTGCGAAAAACCACTAAGGACCAGTCAATCCAGCACGCAATAACTGGCAATAAAGCCGAACATACTGAACGAATGCTGCTGCCGATCGTAGACCCAAGCGACAGCGCGAGAAGGAAGATGAAAAGGAAGACAATCTGCAGATTGACTTGCTTCTCGACTGCTGTCCGTTTGATGGGGGCGGCACTGTCAGATAAATGAGCACCCGCAGGTGAAAGACCAGCTGAGAGACGCACGTCGCGTTGCGCATCAGCTTCGTCTCATGGCCCGTGAAGACGACCAGGCCGTAAGACCATGGCGTGTTTCGGATCTGAGCTCCTCTCAGGAGCATCTGGTCCGGCCCTAGCGGGATTGTCTTCGGCATGCCCATGCTGTCTCGGAGCTCGAGCGTTCCTTCATACGTGTACAGCGAGTTGTTTGGGTGTTCCGAACGAAGAGTACCATGTAGTTGCGTGACAAGGTGTGGGGACGTCAAGTGCGACGTCTGTGGAGATGCCTGCTTGATCTTCAGGTTTGTCTCGCTTGCGTCCAGAGTCAGTTGGTGGCAGTGCTGCGCGCAGCGGAGGAACGTACCCGTCCAAGTTGGAAGTCTCAATGTAACAGAAACCTTCCGGTTCACTCGAACTGATCAGAACCACGTCCGCTGGGATGAAGTCGTCGCTCTCCATACGGACGACATCGCCGACCCGGATATCTTTCCACTTAGTATCCGCAAACGTGCCGTCCGGCTGGAGGATCTTCGCTTTCCGAGCATTCAGTTCTGAGTCCGATTGGTGACGTTTCTATGGATCGTGAGACTTCAGTGTCTAGGCAGAGAGGGGAGGACGTACGAGGTCTTCCTGGGACTCCTTGATGGCGGAGGCGAGTAATACTACAGCTAGTGGGGCAACGGTGGTATAGCGGTTTGTTGGAGAGACTCCGGGTATTTGTTGTATACAGACAGTGAACAAGAAGAACAGGTTGGCGTACTTCGAGAATTGCTCTGCCGAGACCAAGCCTTAGACACGCCCTTGGCATCAAAAGGGACGGACATACCGAACAGGAATTTTGGCAGGAAGGTTACGGCGTTGTACTTGCTCGTAGAGACGTAGTTCGAGCAATATTCTGAGTTCGCCACGGGATTGTTGAGCGCGATAATGCGTTCACCGGTGAGGACCTTCTCCTCCTTCTTCCACGGCCATTTCCATTTGAACGGCTTCCTCGGAGCCTTTTCCCGCGGTTGAGAGGACGCGGGACCACCTCCGGGAAATGACGCGGCACCGGGATAGGGTTGTGTCTGCGAAGGGGGCTGCTGCACCTCGTCATCCCAGTCCTGCAGGATGTCACCGTCCGAGGCTATGTGCATGCCAGCTGGAGCAGCGCCGGACCGAGCCAAGGGGAGCCCGCTCTCCTTGGATTGCATGGCGGCCGGCCGGCCAAAGGCCGAGTCTGGGACGTCGTCCTCATCGTCAAAGAATGGGTCTAGCTGCGCCGAATCAGACGTGCTGTGGTACGGGTTCGAGCTTGAGGGGGGATAGCCGCCGTTTGCTGGCTGATACTGTGTTCGTGACGCAGGATTCGCTTGGGATACTAGACGTAGAAAGTCGTCGCTCATCGTCGCCGATGGCGAACTCGTGGAGGAAGGTGAGGAAAGTGCGGTGGGATGTGCGACCCGGACTGGCGACCATCTACTTACGCCCGCGTAACGGATTTGGCGCGCAGCACCTCGCCACGTGGGTGCCACGCACAGACGCCCACACTGGTCATTCGCTTTGACTTGCTTTCGCCGGGTCGTCGCTCGCGCTCTGCAGAGTCTACACCGTTCCTTTCCTCCTCTATCTCCATAGCAAGTCTCGCCGCGGCATCCTCGCGACGAGAATAACCGTGTTGCGGTACTCAGTATCTGCCGGCTAAGATACAATTTTTCCAGTTTCACGTACGTCTCCGACGTTAGGCTGTGACTCGGACCAATCGTTCCATCTCATTTGACTGATATTTACAACACTTTCGTCACTATATAGCTGTCCTCAGACGTCCAGCACCCCTCATCTCGCGACCCCTCTCGCCGCAATGTCGCTTCCACCGCACCTATGTGTTCCCATCGACATTCTAATGATCGACAACTTTGATTCGTTCACCTGGAATCTCTACCAGTCGCTATGCTTGCTAGGTGCCGATGTCACTGTCATCAGGAACGATGCTATCCCCGCTTCCGCCATCCCCCAGCTTCGTATCAAGCGTCTCATAGTGTCTCCCGGTCCTGGTCACCCCCAGACCGACTCTGGCATCTCTCGTGAAGCTATCAAGTACTTCGCAGGCAAGGTGCCAATCATGGGTGTCTGTATGGGTCTTGAGTGTGTAGTGGATGTATTTGGAGGACAGATTGCGTGAGTACGCGAGCCTTAGTCGTGGACACTCAATGACTGGGGCTTCCAGCTATGCCGGAGAAATCATGCACGGCAAGGTCAGCGGTATCCGTCACGATGCCCGTGGCTGCTTCAAGGACCTTCCTCAAGGCATCCAGTCGACTCGCTATCACTCCCTGAGTGCGGGTGTCAAGACTTTGCCTGATGAGCTCGCCGTCACTGCTGTAACCGAGCAGAGCGGAGTCATCATGGGTATTCGCCACCGGAAATATACCGTAGAAGCTGTCCAGTACCACCCGGAGAGTATCCTGTCGGAGTCAGGAGATGATCTTCTGCGCAACTTTATGAAGCTGAAGGGCGGCACATGGGAGGAAAACCCCGAATTCCGTGTACTGGATCCATCCCTCCCCGCTTTCGAAATCGGTTCGCAGCCGGCGGCGTCCACGTCTGCGAAGATTCCCACTATTCTCGAAAAGATTTGCGCACAGCGCCAGAAGGATGTCGATCAGGCGAAGGCTACTCCTGGGACCACGCCAGAAGACCTCAAGACCCTGCTGTCAATGAAACTCTCGCCGCCACAGATCTCATTCCCCGATCGCCTCAAGGCTGCTGAGGTCAAGCCCGCGTTGATGGCAGAAGTCAAGCGCGCCAGCCCTTCCAAAGGCCCAATCGCGATGAACGCGAACGCTGCTCAGCAGGCCCTCACTTACGCACTTGCAGGCGCCTCGGTAATTTCGGTCCTTACCGAGCCCACTTGGTTCAAGGGCTCGCTGCTGGACATGAGGCTGGCTCGCCAGGCCATCGACAACCTTCCCCATCGCCCTGCCATTCTCCGCAAGGACTTCATCATTGACGAGTACCAGATTGACGAAGCTCGTCTGCACGGTGCCGACACTGTCTTGCTCATCGTTGCCACACTTACTGAGAAGCGTCTGGAGGAGCTGTACGCGTACTCACAGTCTCTTGGCATGGAGCCTCTGGTTGAGGTGAACAATGCCAAGGAGATGGAGATCGCGCTCAAGCTCGGTGCCAAAGTCATCGGGGTCAACAACCGCAACCTGCACGACTTCAACGTCGACATGGGTACGACCTCGCGCCTGGCGGAGATGGTCCGCGAGCGCGACGTCATACTGTGCGCACTCAGCGGCATCAAGGACGCCCAGGATGTCAACACATACGTTGAACAGGGCGTCGGTGCTGTTCTCGTCGGCGAGTCGCTTATGCGTGCGCCCGACACTCGTGCATTCATCCGTCAGCTGCTCAGCATCCCCGAGTCTGAGGCTAAGGGAAAAGGCAAGGAGACCACGCCTCTCGTCAAGATCTGTGGCATACGCACGGAGGAAGAAGCTCTCGCCGCGGCAGAGGCTGGCGCTGACATGCTCGGCCTCATGTTCGTCCCCAAGAGCAAGCGCTACGTCTCCCTTGAGAAGGCACAGCAGATTGCGGCTGCTATCCACTCGCGCCGTCTCTCCAAGCCCGTTCTGACGTCGGGAAAGACACTGGAGAACGAGCCTTGGTTCACCGCGCACGCCAATCGCCTCCGCGCAGCTTTGTCGGGCGACTCGCCCGCGCGCCCGCTCCTGGTCGGTGTCTTCCAAAACCAGCCGCTCTCCGTGATCCTGGACGCCGTCGCGTCCGCGCAGCTCGACCTCGTACAGCTACACGGCTCCGAGCCTGCCGAGCTCGCGAAACACATCCCGGTGCCCGTGATTCGTGTCTTCCACGTGAGCGCGGACGGGCGCGGGCTCGCGGACCTCGCGCGGCCGGGCCTCCACCAGTTCGCGCTTCTCGACGCGGTGCTCCCCGGCAGCGCGAGTGGCCTCAGCGGCGGCACCGGCACGACCGTCGACTGGGCGCTGGCGCGCGACGCAGTGCGTAGCGGCGAGGTACGCGTTGCGCGCTCAGCGCAGGGCGACGGACCCGTGCTCAGCCTAAACAGCAGCGAGGCACTGTACCCGATGCCGGTCATCCTCGCTGGTGGCCTCACGCCCGAGAACGTCTCGGAGGCTGTCGATACGGTCGCGCCCTGGGCAGTGGATGTCAGCGGGGGCGTGGAGCTCGAGGATGGCTCGGGCAAGGACCTCGAGAAGGTTCGGGCCTTCGTGAAGGCGGCAAAAAAGCTCTAAAGGTGATATCATAAAATGTGAATCTAGGGGTGTATTTTGGTTCAGTCATTTATCAAATGTGATTTACACTGCTGCAAGTCTAGAGACAGTTAGGGTCTGTCGTACTTCTGCATGTTCTGCCCCACCTTACCGAAGGTGTGTGCAGGATCTTGAGCAATTTCGGACCCTAGGATATGGCTACACGCTTTCTTCGAAGCCCCCGAAGGAGCTTGTCATTCGGTCCACTTATTTGGACACTGGCACGTCAAATTCGCGAACTCTGATCAGTGGACTTAACGGTACAAGTGGCGAATGTTGGTAGGTACGTGTATCGCCAACGGGACAAACTGAAGACGACTAAGGGACTTCGCCGAGCGAGCTGGACATTCCCGTATGTGATCCTGGATACAAGTATGACAGATGCATGAAAACATAGAGCCATCGGTCGACGGGGTTGCCATGCGGCAACCGCGTCCACTGCCGCCCTTCCTTGGCTCGGTGGTGCTCGACGCCGCGCGCGCGACTGACATTGCTCGAGAATTTCACCCCTGCCGCCACAAGGACGACGCGTGTTGAACGACATGCATTCTCCGAACGGGCTTCCGGCGTGTCTGTTGCCATAGGAACAGCGCGGTGGGGCAACTCTGCGAGGATCGGAGAAACTCACCCGTACCGCGTGCAACTCCTCGTCCTAAATCGAATTGCGTTGTATCTCTGATACGACGTGTAGACTGAGACGAGGTGCAGCTCGAACAGTCTGCGGTATGTCGAGACCAGACGGCTGGCCATGTCTGGATTGAGGTAGAACGGATACTACAGTTATCTCGTAGTTTGCTGCTTACCTCGGTGGGGCGATTTCAGTCTATACTGAATCGTGGCCTTGGAGAGGCCCGACGGGGCAGGCCTTTCACCAGCGTCCATCGTCAAGGCGATGAGCGCGATGTTTGAATATACCGTGTCTGCCGTTCTGCAACCCAGCACGGTCATATAGAGCGGTCCTGGGAGTACACGCCAGACATGCAGTGACCTTGAGGCTGGAGGTGGAGACAAAAGTTACCATATAAACTCGCGGCCGGGGGCGGGTGCAACTCGCTGCCCCTTGCCCACCGACGTCGACGACGAGCAGGCTGTCCCGGACGTGTTGGACGTTGGCCATCTCTCCCGGTCAGAGATCGCGCAGCGGGCGACAGGTCGCCATCAAAAGTTCACAGCCTCATATACTTTCTCCCGCACCTTGGCCCAGTCCGCCCTTTCGCTTCCGGCCCCCATTTGCCTCCCTTTTCGCTTTCCTCCCTTTCGATTTTCTTTCTGCCAAGCCAGGTGCTTGTCGTGCAGCCCTCTTTACTACACGCGTCCGGAACGCTTTTCTGAAAAATCCCCCACAGTCTTTCTCGGCATCATTGAAATCCATCGGACCGCCCACTACCGCTGAACAGTGCTCGCAATGTCGCTCAAGGCTGAGCTAGAGACTTGGGCCGCCGCGCTCAAGGCATACGATGAGGGCGACTTTGACAAATCCCTCGAGCTCTTCTCGCAGATCGCGGACTCCTCTAGGATCCTTACGAACATGGGGCTCATCTACGCCACTGTAGGCGAGCACGAAGCCGCCGTCGAGCAGTTCATGGCGGCGACCCAGCTCGACCAGTACCTCGCCGTAGCCTACTTCCAGTGCGGCGTCTCCAACTTTCTTCTCCAACGTTACGACCTCGCCTTCCGCGACTTTGAAGATGCTCTGCTTTACCTTCGTGGTAACGAGAACATCAACTACGAACAGCTCGGCTTGAAATTCAAACTCTACTCTGCGGAGGTACTTTTCAACCAGGGCCTATGTCAAGTGTATCTTGGCAAGGAAGAGGCGGGTCTGGCTATCATGCAGCAGGCGAGGCAGCAGAAGATGACAGACGAGCACAACGTGATTGACGATGCCATTGCCGACCGCGGTGAAGGATACACCGTCTTCAGTATCGTGAGTGGCATTGTTCTCTGTCGTGGTTTGGCTATTGAGCTCCGCTAGCCTGTCGGTGTGCTGTACCGTCCCTCCGAAGCCAAGCTCAAGAACGCAAAAGCGAAGGACTACCTTGGGAAGGCTGTCAGTATCGCTTTCATGTTCCTTTGTCCTTCGCTTACCCGTCTCACACAACTAGAAACTCGTCGCAGCATCTGATGAAAGTGAAGCATACACAACCTTCAGCGGCGTCACACGCTTGAAGCAGGGAATCTCGCCCTCAGGTGTTGTCCTCGACGACGCACCTGTTAGCAACCTCACCCGCTCAGCTACTGTCGCGGTAACATCACGTATGCCCTGCTATACTCGTCTCGGCCTTGGTCTTGGCACTCATCACAATTTGCAGGCCCGACAGTACCAGACGCAGATAGACCACAGCCGACCTTGCAGCGCGCAAAGACTACCATCAACGTCCCATCCGATGCTCGTGATCGTATTCGCGGAACAAATTCAGGTCCGAACTCTCCAGGCTCGAATCCTACCTCTCCTGCCCGCGGTCGTGGTCAGGGTGCAGGCGGCTCTCTGTCCCCAGCTGGACCAGGACGCAGCCTCAGCGTGCGTCGCCCAGGCGAGCGCGCTCCTGCGCCCGTCGGTGGTGCCGCAGGGTCGAGCCGCACGTCGCCTCGAGACAACAATGTGCGCATGACGGACTTCTATGACGACTACATCAACGCGTACGGCGGCGCAGAGGACGTGCCCCCCGTGCCTGCCGACCGCGTCGCGACCTGGGCGCGCAACAACGCGAACCCGCCACAACGGTCGCGCTCGATGGCGCCACCGTCGTCATACACGCCGAGCGCCGCCGGCACGCTCCGTCGGAAGACGACGAAGCGTTCGAACCGCGCGCCGACGCGGAGCACGTACTACGAGGAGGAGGAGGAGGGCTACGCAAGCGGCGACTACGAGGACGGGCCGTATGAGATGACGAAGATCCGCGTCAAGGTGGGTATCCTACTCGTGGAGACTCCGTTGATGGCTGTTGCTGATGACAGACCTCTTGCACAGCTGCACTACCAGGACGACGTGCGTGGCATGGCGATCGACGCCCAGATGCCGTTCGAGGAGTTCATCGACCGCATCACGACCAAGTTTGGTCGGTCGTTCGACGGGCTCGGGATGAAGTTCAAGGACGAGGACGGCGGGCGCGTCACGCTGCGCGACGAGATGGACTACGAGCTCGCGATAGAGACCGCGAAGGAGAGCGCCAAGGGCAAGCCAGAGGGCAAGCTCGAGATCTGGTGCACAGACATTTGAGGACGCCATGGCGTCGCGCTTCTGCGAGTGAGTGCTGTGTGTTGCGCCGTTCCCTTCCTTCTTTCTTTAGTGGCTTTTCTGCGTCTTGTTTCGGATTTCGCTTGTACATGATACCGCTGCTGCACTGTGCTATATCGCTCATTCATTCCATGCTGAGATCTAGTCGTCTGTTCTATCACCTTCGTATCCGCACATCAATATCACACTGTTGTTGTCATCAACTGTGCAGTGTCCACCGCAACACCCGAGGGTACTGAATTCTACGCCGAGGACAAGTAAGCACGAATCCTATTACACGCAGTTAGATCGTCGGACGTTCTGGCGACCGTATGCCATAATACTTATTGTGCAGCTTGTAAGCGCTACCTAGCGAGGATACCAGAGTAAGCTTGCAATCATGGGAACCTAGATGTCCTGCGTATACGCTAGGATGTTCGCCTGCCTCATTCAACATCCCCCTCTACGACAGCCGGCTCGTCCGTCAGCTTCCGTCCAACTCCGAGGGAACACGTTGGTCGCTTGAAAGAGCGGCGACTTGGTGGCGCTGATGCCATCATGTAGTGTTCTGACCCCTTCCTGCGCCCCTGCAAACGTTATCGCCCCTCCGGCCCTCATGTCAGGTCAGCGCAGACGACGTTTGGCGCTCGCGGGTACTGTGATGGAGTATTTGTGGCTACCTCGGGCAGCATAGGCGATGCTGCGCGGTGAAAGATGAGTGCTAGTTCCCGCAGGTACGCGTCCCGCAGCTCTCGCTCCACCGGCCCGAACTGCAAGAGCCACTATGCCTGCTCAGGGATGCCGAGAGTGACATGTTCGTCACCGATGGTGTGTTCGGCAGGCATAGAGAGTAGATCCTCGCAATCGAGATAACGACACTTTCTGTTCATGGTGAACGTGTTGAAAGTCAGAATCCGACCCAGGGCTCAGGTGAGAATCGTTCGATTCAATACGGCGCACAGGATTCGCGTAATCCCCTGGACGTTGTTATTGTTTCTGGGACGAGCCCAAAGAGCGAGTCTCTCCACGTGAGTCAGCGACGCGAGACCCAGCGAGGTCGAGAGGCATTGATAATACAGAGCCCGTCAGCTCTCTGCCTAGAAACGACGTCAAAAGTCCTAACTCTGTTATGAATGCAGATTGACGGTCTGCAGTAATCTTTGCACTTGCTGTCGGCCGGCGTACATGTATGTTGACCCAGGTGTCGTTGGGGCCTGTGCGGACCTAGCAGTTGCCGACAACCCGATAACTACCTGATATGAGGTGGGAGGATGTCAGCTTAGCTGTGACGATGAAAGACTACAGTCCATTGAGCTACAGCGAGTCAGTTCTCCGCAAGGGATGTGGCACTCACCTAGTATGGCCGCAGACAAACTGACGAGGCTCGAATTGAGAGATCAATCAGTATCCGAAATCAGTCTATGCATAAGTCGAAAGAACGGAGAGTACAAGGTGAGAGGCAATGTAGAGGTAGACTGCAGCCACTAGCTCTCCGACGTCCTGGGCTTCTTGCTTTTCTTTTTCTTTTTCTTCTCAGAGGCCTCCTCTTCGGGATCTTCAGCAGGTTCAGCGGTCTCCTTCCGATCCTTCTTGCTCTTCTTGGTTTTCTTCTCGATCACGGCGGGCGCGCTTTCGCTTGCCTTTGGCTCAGCTTCTGCGTCTGCGTCCTCGGAGGCCTTCCGCTTGCTCTTTTTCTTCTCCGCCTTTTCAGAGAGCTCTGCGGCAGCAGCCTCCTCTACCAACTCCCTTCGCCTTTTGCTCTTCTTGTCCTTCTTGTCCTTCTTCGTCTTGACCTCCACAGCATCCTGGTCCGCCTCCTCGCGCTCCTTGCCCTTATCCTTCTTCTCCTTCCGCTTCTCGACGACCTCCTCGACCATTTCTACTTTCACGCTCTCGGTGACCGTCTCGCCCGCACCAACGCTCTCCGTGGCAGCGGAGAACATCGCGCTCATGCGCGAGGCAAACGAACCGAGGCCTGCGCGCGGTCGCTCCTCGTGCTCTTCCGCCTCGACAGTGATCTCGCTGCGCAACCGGCTCGAACCAATGCCGCCTGCCGCGCGGAAACCGAGGCCGGCACCGAGTCCCCGTGGCCGGTCGTCGTAATCGTCGTGTTCTTCTGGTGGGGTCGAAGTGGAAGAGGACGCGACAGGGGTGCTGCTGCTAGATGCAGCATTCGATTTTGCAAGGAGTTTCTCCTTGAAGTAGTCCATGACGCTCTTGCTCGACGTCGTGAGCTCCTGCATCTTCAACTCGTCCGCGGGCGTCGCAGACGATGAGGGCTCAGAGGGGGTGTCGAGAGTAGATGGATACGGTGTCGCGCTACCTGAGCGCGAGATACCGAGAATCTCGTCTATCGCAGACGAGGATTTTGAAGCAATGTTCTTGGAGGCCATGAAGCGCGCGCGATGGGCACGGACACTGGGAACATGTCAGAGATAATACCAGTGTAGACGTAAGATACATACGGTCGGGCAACAACCGGCCTCGGCTTTGGCGGTTCTGCAGGCGATTCGGAGGTAGTAGCTTTCTCCTCAGCCTTGCCCTCCGCCTCTTTCGCCTTTTTCTTCTCTGCTTTCTTCTTCTCCTTCTCCTCCCTCTTCCGCGCCTTCTCCTCTTTCTTCCTCTTCTTCCGCTCCTCCTTCGTCTCCTCTACCTCGCTCTCGCTCTTTGCCTCCTCGCCATCATCGTCCACGTCCCTCTTCCGCTTCTTCGACTCGTCCTTCGACTCGTCCGGCTTCTCCTCGGTCGCCCGCGCGAACCCATCCACCTTCGTTCCTGGGCCCTCCTCTGATGCCTCGCCACCTGCGGCGTTCAGTCTCCTAAGCAGGTTCTCAAAGTCGCGGTTCTGCTTCCACGCAAGGCCGTTCGGGTCCTTTTGGTGCGCGGCGCCGATGCCGAACATGTCCAGCTTCTGGTGGACCTTGATGTGGGATGTGCGGCCCTCACCACTCGCGCCGAGGCCTGTGCCCGACGACCACCCGAGCTTCTGGAGGTACGCCGCTCCGAATTTATTTGCGTCTACAGTACGTTACTTTACACGTTAGAGAGAGCTGGGCTAACGGTCACATACCGTCTGCCCATGATAGGTTGCGCGGGTCATTCGGAATGCGCTGTTTCACCTTCCTGCCTGAGAGACCCATGGCCTGATGAGTCTGCTGGGGGCGATAGTCGAAGCGGGTGAGTGGAAGCTTTGCAGCGTTGATCGAGGCGGCGCCAAGCCAGGCGTGAGTCCCAAATTTTGCTGACTAAGCTGGGTGATGCGCACCCGCTACCCTGTTATGGAATGCGCTGTCAATGCAGCCTCGAGGTAACTTACAGCAAGACAGAAGAAGGGAAGCACAACATTGCTAACAGCTTTGTTTTGATAGGTTTTATACGTATCATAGACATTTTGATATCCTTCGCGTGCTGCCACAGGCATTGCGCGGGAACAGTCATGATCTTCAAGTTCCTCTTACTAACAATTATATCGACTTACCTGGCTCAGAAAAATGCCTCTTCTATAGCAGTCATCATACAGCGCTCAGGAGTTGGCGGTCCCTTGTCCCTTGTTTCTTCGTTCGATCATGCGGAAGAGCGAGGTGACCTTCAAAATAGTGTTGCTCACATTACTTACTATCCTTGAGTTGGGTAGACGCCCAAGTAAGAGTAGTGCTTATGGGATCAATAAAAAACCTTACAACGATAGCTGATCGTTGTCCGAAACCGTCGACATTCCCTTGGACTTTCCACGCCACTTGCCAAGAACTTGCATGAACGTCGGCGCTGAAAGTAAACAGTCCGGCTGTTCATTGCCTCCGCTGTGGTGTAGTACACGACGTCGCGGTCTGCTTTTTATGGCCTAGCGCAGAATGTGCGGAAGGTCGAAGGGCTGCTCAGTCAGCAAATGGCTTTGTAAGCCCGAACCTCGTCGCCCGCACGACCCGCATGCTACATTGACCGCTCGCGCAAAGCGTGTTTACGCAGGCGAAGAATGCGAGATGTATAAAATCTGCAGCGAGGTGAGATGGTAAGAGCAGCAACCAACCAACCTCTGTTCCCATCGCCACTTCCTCTCATCGCACCCATGCCTTCATACGTCATCACTGGCGCGAACCGTGGTATTGGCGTACGCATCCATGAATCGACATGCCCTTATGAGCCGTTCTAACATATACCCACCGTAGCTCGAGTTCGTCCGCCAACTCAGCGCCAACCCTGAGAATGCTGTCTTCGGGCTCGTCCGCAGCAAGGGCAACTCGCAGGATCTGCTGTCCCTCGAGAAGGAGCGTAGTAACGTGCACGTTCTCGAGGCCGACGTCACGGATGCTCCACGGCTCAAGGTCGCCGCAGCGGAGGTCGCAAAGGTCACTGGCGGTACGCTCGAGTACCTGATCAACAACGCTGCGTTCGTCCAGCAGGACCGCCGCGAGTATGACCCTACGACCTAGTAAGTCGCTTGTTCCCTTCATGTAGTGCCACCTAACTGACATCCTTGCCAGTGCTGAGCGCGCCGAGGAGGCGCTACTCGAAGCGGATCTCGACGCGAACTTCCGCGTGAACGTCCTCGGTGTCATACATACCACGAACGCATTCCTCCCCTTGCTGCGCGCCGCAGCCGCGGCAGGCACGCTCGCGCGCGTTATCACGCTCTCGTCCGGTGTAGGCGACACTGAGCTCACGCTTGCGGCTCGCTTCGCTGGGCACGTGCCGTACTGCGCGAGCAAGGCTGCCGTGAACATGGTCGTAGCCAAGTATGCAGCGCGTTTCGCGGACGAGAATATCGTCTTCCTCGCCATCAGCCCCGGTCTCGTCGACACCGCGACGCGCCCACCGACGCCCGAGGAGCTGGAGAAGGCCATCGCGTTCATCGAGGCGATGAAGCCGATCTATCCGGACTGGGATGGAAAGCCTCTCACCCCCGAGCAGTCCGTCAAAGCCGTGCTGAGCGTCGTTGAGAAGAGCGGTCTCAAGGACTCTGGCGCATTTTTGTCTCACTGGGGCAATAAAAAGTGGATCTAAAGATAATGTACCTCAGCGCAGTGACGGTTGAACTAGGAATGAATGTAAAATATTACCATGACTCAGCTACCCCTCCGGATGAAGGATTTACAGAACAACGTAAGGAGAAGTACAGAAAGTGCACCTACAGCTGCAGCGCCAAGGGATTCGTGCAATACAACCTAACTCTGCAACCATATTCCCAGGGGGGCCATACGGCTATACTGCACCTGACAGCAACGCGACGGTCTACTTAGAATGTGCACTGGCAGATAGCCACTCGATAACGAGCAAGAGAACCAATGTTGTCCGCAAAGCGGAGATCACTGTGAGAGTATACGGTCTGTACTTGGGGAGAAGGCGCGATGGTAACTTCCATCAGCAAAAAAAAGACCGCTAGATCTAGCTAGGCCTGCGATGACCAGGCTCCCAGAGCGGGTCAGCGCTTTCAGGCTGGGATTGTAGTTGCCAGCGCAGACATGCGATCGGTAAGCGTGACCATGTCCATCAGTCTGACATCATAGACCAGGCTCGCCATTATGGTAAGCTAGATCAGGTATGGCCAGGGCTGGCAATGCCTGGCAATGCCTGGCAAGCGGCTGCGATTCCAGGCGCACTTTTGGGTTCGTTCGGCTGCTACTCAGGCCCATCCCACATATTTTAGACAATAAAATCGATTTATTCATGGGGATACAGTACAGGATACAGTACACAAGTGGTTGGATCAGAGGCTCGGCCCGGGCCCTGCGAGGGCCGGCAGGAACCTGTCCGACGAGGACGATGATGTAGAGGACTGCGCGAGGCCTGACGCCGATGTGAGCATGCTGTACACCGCGCGCGGCTGCCCGCGCATGAGCCCCGCGCATGCGAGCTGTTCACCTTGTACTCTGCGACTTGTTTCTTCTCCTGAAGCGCCATAAACGACCACAGCGATCAGCGCAGAGAGAGGAGAACGAACACACCCACATTAAGTTCAGCCACCAGCCCAAGCACTCGATTCCTAGCCGGCGGCATGTCGACGAGTGAACTGTTGATGCGCTCCTCGTTGCATTTCTGGTGGAGGGGGGGAGGCGCTTTAGAGTCAGTCGCCGGGTCGTGATTGTATGTAAGGAGGACATACACGCACCGTGCGACGCACTCGACACATCCTGCAGGCACCGCGAAGACGGAGACAGTCAGTGTCGGGCATGTGTGCGAGGATAGGTGGGCCACCACATACCAGGATCCGTGAGGGTGTCGAGTGTTCTGTGAAAGTCCTAGAATACAGATCGGGTGTGATTGGCGAGGATATATGCGCATATATAATGGCACTTACAGTTGAGTTGCCACGGCTTCATACCCTGTTCGGAGTGGTGTCAATATTAACATGGCCGGCCTGATGCACAGCAAGGTGACGTACATGATAAGACGGCGGGCAAAACAGGTTCGCCTCGAAGCATTTCTGTAAATTATTAGCCAATAGCCTCTGATCCAAGATGCATAAACATACCTTGCTTATGCAAGTACCATGGTCTCAACGACGATTGAAAGGCCGAGTTCTTCGTCGAAATCAGCTTCGGCGGGAGCGTTCGGACGATAGGACGGTGCCAGGAGCGAGGAACTCAAGTACTCATGGAGGTATGACAGAGAGAGTAGGGCGGAGGGGATGGAAGGTTTATATGCGGTGGAGTGGACTGTGCTTCTCCGGCACTTCAACGTCATTTCTCCTTCTGTCGCTTGACACGTTTGTCACAGATCTGAAGTCCTGGTAAGCAAGGAATGTCACAGGTAAGTCACTGTGTGACCTGATAAGCCGTCATGGGCTTCCGCGAGTTCAAACGTTCGACTTCAACCTTGGCGCATCTTCCGCAGCTGCGTGTATGATCTCAGTAATCACAAGCGCCTCACCCAAGATATGCGACAAGCTTGCCGTAAGAGGGGACGGGTGCAACCTGGCTGCGCCATGGGAGCGCAGCCACCAAATCGACTGAGAGCGCCCGGACGCGGTGCGCATGCGCAACAACTAGAGAGAAAACAATGTGCACAGCTACTAGTAGAGGCGCTCGAGAGAGCGGCGTGATGAGCCAGGCGTTGCACCCGCTTGCCACAGCTCATGAGCGGGACCATAGAGTGCTCCTGTGCCGCCTTCGGACTCTGACCACGAGCGAGCTGGAGACCGCATCGGACACAGCGCTTGAAGTCCGAGTCGCGTGGCATGCCTAGCGTAAGATGCCATATTGAGGTCTGTTACTGCTTGTTGTAGATCATACAGGAGCTTACTCTACCATTTAAAATCTTGCCGTCACACGCTTGCAATCCAATATCACCAGGACAAGCCATGGCCAGGCATTGCCAGGCATTGCCAGGTACGACCAGACTGGCGCGCCTTTACCATCGCAGGCCAGCGCTACTCTGGCTGGCGGCGCCTTGCCAGCCATGTCATCCCAGATCTGCGACCTATTTTTTTGCTGATGTCTTTGCGCACATGGATATGCCGAGATAATCAGGAGAAGTAGTTTCGGTAGCTGCAATCCTTTGGGCGCATTGCAATCATTCTATACTACTTTGCACCGGAGTCCAGGTATTTATTAAACTATCTCTGCACTCGATAAGTGAGTGTGATGGTCACTGACAAATTGCAAGACATGAATGCATGACGGGCGCTAGCCAGCTCATATCGCGCGCGACTCCCTCTTGAAGCTGACTCCCATCATGCAGTTTGGGAGCGTCGCCCCGCTCACATCTCGTAGCTTGGGCTGCCGAATAATGCGAACCTTATCTACCACAGGGTCTGTGGCGCGAGGTCAGCTCGTCATCCAAGTGCTTCCGTAGCCATGTGCCATTGGCAGCGCGCCGCGGTCCGCCAGTGCAGGAATTGCTGGCCTTCTCTCCATCCTTCGCCGCGTCCATATGACCCTCGCCTTGGCTATAAAGTCCATAAGCTTTTGCTGTAGCAGAGGTAGGCACCAGTTTACCCTCGCAGTAGTCTGGCCTAGTCACCATGCGGCTCACATTCCTCCCGCTGCTCGCCTCTTTCAGTGCACTCTGCAGCGCCCGTATCTTCAGCGGCAGCGCAATGGAGGGCCTGGAAGAGGCTGCGAACTTCCAGGCTGAACAGCTGGAGCGTATGCGTAGCTTTCTTGGCCCTTCTCAGCCAGCATCCGACCCCCAGCTTCAAAAACGTGAGCCCATCATGACGTTCAAGAGTCCCAAGGCGCAAAAGTTCCATGTGGACGGCACAAAGATTCCAGACGGTGAGGAACACTCGATAATTAGGTGGAGGAGGAGCGCTGATGGTGCGTTCACGCAGTGAACTTCGACGCAGGTGACTCGTGGGCAGGACTCATGCCCATCTCGGGCGACCCCCACGAGACCAGGAAGCTTTTCTTCTGGTATGCGCTCGGGCATGGCGTGTGCAGTAGCTACACAATGCTGACCTGGCGATGATAGGTTCTGGCCGACGACGAATGCGTCGAACAAAAACGATCTCTTGTTTTGGACAAACGGCACGTATAACTCCATATACTGAAGTTGCATACATGTTCATGATCATGCAACAGGCGGTCCGGGTTGCTCCTCTCTGGAGGGATTCTTGCAAGAAAATGGCCCGATTTGTATGCATTGCCGCTTGTTGCATAGCTGGCCACTCTGACCCACTGACTGTCATTTAGCTTGGTCCTGGGGTCAATCCGAGCCTACTCCGTACGTCACTCGTTCTACTGCCATGCATGTGTAGCTGAGACGTCTCTTCTAGCAACCCTTTTGCTTGGACACAACTTGCAAATGTTGTGTGGGTCGAGCAGCCTGTGGGGGTATGTTCGATATACTTAACATGCTGAAGCGCACATGTGAATCCTCCTTCCTAGACTGGTTTCTCACAGGGAACACCGAATATTACGAACGATGACGAGCTGGCAGCGCAAGTCGTCGGCTTCCTGGAACAATTCCTCGATACGTTCGAAGAGCTGAAGGGAAGCGATTTCTGGTTGAGCGGGGAGAGCGTGAGTATCCTCATCACAACATTTTTGAACGCGATGCTCACGACCACTCGATAGTATGCTGGCTTCTGTGAGTATGAGTATATGCCAATCTGGGGGTGTATCGAGTCGCTTATTTTGCCTCAGACGTCCCCTACATCGCGAATTACATCTACGAACATCCCGGTCTTGCGCTGAACCTTCACGGCATATGGATCGCGGACCCGTCGTTGTCGTGGGGCCTCGTTCAGCAAGAGATTCCCGCATTGCGCTTCGCCCTTGCCCATAAAGATCTATTCCCTTTCAATGCGTCCTTTTATGCTCAACTTCAGAATATCTCCGATTCGTGCGGTTTTACCGACTACCTCGACAACTTCGTGACCTACCCGCCCAAGGGCCAGCTGCCTCTTCCTGTGGGCGCGACAATCAACAACGTCACACTCGCTGTAGGCGTCAAACCCGAGTGTAGGATGCACAGCCCGATCCAACGCGAGGTGTCCATGTTCGTAACCTCGCTGCTCCTAGTATTATTGCAGCTACTGACGTGGCAGTTTACAGTCTGAATCCCGCCTTCGATGTGTACCGTGTCTCAGACACATTCCCGACGCTGTGGAGCGTAATCGGCTTCCCAGAGTCGATTCAGAAGTTCGTGTACTTCAATCGCACGGACGTACAGGACGCGATACACGCACCGCATATCTCGTGGGAGACTTGCTCTGACGGGAGCGTGTACACGAACGCGACACGCAATGGCCCTGGACGCGATCAGAGCGTAGCGTCGATGCTGAGCGTAATGCCGAACGTCATCGAGAAGAGCATCCGCACCGTTGTCGTGCACGGCCTTGCCGATTTTATTCTCGTGGCCGAGGGTACACGGATTGCCATCCAGTATGTACTTTCCTATCTATTATGGGCAGCTTCACCTAACGGGTACTTCACAGGAATATGACATGGAATGGCTTGCAGGGCTTCCAGACTCCGATTGAGCCCGATACCTTTATCGTCGATAACATGGGCAACTTCGGGAACTTGCATCAGGAGCGCGGTCTCACCTGTACGCGTCTCTCGCTACCTGCGTCGCTGAGATCTCATAAACCCTCTGTAGATGTCGAGTTCTCGTACAGTGGGCATATGACTCCTCGTAAGTCTTATGCAAAACTTGATGGGTTGCATGCAGTCTGACAGGCATTACGCAGAATTCGTGCCTTGGGCGGCTTTCCAAACGATCTCGTTCTTGCTTGGAAAGCGCGACTCTCCGTCTGGCACTTTCTGAGGATAGTATCACATAGGACTTCACTAGTGATGTCCCGGCTTGCGTGCGCGTTCACCAAATTCATCTTCTTTTACGTTCGAGAATTTGTACACCGTCGAGGTATTCTACTGGCCTCTGCAGCCATTTACGCTCCAAGATTCTCTTTGCTTGTGCAACGCAAGCAGGCTGAGGCTCCTAGCGATGAAGCGCCCGAACTCGATCATCACGTGGTTCGACGCGCACTACATTTTGATGCCTTTCGCGTCGCGTTCCTCGGCGTTCCTCTCCGTCCACGTCGTCTTTCCCTTTGCCGTCGCCGTCGTAGACGATGAGCGACTCAGATGACTACTTTCAAGATGAGATAGACTCAGCCATTCTAGCACAAGTAGACGCCATCGAGGCTGCATACACCAAGACCGCGGCTGCACCACCTGCCACAGCCCCTAGCCGGCCCCCGCAGAATGCCCTGCCTCCACCGCAGCGCGAAGTCATCGAGATTGATGACTCTTACGACTACGGTTCATTTGACCTCAACGAAAAGGACCTCGAGATCATTGACCGGATTTGTGAGGAGGCGAACAAGAAGAGACCCGCAGCTCCGGCCGCTCCTGTGGCAGGGCCGAGCAGACCAGCGGGAGGCTTGCAGCGCACATCTTCTGCCACAGTACAGACCACGCTTTTTGGGGGTGTTGTTCAAGAGAAGCCACCATCCTCTTCTCGCCAAACCGTCTCCCGCACCAACTCGAACAATACAAATAACCTCTTCACAGGCGACCCCAAGAAGGTCAAGAAGTGGGATCATACAGCTTTTGCGAAGACTGGGTGGAAGAAGCCGAAGACAACCAAGGGAAAGGAGAAGGCAAGCTCCTTCGATGACGGCGAGGAGCCTGAGGAGGACGGCTGGGAAGAAGAGGAGGTCGAGTTTGAGCAGTTCCCTGCCCCATTCATCTCTCTAGGGTGCGTACTTCTAGATAATTTTCTTGCCGTTGTCCTGAAGCTTGCTTACTCTTAGTCCTGTGCGTATGTCTTCTATGATGCTGTGAAGTCCACGCGTTCACATCCTTGCTCTCAGCCGCCGCCCATGAAGCTCAAGCCAGATCTACTCGCTGCGCGACATTGGCTCTATCCGTTAAACCAGCCGCGTCGAGATTACCAATTCAATATTGTCAAACGCTGTCTGTTTGAAAATACACTGGTCGCGTTGCCAACAGGCCTTGGCAAAACGTTCATTGCCGGGGTGGTCATGCTCAACTGTGCGTAATTCACCTGCTCATGCTGCAAGGACGTTACCTCACTTCCAGTTCAGTTTATACTTGGTTCCCTGAGGGCAAAGTTGTTTTTGTTGCACCGACGAAGCCGTTGGTTGCTCAGCAAGTTGAGGCTTGTCACAAGACATGCGGCATACCGGGTAGCCATGCCGTCGAACTTACGGGTCAAAACACTCGGGCGAACAGAGCCAAAGCGGTGGGTGTGTTCAGGCAGGGAATTAGTAAAATAACTGAGCGAGTCTTTGCAGTGGGAAGAAAAGCGAGTGTTCTACATGACGCCCCAGACGCTCATGAATGACTTGAAGACGGAGAACTGTGACCCGCGCGACATTGTGCTGCTTGTTATTGGTACGTATGCTTCCGGTTTGAGTAATCACGTACTCAAAGCATCTTTTAAGATGAGGCGCACAAGGGTACCGGGGATTACGCTTATGCTCAGGTCATCCGTTATATGATGGCGAAGAATCCTCATTTCAGGGTTCTTGCACTGACTGCGACACCTGGTAGCAGACCCGAGGCTGTGCAGGCAATTGTTGACTCGCTACATATCAGCCACATCGAGATTCGCGACGAGCAAAGCCTCGACCTCGCACCGTACCTGCACAAGAAGCATATACGGCAACATGTCATCCACATGAGTGACGATGTTGCGAAGATCAGGGACATGCTCGGAGAGGTCATGGAGGTAAATGCTCCATTTAATGCCGTTCGTTCATACTCACAATGGCGACGGCAGCCAATGATCACCCGGTTGTTCAATGCGCGCCTGTTGCACCACAAACCCACGCCCGTCTGCTTACATCCATACAGCTGTAGTAAGGCCCTTAGCAGCTTGCACGGCCGGCGCGACGACTGCAAATGGGCGTACGGACCATTATCGAAGCTCGGCGGGCTGGCACGTGCGATGGGATATCTCGTGCGTCTTCCCTCTAGTGGCATTCTCCGCAGTCGCTCAGTTTAGATGGCAGGTGGAGGGCAGCCTTGAGCAATGCTATGATTATCTCAAAGCGCTGCTCTCGGGTGAGAACGAGTCTACTGGAAAGCAGACGAGCACGAAGGCGAAGACAGACCGCTATGCGAAGGACGAGAAGCTGCAGCGCGTACTCGCCGAGCTCGAGCGCATGCGTGCACGCCCCGGTGGTTTCGGTATCCACCCCAAGATGGAGAAGCTCAAGACCTTGCTCGTCGAACATTTTGCGCAGAAGGGACTTGACGCCGCGGAGCAGCGCGATGGCGCAGGCGATCTTGACAGCGACTCCCGTGTGATGGTTTTCACGTCCTTCCGCCAGAGCGTCGAGATCATTACCGCTGCACTGAACCAGGAACACCCGCTTATACGCGCTGTACCATTCATCGGTCAGGGAGTCGACAAGAACGGGAGAAAGGGCTATGCACAGAGGGAGCAGCTTGAGGTGTGTACATGTGCTCCGATGAGACGTCAGGCATTCACAGGTCACTTTCAGATCATCAAGCGCTTCAAGGCGGGCGAGTTCAACGTTCTCGTTTCAACCTCAATCGGTGAAGAGGGTCTCGATATCGGTGAAATCGATATGATTGCGTGTTATGATGCGCAAAAGACACCCATACGTATGGTAGGTGCTGCGTGTTTGTCTGCTTAGGTCTACTATGGGCTAATGTGGTCACCCCAGCTCCAACGTATCGGTCGTACTGGTCGCAAGCGAGACGGCTATGTCCATGTTTTACTCAGCGAGGAGCGCGAGGAGCGCAATTGGGAGAAGGCGGACGACAACTACAAGGACGTACAACGCTTCATTCTCCGCACAGAGGCCCTCGAACTGTACGGCGATGTAGAGCGCCTTATCCCAGAGCACATCAAGCCGGAGTGCATCGAGATGGTTATGGACATTGAAGAGTATGTACGCGAGGACTCCTCGAAGCGTGCAGAGGCGCCGCCGAAAGGGAAGAAGCGCGTGAGGAATGACGACGCGATGCGCAACGTGCCTGAAGGAGCGTCTACGGGTTTCGTGAGCGTGAAAGACTTGCTCCAGAAAGGCCGCAAGCGGAAGAAGGGGCCTGAACGGGTTGGACCTGTCGACTTCGACCATGCAGACGAGAGTGACGAGGAGGACCGCGAGATTGAGGCAGGCATACTAGGGCCCCGGCGTACGGTGTCGATGCCCGCAGAGAAGTCGAAGGCAAAGCGAGTGAAGCGCTCCGCGACGGTCGCTACCGGCGAAGCTGGCACTGCGAAGAAACGAAAGGGAAAGGGAAAGGGAAAGGAGAAGGCCGAGGAGCCGCGCGACTTGGATGGATTGTCGGCAAGTCAGGTAGCGCGTCTTGGTCAAGACGATTCAGAGGACGAGGCGATCGCCCTAGGCGTTAGCAAGGCGAAGCCCGCATCGAAAACGAAGAAGACTGCGAAGGGCAGCAATGTTGTAACCTCTTCGCGCAAACGCAAAAGCCCGCCTACGCCGCCACCGCGTCCGAGAACACCTACCCCGCCTCTGCAGAAAGGCGACGACTCCCACTCAACATCGATTCTGGAGCCGACGACCCCACCACAGTGGTCGTCATCGCCGGCACGCCCGTTAGCTCACGGCAGTATCCTTGACCTTGCATCGCCGCGGAGGCCACCCGCTGCCCGAACTCCGTCGCCACAATTCGATCTACCTCGCTGGTCGTCTCCTGATGTTGCCATCTCGTCGGCACGCAAGGTTGCTGAATCCACAGATGTGTTTGCGACGCCTCAGAGTTCGCCCGTCCCCATTCCCGGTCAGTCGGCGTCGATCTCGTCTGTCAGCGTCTCTGGCGATGCGGACGGCCTTGATGAGGAAGGAAATACGAGTATGGCCTGGCTCCTTGCGGACGACAGCGAGCCTGATATTGAGGTCATTGGATCCTCGCCGCCCGCTGCTCGTATTTCAAGGGATCTCCCACATATCGTAGACGACAGCTCGGAAGTAGAAGTCATCCCGTCGTCGCCACCCCTAGTGAAGCCGAAGTCACCTCCTGAAGAACGCAGTCAATCTATGGGAAAGGCTAGCGAGCATACTTCGAACAGCACCACTGATGCTTCGAAACCTGCAAGCAAGTTTAGGCCTGCCGCTAAAGTGCTGACTGTTGAAGCCCACATGCCTCCTCCAGCTCTCCCTGTACGTCTCTCGGCAACTTCTCGGTCTCCAGAGCCAGAAAACGAGCTAGACCAAGACTCCCATCAGCTACCGTCGTCAGACGGTCCTCCACCTGCAACATTCGCAGTGCGCGGTCCTGCTCGGAGTAAGAAGCGTATGCGTGTCGACTCCTCTCCACTCGCTACGCCCTCAGTCTCTGGTCCGCGGCGCCTCCACCGTGGCTCGCCACCGCCCCGCCCTCGCTCACCGTCCGACGACGAAGACGCCAGCGCCTCCCAGCCGCAAGCCGATGCAGACGACCCCGAGCCCGCGCGACCGCCCAAGCGGAAGAAGCGCAAGTACAAGGACACGCGTGCGCTCGCCCGTGCGAACCCGTGGCTCGATATCGAGGCCGCGCACTCGGGGAGCGACGCGTCGGACGGCGTGCCGGAGGACGCCGATGCGTACAGCGACGTCGCGAGCAGCGACGCGGGCTTCGCAGGCGACTTCTCCGCGACGCAGGCCCCCGCGGGGTACGACCAGGCCGCGGTGTACCGCCGGAGCCTCATGACGCAGGCGGCGCCGACTGCGAGTGTGCCTGCGTTCGCGCGTGGGCCCGTGAGGCGCGGCGGGTTCCGCGCGGGCCCTGTGCGTGGCGTGGGCCGCGCACGGTTGCCGTCCAGTAGCCCGCCGAGGGAGCCGACGAGCGAGGATGAGTATGAGTTGGGCACCTTTGTCGTGGATGACGACGAGGAGATATCGTATGCCCAGAGCTCGTCGATACTAAGTCAATGATTCGCATCCTGTAATCTGTTCGTCATGTCTGGGATACCTTCATCTCAAAAATATATATTCCCTATATTTCAAGATATCTGCCGTTGAGGGACTGAGTTCACGAGATGATTCAGATTGTAGGCGCAAGCTGCAACCATCTCCCGGAGACAGATTAATATGATGTTGATGGTATCTAAATGTAAAAACGGTATGTAACGTAGGTCGAAGAAAAGGTGTTGATACAGTGTTCTGACTTGACGAAATTGTTCTAGAGGTCTACCGAAGTTGCTTGATAGCCACGAACGAAGGACCCAGATTCACCCGAAGCGGTCACTTCCCGGCAGTATCTGCGCTGATAGTGCTCACAGGGCGAGTAGTCGCCGCGCGGCGGCTCATACCGCGTATGCGCTCCCCATAAAGCCAGAAGAGGATGAGCGCAGGGCAGCCGACCCCAAGGCAGAACGCGGCGAGGATAGTGTCGCCCTTGCCGTAGCCGAGCGCGTTGTACATGTACGGCGCGAAGAGCGGGAAGCCGAAGCCGGCGAGCGAGCGGAAGCACGAGACGGCCGCGAGTGCACTGGCGGCGTAGCGCGGGAAGGAGTCGATCACGTATGCCTGCAGTCCCTGGAAAGACGACGCGGCGCCGATGCCGATAAACGCGAACCCGATGTCCGTCGCGATCCAGTGCACGCGCTCTTGTGCGCACCAGCCGGTGATGAGCAGCCCGATGGGGAGCATGTACGACCCGGGGATCACCGGCACTGGAAGTAGGGTTAGCTGTGTTCATGAAGTAGAGAGATTGGGATGACGTACAGAGACGGTATTCGGGCTTGCCAACGCCGCCGTTCTTCTGTTTGTAGTACTTGTACACGCGATCGAGGACGCGCCCATTGATTTGTGCGGATATGGACAGACCAATGCCCTGCATGTGTATTAGATACCGCCGCCACAGCTCAAGCGTCGACTCACCAAGGAGATGTAGTGCAGGCCAACAATGCCAATCCTCTCGTGGTACACGTCCGTATACACGGACGGGATCGTCGTGAGTACCACTATACATGCTGTGTCAGAGGCTATCCAGCAGTGCGAAATTGAAGACATACAGTAGACGACACCGTAGACAAAGGCCAGATAGATACCAAACAGTTGAATGATGGGCTCCTGAGCGAACAGAACGAAGGGCCGGCAGAGCGCGCGGAGGAGGAACTCTTTCCATTTGACGTCGCCCTTTTGGATCTGGAACACGGTTTTGACGACCTTCGTTCCACCTTTCTCTGGATCTGCGGCCAGCTGCTTTTTTATCCTGTCTGCCTTGCGCTTGAGCAACACGGGGGCGTACGCTGTTCAACGTGTAAGCACGGCGGGATGCGACAAAAAACGCAAATGAACTGACTTTCACGCAGAAACCGCAGTCCTGCGAGCTGCACAAGCGCGTCCGCAATTGTGACGCTCCAGAAGACCCAGCGCCACGTCGAGTACTCCGCGATAAAACCGCCGGCGATAGGCCCGACGGCGGGTCCCAGGAGCGGAGCAAGAGAATAGATGCTCACCGCGCGGCCTCGCTTCTCTGCGTTCCACATGTCCGAAAGCACGCCGCCACCGATAGACAGTGGGGCGCTGCCGCCCAGACCCGAGAGGAAACGGAAGGCGATCAGCTCGCCTTTGTTCTGTGCAAAGCCGCACACGAGGTTGAAGACTATGGGAGGGTACAAATGAGTTCGATATGTTCGCATTGTTGTCGATAGCAGCTTCGTGCACACCTAGGAAGAAGATATTCGCGATTTGAAGAACACGTGAACGACCGTAGATCTCGCTTAACGGTCCGAGAAATAAGGGTCCAATCGCTATAACATCATTAGTTCTCGGTGCGAATATGGATGGTCAGTCAGCACGTAAGCTCACAGTATGCCAAGACGTAGACAGAGATTGTCAATGCTACTTCTATGCTCGAGGTTATGTGTAGATCTTGCGCAATCTGAAAGGACGCTGGTGCCACCATGGAGGACGCGACTGGAGACATGAACGTGAAGGAAGAGACAGCAAGCGCTGCTGCCCACTTCTTCTTTTCTGGCCAACTGCGGTCACTGTGTAAGCGTCGCGCAAGGAATGACATGTCGCTGAGCCACCTACTTTTTGGGATTTTCAGGATCATCCGGTCCATCCCAATCTACCACTATCATCTCCCGCTCCTTCTCTGACGCCGACGACTGCGTCTGATCGTCTATTCGTACGGACTCGCTCTTCTCCACAGGACGAGCTGCCATATTGTCGACCTGCGAGCGCTCGCCGGCGTCTCCTGCAGTACTTGTTGGATATGAGGTAGAGGTAGGCTGAAGCTCCTGTGGCGTTTGTGGCTGGCTGAGGCTTATATCCGTCCGTGAACGGTCCTCGCGCAGAGTACTGCCCAGGGAGGATTGGGGTGTCGGTGCGCGTTCCGTCATTCGTTGTGGGTGGTGATACGTTGAGCGAAGGATACGAATGCGTGGGGAACCAGCCCCATGCAAACACTAGGCGTACTTGTAGGCAGCATACGAGATGCCTGTTCGACCGTTCTCGGTTCCCCAACATGCAAGTGGCAGTCATCGCGCCTGTCGCGCCGCCCATGTCAGCAACGTCGTGTCAGCGCCGTGCACTCACGGGGCCCGGTATTCTGGATGGCTTCGTTGGGAAGATCTCCAAAAAGCCCTATAAGAGCATCTCTAGCCAAGTAATAATGTCGTATGAGGTTCCTTCTGAGACGAACCTCTGCGGCGGGTCTGAGACACCAACTGCACCTCCCAAAGGAAGCGAGCCGGCACTCTCCGGCGTCTTCGTGGCTGAGCGCTACCTGCGGAAACCGCGAAATTCACGAGAATATAGGTGACGAGACGGCCCCTCGCCGCCGCCGAGAACGCGGTGCTGACCCAAGCCCGCCCTGTGAAAGGGTATTTCAGATGGTAACATCTGTGGTTACATACGATACTGCGACCAGCAGTGGCGGTTAGCAGGCTGCTAACCAGCTTTTCGCAAATTTCACTTGAGCGACTCACCTTGCCGCAGGTGGCGATCCTGTCAAGCTGACGCAATAGAGAGTAGGCCTAAGTCAATCGGCGGATTATATACTTATAGAGTTTTTGTGTTTATTGCGAAGCCCCTGTACACACAATTCGGTTCCCGAAGCTTGCAGTCGTGCTGGCTTCCAATTCAGCAGGATATCGGGATATGTGGGAGATGTGGCGTGAGTGCTTACCTGCGATCGCTTGAGCTCAGCCTGCAAAGCGGTCGCCTCTACCATTCTCAAAGTCGAACGCATGGATTTCAGCACTCAACTGGTCACCACCAGCCAGAACTCCTTTCGTGGCATTCACACCTCCTAAATCGACGACAGCAAGGTATCCGGAGCGTGCATCTGCATCTTACGTTCGAAGCTGTCGGGAATATATTCATGTATACGCTACATACCTCTTTCTCTACACTGTGATTATTTCGTTTTACGTCACCAAGAGGCGAACTCACCCGTGGAATACATGGTCCCTCGCGCTGCTTCGTCAATATATCAGCCATCCCTCGGCCTGCTTCAGCACTTCGTCCCACCCCCCTCCTTCTGTCCGCGTCCAAGCCTGCATGCTATCGACTTCTTCGCGGCCAAGCTTGAGGCCATTGTAAAGGTGTGGGAAAAGGCCCTCGCCAGGGCGAGGCCCGCACACCTTGCCGTCAGGGCTCTCCCACTTGATGTCCTTCTCAACGGCAGCGTACGGAATTCGCAGCACATACACGCTCGGGTGGTCTGTGAAAAAGTGCTTGAGCGTGCCGGCGATCTGGGGCGCCGTCGAAAGGTGGATGAACCCGGACTTCTGGTCGAGCTCGCTCACGGGCAGCGCGACAGGCAGTGGTGTTGGCGGCGGTGCGGTGTACGGCACAAGCTTGTAGATGTAAGTGGGTTTCGCGTCGTTGCTCATGGTAGGTGGAAGCAAAGCGTGGTAAGGATATGATCGCGTCGTGACTCGCGTATTACACGCCATGACGCACAGGCGCTGATACGGTAAGTTTACGTTTCTTACTAAGTAAGTCTCGTAGACTTACTGATAAACGGAAGGCTTAGCTTCGAGTAAGGCATGTTCTTATCCGGATTCGACCAGTCTTATCACCGCGATTTTCTGGAACTCTCACGCGCATCGCTGCCGACCTCCTCGCGAACAGGCTATCCGATCTCAGATCTGCTAGGTGGTCAAATGCCACGAAAAGCTATGCTGCAATTGCAGAAGCATCGCGGTCGTTGCGACAAGCTTCATCCCGCAACTCGCGCACGAGGCTGATGTGACAGTCAGCAGTCATATTCAGCTCTGGCCGGACCTTCAGAGCATCCCCGACTGTCATAAGGGTGAACCAAGAATCAGACGGAGCGGTGCAGGAGATATGTTGCAGCCCGCGAGGCCATGACCGTTGCTATACCGTCCGTTTCTTGCACGGTACACGCACCTTCCAAAACCGGACAGGCAGTGCGCGGCCAGGGACTCATATCGATCGCGTTTCATGCTGCATCCGCATTGCGAGTCTCTCAAAACCGTATCGCAGCCCTCCTGGCCTGTCCACATCTTCTCTGTCTTACACTCTGACCATCGCCCCCGCGCCCAACACTTACAACATGCAGCGACACTCCTTCCAGGCCCTCAACTCGACCTTCGTAGTCGACTCTGAGTACCAGTTCGTCAAGGAGCTCGGCCAGGGTGCGTATGGATGCGTCGTCGCCGCAAAGCACCGCCGCTCGGGCGAGGGATGCGCTATCAAGAAAATCACCAACATCAACACGAAGGTCGCCATTCTCCACGCTCTGCAACTTCGAAGTACTGACCGGATTGCAGCGGATATTGACGAAACGATGCCTGCGCGAGATCAAGTGAGTACGCGATCCCAATCGAGTTTCACGATGTCTAACCCCCTTCCCACAGGCTTCTGCACCATTTCAGAGGGCACAAGAACGTAAGATCGCGTCCTCGGATTGCATGAGCACGGGTTTACAGCCAGTAGATCACTTGCCTCTACGACATGGATATCGTCTTCCGGCCAGATGGCAACTTTGATGAAGTGTACCTTTACGTGCGTTGGCCCTCTCTTTTGTACGCGCCCCACGATCTGACAGCCCACCAGGAAGAGCTCATGGAAGCTGATCTGCACGCTATCGTGAGTAGCTTGGGCGACATCCTTCCATTTCCCGCTCACCTCGTTCCCCCTCTTGGCAGATTCGCTCGCAACAGCCGCTCTCGGACGCGCACTTCCAGTCGTTCATCTACCAGACGCTGTGCGGTCTCAAGTACATCCACTCCGCGAACGTGCTGCACCGTGACTTGAAGCCGGGCAACCTGCTCGTGAATGCCGATTGCGAGCTGAAGATTTGTGACTTTGGTCTCGCGCGTGGGTACCAGCCGGGCGGTGGCGCAACTCAGGGCAAAACCGCGGCGAACCAGGGCTTCATGACCGAGTATGTCGCGACGCGGTGGTACCGTGCGCCAGAGATCATGCTGAGCTTCGCGAACTACGTGCGTCTTGCCTTTCTGGGTCTTCGAGCATCATTGCTGAGATGTCCCACAGGGTCCTGCCATCGATGTCTGGTCAGTTGGATGTATCCTCGCCGAGCTGCTCGCCGGAAAGCCTATATTCAAGGGCCGAGAGTATGTCCTGCCTCCTCCTCCGCATCCCTCGCGCGTACTCACCGCTACCAGCTATGTCGACCAGCTGAACCAGATCTTGCACTACCTGGGCACGCCGTCCGAGGACACCCTGCGCCGCGTCGGCTCGCCTCGCGCACAGGACTACATCCGCTCGCTGCCCATCAAGCCGCGTGTGCCGTTCGCGACGCTCTTCCCGCGCGCGAACCCGCTCGCGATCGACCTCCTCTCGCAGCTGCTCAACTTCGACCCCGCGAAGCGCATCACCTGCGAGCAGGCGCTCAAGCACCCGTACCTCCAGGTGTGGCACGACCCGGCGGACGAGCCCGTGTGCCCGGCGGTGAGTGGTTGTCCAGTCGCGTGTGCGCGGGGATGCGTGCTGACGCGGCGCCCAGCCGTTCGATTTCAGCTTCGAGGACGAGGACTCGATCGAGGGCATGAAGCGGCTCATCGTCGAGGAGGTGCAGAGCTTCCGCGCCGAGATCCGCCACCAGGCGCGCGGCGCGGGCGGCGCCATCAGGCGGCAGGACAGGTGCGACCCTCCCCCTCGCTCTTCCACTGGACATTGGATCTGACGCTGGTGCGGCTGCAGCCTGCCGATCCCGTCGCGCGAGGAGATCCAGAGCACGCCTGCGAATGGCGCGTACCCCCTGCCCGAGGAGCGCACCGCGAGCCCCGTGCAGGAGGACCCGAGCGCAGAGCTCGAGAAGGAGCTCGCGAGCACGCACCTCGGGTCGCGCCGGGCCTGAGCGCAGGGCCGCGCGCGGTCGCAGCAGCGCCGCCATCCGTCGGCGGCCCCGTCTTGCGCGAGTTGCCTCGTGCGGGCGGTGCGGCGCGGGCTCGCCTGGCCTGGCTCGTCGTCGCGAGAGACATGACCGGTCCCAACTTTTCCTCTGGATGGCGCCCTGGAGACTTGCTTCTTGGATATGTATACCGTTCGTTCGCGTGTAGCCTCAGCCTGGTTCCTAATTTATGTGGCGTCGTGCGCTTTGTATTTTCAGGTCAATGTAGAGTACCCAGTGGAGATGAATGCAATGGAGCTTGGGTTATATACCTGCGGTGGACCTGGGGTCGAGCGCCGCGTTTCAGGTGAGGCATACCTTGGTGCGTTCCACCTTGCCTCATATGTGAAGCTTTTCTTAGGGCGGTGCTTGCAGCTACTAACGCCGGCTTCCCTCTGGCTGAGGTCATACCACAGCATAGAGGTGCGAGTACAGAAGGTATTTTGGTGAGCTTCGGGGGATCATCCATATGCATATGACCCCGCTATGTCCGAGAATGCGTACCCCTACGGCAGCCTTGGAGCCTCTGACAATGTGCTGTACGCTTCGGCATGGGTCAGAGTCTAGCAAGTCTGTCAAGGCAGCCGACATCATCATTCCATTGTGCGTGCGAAGCTTCAAATGCACCAAAGCAGCCACGATACTGCACGTGAGATATTGACAAAGTTGAGGACGCGTAGAAGGCTTTGCAAGCCTTGTTGGCCCGAAAATCTACACTTGTTGACAGACGTCGATGCGTCTTGAAAATTACTGAATATGGACGAGCAGGAATTTTGATGGATGGCATCCACGCTGACATCGCACGTTGGCACCGTCATGATCTTCATCCCTTTGCTTTCTCCCTCTACCTCGTACGATGTCTGCGCATACACCCCGGACATAGCACTCGTTGCAATCAGACCGCAGTATCATGACAATTGGTTTAAGGATGTCGCTGTTAGGCGGTCTCCCGGTATGAGAATGAAGGCGGCCAAACGCGGACAACGAGCAGAGCGCACGCTGCGGCCGAGTCGAATGCCTCGGGCTGCGCTTCCCGGACCTGGCCAGGGCTCGCCGCCGTGTTGTCTCCAGGAGGATCGAACAGAGGTGCGTGAGCATATAGTGCTGAATTAGCGTCGATTGAAAAGACTGCGTTACCCACGGCAGCTGGAAAGAATGCGACGTGAACGCGGGTCGATGGTGAACTGAAGGTGCGCACAAAAGAGCTGAGCAGATCCCAGGTATGTCAGCATTGCTGGCTATTCATGTGCACGTCCGCCTAACCTACCTCCGTCGGCCGTTTTCGCGCCACACAGCCTCCAGTACACCGTTCTCGCAAGCCTGCTTACGGTGCCTATGATCCGGGCGCGACTTTGCTCACGAAAATACATCGCGAATTGACTGGCGGGAGCCAAGCCTCGGTCCCGGTCACTCCAGGTGCATGTCCGACGTCATGTCCAATCGAGGTGACGAAATCACGCTTGGAAAGGGTCGAAAAACTTCAGTAAGAAGGCGTAAGAGGACTCTGCCCGTGGCCAGTGGCGAGGAGGTGCGCAGCAGCGTCTTGTCAGCCGGCGGCCCACGTCATGATCAGACGTCGGACTCGTCGTGCCAGTCGTCGATGGAGAGGGGAGGACGCCGGCCCAAACGGGAGCGGACGCAGGCGCAGTCGTCTCCGAATGCGCCGATCAAACCCTACGCGGGGCCTGGACACTTCGGCAGGCTGCCGCTGGGCGCTTCGCCGTAGCGGGTGGCCCAAACCTGGAGTGGAACTCGAGTCGTGCTTCGACTTGGTGTTTCCGGAGACGGCCATGCTCGGAGGCGGCACAGCGGTAAAACGCTGACTGTGCTTTCCACCTCTCTCTCTCGCACCACCACCCCATCCCTCTCGAGCTCACAGCCAGGCACCATGGTTGTGGCTAACCTCACCAAGAAGACCGTCCGCGCGGCCAAGTCCGTCACCAAGGGGTACTCCAACACCCAGAGCAAGGTCCGGAACGCCACCAAGAATGACCCCTCCCTGCCGACCACGCGGGAACTGAACGAGATTGCCGACCTCTCGTACAACAGGTCCGCGGAACCCTATCTGGCGCTTTGGAGTGTTGATGGCTCATTGGTTCTGCAGCGTCGACTTCATCGAGATCATGGAGGTCCTCGATAAGCGGCTGAACGACAAGGGCAAGGCTTGGAGACATGTTTTCAAGGTGTGTATCACTGCCTTCGGTTATCCCGGTCCTCTCACCATGTATCGTAGGCCCTCACAGTCCTGGAGTACCTCCTGTTCTGGGGCTCCGATAATGTGATCCGCTACTGCGAGGACAACTTGTATGAGATCAAGACCCTCCGCGAGTTCCAGTACATCGACGACAATGCGAACGACTGCGGCATGAACGTGCGCCAGAAGGCGAAGGATATCACGAACCTCATCGTGAACCCCAACATGCTCAAAAGCAAGCGCCGCAAGGGTCGCCAGCCCTCCGCCGAGGGTGTCGACGAGCTGTACGGCTCGCACCACACTGACCCGTACGGCCACGACCGTCCGCGCGGCTCATCCAACGACGATACGAAGCGGGCATTGGCAGAGAGTCGGCGGTCGGCGGAGCAGAAGCGCAAGAGCAGCGAGGAGGAAGACCTGCAGCGTGCTCTGAAGCTCAGCAAGGAGGAAGAGGAGAAGCGCAGAAGGGCGGTCGAGCAGTCGAATGGAGCGTTGTTCAACGACTTGGAAGAGAAGAAGTAGGTAGCCCCTATCCGGCTCTAACAGTGACTGACTATCTTGCAGGGCCAAGGACGACCTCATTGACTTGTCTGATATACAGATCACGCCGTCTCCTGCATTGCAGGTGCAGTACACGCAGTATCAGGCCGTGCAGCCCCAGTATACAGCTGTTCAGCCCCAGTACACCCAGATACAGCCCCAGTACACCCAATTTCAAGCCCCCGTCACCTACGGCCAGGATGCCGCGTCTCTGCAGGTGCGTTTTGTATGTGTCATGGCTGATGCGGCGTGGCTCACCGGACGCCCAGGCGGAGTATCTGCGGCAGCAGGCCGAGTGGGCACAACAGCAGCAACTTGCCGCCCAGGCACAGCAGGAGGAGTACCTGCGCCAGCAGCAATACTTGCAGTACCAGCAGCAGATGCAGATGCAGCAGCAGCAGTTCCAGCCAATACAGCCGCAGGCGACGGCAATCGGGTGAGTGGCGACGACTTTGTGGCGTTTGTCCCTTGCTGAACGCGTGTCTGATCACGCCGTGATCTTCTCACGGTTTAGATCAAACAATCCGTTTGCGGCACCGAGTCCTGCCCCCAGCTTGTCCTCTACCACCTCGAGCAGCCTGAGCCGAACGACGTCCCCCGCTACCCCCTTCTCCGCACGCTCCCTCAGCCGGCAAGACGATCGTCACGCACACTTGGCAGGACTGTACGCCGGTCGTGGAGACGACGGCGTGGATACGTTTGGCAATACTGGGCTTTTGCGGTATGTCATAGCTGCGCCATCGTCGATCGCCGGAGGGCTGACACGTCATGGCAGGTTTGGCCCGACCGATACTGGACGTGTCGCTGCGGCAAAGACGGGCAACAGCAGCGTGTACCTGACCGCGCAGCATACCGCGGTGTACTGACGGAGGCGATGACCCGGCCGCTCCTCACTCTAGCGTATGTTTTTGTGCTTTTATCTTTGTACGACCAATCGCCGATAGGGCATGTATTTGTATCGGATGGGCTCGATCTATGTAGTCTAAATGGATGTAATCTTTATGCCGCGGCAGACGACGCCAACGAGCCATCGCTTGTCGACGTCCGAGACATCGACGTCGGTGGCGGCGGATTTGTCCTGCGCGTCGGGCGGGCCTGTCTCTGGGCGTCTATCACGGGAGCCTATTATGACGCGCTCACGTGAATGTTGAACTTGAACCACTCCTCCATATTCCATTCCACGGACACCCCTCCTCGTCGCCCCGACGCCCTTGCTCACCACTCGCGGCGATGAGCGCACTAGATCCAATACGCACGACCCCCGCCAGCACAGACCGCAAAGCGACATCCTCCACCACCCCCCTCCGCATCACCAAGCGAGACTCTCCCACATCTGAGACACGCCCAGCACAGCGCATTGCCTTGCCTCGGCGCAACTCCGCCAGCTGGAGACATGTCATCGAGGGCGGCCGAGTCTCCAAGTCGCCCTTCAAGATGCTCAGCAAGTCGAGCATACCTATGCCGTCGAAATCCACGGCGACCACGAGCTCGCCTGTCCTCGGTATGCTGACACGCAAGGGGAGCGGCGAGAAGCGACCCCGGCCACCGTCCATGTCTGAGGCAGCCGAGAACGAGCACCCCGCGCTGCGCAAGCGACGGCAGTCCCAGGGCCTGCAGGGCCTCACGCACCGCAAGCCCGTCACGAAGAGTCCGTTCAAGTCTGTCAGTGTCCAGAACCACGGCGACGTACACGCTTCCTCGGCCGACGGCCATGATGACAATGAGAAAGACGACCTCCCACCACCACCGCCTCCCAAGGAGCGGTTTGAGACGGGGCGAAGCTCACCGCTGCCGCCCCACCGCGGCTCGCCCTCGCCCGTCCGCCCATCGCTCGTCTCGCGCCGCCTGCACGGGCCCCGCAGCTCTCTGACCAAGCGCGAGCGGCGGAAGACGGTGACGTTTGACGAGACATGCGACGTCATGGAGTACGATGTGGAGGAGGACAGCGGCTCGCAGCCTTTCGACTGGGTCACGGACGAGGACCGCGATGACGACGAGGACGACGATGACGACAGCGATGAGGACTACGATCACCGCGCTGATGCGCACGATAGACTCGATGACCCACACACCCAGGACCTCGATCTCGACCTCGATCTCCACGATGACCCCGACCGCGGCCCGCTCCGCGTGCAGAACGCCGACACCGACAGCGGCAGCGAGGACGACGGCGCGCACCACGTCGGCGACGACAGCATCGCCGGGCTCGTCGAGTCCATGCTCGAGGATGCGCGTCCGCACACTCCCCCACACGACGATCAGGCACTGCCCGATGATCTCGAGACCGAGGGCGGCGTGCCTTACGGCCGCACGCATCATGCGGAACGGCTAGCAGCAGCGCATCAGCGGCGATCAGAATCCCCGCTCGGCCGCTCACCCATCGTATTCCCCGCGCCGAACCCCGCCACGTCGACGCCTGTACATTCTAGACCCAGCTCGCCGATCGGCTCTGTTTCCCCAGGGTCGCATCTCCCGCTTGGACGATCGACGCACTCGGAGCGGGTGAAGGCGCAGAAGGAGAAGGAGGCTTGTGAGGTGGAGGAGGACTTGAACTTGATGCCGCCTTCGCCTTCTCCCGCCAAACGCCAGAGTACGACCGTTCGTTCGAACACGGAGAGCCTCATTCCACGATTCGAGCTTGACGCAGCGAGGAACGCAGGAACTCCTGGTGAGTCTTCTTCGCGTGTCGTAGATTATCACCTGCTCACCATTCGCACAGCACCTGCATTCAGCGCCGGGGATCCATTTGGCGCGTCGCAGCATGGAAACGATATAGTCGACGCGACCGTAAAGTCAGAACCTCCTCTTCCCTCCCTCCCTGACACTGTCTTCGACATGGACGAGGACAAGGCCGAACCACGCTCCAGCACGGAGAGCAGCCACGGTCCCATTACTCCTCCCACGTCTCCGCCGCGCTTTGGGATGAGTATGGGAAATGCTAGCAAGGACAGCCTCAGCCGCGTCTTGGGAACCGTCCACGCGAACGCGAGCAGGGACAGCATCAACCGCGCTCTCGGCATATCCCATGGCAATGCTAGCAGAGACAGTCTTCACCACCGCGGTAACCTTGGCATGGCGCACGGGAACGCCAGTCGCGACAGCCTTCTCGGTCGCCTTCGTCAAGGAAACGCGAGTCACGACAGTCTTGTCTCGCGCGGCATTGGGGTGTTTCACGGTAACCAGAGTCGTGATAGCCTCCCAGGACGCGTCTCGACACCGACGAACCTTGCTCGTTCTACCTCCCCTACTGCGAATAATTCGCCCTTCAACGCCTCGCCCTTCAATCGTCCTTCTTCGCGCAGCTGTTCTCCGTTCGCGCGTGCGGAGTCTCCCTTCAGCCGTAGCATTCCCCGAGTAGGCAGCTCCACAGACATCCATAGCGCTAGCGCGAGCCCCACTAGCCGCGGTTCCCCGCGTATCACACGCGAGAACGTGCAGAAGATCCTCCAGAAGAAGCACAGCATCGACAGCCCGCTGCCTGGGAATGCGGACAATGCCTCAGGTGGCTTGCCATCGTTGGAGCCTGGACCTTCGACAGATACCGCCACCAACTCCCCAGCGTTCACGCCCCAGAGGAGGCCAGGTTCAGCCGCGTCGCGTATTCCCGCCCCCAAGTTGACGCGTGATAACCCAACATACGACGGCGTCATGTCTCTTGATCCTGAGCCACAGCCTGGCGACCCTCCCAGACCGTCTATCACGCCGCGTGCAGCCAGCCTGGATGCCGTGGCCGACTCTGCTGGTACCCCAGACCGGCCACACGATCCAGATGATCTTGGTTTCGTACACCTAGGCGATATGCGGAGCGCGTTGGACCGCCTCATGGCCGACGTTGCAGGAGAGGCGAGGGTGGAGTCGGACGGAAAGACTGTGGTTGGGTTGAAGGTCGAAGCCGTCACGGAGGGGGTCAAGGCTGGCCGCCACTCGTTGCCCGATGGACCTGGCGACGTCACGATGCAGGATGTTGTTTCTGAGAGTCCAGACCCTATAGTTTCGCCAGAACAAGACCGAGAACAAGAGGACAATAGCGCTACCGCGAATATCGGTATGCACATCGACTTGCCGTCGATGGGCCCGGAGGCCCTGTTGAGCACGAGCTTCATGAGCCCCCAGTACACCGACGAGTCCCCGGAGCCCCCGCGGCCGACGAGTCCTAGGCCACCTGTCGTGAAGGACGCGATCCGGACGCGAGAGGAGCTGATTAAGGCGAAGAAACGCGAGGCGAGGCGACGGGAGGAGGAGGAGGAGGATGAGTTCGACGAGGAAGGGTCGCTTTCAGCTTCGCGGGACTATTTCACTCCTCGGCGGCCCCTTCCGGTCAGGCGACGGAGTTTAAGCACGAGCGACGCCGACGACCGGGGCCGCGCACAAGCCATGCGTCGTCGCGCAACTATGATCAGTGATGGTGGCCTTCTAGACAATGTATCCATTGAGGACGGCGAGGATGATCCATTAGCCGATAGTATTGACCGCGAGCTGACCAGGCTAAAGGGTGGCCGTACGGTGAGTGTCTTGATTCGCGTGATGTCATTTGTATGCCTGACGACCGTGCCTTGTCTTCTAGAAATATCATGTCCGCCAGCGCAGTGAGATCATCCACGCGTCCTCCGACGACGGACATGGGCCCGCTGCGGGTGACATGGACGGTGCCAGGGCGTGGCGGATGGTCAGGAGACCGTCGGATATGGTAAGTGTTGATTTATGATATAGAAAACTCGAGCCTCACGTGCAATTAGAACGAGTACGCGCAGCAGTTGAAACAGCTGCAGGCCCAACAAGGGCCCGGAAAGGCCTACGCGAAGGTCTTTGTCAAAGGTCAGGATAATTCGTTCCTCCATGTGGCGCTCCTCCTCACCCGCATGGTAGTGGTCGGCATCAGAGGTCTCATTGTTCCTGTACCGCAACAACCGACGGCTGTTAGCTGCACCCTTAACAATGGTATCCACTTCGTGACCACCCCGGATTTCCAGCTCGGCGCTGAGTGTCGGATGAACCAAGAGTTCGAGCTGTAAGTGTGGCGTCATTGCTGTGAGACAAGCATCTCACATGCATTTGTAGGATCGAACAGAGCAAGCTCGAGTTCACTCTCGCGTTCAAGATCCGCCGCGATCCGCACATCATCGCGCAGTTCAAGGCGAACCAGCCTCCGCCGGCACCAGCCCCGAAACAGGCGCCCCCGCCGGCATCCAAGGGCGGCCTCCGCAATTTCTTCCGGGAGAAGAAAACGAGCAAGCCGACCCCGCCCCAGCCCGTGAAGCCTCCGCATAGACTCCAAGAGAACCTCGCCAGGTACCTCAAGCCCGACGGTACCCTTGCACGCGCGTTCGTCGCGTTCAAGGATATCGCACGGCGGTGTGACGCCCGGCTACTCGAGACCACCTTCCCGCTAATCGGCCAGAGAGCTGAGGAGACGGAGCCGCCGAAGAACCTCCAGATCGGAGAGGTCGTCCTCCAGGTCTTCCGCCTTCCGCCGCTCCCTGGTATTCCCCCCGAGCTTCTCCCTGGGAGCCTCGAGGACTGTCACCGTGGCATGCGGAGTACTGCGTGGCACAAGGTCACGTATCTCGAGGGGACGCTCACACAGAATGGCGGTGACTGCACGGTATGTTGGTGTCCTAACCGCGAGATTGAGACTATACTCACCGATGCACTCACAGTCGTGGCGCCGGCGACACTTCCGTATCATTGGCTCGAACCTCATCGCGTTCAATGACGTCACGAAGAAGGCTACGACGACCATCGACCTCAAGAAGGCGATCGCACTCGAGGACGACAAGAAAGCGAGAGACGGCTTCCAGAGCCCCACGTCTCCCGCCTCGCCACGTAGCAGCCGCTTCGTCGAATTCGATGTACCCTATGGCATCGAGCGATCGTTCCGGATCTTGTTCAAGAATGACCAGGAGATCATCTTCTACGCCGATTCCGATGAGGAAAAGAAACAATGGTATGCCAGCCACTTACCTCTCTCGTCGTTCATTACATCTGACGACGGTCCCATAGGCTGGATGTGTTAAACCTGATTGTGGGACGCGTCCCGGACAACCCCCTGTGGGCCGAACTGCTCTGGCAGCAACAACATTCGCTTCAGAAACAAAACCAGCAGCCACCATCTTCATCCAGACATACCCCGATACCCAGCTGATTTCTCAGCCCCATCATGACCGCACTCTCTGCTGCTCTTCGCTTTCTCGCCCGGTTCTGTTATCTTGCGCTCGTCTGCACTCTCTCACCCTCGCACGCCCATCACCTCCCTGTACAGCATGTGTACATATATAGTCATTCTCCCCCTCCTACAATAGCGTATGATCCCGGTGAACCTATGCTAGTCGAGCTCTCGTCCCTTGCGCCTCTGTATCATTATTCATTACATTCATGGCTTTTTTCCACGCATGCATGTCTCGTGTTTGGTACGGAATATCATCTCTTTCATGACTTCTGGCCCTCGACTACAGGCGGGTTGCGGAGCTCAAGCTCGTCTCGAGTATGGTGCGTTCACATCGTGTCGTGTCCACTGACCAGGTGACCTACACAGGACTGCAGCCCTATCGATCCTTGCGGTGACCAGAATAAGAGCGTGGGGGTTCTATACATTCCTACCATTCTTCAGGCTATTGGCACCGGCGTAGCGCACGCTATGAATCTTTGCAGACCTTCACGCGCTGCAATCTCACACACAGCCCCAGGTCTGTCATTTCTGTGCCATATAGAACGTAGGTTCTTTCGCGATTGGCGAGTGAGGTAGGACAATCAGTGATGGAAGGATCAAGAGCATCCAGGCCATTGCATTGCCCGCAATCGCAGAATCAGGACCCTTTCCAGTAGCATTCATGGCCGAACAAGGTTACAATGCAGTGCACACGTTGGCGCGATATTATTTGCGACTATGCAGCAATAACATGGGTATAAAAGATTGGCCCTTCGGTTGACAGTCTGGCAAGTCCTCTGTGACCTCCTGCAACCTCAGATTTCGCTGCAGAATGTCTAGTGCTACCATCCCGACCGGTGTTTGTAAGTAATCACACTCGCTACGTTGCTGATCTCTACGCTGCTACCCAGTAGTCTGACATCGGAACCAGACTACATTCAGAATGTCGCAACGGACATGGCTCTCGACCTGCCGGACGGTACGCCAACTATCTTCGCTTCCAGTAACTTTGCTCGCTGACCTCTGATGTGCATTGATACTAGGACGCACGATGCCCTGTGAGTCACATTTTCACTGCCTCTCATCCCGCTCTCCTCACAAGGAATCCTTTCTTAAGATAGCCCGCTTAGAGGCTGGCCAAAGTACGAACTCGGGGATGTCTGGGCCCCAGTGCAGCTATGGGTAATCACCCCAAAAGACTATCAAGAGGAGGCGTACACTATCCAGAATGCCTCTGGCCGTAACTGCGCAGAACTTACCACCGGTTCGCCTCTCTCGCTGCGTGCGAGGTTCCAACGAAAGCTCACGCCAAAAACCATGTTGTAGCTTCGGACCAGGTCCTCTGCAACTTGCCGAGCGGCGCAAAGTCGCAGCAATGGAAGTTCACGCGCAACGACACCGGGGCTTATGTGTACGTTCATTTACGCCTTCCTGCACTTTGGAGGGTTCTGACATAGTGACTGCGACGCTCGATCAGCATCCAAAACCTGGAGACAGGAAGTGCGTATTGTAATCGCGTGTGCTTCTGGAGTAATTGAATACTAACTTCATCACGTACGCAGGTTATATTACTTTGGACAAGGGGTACATACCGCTACCCAGCTTTCTCGCATACTGTAAGGAACTGACGATAAATTTCTGTAGGGCTCAGATCGTCGGGCGGTCAGGGGCTGCGAAGGATGAACAGCTCTGGAAGATTATTCCTGTCTGAAAAGGATGACCTGACGGCACCAGCACCGAAGTGCGGCTCGCTTGTTTGTACTATCTGTTAGCAACGAATATCCTGTCTGATTGTCTACGCCATTGCGTGCGAGATATCCGACTGCATCGATATTGTACACCATGTTGTGCTTCCTTGCGTGCAATCTAGGTACGCACGGTGCGGATGGCTTTAGTGCCAAACGGGAAAGATTGAATGAACAGTTGCATGCAGCACCGATGCATCTTAGGCCGCTAGCCCTGCGCGCCTAGGATCGAGCAAGAACATTGAATACAAACAACTGTAACATCAAGAGCGAAGTGGTACAGCAAGGAGCACATGTCTAGTCCCATTGCACACGCTTTGCATACTCTCTGATATTCGACACGAAGCTGTCCTGCACCTCGTGCTGCACGCCGGTGGCGACTTTCAGAATGATCTCGTTCAACGCCGTGTTGCCCAGGATATCGACATGGTCCGAGGACATGCCGCCTCCGCGCGGGATAGTAGGAACCGGCCTATGCGGCAGCTGTGCCAGATATATCAGCCCCACAACACAGAGCAAAAAGCACGAAATACCTCGACAGTCACAACCTCCATCCCCGCGGGATTCCAGCGCTTGCGCTTCCAGCCTTCGACGCACATCGCGCCGAGGCTCAGCAGGCTCACGGTGCCGTCGCCCTCACCCATCTTGACGCCGTTCAGGATCTTGGGCGTCACGCTCGTGTCGGTGTAGTCGGCGTCGATCCAGCTCTTCCGCAGGAGCGGCAGGTCGAGCGGCGTGCGCGGTGTCACGCAGTCCGTCGTGTTGTCGCAGACGGCACTCGGGTGGTCTGCAGGGATCTCGTCGTGCTCGTACTCGCCGCGTGCGTACCAGTAGGAGCGCTGGAGATTAATGAGTGGAGAGTAGACGTGTGCAAAATGGAGAAGCGTACCTCAGTTTCTTTTCCGTGGCCATACACGCAGAATATCTTGGTGGTTGGGGCGTTTGGCAGTCTATGCTGCATGAGCTAATGGGCATGTCGCAGAGGAAACTCCGTACGCACTGCACTTCTAGTGGATTTGTCCACTTGCGATGGTCAAGGTTATTTGCCTTGAGCTTCTCCTCGTCGCGCTCGATGCCGTACGAGTAGTTAGTGGCCACCATTTTCTGGAAATAGGTGGGTGTATGCGCAAGAACCCATGAGCTAGCCGCGTCGGCCGTCATATTCGCGAGAGTGTCCTCGCCGAGCGCCTTCAGGACCGAGTCACGGAACGCGATGAGCTCCCCGTGAGTGTGCCCCTTCTCCTCCAGATCATCCGGTGCCCAGGTGCTGTTTCCCCAGACATCATTGCCTCCCTAAGTCATGACGATCAGCGTGAGAGGGGAACTACGGTTGGCTGAAGCTTACCTTGATCCACATGCTTGCGCTGCCCGACCAACTGTGGAACAACTTACGCCGTTCCTTGCGAGAGAAGAATCGTTCCAGGACTGTGCCGATGTCAACGACCGAGCAGGCAGAGCATGTTGCTACGCACCATAAGCCCCAGCTGGGTTCATCTGTACGGTATCCTTCATCTCTCCTGAAAGGAACGCAGCCATCGCTTTGGTCTGACCAAACCTCAATGAAAGGCACCGGTAGCAGGGACTGGAACTGTACTTGCCACGCCCTGTCAAGCTTTCAGTGCGACTTCCCGGGTGACTGGACTGAGGTACTCACCAGATGCGTCCCTGCGATGTTGATCACTGCTTCGACATTTTTCTAATGACTTATGCATCAGCCTCACGCACAGATGCTTTACCGAGCACAGCGCTATACCTCGACCCAGTCGGGACCGCCGTTGCCTCCAACGGGCGACTCGACCCACTTGAAGCTTAAAACAAAGTCAGTTGAAACAGGGTCAAGGTGATTATGGGGCACTCACAAATACTAGTCCTCGAACGCGAATATCAGCACAACATGAATCTCACGCCCTGCTATTCTCACCTACCAATACGATCTAAAGCCAGCGTTAGCATACATGTCGGGCATAGATTGTGAATGTACGCACTGTGCTTCCCATGGAATGTGCAACGAGCACGGCACGTTGGTTCTCGCGTCTCCTGTCAGATGACAGCAGTCGGTATACGTCCGGACTCTTCTCCGGACGCAAGCACAAACCTGAAGCCCTCGATGGTTGATTTCAATTTGGAGAAATACGCGTCCCTGACTTCGAGGTTGTAGAATGACAGCCGCCAGTCGTACGGAGCCAGGTGCAGGTTATTCGTATCATAGTTGACAACGGCGAGATTTTCTACGATCTTAGACCTGTGCATGTGTGAGGAAAGATGCCCAGCTTGAGGGTTTCGTGGAACATACCACAGCCAGTAGCCCTGAATGAACGAGCTCGCTGCGTCTATTCCCTCAGCAGCCCTGACCTTCGGACCTGGAGGATCAAGCCCAGTCACTGGGTCAAGTAGAAGAGAGTTCATCCATTTCTCGCGATTGAAGGTAACCTGGGAAATCATCGAGAAGCCGCCCCATACTTTCTGTCGGAAGAAGGGGCGATATTCGGGAGCAGTCGACCACGACTCTAAGCCCTGTTACTGCGGCTCAGGGTGGCTTCTCGTATTGAGGACGGCGTACTCACAGTGGAAATAATCCCTGGTATCAGCACAACGGGATGCTTCGCGCTCAAACCACGCTGGGCTATAGCTTCACCGACGGTGAACTCTAAGCCATTGGTATTCAGCTTCCATGGTTCGGGTATGCTGCTGCGCAGTCTTCGCCATTCGTTTTCAACAAGAGACAGGTCTATCTGAGGAAATTGTGGGAGGCTGAAGTCTAGCTCGAACTCGTCGAGGAGCAATGCGAGATGTGTTTGGAAGTCAGTGAGGTCTGTCGGTTGGATGAGAATGAAACCGAGCAGGATTCCAACTGATTAAGAAGGACAGTCAGCATCAACAGCATCCATGCTGCAGCATGCATAAACTCACCAAGAATGCCGAGAGGAAACAAGAATCGACGCGTCGCGTAAAAGTGACGCTGCTCCTGCAGAAAGGTTCAGACATGATACGCGAGACTGCCTCAGGCACGGGCTGCACACGCACCTTGTGCACCTTCTCTCTCCATGTCTCCACCTTCTCAGCCAGCTCCTCCTTCAGGTCCTCGACCTCGCTCTCGCCTCGCGAGTGCCGCTCGGCGGTGACGGCGCTGTCCGAGTCCGAATGACGCACGTTTGGGTGCCGTTTGCGAATCGCTGAGCTCATCGGGGGCAACGGGCTACGTGTGCCCGCGTTTCGAGCTTTTTTCGGGTTGTGTAACTGGGCGGGATGTGGGTGGGAGGCGACACCCGAGACACGCTCACGGAAGTGGACAGACTCGGCCTCGAGGCGTGACGCCATACGCGCTCGGAGCGCCCGTGCGCCGCGCGGGCAACAATCCCGAGGACCGCCTCTCTCAACGTACTACGCATCTTCAACGTCGTACTCGACTTCTGTCTACTCGGGGACAGTTATAGAAGACATAACTGTCACACTGTTTTAATTCACTCTGTATGTATACCAACGCCTTCTCAAGCTAACACCTTCCTAACCAGAGCCTCCAGCTTCTCATCAAGCCCCTCGAGGGCCCTTTTGAGCTCCGGCGTCGGCCTCTCGACGTACCACGCGCTCGGAAGGTCGTATTCGACGCTTGTGCCGCCGTTGACTGTCTCGCGCAGGAACACCCGCGGCGGGACGCAGGCCCCGACGACGGGGTCGCGCAGCAAGAACTCCTTTGCGATGAGCGGGTTGCCGAACGTGTACAACAGGAACTGCGGGAGCGCCTCGCCTGTGTATACGCCGAGCCACTCCGAGTGTGCCATCACGGAGAAGAGCCTGCGTGCAAGAGTCAGCAACCCGCGCTGAGGCCGCAGCTGTGGGGAGCGACGTACACGAAGTCTCTTTTGCCGTCGGCGGTGAGCTGCGCCATGCCGCGTTCGATTTGTTCTCGGTTCCGCGCGCCGCGCAGGACGTCTGAGACGTGCGGCTGGCCGCCCGCGTTCACCTCCGCGTTGAGCGCTGCGAGTGCCTCAGGGAAGGGCTTCGCAGAGGTGAGCACTACCCGTTGTGCGGTGTAGCTGTGGACTTCTTTCGCTGTCGACATGGCGGTGGTCTGAAAGGTGTGTTCTGCAAGCTGTGTCCATTCGCTCTCTTATGCATCACCGCGGCCTTACACGAGACCCACCTGACCGAGGCCGGAACGCCGAGGCCGTATGCTTATCTTCACCAAGGGAGGTTCATGTTTCTGCTATTCGGGCATGCAAATTATCATAGGTTAATTGGACGCTCCTTGCTAATATCTGTATGGTCATAAACAGCAATTGATACTTGAGGTGTAGAATATCAACAGAGCCATCCACACATGGGCGTATATTCGGTTATCATGAGTCTGATGTGCCAAGAGACAGAGCGACGGCGAGCTCCAGTACTTTCATTCAGCAGAGCCTTGAACGGCGCAAGGCCTCACACCAGCCTTCGGACACCAGCGACGACACACGCAAAGTCATACGATCGAGAAAACATTGGATTGCCGTTCTCGAGCACAGCTGGGAGTACAAACAGCGAATCCGTCTATGGCCTACAAAACCGAACCGAAGCAACTCTAGAGATACACACAAACACACAGGCAGATTAATCAGGTGCTACAGGGGAACACGCGCGGGCCATCCAGAGCCGCGCATTACACACAAGTCAGGAGCAGAGCAAAGAGAGGCGGGAGATAGAGAGAGTGGATTGTGGGGAACGCGATCCTGATGCGGATCTCTCGGCAGCCACGGGCTGCATGTGGAGGACGCCGCTGGCGTCGGGGGAGCCGGGGCGCGGGCACGCCGCGCCGCGGATAGATAGGTGTAGGCAGGGCCCCTCTTAGTCGAAGGTCCAGGTGACGCCGTGGAGGCGGCCGACGGACTGGTCCGCGAGCTGCGAGAAGGCGGAGGGCGAGAAGTCGAGGTCCCACTCCGCGCAGGCCTCGCAGCGGTCGGTGATCGCGACGGTGACGGACTTGCCCTGGTCTGGAAACAGCTTGTGTAAGCACAGTGCCCATCTGGACAGCGGACTGGGGCAAGAACTTACAGTGGGCGGTGGCCTTCTTGCCGCAGATGGGGTTGGCGTTCGGGTTGCCGCCAGCGTAGCCGGGGAAGCTGTCGTACAGGATGTGCGACGCCGCGGCAATGTAGTCGGTGTCGACGTTGGTGATGCCGCAAGCACCGAGGCCGGTAGAATAGTAGGTGCCTGGAGGAGCCGCTGTCAGCTTCGCAGCGTCGAGGGACAACAAGAGTTTGGACGTACCGTCACCGCTGTGCTGGCCAGCGATGTTAGCAGAGCGCTTCTCGGGGATGGTGGCAGCAGAAGCCGCGAGGGCCATGGTGGCAACAGCGAAGATCTTGGCGAACATGGTGAACGAGTGGGTACTGGAGCGACGACGAAGAGAGCGACGAGCGAAGAAGGCTCTGGAGCGACCGGGTGTCAAAAGAGAGGGAGGGAGTGGGGGCGGCTGCCTGGAGTGCGACTGTGTGAACGTTGCTGGAACGTGCAGACTCCTCGCCGCCCCCGACCTAGCTTTTATACGCTTTGCGAGCCCTGGCGCGCGCCAGCGAACGAGGGCTCGCGAACGCCACAAGGCTCGCCCAGCGGGCGTAGGCGCCCGCCCGCCCGCCCTCCGAAAAAAAAAGCGCATGGGCGATCGGCGCGATCGGGGGCGGGAGGGCGCAGTCAAATTCAGCGTGTGGCACCCTCGATTATGTCGTGTCTCCATGTTTCAGGCGACAAAAAGGCCGCGCGTCGCCCGGACCCAAGCTGGGCCTGCCAATCCGGGATCGACACTCTGGGATCGACATTGCCAATCGAGAGAGAGGTAATTGAGCGCATCGCTGCGTCTTGCCCAAAAAAGCTTCACCGAGACTCTCGGAGCTGAGAGCCGACTGCGCTGAAGGAGAGTTGTAGGCCGGAGTGGACCGCGAGCATGAGATTCCGAGAGTCCAGGGCGCCCGTCAGCAAAGTGAGGACAGCGAGGCTCGCGAAACACATGGCGAGCGTGCCTGAGCAATACGGGCACGCCAGGACAACAGTAACCGGATGCGCCCCATGACGCGGGCAAGCCAAGAGACGTGCAGCACATGGGCCATACTCAGATCGCGCGCGCGCGCAGGAGACACAATGCGAGAGCACCTTGCCACAAAAATCGGGACGGGCCCAGCACGCCCGCCTGCCTTTTTGTCGCGTAGCGGGCAGCGGCGCGTTGCCATTGACAATCCCGCGACTCGACGCCTCCCACCACGTTTGCGCGCGAGGGTGGCCGACAGCGCACAACAGCACGCCTGCATACAAAACCGCCTCGTCTCGTGCCCAGAGTGCGCGCGCGCGCGCCTAGTTTTTTGCACACCTGCACCCACCCGATCGCCACAAAAGCACACCGAAAAAAAAAGAAATAATGAGCAAGCCTGCTGAAGCAGTGCACAGGAAATGGCAGCCAATGAAAAAAAAACGCACCAGTGACGTCCCTCCGCCGGGCCGAGCGGAGACGAGCTCATCCACCGCAGGAGGGGGCACCCTCGTGGCGCGAGGCACGCATCAACCGCTTTCGCGCGGAGCCCGCCGTCTCCGGAGCCGGAGCCGGCGTGTGCAAAAACTTGCTCTCTGATTTTTCGCAATTTTTCGCCGTTGAAATTCAAAGCGCAACTCTCGGGGACGGGCCCGCGAGACTAGCAGCGTGCAGCGGCGTCGGAAATTGGATACGCGTAAACAGAAGAGGACGAGCTGGCTCGTGCCTCGGACAGCGAGACCCGTTTTCGCGGAGTGGGGAGCAGCAGTACCCAATTCGTGAGAAAGTTGAGAAGAAAAAGAGAAAAATGAGCGTGGCGCCTCGCAAGGCCGGCGCTTCGCTACACACATGGACGAGAATGGCAGGTGTTGAGTTGGCCCGCGGGCCCACGCTGAATAAACTGCAGGCGTGGAACAAACACACCGACACTCCGGTCATCGTCTACATAATAATCTGATGTAAGCCCTGGGAGTACATAGTGCAACACGAGCAGAGCCCATAGACAGCGGCGGGAAAAGCAAGAGTGAGAGAGCGAAACGGCAAATGGGGCAGAAAGAGCGTGTATGTGTACAGAATAAATAACACGGATGTTTAACCTCGATAAAAATAACCTCGCAACGTGCAACTCAACTACGCACAGTTGAAAACAAGGTCCAGCGACGGAAAGCAAACGAAAGCTGCTCACGCAGCACCTTCAGCACCAGCAGCCACCGCGAGGCCGAGCTCGCCGCGCACGAGGCGCATGACGCGGCCGCCGAGGGCCTCCTGCTCGAGGCAGTTCAGGCCCTCGGCGTGCTCGGCGTGGATGACGCGGCGCGCGTTGACCTTGTCGAGGACCATGCGCACCTCGTCGTCCCCGGGGCAGTCGTCGCCGTCGGGCTCGCTCGCGCTGCTCACCGAGCGCGCGCCGATGCTGAACACGTCCGACACCGGCGAGCTCGGCCCCGTGTACGACCCGCACGAGCGCGCCGAGGGCATGACGAGAGAATGGGGGAACGATGGCGAGGAGCACGCCGACGTTGACGAGCGCACCGAGCTCACCGACGCGCTCGAATTCCGCCGGAAGAGCGTTAGCTTCGAGCGCAGGAGGCGGGCAAGCGCGCCAGGATCGACGATTGGCGCACGTACGTCCATGAGTCGTTCCGCGAGCCCACGGTTTGCCTGCAGGTCGGGTGAGTCGGTGCGCTGCCGTGCATGCGAGGCGGTGTCGTGTGTGTATGCGTCCTCATCGTGTTCGCTGAGCATCGCCTCCGAGAGCTTGCGGCGCACGGACTCGTGCTGCTCTGGCGTCGTCGGGCTGAAGAGCCTCACGCAGAAATCGAGGGCTCGCTGTACTTCGTCCTCAGACAGACGTGTCCCCATCTCCGCGCCTCCTTGGATGACTATATGCCCGCCTCAGACCACGTCAAGTTGCACAAGGAGAGAAGACGAACCTGGCCGAAAGTAAGCAAAGGCCTTGTCAAAATTATCCTCATCGATGTCAACCAGAACGTTTGCGCTCTGCGCCCGGATCTGCTTGTATGCGCTCAGGACGACGACCAGGAACCTAGACAGTGCCCATCAGCCAAACGCCATGCACGCTCGAGCGGACTGCGCTCACCTGGTGTACGATATCGCGACACGCTGGCTGTGCCACGCCGCCGCCTCGCGCTCGAGACAATCGCCACGCACACTCGCAGCAATCGTCGCCGCCGCCGAAATCGCACCCGTCATCGCGAGGTGCACGCCCGACGAGAAGAACGGGTCGATGAACGCTGACAGACCACATTCTATCAGCACCCTCGCGAGCACAAGAGAACGGTAGAAGAGCCGCACCTCCCGCGTCCCCGACGAGCCGCCAGCCCTCGCCCGCATACGAGTCCGCTGAGTAGCTGAAATCGCTCGCACTCCTCGCCGCAGGGGCCTCTCCGTTCTCGTCCTCGACGCGCTCGAGCGTCGCGTCGTCGCCGATGAGCGCCTGCACGCCGGGCGCGAGGTGCAAGAACGTGAGGTAGCGGTCTGCGAGCGTCGCGTGTGTGCGCGCGCCGGACGATGCGCCCCGGGTGGCGCGCGCGGACGACGGCTCGGCATACGATGCGGGCAGCGGTGCGGCCGTCGCGGACGAGGCCGCGCGCGAGCGCACGCCGTGCTGCTTCTCCTCCATCACGACCCCGACGGACGTCAGCCCGTTGTGCAGCGGGATGAACCACGCCCAGCCGGACTCGTCTACGCGCATACATGCAAGTCAGAGGCACCGTTCTGAAGGCGGAGGGGGGCTACACACCGCTCAGCGCCTCAAAGTACGGGGCGTTCTCGCGGTCGGTGCCGCGGCCGTACATGCCGGTGCCGCGCCAGTAGCCCCAGACCGCGACGTTCCGGAGGGACTGGTTGTACTTGCGGTTCTTGAGGTATCTGGTGGTCCAAGCGAGCATACAGTCAGCACGGCGTATGGCACGCATAGGAAAACGCCCGACTTGGTACTCAGCAGCCCATATCTGCCGCTCGCGTCCACCAGGTAATCAAACGCGATCTCGCCGGCCGTGCCGTCCGCACGTGTGTACGACGCCTTGACGGGACGCGCGAGCTGGCCGAGCTCGACCGAGTCCGAGCGGCTGCGCGACGCGCTGCGCGAGGACCCGCTGGCAAAGGACGAGCAGCGCGCGAGGGCCGGCGCGGGCGGGGCGAACTTGAGCGTCTCTACGCGCGTCTCCGTGAAGACCTGCGCGCCGCACGCCGCCGCGTGGTCGAGCAGGAGCGTGTCGAACTCGGAGCGGACGACGTTCCACGCGTTGTTGTTCGCGCCGAGCGCGACAAAGTCGGTGTCTGTGCACAGGCGTCAGCGCTGTCTGGCCAAACACAGGCACGTGCGGGTGGCGGGCTCACAGCCTTCGCGCATATATTGGTTGAACTTGATCGCCGAGCCGGGCTGGTGGCGTGGAGCCTTGTCAGGAGGGCGACATGGAGACTGGCATTTGAATACCGACCTTGCGTGCAAAGCCATACGAGGCAATCTTGTCTTCTGCGTCGATAAAGCGTAGGTAGTGTCGCACGGAGGGCAAGAGCGATTCGCCGATGTGATATCTGGTGACCAACATCCATGAATTAGGGTGAGGAAACAAAGAGGGCAGGGCGGGGACAGGCTCGTGCCTCTACCAGAGGAAACACAGCGACAATGATGTATGGACGACTTGCCTGGGGAACTTGGACACGTCGAGCAGGACGACGTCGAGTCCCTCGCGAGCCAGGGCTGCGGCGGTGTAGCTGCCGCCGGGGCCGCCGCCGACAACGAGGACCTGGGCAGACTGCAGCCGGAGACAGGAAGGTCAGCATGCAGCCTCTCGTGTGGGCTGCGGTGCACGCACAGGAGGGATGTCAGCGGACATGGCGGACACACGGGGGTCGCGAGTCGCGGGGCGGTGCTGGGCGTGTGGTCACTGTCAGAAGCGGTTCCGGAGGTGGTGGATCCGGTCAAGATGCAGGGCGCGACGTGACGTGTCGGTGGACAGAGGCGGGGCGTGCCAAAGGGACGGGGCGGGCACCTCGGGAGCGGGGCGCACTGATCCAGCCGCACGGTGCTCGCCTTCCGATTCTTATAAGGAGGACGTGTGACACCGGGGGAGCAAATCGGCTGTGGTCGGCGGGCTCAGCGACGACGCACGGCGAGCCGAGGGCCCTGCGGTGGAGTGCCACGGGGGCTGCCAAGGTTCTATGGGAATGTTCAGGGCTACGTATACAGTCCAGTGACCACCCATGGTTTGGAGTTCCCCTCTGAACGGGTACATTCGTGGGACGTTCGGGCGAGGTGGTGGTTCCGGCGGCGACACCGACAGAGGCAGCAGGTCGGTTGGAGCCTGGTTCCACAGCGCCTTCCATTTCGGACCGAGTCGCTTTTCGGATCGAAAGCGACCGCCATCGCCTACAGCAGCTGTTTCTTGCGACCCTAAAGTCTTGCGAGAGTCTGCAAATGACTTGCAACGTTATACTGCAGTGAGCTTGCTGGAGTGTTTATGGCAGAACGCACCGATACACCTGAGGCAGCGGTACCTGTCGATGGGTCGCCACACCAGATTCGCTCGATCGTGCCGAGTACGAGCGTAGTGTTGCGGAAGAAAGTCAGGTGTAACTTACTGTCTGTAAGAAAGTCGGTAAGTTACTGGTAACTTACATTACTTACAGCGGCACCTGAAAAGAGGTGTAAGTAAGTGTCGAAAGTCACGATGCGCATGGCCTTCGAGTGCTCCAAGGACAGGATGTGCCAGTTTAAGCAGCACCCATAGAGCAGGCCTTAAGCTGATGAACACTGTAGTGGTTCATCGGGAGGGTGAATATAGCCTGCCATGTCATTTCCAAGGCTTGAAACCCTAACGGCCTTGGTGTACATGCCTGTGGTACTAGCCAAGCTGCCTGAGCCTTCCTGAGACGTGCTGCACGCCAGTAAATATAAACGTAACCCTCCCGCCGTCTTAGCCTGTGTCTCACATCAATAACTTGAGGCCGCCCATCACCTCTCGGTCCCGCCTCCGCTAAGTCGCTCCTGGTCCAACTCCCCCAGCTGAGCAAACTTGTGCCCCGTAAGGCAGAGTTAGTCCTCATTTATCAGTAGGCCCGCCATGACCAATGTATTATAGATGCTCCTTTTTCTTTTTGGCATGGCAGTGTGGGTTTACTGACAACTTACCTTGTAACTTACATGACTTTCTTACCTTTACTTACTGTAACTTACAGATTAGACGCCCATGTAGAAGCTGAACTTACACCTTGACTTACAGCTTACGCCTTACTTCTGACATCTGTAACTTACACTCGCCGCATTTCTTCCGCAACACTATACGAGCGTATCTTCACCCATCGAACGTGATGTGAAGCAGCCAGGAAGCCCTCGCGCCAGCCAAGCCCAGTGATCGCCGAGAAGGCCGGCTTTCTTTGTGCATGACCTCTCCATAACAGGAGAGTCCTCGCACGCGACCTGAGTTCGTGAGCAGGTCTTTGCCTTGAGGCTATCGAGAAGGTCAACCCAGTCAAACGCGGGTCCAGCGGTGCGGGCGCCAGCGAGAAGCGAGAAGCGCCCGGACATGATTGGCCGAAGAGCTCAGCTCTCCACCCTGCCCGAGTTACGTCCTCCCGCCATCTGCAACAGCGCCGTGCGCCCTGGGTCTGAAACATGTCGTGAGACAAAGTCGCTAGGGAGCGCCATGAGCGACTGCGGGCGCGGTCGTGGTCGCAGCTGGCCTATAAGCCGGATGCTGACGCCATCATATCGCGTCGACATCGCCGGAGCGTCCAGCGAAGGAGGGGTCGTTTTTTCTCTCCCTTCACAACATGCCATCGACACATGGGCAAAAGCACACGTTGTACCCTAATTCCAACAGGGAGGTGGTCAGCCTGTTGAGGATGCAGAAGCACCCCGAAGGAGGTACGGAACATGGACACCTTGCTAGTTCGGGTCCCGTCTGACGCACCTGCGATTGGCAGGCTACTTTGCAGAGACAGACCGGCAGGAAGAACAGGTGCCGTCGCCGTTTGCAGGCACGTACCCGCTGTCTATGCACGGACAGAACTCTAACCTGTGCTTCCTCGAATCTGGTACCCTCTTCGCGCTTCTGCAACTTCTCCTGCCATGCCTTCCGACGCACCCAAATCTCGTCGGGCTTTAATCACGCCGAATCATTATGCGGTGTGCACTGCGAACATATATATCGTGGCCATCGCTGCAACGACCCGGTCTCGACCTACCTCTCTCTTCGTCCTACCCAACACCGACCTGCTGCATGCTGCCACCGTCCGTCGTCGTATACGCCCTGCGCCGCCTGTCGAACACCTGTGTGGCGTTATTTCACGTGGGGACTGTCACCGCCGCTCGACGTGCCTGTCTGCTCGGCCTCCCACGCGTGACTTGCATCGGACGACACATCTGCTGCGGCGCGCGTTACGCTTTGCTCGGGATCGTCTACCGTGCGACGGGCATTCTATTGGTGGCCGCCGATGACATCTCCGTGTCACCCCCGTATCCGCCACGTCGCCCGTGTCTCGGTTCTGTGCCCTCGTCACGGTCACAGATGGAAAGCTGCGCCCGCTCGCGACGACGATCTATTACTTGTTGACATACGAGGATCCTGCGGGTGTCTTTCACATGAACAAGTCTGTCGTACGTCTTCCATCATGCTCTAGACACGAGTTTGCCTCGGCTAAGCACCGGGACCGACGCAGACGATGCACGTTCTACACCAGGGCCGGGCGGAGTACACCCTCATTCACCCCGAAAACCCTCCGCGGATCGAGAAAGTGGTACGCACGAGGCTGCTCCCCTAGGACTGCGCTCACCCGAGTCCGCGCAGATCATGGGCCCGAACATCGACGTGGGCGAAAAGCTGCAGCTGCTCGTCGGGAGCAACATTTGGAAGAAGAGCAAGCTGCTCGACGATGACGTTTCCGCCGCCGGTACGTGCTCTACTTCATCCGTCTCCCTGGCGACGCGAGGCTCACCGCGTTGATTGTTCCTCGCACCCCCCTTCCCCGCGCCCCCGCGCTTCGTTGATACCCGCCGGCGAGCAGACAAGGATCCCGCGAAGCGCGACCGCACGGGGTGTCTCATTACCGAGGTCGTCTTCCCCGGATTCCATTGGGAGGACCACAAGTACCTGAGCAGGGCTGAGCTCGAGCGGCTCTGGAAGGGCAGGAGTGGCTGGGAGGAGTGGGCGCCGTTTGTCAAGAGTGAGTGAACATAGAGCTACGCTGCACACGTTACAGTGCTGCCGTGCCTGCCTTGGAGTTTCTTGCTAGGATCCCTTTTGGATTATTGGTTGTACCCCGTGCCTTACTCTTACGAATCACAAGAAAGCTTGGCTGACAACGCTGCCTCCTCCCCGAACGTTCACGCGTTTGTTCGAGACCACTCGCAGCGTCCACATGGGCCCACGCTGACAATGTGCTGCACCATGTTGGCAGCGCCCGGCTACAGTCCGCAACGCAGTGCCCGGTACCCTCAATCTCACTTTCATCCGGAGCCGAGAACCCTGAAGGCGCGGAGGGCGAACACTACAGCTGCCGGATTCGGGCGACCGGAGGGTGCCGATCACACGGGCGCTCCGAGCGGAGGAACTGAGTCGCCCCGAAAAACCCATTTTCGTCCCGCTCATTTTCGCGACAACTGCGGGCCCACCGGGCTCTGCGCCAAGAGAGTCTTGCAAAGCAGCTCGCGGAGCCAATCCCACCTACGCGCTGCAACTCCATCGAGCGGCCGCGGGCTCTCTTTTGGCAGAAACCAGCAAGGAACGTCGAGGAACCCATGACGCAAGGGTGTGGTGGGTCAGCATAACGCGTGCACCACGCACACGCACGACGTAAGCCCTGCTCAGAATTTTTGCAGAGACATGCACACCCCCGTTCCTCGCGTTTCCAGTCCAGACCCGGACGGCAGGCCACGCGTACCCACCCGCACCGGCGTGCCTTTTGTCTCAGCGCTCAGCCGCAAGTCCATCCGTTGGGCTGCCGGGACCGAGGGTGCCCTGCGCTGCGCTGATTGGCCCGCGCTGCCTGTGCCGTCTCTGCAAGAGGCTCCAGGCCCTGGGCGTTTCCTTCCTCCGCCGCGCTGCCTGAATATTCGCGGCCCCAGCATCGTTTTTCGAGGGCAAGGCCTCTTCCCTCTGAGGTAATCATCGCGCTCCAAGGACGCGCCAGTGATTTGCGTGGATTTTCCGATCGCGTCGAGCCCGCGCGATCGCACCGAAATTATTCGGGTGTGCACTTGGCGTCCGGGAGCTCTCTCCCAGCGCGCCGCCCCTTGTGGCGTGCGCGGCGCGCAGGCGCCGGGGGACTGCCGCCTCGAGCGTATATATAGTGCGTGCGGCGAGGTCAGGCAGTCCTCAGTCTGCACGTTCCAGTCAACGGTCGCAGCACCCCCCAGGCACCCCGGTCCCCTCTCGCAGCCCACCCGCTTCTCGCGCCCCCCCACTCGCTCGCAGCAGCCCGCACCCACAGCCTACGCTCACAGTCTTTACACTTTCGAGTATGTTCGCCAAGTTCCTCGCTGTCGCTACCCTCGCCCTTGCGGCGTCTGCTGCCTCCATCCCCGAGAAGCGCTCTGCGAAGATCGCCGGGACCCACAACGGTGACGGTACGTCCAGGCCTATGTGTTTTTCGTGAAGCTACGATGCTGACAGGAGCTGCCGCAGGTACCTACTACGCCACCGGCCTCGGTGCCTGCGGCATCACCAACGTCGACACGGACCACATCGCGGCCGCGTCGCACGTGCTGTTCGACAGCTTCCCCGGCTACAAGGGCGGCAACCCGAACGCGAACCCCATCTGCGGCCGCAAGGCGACTGCCAAGTGTGAGTGCCCCCCATCTCAATCTCTCTGGGCGCGCGAAAGGCTGACGGCGCCACCGCAGACAACGGCAAGCAGGTCACCGTGACGATCACGGACCGCTGCGAGGCGTGCAAGGAGTGGGACCTCGACTTCTCGCCCTCTGCGTTCTCGAAGCTCGCGGACCAGAGCGTCGGCCGCCTGCACGGCGTTACCTGGCACTTCGACTGAGAGTGCGCGCCCCGCGCTCGCTCTCCCCTGCCGCCGCCCACGCCCGTGGCGGCCGCCTGCACCCTACGCTCATAGACCACGCGCGTCCGCGACGCCTCACCTCGGATACGGCCCCCTAACTTATTTTCGACGCGGTGATCCACCCTCCGCGATGCCCAAAAATGCACGCCCCCTCCCACCTACGACAACAGACGCCCCTCCCCTCGCGGGCCCACCTGCACCACCCTCGACGCCTGTGGCGTTCCCCGACTAGCACCCGGCGCGCGCGTGCGCGTTGCCCATCCGGTGCCTCTAGACGACGTCGGGGCTAGGAGGACACGGTCTCGGCCCGCGACAACTCCCTGCGCCTTCTGGAGCGCGGGGTCTACCTTTTGTAATGTTGCTCTATATCGCTTGTAGCTCTAGACGTTGTTTTGTTGTAGTACCTTTTTTGCGCTGCACGCGCAACCGCGCGTGCGCAGTTGTACTTTTGTCGCTCCTTGTTTGCTGTTTGTTGTAGATGTCGGTCGCGTTCGTCGTGCCTTCTTGCCGAGGGAAATACAAAAACCAGAGCAGCCTGCTCTTGCTGGAACATCGGTTGTGTGTCGTGTGCGGTAATTGGGCTCGTGTCATGAAGGGTACGCTCGCTGGGGCTGGGATGCACGCTTTGGCTAGAGAGCTAGCCCACTACCTTCCTGCAGCAATAGCCCCCACCGCTGCGTCAAAGCGTAGCGCCGCAGGAGCCGACGGCAGCACGCTCGCGAACACCAGAGGAAAACACACCCACGAGCCCGGTGGAATCTGAACCTGGCAGGTCATCATTCAGTGAGGCGTCTTCCAATGAAGTGTCGTTGTTCTAGGGTGTTCCGTCTCTGCAGCGCAAATGGTGACGGTCCACCAAAACAGTTCGGGTTTACGAGGTTCACGGAATCACTGGTGGGTTCAGAACCCTCAAATTTCGCCCGACCGTCCGAGGAATTTTGCAGATTCGCCCGGAGACCGGGCTACACATGGTGAAAGGGGGAAAACGGGGCATATTTACCAGACTGTCCAAACGTAGTAGTACGGACAAAACAAGCACACTTTCGGGCGAAAACTCGCAGATGCAATTCAAGGGTCTGCGTCGTCTGCGGAAATTACATGGGTAGATAGCAGGCTACGGTCGACAATGGCCCACATTGCACGGCCGTGCCGCGGAACCTGTACACACCCTACAAGGTATTGCACACATGATAAATCGTATGTCTGCCATGTCCCCATGCCTTCGTAGAGTTTCATACCGAGTGGACCGTCGATGTCCGCTTTGCAGGAATGTATGTCGGCGAGAAGCAGAGCGGTGGGCTCCGGAAGGTCGAGATCGGGTGATGCTGGGAGATGCAAGACGACAAGGTGCTTGAGTTGACCATAATAGGTCACACGCTTGAGGTCCTCGCGTGCACGCCGATGTCGTGCATTCCGATCCACGAAGACATCATACTACGGTCATCATGTCAGCTTGCGTACATAGTTATACACCAAAGTTGACTTACGCGGACCCATGTCGCATCTCGGCAATCCTCCGTGACCGGGACGAGGCTTGTTGCGTTGATCGTATCGCCGTCGTCGGTCTGCCGCAGCTTGCCAAAGAGCTCGATGCTCGTGCTTGACACGAGTTGACATGCCCGCACTAGGCCGCATGAGTACCGGGTGTTCAGGTGCACAGCAATGCGCCTCAGAAGTGCAGCATTGACTTCTGTCCCGTGGGGGAGCCGTGGCGGGAGGAGGGCAATATCAGGATCTGTTGAACTGGGGTCAATAGGCCGCACTCCTAGTAACCAAGACAGAGACCTACATGAGAGCGGCAGCGTGTACTCCCCGTGCAAGGGGCGGTCTCGAGGTCTGCGCAAGGCAAGAACCTCGGTCATCCGGTACTGAAGGCCAAGCTGCACGAGACGGGCGGTCTTCATGACGTATATGTCGAGGCTGCTGTATGGGAACCGGCGGTTCTTGATGTGCCGCTGCAACAGGCCGCAATAGCGCTCCATCGGGAACGCCCAATAGGCCCATACCGGTCCCGTCAACTCGATGCTGTCTGCAATATGGAGGATTGCGTGCAGCGTGAGCAAGCAGACGGAAAGCCGCTCCGCGTCGTACTGATAAGAATATCTACGATACCGGTCAGCTTGTGCAACACTCAGCAGAATACAAGACTTACTTCTCATAATCCGCAACCCAAGCGCCGAAACCTTTGCGCAGCTCCTCGAGGTCCGCAGAGCTTGCCTCGAACTGGAGGCAGATGTTGAGTAGCCAGGCAAGTTCGAGGAAATGCTTGTAGTATTTCGCATTCCTGAACTTCCCATGCAAGAGCGCAGGGGTGAGCTGAAGTGTCCAAACCGACCACATGTCCGCCGTGTACTGGTTGCGTTGCGCTGGTTCCGAAATGTCACCGAGGCGTGGACCGAAAGCTGACGGGATAGTCGAGCCAGACGCAGTCGTCGCCTTGCCGATTTCTGACCACGTGCTCGGCTCGAGTTGGTATGTCTCTTGACCTTCGCCGAGGTCTTTGAAGTCACCTATCCAAAGAGATATTAGATTAGGTACAACGTTCTCCCAGATTTCATGCATGAAGTCATAGGGATAGGAGATTGGAAAGGAGAGGGAGCTAAGACAGCTCAGGATGGAGACTCCCTTAATTCCGTAGTCCTTTGCTGTCACGGATGTGATGGCACAGCCCTGTTTTTCGCTGATTTCTGGCTATTTTCCTCGATTAATCCAACGAGCGAGCAGCCCTCGCGCCGTCCGGAGTCCTAGCCGCCCACACTCAGTGCCCGGCCACCTAGCGCCAGCACCCTGATGGCGCATCACCCCTAGACGCCAGCGCATCCCGCTGCGCGCTCAGACACTGCCCGGATCACCGGTCTGCTCTGCAACCGGTCCCCCGGATCACCGAGGAGGCACTGTCATTCCTGATGACTCCCCTCGCCGAGACACGCCGAGCTGATCAGCCTGATGACACAGCCTCGGCCTGACGCAGCCTCGAGACACTGCCAGCTGACACAGCCTCGTGACATAGCCCCCGCACAGCCTCGCCGCGCAGCCCGCGTCGCAGCCTCGCTGGCTATGCCAAGCACTGCCCATCAGCTTAGGTAATCGTATAGCCTGCCCTAAAGGACCTGTAGTATATAAGGGTAGCTCCCCTCGCTCCTGTCCGTCATCTCGACCTCTTGGTCAATACGGACAGGTAAGCCCATTGTTTGTACAGTAGTCACTAGTGCTAATACACCTTGGTCAATACGGACAGTTGCGCAAGTTAGTTCGTCGCCGCGTGGTTCGCTCCGCTGCGCCCAGTCGTCGTCGTCCCCATCCGTCCTCCCTCGTGTAGCGTTGAGCCCTAGCTCCGCGACAGGCTTCGACTGTGACCTGAATTGCAAGATGAAGTCACTGAGAAGGTGTGTGGATTCTAAAGCTTACCTGACTTGATCCTAATCGTGCTCCTTCATCGAGTCTTGCGGGTCCCTGATCGCTTGCAAGAGCATGCAAATCTCCGGAGTCTCGGTGCTCTGCATCAATGCCATGATCAAGTACGGCATCCCGCGACGTGCAGGCACCTCCGGTGCCACTGCCCTGAGCCGTGAAGAAGGAAGTCGGGTCCTCAAAGGAGTTTGCACTCGAAGGGTCGACAACCGCATGAATGCGAGCACAGTACGTTAAAGCAGTTGTCTGAATGAGCGGGGCAGTTGGAACTGACGCACTCTTGGTATGCCGCCAGCGTGTAGAGGGGACCACCATGCGATTGCAGCATGGGCAGAGGACGAGGTCGACAGGCATAATATGCACAGAAGTACAGATGTGAGTGTCGTCAGCGTTGGCGTGGTGAAGTCCAGGACTTGACGAGCACGGAATACACATTAGCTCGGCATGGCAGGCGGTCTCGACACAGACCGCCGTGTTTCACTTACCGTCACATTGGCGTCACCGATGCCCTGCTGACGCGTCCCTGTATTGCCCGTCGGGCAAATTCAACGCGTCAACAGTTCACAACAACGCGGTTATCTGTTGAATGCGAATCAACAGCAAGTCACGCACACCAGACCAAGTCTGAGATGCTATAAGTACTCGGAAATCTATAAGTACGTCGCCTGTTGCCTCCCCCATTTCCTCATCGCAGCCTCACTGTGATTCCCCTCCTCCAGCACATTCTCCTCAAATACCATGCCTCCCCGCTGCTCAAACACTCAAGACAGGCGCCGCGTCCAAGCCGCTGTCAATACCGGCAACGGATCTGCTGCCAGTGCCACCAACACTACCAACACCGCGACTCAGGCTCAGACTGTGCCGTCCACCATGTCCGATGACCACCTTGTCGCCGAACAGACTGACACATCAACCCCCCCAGCCATGCGCATCGACACAACTCGTGCACCTACCCCTGCTGTCGACCCTTCGATTATTCCCTGTGCCCCTTCCACTGTCGACCTCGCTGGCATTTTGGAGCAAATGCACAGGATGCAAGGTTAGTGGGCCTGCTGGTCTGCATCCTCCTCTTATACTCACTAACTTCGCTTGCAGAGCAACTCGACCGCTATCAAGGTGGGCAAGGTGCCCCTGGTACATCCCTCGAATCTGTCGCCACCACCACCTCCACCACGGCTGCGCAACAGGGAACCTCTGCCCGTGCCATGCAAGCTCACGAGAACGTCTCCGAAGGAAGTATCCCGAAGCCCAAGGGCTGTGCCGGAGGTGGCAAGAAGGGCTTCCATCTCCAGGAGGAGATGGGGCTTGCAGGCAATGAAGATGGCGACAGGATGTATAACATGATTCTGGTGAGTAGCACCCCGTCTTGCTTATTCTCGTACTGACCGATCAATTGTTATAGTCTACCATCCGGGAGCTGGCTTATGCCGCCCGCGTCGACCTCTCGCGTCCCTACCCTGATGTCCCTGCCGAGGACCTGTCCAGGATCTTCTCCATGGTGCGTATGCTGTCTGCATCATGGTTCCTCTGTCAAGCTCAGACACAGCCTTCAAACAGGCGAGGAAAATGCACCCTTTCTTGTCGCGTTTCCAAAATGATTGGGCGACGGCGGCGATCTTGAAGCAATACATAAGCAGCTCCCGGTGCTATGGTAAGCGCAAGGGCTACTTCTCGTGCAGCGCGGAGGCTGGAGGACCCTGCCGCCGTCTCGATGACATGTGAAGTGCCCTGCTGACTTATAAAGACATGTAAATGATTATTTCTTTCTTTATTTCTATTCTATCTACACTACTGTACCATGTAACTGTAACCTATAAGCTTCAAATATGTCTTGGAAACCATGTGGAAATAGCCCGAAATATACCAGAAATTGAATCGTTGTATTTGTACCATGCTATCTTACCCCGCGTGCCTCCACTAAGATTCTACAGGTTATCGAGGTTATTTCTCATGATCGCTGTTTTGCCCGGATATCGTGCTAACTCCCTAGCCTGCTTTAACCTGATGAATGCGTCGGTCGAAACCTTTCATGTACGAGGCTATTTTTGCCTCCACACTTTCGCCCGGTAAACAGTTTACGGACACCGGCAAACAGCCGCTTTCCACGCGTTCGCCAGGTCAAAACTGTCGGTCTCGGTCTGGCGAAATTCGCGAGTTCTGGACCGCACAGTGAATACAAAATGGCTTTCAGCAGGGGGAAAAAGGATGTTTTGACGAGAGTGGGATTCGAACCCACGCCATTTCTGACTAGTAAATCCAACAAGGACCTGAAACTAGCGCCTTAGACCACTCGGCCATCTCGCCTTGATTTGTGTTCAAGAATTACTGGTCAGGTCGACGCTGGTCAACTATCACAAAAATGCGCTGCCCTAGCACCTATACACCAAACCAATCAGCAATACTCACTGGCAAAGGTTTACTTGGACTACAAAAGGTGTAGCCAAGCTTGAAGACGAGGTATAGAGACTAGAGAGGTGAGATGCGATGAGATTGAAGCTGGGGAGGCACCCCCAGCCCTCAGGGTTTATATACATGTGCACCAGGTCCCCAGGGACCAGTGTTCAGGGTCCTAGCTACCTAATACCTACTACGCTATTGGCTAGTGCCCTACAGGCATTTCTACATTCTCCTACACGTTCCTAAATGTTCCTACGATGTCCCGGAAACCTCCAGAACGTTCCAGCACTGTCCGGACCTGTTCAGAGACCCCCAGGACTTTCTAGTCCATTCTGGAGTGTCTCGGCGCTTCCAGACCCTTGCCTGCTTCTAGACCTTTGACCATGTGACCCTGGGATACCGCACGTGTGCGCATCACGTGACCGCCGTATCACGTGACCAGCCCTGAGCCTAGGGCTGTCACTCCAGCGCTTCTGCATGTCACAGTTCGGAGTAATCGCTTCTGTCACCGGCTGCCCCTAACCCTAAGGGTTGAGACAAAAAACTGTGACATCAACCGAGGGCACCAACACCCAGTGCTCCTGCAAAATGTCCAGATTTCAATCGATCTACACGACGACTAGCACAGTCTCATCGGTGTACATGAGACCTCTCTATTCAAATTGCATCTAAATGACGTTGCAATTCCTGCTTCGCCTCGTGGAGTCGAAGTCAAACGGAGATGTACATGAGAACAATCATTCAAACGTTTCGTCATGTCTAGCCATTCCCAATAGCGAGCTGATCGAATCCGGCTGGGCTCCCGCAAGCTGGAACCCTGCTGAACAGATTCGTAAGGCTCCGCCGGAAGCTGCTCATGCGGGTGAATCTGTATTGAAGCATACCGTCAGAAGACTCTGATGGGTGCGGCAGCGAACTCGCGGGCGTTGTGACTTCGAGGGGATTGGTTGGGATGCCAAGCTGCCGGAGCCTGAGGTTGCTGAAGCGCTCCAGTGAGCCCGTCTGCACGTACGCCAGGCGGGTCTCTTCCTCCAGAACAGAGGGCAACTGCGGTGGCGTTCCATGCAGTGGGCTGTCGCCTGGAGGGCTGAGGCTATGCGGAGGAGACCAGTCGGGCGGATTGGGAAGGGTGATAGGGGAGTTGTCATGGGACTGTGCCGTGTAGAAGCTGGCTGCCTCGAAGCTGTTGTTAGGGCTGAACCGGCTGCGTCGACTGGAGATGGAGTGGGTGCTTCCGAATTGGCTGCTGGTGCGATCATTCTGCGCCGTTCTCGGTGACCCTCCATTCAGGAAGCGCGGCCTGAGGCTGGACTGGCGAATGGGAGACCGCGGTTTACGGCTGTGTACAGAGCTTGATGATAGTCTACGGCCCTCTGGCAGAGCCGGGCTCAAGGAGGGAGACGAGGATGACAGTGGCTTATCGCATGCAATAAACGCAGGACCTGAAGTGGTCGAGTTAGTGTAATGCTCCTCTGCGGGTTTCCGGGGCTCGTACCAAAAGCGTGATCAGAAACAATGTTTGGGCGGGTCTCTCGAAGCCTCGCTGCCACGTCATCCGGCCAGTCAGCATCCTGCGAGACACTTGCATTAGCTCGTTGATAACACACTCTTAATCTCACTACGTACCGCAAAGATGCCATATACATCGTCGTGACTAACAACGGCAATATCTGCGTCGCCAGATTGCTATCAGTCTCTAATCAGTGTGATTTACGGAGGCAAAAGGAGATGACACACCTCTAGAATATAATCCAAGACGGCATCGACAGGATCCATTGTCTGATAGGGTATAATATATCAACATACATCCCACACGAGAGAGAGTGAGACCTACAGTTTCCCGTCTCTCCAAACCTTCCACGTCTAACCCTGCGTGGCCGACAGATGACTTTGCGGCAGTGTTCTTCCTCTTGCTGCGGTACTTGTAAAAGATGTCCAAGGGGAAGCAAGTCCAGGGCAGGCAGAAGTATTCGCTGCCCGGAATGTCTGACACGTCCTCGAGCGCAGCGTCAAGCTGAAGCTTGACAGTCCCCATGCCCCTGCGTTTGATCTTGTAATACGATATGAACAGGCACTGGTCCTTCGCCGCCGGTGTGGACGAATCAGCGTCATCCGGCCTTTGAGGCCCACTTCGTTGCTCCATGGACATCCTGACATGGTCCCGCGCCTCCACGCCCGCACGCATTGAGACGAAGCTGCCCGCGGTGAGGGAGAACCCCATTTCGTGCTCGTTCTCACGGCTGGCATACGCCGCAAGCGCCCACGAGGAGGTCTTGACGCAGCCGTAGACGAGCACCAGCTCGGACGCGTGGACGTACCATCCGAGCCTTCGAGCAAACGCCTCCCACGATGCGTGGTGCGCGCATATATAGTCTCGACAGGCGCGGCTTCGCACGTATCGCTCCTGCTTCGCGTCATCGCGCAGCACAGCAATTGCACCGCGATCACCTTTACAGGTAAATTTGTAAGATAGCCCGATACCGGCCTGGGGACTAAAGACGTCAGTAGGATTCTACAGCATGGACTGTGGGAATACAACTCACGCCGTCCCTACCGCCTCGACCTCCACCTTGTCCCATGTCGTCGACGTAGTGCATATCGGTCCTGGCGGGAGATACTGCTCCTCTGTATGGTGATGTAGATCCTCGTCGACCTTCAACATTACAAAGTCATCAGGAACTCCCCATTTGTTGAGAGGATGATCCCGGGATCTCGTGACATTGAACAGCCTGTAGAAGTGACCATCTTCGACAAACCCGACGTCACCCATGTGGACTTCCCCGAATTTTGTCGGTTCCGGACGCCATAGAGGGAGACCATAGCCACGACTTAACAGTTGCTTGGCATAGATGGATGCCAAAGACATGATAGCTAAGAGAGAAGGGAAGGGAGGATAGATGCTGTAAGGGCGCGTCCTCCATTCGTCCGTCATAAAGGGCTCACGAGTGGCCGTGCCGGCCCTGAAGCCGCTCACGAGCTTTAATGGTGCGCTTATTGTTGAGATATGCTGTGCGACATGCATAGCAGTGAGTTCCAGTTGCGGCGGTGCAGTGGAAGCTGTCAAGGTACATTGGGAGGAACCTTAACATCCGGGATTAAGCGCACAGTGTGGCTTTCCAACGCAGACTACTAGGTCCGCTTCATTGAATTTGGCTGCAAGGTCGCGCTTGAAGTGGCGTACAAGTTCTGCGATTCCCGCTAGGTAGGACGAAAGGTGTGTCACCGGTGAGATTTGGGGATCGCAGATTGGGTGGATCTACTCGCAGTAGGTGGGATACTGAGCTAGGCACATAATTCCCTGGAAGACGGGTGATTCTTGCCTGCATAGAACGCTCTGTGGCTTGAGAGTTCAAAGCGAAAATCCGCAGTGAAAGAGTCTCTTGGTCCGTGGTACCTAGTATAACCTGTCAGGAAGGCGTGTACGTACGCAGCAGCACAGCCACTCACTGAATTGGATCTAGACGAAGTAGCCCTAGATCGAATTTGCATCTACGCATGTCGTCTATTGGACAACGAGACGGTGCATCAATGTCGACGTTAGGCGGAGAGATGCACTCCAGCCATGGAGAACTAGGGATCCATGGAAAATCGCTTGAGAAGCCGCCAAGGAGGGTACAGAGGTCGAACGCCAGGCTCGCTGTCGCCAGATGTATCGAGAAGGAGCGCATCGAGATCGCGTTGCCCTAAGGGCATCCGTGTTGTCGACGCCACAGATCTAGCCGAGGAGTGATATACAGAGAGCGTGCAGACCGGGGGGGGGGGCGCAGAATATTCTTGTTTAAGTATGTTGGCATTACTCACGGCTCTTCTATCGCGGAAAGAACACTTTCGACTCTCTGGACTGCATGCTCGATGGTGTCCAAGTATGACAGGGTTAGCTTGATAAGATAATTAGGGTCCGCTTGCTCGGGGCATGGATAATGCATTCGAAAAGCTTCTGGAGTAAGGTCAGGGGGGCTGGTCCAGTTTAGTCGACACGTCTCGTAAGCCTGAATCAGGGACGCACTTGTCTTCTAGCAGCTTATCCTGCATGTCAAAATAGATTTGAGCCGTCACTTCAAGGTCTTCACGCTCCTCCTCTGTCAGGTTGTAATGAAAGAGATATCGCTCAACAATGCCAGAGACGTCTTCCTGCCACAAGGACTGAATGGGAAAGTATAGAGTGAGAAGTTCCTCGAGTTCCTCATCTGCGGCCCATGTCTCGTACACATGCTAGCGCATATACTCAGCATTACGGAATGTTGCGAGATAATTGTCACGTACATAGAGTGAGAACCCGTTCACTATCTCCCTGTACGTCCTGCGCAGCTTCTTCCCTACATTGCTCTTCAGCTGCTTGATCTCTATCCTCTCGTCGCTGGTGAGCGGAGCAGCCAGAGGATCCGCCTCGACCCGCAATTTGCGGTCAGCATCCAGGATGCCGTCAAGGTGTTTAGCGAACCGCTGGCGGATGCACTCGACATGGGCGAGCAGCCGGAGTGTGGCCGGGATCTGGGTGAGCACGATAGTGGGTTGGATGTTGGCGCGTACTGCATACGCAAGGACATGGAGCGGCGGGCAGTCAGTCTCGGGTGTGGTGTTAGGAAGGATGCGCTTGTGGATGTGGTCTACGAGCAAGGGTTGTTGACCGCGAATATCAAAGGCGAAGAGAGCGACGACGAACTGTAAATGGCAATGTGGCCTTTGCTTTTACTCGACAAAATTCCATCGCTAACTGCGCGGCGTGAAAGGGCGTCGATTTCTTGCGCGACGATGCTCATGGTCGTCGCCCCTTGGACTTTGGGTGTCGGGCGTCGGAGGCGGGAGAGGGGAGAGGGGATGCGTGGGAAGTTACCAACGCGTGACGTCACGCTCAACAGTTACAGCTCATCTTATCTTACAGTATCGCGCCCGATAACCGATGTCCGCTTTACGTTCTCCCACCACGACCCGTCCATGCATTTCAGCTACACAGTTTTAAAATGGCGTCCGTAAGTAGATCTGCTCTCTTTCCTTGAGCTGTTATAGGCTTATACCGCTCAATTCGATGGCCGATGCACTTCACTTTCCCAGCAGTCAGCAATCAGGCCTGCCAGCAGGCTCGTTTCCTGTGGCTGTTCGGTCCATGATGCTGAAACACTACCTCTGACTGGGACAGAGGGACGCTTGTCTCTTTCTCTCTCACTTCACGAGCATCTCGATCCCACCGGCTTTTGTACACGAACACCTGGCTTCGTGCGTATGCCCTCTTATACTGTCAGGACCGCTGTAGTTGCCGGCTAACTAACATACATCCCGATTTCACGCTGCATGCCGTTACTCGCCAACCTTCAGAACTTACACGTCAGAGACCTCACGCTGACCCCTGACCTTGCCGCTTCTGACATTATCTTTGCGAACGCTGGCCGTCTGCCTTTCAATATTCTTCCAGCTCCCCATGGCACACCTGTCGTCCCACCCAGACGTAGGTGTCTCAGGACCACAGATAACGACGCTGGTGAGCGTGTTCTTGTCAATTCTCACGTTTACGCCCATGCGTCTTAACAGCGGCACGCCGAATATCCCCCTCGCGTTGCCACATACTGCCATTTACGCTTTTGGTTGGTCTCGCGGCGAGCGACTACGAATGCCTTCGTGCAGCTTGCACGTCGCCACATCGCTCGACGTTACATCGCCCACGCTACCTGACCGCACGCCGTACTAGCTAGGATTGAGCCGCTTCAAAGGCTGCTGGCCGCTGCAGGCCATCAACTCATGCATCTTGCGCTCGGGGCGCGGGTTTTCATTACTCATCGGCTCGTATTTTGTGAGTGACTCGTTTATGTGGCAGTGAACGGGTCCTCTAACATTGGTTTCGCCAGAAACGGCTTCTGGAGACACACGGGTATTCGCACTCTGCATGAATCTCCGCTCCTCGATTTTACAGATAAGGCTGTCCTGCTATTCGGAGGAGCTTGCGATGGACCTCGCCGACATCATGTACGCATTGCGGCGCACCTCCCTGCGGCACGACATTTCTGTCCCGAACTCCGCACGCTACACCATGAACTTGTTAATTGGTACTTTGCGTAAGGGCACACTTACGGGGCAATGCGAGTGATTTGTGACGCTAGATGATTCAATGGTGACCCTGTTCGACCGTCGGTCGATAGGTTTTGTCTCAGACATCAACGTGCGGCAGGAATCCGCGATTCCTTCTGAGATGACTCTGGACACTGTGAAGGCAGTTGTAGCTGGTGTGCTACCAGGGTCCTGGAACAGGGCTGACAAATTCTCTCATTGTCGCGTATGTCGCAGTACTGATATGCACAGGAGTAAAAGAATAGGACCTAGTTCCGAGTCACAGAGAGCGTGTAGCCAACAACATGAACACGTCGGCCGCTAGCGTAGCTAGACTGCTAGGATCATGCTGTACATACGATCCTAATCGAGCAATCACCACTTGAAAAGACACTAGCGAGCCAATTGGACTCCGTGATCAGGCGAGGCTGTTGCTCGACATCGGAAGACTCAAGGTAGAGGTATATCTTGCTCTTCGGTACATCCTTCAGTACCTCCCTGAAAGTCTGGTTGATGTAGCGAATTGCGTCCTGCTCGAGAATATCAAGGGCATTCTGCAATTAAGTGATTTCGGCTTACCTTATAGGAACTCGGAGCCTCGCACGTCTCGACCTGGTGTTGGTATTTAAAAGTGGCTTCGCGAGTATGCGCCCTACCGCCTGTAGGTCGGGTACAGGTAGTGCGGGTGAGATGAGCGTGAACACGGGTTGGGGGCATGTTTGTATGTGCGCCACGCCGGATATTACATCGAGCTATATAAACGATCCCACACCATTTGTAGATATGAGGACAAAGGCGAATTGACCACATTCTCGGCCCCTTTCTGAGACACGGAAAGCAGCCGTAATAGTCAATATTATCTGGAAAGAACGAACACTGGATTTGCCAGCACAGACCACCGCGGCAGTGCCATTGCTTTATTGTTTACAAAACACATGGCAAGCCTCTTCTTCTTTGAGCAAGGATATATGTGGCGCAAGCTCTGCATCATTCATCGACTTGACAAGAAGGTCTGAAGTTTGCTGACAACACAGCACAAAAGGTTGCTAAGGGCACGACCAGTATTCCTTCACGGCGATCAAGAGGTGCAGAGACTAGTGCGGAGCAAGCCTCCCAGTGTGGCCAACGGTCGGCACAAAGAGGTATTTCGGATCAATGTTCGACTTGGGTTCGTGTATCCTGTTGCCTTCATTTGGAGGGCTGATGTTGACCTTTGGGACGTCGATATCCCGTAGCGCGCTGTCGAGGTGGACGTGATCCAGCTGTACGAGGAGGTCACTCACGGTCGGGCTCTGGGAGGCAACTCCTGGTGCGGTGTTCGGGAGCCTGGCTTGGCACACTTCAACGTAAATAGCCTTCCCTTGCTCGAAAGTAGGCGCAAGAATGTCCCAAGCCGATTCGCTAATTCCGACTAGGCCGTTGTTCCCTCCGTCTACGCACAGCTTGATGGTGCGGTAACCAAGCTGTGAGGCAATCTCCGGGAAAATTGCATAAACAACATTGATGGCATCCTTATGTGAGAGGCAGAACTGTTAGACGAGATTGTGCAACGTTGAAGAGGCGTCGCGAGGCGTACCGCATATGTTCTCGGGATAGAGATAGGGACAGATCGCTCCTGATACCGGTAGATGATGCAGTTGTCGGTAGGCATTAGGGAGACTGAGCCACAGTAGTGGTCTACGCAGAGGTGTTGGTTGAGCTGTACCTGCTGACAAAACGGCTTATATATGCTAGCGAGTGGCTCTGTACCCGATCTTCTGCATAGCCTTGTCACTGGTATCGTTGCGGCCTTGCGCCTTGTCCGTGGCCTTTGACACAAGCAGATCTTGCACAAGGAGACCATTCCGGTGTTTCCAATGCAGCATCTATGCCGTTCTGTGTGGCGATGGTGACTGCAGAGGGCATCGTTGGCACTTGCAGGGCCGCCCCATCCTGGAGCAGGCCACTTTCTAAACCTGCCTAATCGGGCGCAGCGTGTTTGAGCGCTTGTTGCTGGCGGTGCGATTGCGGCGAGTCAACGAATGCCTCCCTTGCTCACCTCATTGTACCAATGGCCCGGCATACAGTCTTCCTCTTTGTCTTTTGTTGTGCACTAACAGGCGCGATTTTGTCGGAGGACTTGCATCAAAAGACTGAAAGACTGTGCGTCGGTCACCGATTGGTTTTAGATGGTATCCGGCGACAGCGGCTGGCAGGCTGCCGAAGACGCGGTCGACCCAAACCTACAGGCTCAAACTAAGATGGACGCGAAAAGCGTGTCATGAGGAGTATGCCTATCTGATTCGAGACCTTTGCATTCCTTCTAGGACGTGTTCTCAAGATCTATGTCTATGATCTCGTAGCAGGGGATTTCGCGGATGACCCTCTCCCATATCTCTGGATCTATGAGACGCATTGCGACTTTCTTGCCACCCTGCAGGTAACACTGGACCCTGAACTTGAAGCAACTCGCAGGGGCGTGCCTTAGCTCTGCGTATGTCTCCCGCGCTAGTTCTATGGCTGCCTACGCATCCGACGTGAGTATCGGAACGGCGAAGTAACCTGCAGCGCCTTCGTACCTCGTATGTTTGCGGCGATTGGACGTACACCATCTCCTCGCCGTACCGGTATGTCACCAATTTTACCGAAGCTGTTGAGGACGCCATGACGAGTGTCCGAGCTCAGGTTGTGTGGGGTATGTGAAGAGCACTGAAGTAACATCGAGTCCTAAATATCGTCGCAGCCTCGTTCCCGAAGACGCCCAGCCTCGGAACTGGTATTCTACTACGGGTCTAGAAATCCTGTCCGTCATTCTGGCCCTGGTACCAAATGACAATACTCCTTGCGTACCGATCATGAATGGACAACAAGCCAACAAGACGCCACTCACGTATAGCTGTGCAGAAAACCACGGGTGGCTCACGTATATCTGGGCATTTGTGTCCAGGACAAACAGGCTGCAGAATTCTAGCTGAGACCGGGTGATCAAAGTCGATTTCCCCCTTCAACGAAGAAATGTCCAGTAGAATCGGGCATAAGGCATACAAAGCATACGAGCATATGTGACGGGACAATCACTGGCTGATCGCCGACTGCAGAACTACCTGAGGCTTCTGCAGCACTGTGACCTCCCACTGCGAGTTGGCATCTCCGTCCATTTTCACCTTCCTGCAGCGGCGGAGGCCAAGGCCGGCCGTGCACAGCACGTTCTTCGACGCCGGGCCTGCGGTGACGCCCTCGAAGGCATCGATCATGCCCGCCGCGTCGAACGCGTCGCCGGGGTGGATGAGAATCGTCTCGAAGTCGCATGAGATGACGTCCTCGCCGATGGCGGCGCGTAGCTTGATCGCGGCGTCGACCACGCTGCGGAAGTTCTCGCGTGTGCGCGAGATGAGGTTGTCGATTTGGAGGGCCGAGGAGCCCGCGACGAGGAGCAGGTTGCGCACGTCGCCAATGAACATCTTCGTGAGCTCGTCGACGAGGTTCGGCATCCCCTGCTTGGCGTATCTATGTGTCAGGGCGCGCCAGCGGCCCAGGACGATTTGACTCTCTGCAAGATCATTAGCGTGGACCCTACATGTACAACATGAGGTACGCACCAGAGTTCATGACGTATTTGTAAGTTTCATCCAGAATCTGGTCGTGCTCGTGCATGAAGCTATATGACGAGGAGATCCACGACGAGAAGGCGACGGCCATCGCCTGGAGCGCAGCTTGAAGCAAGACGGCGTTGCCGCGATACTGTGTCGACAGCAGGCCAGGCAGCGCAGAGCCGACCCAGCCTTCGATAGCAGCCGCAGCGTCCATAGCGACCTTTCCGTTCGCGCGAGTGTTGCGGTCGAGCTTGAAGAGGTCCTTAGCGGACTTCGCGGTGCGCGCGATCTCGTCGTTGAGGTTCTTCAGGAGCTGCACAACCTCGGGCTCGGCGACCTTGTCCATGCCGACGATGCGCTGGAGCTGCTCGACCTCGGCGCGGCGGGCCTCGAGCGTGTCCTTCAGGCCCTGCTGCTCGCGCTTGCTGTCCTCAAGCTCCGAGGACACCTGGCGGAGCTCGTTCTGTGCGCGCTCTACATGCGCCTCTGCCTCGCGGATAGCCTCTTCACGCTCACGCGCGAGCCGCTCCTCCGCCGCGCGCACGGCCTCCTCGCGCTCGCGCATGAGCTGTTCCTCTGTCGCGCGCACGGCCTGCGCGGCCTGCTGCTTGAGCTCCTCCTCCTGCTTGCGCCACGTCTCTTCCGCCTCCACGCGTACCTGCCCGAGGTCGTGTACGAGGCGCTGCATCTCGGTGTGCAGCCGGCCAGCCTCTTCGCGTAGCGAGTCGCGCTCCGCGCTCGTCTTGTCCGCCAGCGTCTTCCAGTGCTCGAGCTCCTCCCGCCAGTGCTCGACGACGGGCTCCGGTGCCGGGGCTGGTTCTGCTACGGGAGCTGGCGTAGCGTTTGCTGGCTGGGCGGGCGTCGGTGGTGGTTCGATGGTGTGTCGGAGAGCAGGGAGGAAGGTGAAAATGCTCTGCATGAACTGCGACTGGAGGAAGTGTTTGAAAGCCATAGTGTTAGAATCGAAGGCAGGTATGCGTTGTCCAGCAATGCAGATAGGGTGATGGGTGGGTAAAGTGAGAGTGCACGTCGCCCGCGGAAGTGTGTAATATTTGTGTGCGGGGAAGCCGTCCTCATTGCGGCCTGCGAGCTTCATAACCTGTGCAAACATGAGTTCGACTCCTGCCTGTATGGTTAACGTTGAAGTGCGGAGAATGAAGGAAGAACGCTATTACAGTTACATGAGGGGCGGCAGGCGAGAGGACGCGTTTCTGTACACGCACGGACCACGTGTTGGGCGGTGCGCGTCGGCTGGGAGCTGAAGCGTATCCTCGCGTTCACGTCGCAGAAACATGCTTGCAGACACATCAGTTGAGCAGCCGATCAAGCAGGAGCAGGACGCATGGAGGCATCATTGGCGTTATTGGAGAGCCAGGGCGACGCTAGGAGCTGCAGCCAACTTTCGACGGGATTATCAGGAGAGAAACAATTTAATGTATACAAGATGATCCAGACGGTTAATCCAGTTTCCATGGTACAATGAGCATGCGTCGGTCATACACCGGTTAGCTCTAGCAGGTACTCTGGCGGAAGCTCGGAGTTAATATGCGCATCTGCAACGTGTAACGCAGCTGCTCACCTCGAGTGATCTCGAAGGCAGCAAAAGTGCTCGCTGCTGCGGGTATGCTGTAGTATCGCTCGTAAGTCTAGCCCAGGTACGAATAGACTGGTTGCCACGCTCACCTTCTCAGCACTGTACAAGTTGAGGGAGATGTCAATCAGGGCGTTAATTTTGAATTTGGTGCGACTTACATGACGGTGTGAGCCCTTTGAAGAGGCCGGAGCTAGGGTCGCATTAGCAGCTTTCCTTGCAACGTGAGGGGTGATAAGACGCACAATCCGGACTCCGCGAGGATGGTGCGCAGTTCATGGGAGATATAACGCACAGGGTTGCCTGTCGGAGGGGTCGTTCTTTGCTGAACTCGCGACTTCACGACATCTGAAGCACGGTCAGCTGATGGTCTGTGACGTACGCTATAGGACTTACCGAGAGGATAGCATGATAACCAGTAGGCTATCTGGTGCCGAGTGAGTACGAACAACTCTGAAACGCTGGACGGAACATACCCCGCCGGTAGAACCGCTCGCCAGCAGGGCCCACACCGGGATATCTTTGCCGTATTTACTGCCAAACTGCCTTTTCGAGAACTCGAAGGCTGTATCTGGCGTTCAGCGTTGAGTTGAGAGTGCGCAGCGTGATAGCTTGCCTGTGTAGAATCTAATCTTTGGAGGTCAGCGTCGCCTTTAAAAGCATCTGTGTACATACCCTGCATATGCTGGAATCTCTCTTGCGACGGTAACCTATCATACGTCCATTCAGGATTTCATGCAGTGCATATGGCGGGACACACACCCAGTATCCACGCATAATACCGTTCCGAAAGCCGTACTTTGACCATTCTTCCCGTACTACCTCTCTCAAGCGTTTGTCGTCTTTGCCACCATACTGGGCCTGCATTCGTACTTTGAACATCTCGACTGGCACAGATCTTGTTGGTGAGCTTTCGGTGAAAATGATAATATGACCGAACCTGGGCTAGCGAGGATAGCGTTCGCCGCTCCCGCCATTGCTCCCGCAGCAGCTATCTGCTGAAGAGATAGCTGAGGGAAGGGAGAGATGATACGTTTCGAGATGCCGTAGGCAGCGAAGAGCAAAGAGTTCACGCCGGCGATCCCGATCAAGGGGCTGGCCATGCCTTTGAGCCGTGTCAGTCGTATGTCTCTCGATGTCCGCGAAAGAGTGACCTTTATACAGGGCGAGGAAACCTTCATTGCGCAAGGTCTGTTTCAATATGTCCATAGGCCCTGTCTATCGCGTGCACTGTTGGCTCGGACCTGTGCTGAGCGAAATGGATCACTCACAAACATGCCCTCTGGTGCCGACGCGTCAACAGGAGCAAACTCGGTCAAAGATAGGTCACGGACTAGGAGCAATCTGTGCACGAGTTTTGATAGTGTCTAGAGGCTGCCCGACTGAACCACGGCAGGTCAATACATGTGACGTCTGCGGAGGTGTCTATGCAGCTCACCGAGCACCTGGGCGGCGCCGCCGACGCTGCCGGCAAGTAGTTCGTTGACCGTACGCAGATCCATGGCCTACAGAGGGTGGTGGTGGGCAAAAAGAGCGAGCCTACGCCCGCCGACGACGGGGGAGATTGCGAGCATCTTGCACGATCAACGCAATGCGGGGTGTGCGAACAGGAGCCGTCCCTACCACGTGGTCTCCACGTGCACCTAGCGCGCGTGCAGAGAAAGTGTGCGCGGACGAACATACTCTTTCCACCGCATGAGACTCACTCGACGGCTAGCTGTATCCCTCGTCCGCGCCCTGTCCGTCATGTCTCCGAAGGCTACGCCTTCGTCTGCCTTGCCATCCGCCAACTGGCTTGCTCTGCAAAAGGTCTGCCGTGCTCAACTTGTACTTGTCCGAACTGTCTGCTGAGTCCTGTCGGACGGCCGGTAGAAACTCAAACCTGACACCAGTACCTCGACCCTAGGCCCTCGTAAGAAACGAAAAGTTGCACATGGGCACACTCGCGAGATGTCGACAGCTTCCAGTGCGGCCGATGCAGCGTTGGAAGCTGTGGACGGGAGCTTCCCTCGCGGCATCGAGGAACCTATCGCATCGACGTCCGCAGTCAAGGTCGAGGAGCTTCAGTCCAAAGGGGTCTGGAAGAATGGCGAGTCGGTGGATTTACTGCGGGATATAATAGCAGGGAGAAATAAACGCGATCGCAGTGCGAAAGGGTATGTCCCATATGTCTATACTCTGATCGGCTCACTTACAAATCTTACAGAGCCCATAAATACGTTGCCATCGATTGTGAGATGGTGGGAGTCGGTATAGGTGGGCAAGAAAGCTCTCTTGCGCGCGTCTCCGTGGTCAACTACTATGGGCATGTGCTGTTGGACGAGATCGTGCAGCAAAGGGAACGGGTGTTTGATTACCGAACAAAATGGAGCGGTATCCGCCCCTCGGATATGGCCAGAGGTGTGTAGATCGGCTATGTCTGTCAGTGGCCATGGTATCCTTATGCTGCAACACAGCCAAGCCATTTACCGAGGTCCAGAATAAGGTCGCGGAGCTTATTGAAGGAAAAATACTTGTCGGACATGCCGTCCACAACGATTTGAAGGTACAGTCTCCCAGACATGTACACGGAGTTTTCTTACCTTCTATCAGGCCCTGCTTCTGTCCCACCCCCATTATCTAATAAGGGACACTCAAGTGCTCGCCGGAAAGCATAAGATTGTCAACTCCAGACAGCCAGCTCTTCGTCATCTGGTAGAGAGCGAATTCGGCCTTGCTATCCAAGAGGGAGAGCACTCTTCAGTACGTTACAGCCGTGTATGGAATGCTTCGTCGGCCTCATCTGGATTCGCAGGTCACCGATGCAAGGGCCACGATGGCCATATACCGGCTATATCGTAAAGTCTGGGAGAGCAGCCTTCCTGCGTCGTACATCAAGGCCGCGTCCCTCGTTCACGCGAAGCGAGTTGCAGCGTCTACGAGCGACGTAGGACCCCATGGAACGAGCAAAACGATGGGTGACCTCGCAGCGCTGAAGCGCAAGGCGGAAGATAGTGGTGACGATGACGAAAAGGCGAATCTTGAAAAGACTCTACTCCGGGCAATGACTCGGTCACGCGCTGCGCCCGTGCCTCCGGGAGGCCGGAAGGGCATCAGCTCCGGTCTGTCGACCGTGGTCAAGCGCGGGGATCAAAAGACACTCTGGTGGAAGCAGTTATAGTAGTCCTAATGGGTGCGTTCAGTGGCTCGCCTCCTGCTACATACGAGCTAGTCACCCTGTCGTGGTGCCATACTGACCGAGCTTTCCAGTCGTATACATGTTGTCGATATGGTTGTTTCTATGGATATATAGGAGAGACTCCCCAATCTCCACGTAAAGTATGCTGTGATAGAGCCAACAAATGCTGAATAGCGATGACCAGGCCGGAAGACTACTCACCGACCGTGTCTGCTGACGCAGGCCCCTTGCTGCTCGCAGAAGGTGATCTAACAAGTCCCCTATCGACAACGAAGCTTGTGCCCACGCGGGCCCTTGGTCGCTCACGCGCGCTCCGCGAGCGACGCGGCGAAACTTCAAAATCCTACTACCGGAAGTCTGGGCAGGGCCCACAGCTCTGCGACGCCCGCAGCCGGTACGGACGTATACGACGCTTGTGGCGCAGACCTCTATGTCCGACTAGGAAAATGCAGACACCGCACACGGCGTTCGCATGACCTTCGTCGCCTCCCCCGCTGCCAATGCGTTAGCACGCGTTATGTGTAACAGCGATGTTTCCGTATGACGTTACACGTCAACCGACGGCTCCGTGGGGCCCATTTGGAGTCCTTGAAATGCCTTGCTCCTCGCCGGGCTGGTTGCGCGGCTCAATCTCATTGTTCTTGTTCCTTTGCATCTATGCGCATGTCGAGACGCTGACCGATGAAGCGCTCATGCGGTTTCAGCCTCAGCTGTTGAGATGTTGCCCGAGCAGCTTGACACCTGTTCCCGCGAAACATCGTGGGTGGCAGCTATCTTCCGAGTATATGAATCTTGCTGCTCATCCCAGGACAACGCGGCAACCTCCCTCCCGCCGGACGCCCAATGACCGCCGCTCGCGAACGGGGATCATAGAGCGTATGCGATGCGCACCCGCCAGTCGTTGACCCGACGCAACTCATTTTTCATTCCAGGGCCCCTAGACTAGGCTGCATTGTCGTCGGAGCCGAAGACTGGTGCTGCCTCCGGCGAGTATTCGGTCGCCGTGCCAATGTACGGCGATCATCGACGTCTTCCAGTCCTCTCGATATGCAGATCGGGTGGCAGCATATACGCGCCCTCCAACGGTATAAAGGGGCCCGGCGGAGGCCCACTCCTCTGCATCTCTTCCAATGCCGTATGAAACGAGCCCTGCAGCCTCTGTCGCTGGACACCCCGCCTCTTCGTCGTCCACAAAGCTTTCGACTACCTCCCTCGATGACGTCGCAGACCGCAGGACGCATGATTTCGGATTTCTTCCCATCCCGACAAGACTACGATATGACCCGTCGAATCCTCCACGGTTAACACTGCTGCTCAATATCATTTTTGCTGCGACGACGACGATTTGTGAGCTTACCGTGGTCTCCTGCCAGGATTATCACGCTGACAACGTGTAGTTGTTTCCACTCTATATTACTGCCAACCCATACTCAGTGAGCACTATGCTCATTCAAGGACCCGAACATCATACTGAAATGCTTTCACCACCATATAGTACAACTCTCTCAATCATTCGACGTCTCATACAGCCGCGTCTCAGACGTGCCAACGCTCATGCAGGCAGGGTGAGTGCCGTGTCTAGCTTGCCATCACCACGCACTCACCGCCCTCCAGCTATGCCGCCGGACTGCTCTTCATCGCGCCTCTGGGCGACCTCGTTCCCCGGCGGCCGCTCATCCTGCTCCTGAGCGCCGCGACGTTTGTGCTCGTGCTCGGCGGCGCGCTGACGACGCATTTTGTCGTCTTCGAGGTGCTCTCCGTGCTCATGGGTGTCGTCTCCTGCGTCTCACAGATCCTCGCGCCGCTCACCGCGGACCTCGCCGCACCCGCGCGCCGTGCATCCGCACTCTCGATCCTCATCGCGGGTGTGCTCCTCGGCATCATGTGGGCGCGCATCTCCGCAGGCGTCATCGCGCAGTACGCGTCGTGGCGCATCGTATACTGCGTCGCGAGCGGTCTCCAGGGCGTCGCGCTGCTCGTGCTGTACTTCGTGCTGCCAGACTATCCGGTCAAGAACAGGGGCATATCATACTTCCGGATCCTTTTCAGCATGGCAAAGTATTGTGTGACGGAGCCGCAGCTCATACAAGCTGCCCTTGTCTCCATGGTCTCCATGGCGTGCTTCACCAATTTCTGGGTGAGTATCTACTGTCAATTTAAACACGCAGTCCAGCGTCTGACCCGAAGTTCTAGGTGACACTTACCTTCCTGCTCGGCGGCCCACCGTACTACTACTCAACGTATGTACATACCTGCTTCATTCGACAACCTACTCATAGTTTCCTCAGGCTTGTGATCGGGCTCTTTGGCCTTGTGGGCGTCCTGGGCATCGTAGTCGCGCCGCTGGTCGGACGCGCCGTGGATCGCCTCTTGCCATGGACGGCCGCAGTACTCGCCACAGTCGGGCTGCTCGTCTTCCAGGCCGTGCAGACGGGCGCCGGCGGCGTACACATTGCAGCCGTCGTGATCGTGTGCTTCGGCATAGACGTCTTCCGGCAGTTCCAGCAGGTCTCGCTGAACACGATCATCTTCGAAATCGAGCCTGCCGCACGCTCGCGGATGAACGCAGTGGTGCAACTATCGGTGCGTTTTCCCGGTCTCGAATAGCGTATACATTGGCTGATCGGATGCGTCGTGCAGGTGTTTGTCGGGCAGATCATGGGCACATCTGTTGGGACAGAAGTCTTCCTGAAATACGGCTGGAGACCTGCGGCAGCCTTGTCTGTTGCGTGGTCCGGCTTCACCTTCGTGGTTCTACTGCTTCGAGGACCTCATTGCAGGCGGTATACCTGGGTCGGCTATGAAGGCGGCACTCACCTACGAAGAACCACGGAGGTCTGTGACGTCGTGGACAGTGATGCGAGAAAAGCAGACTCTACGGCAAGCAGGGGTGAAACGCAAGAGTGGGTTAGCTTTGGGGAGAAACCAACCTTAGAGGCGTAATTTATGTTTTATTTGTGTTTGTTAGGATGTGAAGCTCCCGGTTACTAAATCTGTAGACCAGCTCAAAGTCGAACACTGCTCGTTGATTACAAAGCTTCTGCTCAATTGTACACTATTCATACGCCTACAGCATCTTGGACCTATGCACATGTACATGAGAGGACTCACAGATGCTCGCCACCCTCCAGATCGTGTCCCTCCTCCATTGTAAGGCTCCGCTTATGTAAGGCGCTAGACGAGTCGAGTTATCGGTGAGTCTTGCGGTTACTTGCTGAGCCTCGAGGATGAGACTTCGGGAGGTCGAGAAGTTCAGACGAGGATAGAGTGGGGAAGGTCTCGATTCTCGAGAAGCTACCGTACACCCAGGCTTTTCTACACTATATATATCCTACCAAGATACCTAGTCAGAGAGGAGGGACCGAGCAGGGCCCGAAACGAAGTCACTACCGAGTCAAAAGGAGGTGAAGGGAGTCAGAGGGATATGAAATGGGATAAAAGAAAGGAATACGAAACACAGGGGCGCGAAGAGGGCGCGAGGCCCAGACCGACGAGGCGGGCGCGCGCGCCGATGGCATCAGCGCCACGAGGTCCTGTCGTCGAAAAGGGTAAGGGTTAGCGCCAGACCCTTACATTCGCCCTCCAGACTTGCAAACAGCAAGGCTCAGAGCGGAGACGACAGGAGGAGGACGCACCGAGTTTAATAAAAGACTTCATCGGAATCGATCGAGGGATCGAAGGCGTCAGCGAGCCGTGTGTCGGTCTCAGAAGGCTGGTAGCCCGAGGGAGACGAGGACGGCGCAGGCGAGGGCGGCCGAGAAGCGTCAGTCATGGGAGTGTCGGCATCGACTTGCACGGGCGCAGGAGGGGCGTCCTCAACAAAGAGGCTGTCGGGAGACGGCTCAGAGGGGCCAGAGGAGGAGGAGGCCGCGTCAGGGTCAGAAGTGCCAGCTGCGCCAGCGGGTTGCTTGCGGCGGCGGCGGTACTTCTTCTTACCGGCGTGAAAGGCGCGGTGTTTGTCCTGGCGGACGACGATAACCGTGAGCGGGAGCGCAACGGAGGGACGAAGGGGGGAGCTCACCTTAGGGCCAACCCGAGAGAAGAGAGAGCGGTCACTGAAGGACCGGCCGCGGCTGCGACGGCCGTCGCGCTCCATAAGTAGCTTAGTGGTATGGAGGGTGACATCGCGCAGGGTGTCGGCCTGGTGCTGGAGGAAAACCTGCAGCGCGTCGCCAGACATGGACATGCCAGCGGTGGCAGACACGGTAGACGGCGCGGGCGGCGCAGCTGGCGGCGCAGCAGAGCGTGCCTCTGTAGAAGTGATGGGAAGGTTAGCAGCTCCGCACGCACGGATGAAGCCACAAGGCGTACTGGGAGAGGGAGACTGCTGCTTCATGAGGACATGGACAAAGTCCTCTGGAAGCGGGGCATCCGGGTTCGACGGTTTGTAGTGCTCATAGTAGCCCCGCGGCGGTGAACCAGGGTAAGAGCCACGTCCCTGGATGCAGCGGAAGAAGGCGGCGACCCACTCGGCGCATTTGACCTTGCGGGAAGCGGTCCACTCGCTGGCTGGGAGAGGGTTGGGCACTGTAGGGGTGGAGGGCATGAGCGCGTCGGAGGCCGGACGGGGAGCACCAGCAGGACAAGGCAAGAGTGCGGACTGAGACGGGTCAAGTGACCGAGTCCAGCGAGGAGATACCGCCGCAGAAAGGAGCTGATTTATAGAGGACAGCGCAAGGGGGCCAGGAACGAGGAGGAAATCGCTGGAGGAGACAGGTGGCGTCAGGCGGAGGCATGAAACAGACACAGAGTCCTCACCGGCAGGGGAATCGGCGGAGCGAGTGAAAAATGGCAGGTGTTTGGCCGAGTGGATGCCCATGGCCTCACAATAGGCGTCGAGGGCCTCAAGATGGCGAGCCTCGGAGTAAGGGAGCCATGTAATGTCACCATTAGTCCACTGAATTTCGAAATCAGCCGACGTACCACGGCCAGAGTGGGAGAGGACACGGTCAACGGCCCATTCTGTTGGAGTGTCGCCGAAACCAGGTATTTGATGAAACTGGCGGCCGGGGAAGCGGCGGTCGTCATTGGGGACATGAGGGCGCAGCAAGGAGGCATGGAAGACGTCGTGAATGCCGCGCCGGGCGAGCTCAGGAGAGAGCTCAAGTCTATAAGAAGATCCTGGCTCAAGCTCAGCAGAAACACGGAAAGGGCCGAGGAATTTGGGAACCAACTTACGAGCACGCGCGCGGGGGAGACGTAAATTAGCGGTGGAGAGGTAGACCAGGTCGCCAGGCCGGAAAGGGGCCGGGCGGCGATGCTTATTGGCCTGGACGGCTTGGCGGACTCGTGCGCCAATGATAGCGTCATGGGCAGCCATGATCGCGGTTTTCATCCGCTCCGCGAAAATGCGAACACCGGGATAAGGGGTATTGACCTGCCACGGAAGAGCACGAGGGTTCTGGCCATAGTTGAGGTAGAACGGGGAGAAACCAGTGGTGTCAGAACGAGCCGAATTCATGGCAAACTCGATAGCGGGCAGGCGAGACACCCAGTCGGTCTGATCGGCGGAAACACATTGGCGAAGCATTTGTGTCATCGTCCGATTAGCCCGTTCGGTGGCGCCGTCGGTTTGAGGATGGTAAGCGGAAGAGAGGCGGAGCTCCGTGCGGAGAAGTTCGTGGAGACGACGCCAGAATGTGCTGGTAAAGAGACTGTCACGGTCACTTACGATGCGGTCAGGCAGGCCATGAAGTTTGTAAACATACTCGAACACAACGTCGGCGACATCAGTAGCACGGTAATTCTGGCGAGTGGGAATGAGATGGACCATCGAGGTGAGATGGTCGATAACCACACAGATCATGTCAAACTCACCTAGGCGATTAGAAGAGGCAGGAAGAGGGCCGACAAAGTCGATGCCAATACTCTCCCAGGGGCGACGGGGAACCTCCAGCGGGCGAAGGAGACCTAGAGGGCTAGTAGTCGAGCCTTTCGAGGTGGCACAGACACCACAGCTGGAACAGAAACGTTTAATATCAACCACGAGGGTCTTCCACCATACCTCAGAGCGAAGGTACTCGATCGTTTTGCGAGACCCAAGGTGAGCAAGCAAGCTGTGAGCATGGGAGATAACAAGTTCGCGAGCAGCGCGACCACCAATTAAGACGTCGGGAACGCAAAGCACAGGAGGAGCATCGGTACGAGTAAGGAAGATAAGACCAGAATCAACTTGAAAACCTTTGAAATCAGAAGGTCGCGTGAGTATAGGACGAAAGAAAGGATCTTCGGCATAGCGGCCACGTACCAGGTCCACAAGATCTAGGCCCGAAAAATCAGGCAGGAGCGAGCGCGGGAGAGCACCGGACCCATGGGGAAGTGACGGCGTCGAAGAGAGCACAGCCTCGCCGCCTTCAGAGTGCGCCAGAGAAGGGGGCGCAGAAGACAGGACTGAATCAGCAGGTGGGACTGAGGGATCCAGAGGGATGTCGTTAACCGCGGTATCGTCCTCCAGCAAGGCATCCACCGATCCGGAGCTATCGGTGGAGGAGAAGGGGGGCTCAGAGACCGCCGGAGCAGGAGAGGCAGAGCGTGGTGCAGCTGGCGCGGAACGGCGTCCACGGCGACGGGAACCAGTGCGGGCAGGTGGAAGTTGGGAGACAGAAGGCGACGCTGAAAGAGGGTCAGGGCGCCCATTGGTGAGCAACTCCCGGTAATAGCCAGGCTGGTGGCTCACACGGCGAGGACGAGTATTGACCTCGGCCGAAGCAAGCAGGGCCGCGCCTGTATAGACAGGGCTTGCAGCTGCGAGCGCGCGGCGTAATGAATCAGGGTGAGTATGTCCGTCATCAGCATCAGAAGAGACATATTCGGATGGCGCACGTACCACACCTGCGGGTTCATCACTATAAATGCGGGACAAAGCGTCCGCGAGGTGGTTGGTATTGCCCGGGATGTAGCGAATGGTGAAATCGAATTCATTCAGAACATCGAGCCAACGGCATTGCCGTGGTGACAGGTGCTTCTGATGGACAAGGAATTCCAGAGCCTTGTGGTCAGTGCAGATGCGGAAGGGCGTACCATGCAAAAGGTTCCGGAAGCGCTTGAGGGACTCGATGACGGCGAGCAATTCCTGCTCGTGGACAGCGTAGTTCTGCTGGGCCGAGGTAAACTTACCGGACCAAAAGGCGACCACACGAGCAGAGGCAAGGTCGTCGCCCTGGCAGACATACCCACTGGCGCCAGTCAGAGACGCGTCGGTGACGAGGTTGATGGCAGGGGCGCCTGTGGTATAATCAAGCGCCACGCGGTGGTGGTTACGCCAACGATGAACCACGGCTTTTACTTCGTCGAAAGCACGCTGGTGAGTTGCCGTCCAACTCCACGTTTTCTTACAGCCAGTCAGGGGTGCCAGAACGCCCATGGGGATCCGGATACCCGGACAGTCAGGTGCGAGATACCCAACCGCGCCGAGGAAACTACTGAGCAGGCCCTTGTTAGTGGGAACCTTCCAGTTGACGACCGCGTCAACTTTGTGAGGGTCCATCACTATACCGTGCTCGTCAATGACATGGCCGAGGATCTTGAGGCGCGACGCGAAGAACTGCATCTTGTCCGGGCTGAGGTAAAGTTTCTCACGTCGCAGAACATCAAAGACTTGTCTGATGTGGCGAATATGCTCTTCAGCAGAATCGGAATAAATGACAATGTCATCTAGATAAACATCCATGAAGACGCCAAGGTAGGGAGCAAATACATGATTCATCAGGGTCTGGTAAGTCGCCGGGCCATTGCAGTCGCCTTGTTGAATGACGAGACTTTCCATTGTGCCGTCAGGGGTGGTGAACGCCGTACGGTTCACATGCTCAGGGACGACGCGGATCTGTTCAAAAGCATCAACGCCGTCGATAAGAGAACGGAACCGACAGCGTGTGACATTGCGCAGGATGGCATCGATATCAGGCAGGGGCGCGGCAAGCTTCCGTGTATTGGCATTCTGCTCACGCTTATCCACACAGCACCGAATGCGCGGGGGGTCGCCGGGTTGCTTCGGCGGCTTCGGGATAATGAGTAACGGAAGGGCATTGGTGGCAGAGACGATCCGCCAACGGCCAGAACGCAGGTAAGCCTCTTTCTTATCACGCCAGGCAGGCTTCAGTGCTTCGGCGCACTTAGAGGGCCGCCACGAATAAGTCTTTGATTCATCAATCAACGGTATTGTATGATTGACAGCTCGTAAGGGCGGCAAAGCCGTGAGAGCAGTATCAGGGCAGAGGTCCGATGCCTCACGGCGGAGCTGCGCACGCAAAGGTTCAAGGCGGTCTTCCACGAGCTCGGCGACCGCAGAAGATATGTATGTCACATCATCCCCTCGCATCGGCAGAGGCTGCGCTGACCCAACTGCGATGCGCATAGGATTCAATCCAACCATCACACGGTGTTGATAGATCCAGGGGGTACCGAGGATCATGTCGTAGTTGTCGAGATTGACGACGTCAAAGCGACGGGGACCGTCGATATCCTGGTACGTAAATTGCACCGTAGTACTACAATTCACTTTTGACCTGGAGCCATGTACGGCAAGCTGTAGCGGGAGCGGTTTTGCGAGCACAGAGGTCGAGAGCTTGAGCTGGTCGACCAGGGTGGTGGAGACGAAATCGGCCATAGAACCAGTGTCCACCAGCGCACGCACAGGTGAGCCGTTCACATGCACCTCAATGACTAATAACTTCGGCAGGTTGCGTCGGAAATCAACAGTTTTCGAAGCGTTCCGTTCAAGAGCATCTACGCCCTCCGCTTGAGGTGTACGGGTGCGGGCTGCGCCACCACGCGGACGTGGACGGACAGCACCCAAGAGAAGGCGGTGTCGACGGCGACGCCGTCGTTCGAGCCGCGCATTGTTCTCCTGGGTACATTCAAGCTCCCAGAGGAGATCATCTATGATTTCAGGTGCGTTGAACGAGCCAAGAATGGCGGTGCTATGGCTAATAAACACCGAAAACTCAAACATCGGTATAGATACAAGAAACCCGCCCTGGATAGGCGCGACAGACGGCGTCACAACGGGTTCACTATCAAGACGCTGCGCAAAGGCACGACCAAACGCCCGGACCAATCGGTGGTTAAGCTCAGCGGACTCGGCGAGAGCAAACGGGAGGTGCGCAAACCGTTCATCGTCATAATCTGCAGGCGACGAAGGGTGCGCGAGGCTCCAGTCGATGAAACAGGACTGCCCGCTGACCGAGTCGGTCAAGCAGTAACCACCAGGGATTAATGCCAGGTGGACACGCGCTTCTGCGTTCAAATCAGAGGGCTCGTCGCGTTCGAGGACATAGAAAATAGACTCGGCGAGCGATCGGACCACCCGTGAGTCTTCTGCTGCTCTGATCGCGCGACGTTGTACCATTTGGAAGCTGATGCCATTCTGTAGTTCCTCGAGGGTGACCTCATAGGATAACAGGGGCATTACAGCGTCCAGGATAGCCCACGAGACGGGGCTCGTGTGGTACGCAACGAAGCGAGCACGGACAGCAATCTCACACCGAACTGCTTCCGCAGGGTCAACGGCTGCCAGACACCAAGCCTCTACTTCGGGAATGGCATACCGAGGATCAACCTGGAACCAACGGTTGTCAGGATTAGGTTCGTTGTTTAATTCACGCAAGGGGACTCGGAGGCTATTGACATGAATACCATCGATGCGATCACGCTCTCGCGCGAGGTCGTCAAGACCGTCGATGCGCACCGTACCTGTGTGTACGTGAGGGGCGCGGGCGGTCTGTCGTTTAGGACAGTTACGGGAGGTATGTCCCTGTTCCTTACAGTTGAAGCACATGTTCTCGGCACGCATATGGTCTAATTCCTCTTTGGTATAGGTGCGTGTATGAGAACGGCGAGACTGCGGGTTAGTGGTCTGGGACCCTGTAGGGGTCGCGCGTCGCGAACTAGGGGCCTTCGGAAGGTCTGAACGCGTCGCGTTACCTGAAGGTCGAGGTTTAGGGGCATTCGGGGAGGAATCAGACGGTCGCCATGGCTCCGCGCGGCCGTCGCGGCTGGCAAATCGTCCCCAGGTTCGTCCAGGTATTTTCCCACTGAATTCACGCTCCTCACGCTGTTGCGCTTCATAGGACGTTTCCCGTCGCTCAGCATACTTGACCAGCCGTTCAAGGCTGGTCAACTCCTGGCTAAGGCCCTTCTCACGCAAATAGTTACGTATATATTGGTGAGTCCCCTTCCAAAAGATTCCAGTAAGCTGACGCGAGGTAACGTCAGGGAATCGCACGGCTAGAGTCTCGAGATCACGAACGAAGTCGCGCACGGTTCGACGACCTTGGGTAGCGGTTTCGAGCTTCAAACGGAGGCGTTCTTTGTAGTCTGGCGGGAAGCAATAGTCAAAAAGACCCTTATATAATTGCTTGACCGTCCACTTGTGCTGCCGTGTAGAGACATGTTTCATAAAGAATTTACTGGCTTTCCCAGACATATAATTCACTATGACTTTGAGTACCAGATGGTCCTTATCTTTGAGCCCTACTAGTTCAGCCCAGGTATCAACTTCGTAGCTCCAGTGGTCGAGAACGTCGATGTCGGCCTGGCCATCGTAGATAAAAGGAGTTTTGATCTTCACGCCCTTCATGGCGCGCCTAATTTCACGCTGTCTCTTCCTAGCTTCTGCTTGTTTGCGTGACCTCGATTCCGTCTTCCGTACCTTCTCGCCTGGTTGTTCTTGCGCAGAGGAGGACGTCTCTGAGGAGCCAGAAACGGACGATTGGTCGCTGGAAGAGTCACTCGAACTGGAAGAACCATCATCGTCGCCGGACGACGAGCTAGGAGGCGGCGTGCCATCGGATCCACCATCATCATCAGCCTCGACGCTGGCTCGGAACCATCCTCCTGCGGGCAATTCGGAACTGTCGCGTTGGTAAGATCGGGGGGTGACTGGTGATGACAGGTGTGTAGAGCCGTGGCTAGGGGACGACTGATGAGGAGTGTTATCTGCCCCGGAGGGAGGTTCTTTGGCGACGAACTGCCTCAGAAATTCATGATAATCGGGTCCTCGTTCTTTAGGATCAACACCCTTGCCCTTGGAAGCCAAATCATCCTCCGGTTCATCGACCTCTACAATTACCGCCATAACTGGGGCAGAAGACTGGCCGGGTTTATGACAGGTAAGTGCTTGACTGTACAATACCCGGGATTCTTGCTGAGCCTCCAGCAGTTGTTCGACTTCGTCATCTGAGTCTATGGCGGGATCGAACTCCTCAAGATCATAGGTCAGCCGGGGGGTATCGTCCTTGACGGGAACAGTATCTGTTGCCCAGGACGCCGGTATGGGACCAAAATCATCTTCTGCGGTACGATTCTCGCACAACTCAAACCAATCAGGCAGCAGGAAGCGAGAAGGTTGTACGGGAATAGGTGCGTAGACTTGCACCGTCGCCTGTCGAGCCGGCTTTCTAACCGTTTGCCATCCTTTGGAATCAACCGAGGACGTCTCTACGATCCGGCCAGGCTGGAAGTTACGCCAGGTAAGCGCTTTCATGGAATTTCCGTCATGAACTACTGCAGAATTATCTACAGGACTCGAAGGAGGCGCAGCCGGGTAGGCAGGCTCCTGAGATTTAGGACGGGTCGCCTGTTTAAGAGCTGGCTTGCTCTGGCGCCCTCCCGTCAACGTACGCCCTCCATCCGGACGCGGGGCCTCCCCCGCCGGGCCGCTAGCTTTCGCATAGCGATGGGCACGTCGAGTCGCTCTGCCAGTGATGGCGGCGTACTCGGAATCCTGAACACCCCACCGCCGAGCCAAGGAAGCTTCGGAAGCATCATCGACGGGGGTGACAGATAGGATAGGAGCGCTCGCGGACAAGACATCCGCGCCGTGCGCAACCTGCTCGCGAGTCTCGACCTGCGAGTCTCTAGCGAGATGTGAGACCTGGGGACCACCGACCGAGGCCGTGGTCTGATCCTTCTTGTAGGTCTTCACCATGTTGTAGGTACCTATAAAAATGCAAATAAAATTCCACGAACGAGAGGAATGTTCGGGTGATCAGTCCGAACAGCGGTAGGGTAGGGGGATAGTGTATCGAGAAGAGAAAAAGACACTCAAAAAATGTAAGGCTCCGCTTATGTAAGGCGCTAGACGAGTCGAGTTATCGGTGAGTCTTGCGGTTACTTGCTGAGCCTCGAGGATGAGACTTCGGGAGGTCGAGAAGTTCAGACGAGGATAGAGTGGGGAAGGTCTCGATTCTCGAGAAGCTACCGTACACCCAGGCTTTTCTACACTATATATATCCTACCAAGATACCTAGTCAGAGAGGAGGGACCGAGCAGGGCCCGAAACGAAGTCACTACCGAGTCAAAAGGAGGTGAAGGGAGTCAGAGGGATATGAAATGGGATAAAAGAAAGGAATACGAAACACAGGGGCGCGAAGAGGGCGCGAGGCCCAGACCGACGAGGCGGGCGCGCGCGCCGATGGCATCAGCGCCACGAGGTCCTGTCGTCGAAAAGGGTAAGGGTTAGCGCCAGACCCTTACATCCATAACGCGCACACTATCAGACTCACTACCGACCATGTTCGCTCTTTCCCTGAACTTTGCATCTCCATCAACCTCTAGGCCAAAGCATCGAGCCGCAAAGCCAAATATCGTTCCCTCAACTTCCATCGCGTTCTTTGTCAGCCCATGGTGTCTCCTTCGAAGAGCCGCACCTCCCGCTGTCCGTCCGGGCGGTCCCCATACATTCGGTACAGGTTATGTGCGCAGCGCGGCGAGAGCGTGGTATCTCCAGTACCATGTAGAAGAAGGACCGGGCGGGGCGCCAGCTGTGCGATACCCTCCGTCTCGGCTGTCTGGGACGCGACGGTCGCGACGCCGAGGACGCGCTCCTTCTCCTTTGCAGCGACGGTGAAGCACGGTGCGCCGCCGAAGGACCAGCCGACGAGCACGAAGTGCTGTGCCTGGAAGTGGTCGCGGAGATAGTCCATGCTGGCGACGACGTCTGGCGTGCAGTATTTATTCCGCGCGGGCTGGCGGTAGTCGAGCCGCACGCAGGGGATGTGGAGCAGCGATGCGAATTTGTCGGCAAGTGAGGGGTATATGCCTAGGCTAGGCTCAGTATACAACCCGGGTTTCAGGGAAGTGCTCGACTCACCGCCGTCCGGGCCCGCTGACGCCTCCCCCAGCTCCCGAAATGAGGATTGCCGCTAACCCTTTCGTAGACTCGGGGTCATAATCTTGCGGAGCGTGCAAAATCGCGGGAGCAACATGGTCTAATGGATCGTGTACCTTGATATCCACACTCTGGGCGAATACGCGCTTGAGTGAAGCGGGCGGAGCGTTTGGAGGGTGAAGCGGTCGGAGCGAGGACGCTGCACGCACTGCCATCTTCGTATGCGAAGGTACGAAAGCAGGAAAAGGTTGCAGGCTCTGGTAGTTGAAAAGTTGTAAAGTTCACTTCGTCTAGCATGCAGCCATCCAAACGGATCTACTGGATTATGACACCAGCCATGACCGCGGCCAGCACCTGACTGTAACCAACATCGTCGGTGGCATACAGGCTCCGCAAGCCGCTCCACGAACAGTATTCGTACGCAATAATCGCTGATGTTCGGAAAGATACTGGGATATACGTAGTCAGACTAGCTAGCAAGAACTGGATGATGCCAACTCTCGCTCGCGCCCCTCCGAGGTCCCACGTGGCGTAGTTCACACGATGACGTCCTAGGCTTGGATGGCGGTGGGCGCCCGCAGGGTGACCGTCCTCCGTCTTGACATGGACTTTCAGAGTCTTCCAACTGAGATACTCGAGCGCATCCTCGGACAATGCAGCTTCGAAGACCTCATTCGATGGCAGCGGGTAAACGGCCTCCTTTCCAGATGTCCTCGATTGCAGAGCGACTCGCTGACGCGTCATCCAGACATGTCGACTCTTCCATGGTGTGATTACCACGTCTCCGCTGCTTACCTACATCGTCGAGCTTGGCATGGCGGGATACACCGACGAGCATGTTAGCCCAAGCTGCAGCCGCGCCACGCGCCGACGCATGCTCGCGGACGCACAGCGCCTCTGGAAGCGCGCGGCGGCCTTCAAACTCGTGCAGACCCGCGCCTTCAGCCAGCTCTCCTACTGGCCGGTGCGATACGGCGTGCTGCTGCGCGCTGCACCGCGCTCAGACGACGACGCGGCCACGCACGGCGAAGAGACACGCCTCGACATCGACGTCGTCGGTCAGGGCCCAGGCGCGCCGACGCAAGGCTGGCGCGTGACGCTGCCCGTCGGCGAGAGTGGCATCCTGCACATTGACCCGGCGGAGGACCTCGTCGTCGTGCGCACCCCGCGCGACGCGATGCCGCTCCGCGAGGCGCTCGCCTTCTTCAGCTGCGCACCACTCTCGCTGCGCACCGGCCGCACTCACCCCCGCGCGCGCGAGCCGCGGCTGCGCTTCCGCCTCTCCGATCGCGTGCAGTCGCGCCCGCACTACACCCGCGTGCAGGTGCACGGCGCGACGCTCGCTGTCAGCATGGCGAGCGGCATCGCATTCTTCACCGAAATCGTCGTCTTCGACTGGACTTCCGGCGACCAGATCGCCGTGAGCGCGCTTGCTTTCCGTTCGAGGGCGATATTCTAACCTTTTCCACAGAGCTTCACTTCGGCGACGAACACGCACTGCACATGGGGAGACCCCGCCGTGCTCATCTCGCCGCGGTGCTTCCTGCTCGCGAGCTACGAACGCACAGACCAGACGCCGAGGATTGAAGTCCACACAATTGACGAGGCACTGCCGCCCCGCGAGGACGGCATGCGCCCGACGACCCACATCGTATCGTTCTGCCTGCCGCGTACGCGCGACAGCGATGTGCGTCTGATCATGACTCCCTCGAGCCCGCATCGCCTGTGGGCGCCCGGCGACGCAGGCGCGGGCTTCCTCGAGACGCGCCAGGACTGCCTGATGCTCCGCGTGTACATCAGCAGCACGCAGGCGCAGCTTCAGGACGCAGGCTTCTTCGTCCCGCTCCGTCTCTTCCTGCGCGAATCCGACGCGTTCTACGCAGAATCACCGGCGGAGCGGGCGACGTACGAGACGCGCGTCGTGCGCAGCAAACAGTGGATGCACCAGACGCGCTGGCTGACGAACGAGCCAGGTTCGTGGCAGAGTGAAGTCCGCCGGAACCAGAACGGTGCGGGCTCACGGTACGCCTTTCCGAAGTACATCGTCGACTTTTCCCCACTCGAGCTCGCAAAAGAAGTTTATAACCGCAGGAAATCGGAGCCTGGGATCTCCAGCTTCGACAGCGACGTAGAAGGTTATACGACTCACTGTGATACATCGCAGTTGACATACGCTGGAGGCGCCGTCCTCTTCGATTCGGAATTCACATTCTCGCTGCCGTACCGAGAGAAAAAGCTGCCGCAGTTGCCGGAGTACTCTCCGGACAGCGATTTGCAGTTAATCGGCGATAAACTAGTCAGTGTCGAGGTCAGTACCCTGAACCCTCTCGGATGATTCGCAGAGGTTCACTCTACCCATTGACAGGGAGGCGCATTAGACGAGGTAAAGATCTATCAGATTGTTCCGGAACCTTTCGAGATTACAGAATAGGAGATCCTAGTCCATGAATTGCAACACGACTCCGCTGCTCCAAGCGCTACCTTAGAAGGTCTTCTCCGGGGCCTTGTCAGTACCGCTGTTATACTTCTTGACGTCGGCATGGTATTCCTCGCGATCGTCCTTCTTGAAGTACTGAACATCCTCATTATCCATGTTCCCCGCCACTTTGTCCGCCTGCCACTTCTTGAACGCGAAGCCGGGACCAGTGTGCGAGTAGTCCTTGTGGTTCGCCTGGTCCTTGTGGTACTTGACTTGAATAAAGTCCGAGTCCTGGGTTGCAGGGTCGAGCGACAACGAGACGATGGCGTTGATGGTGGTGGACTTGATACCGCCAGGGAAGGTCCAAGTCTACATCAACGCTGTAAGCGCTATCCTGGCATCAGACACTGCGTCTCACCTGTTCGTTCTTGAACTGGATAAGGCCCGGCTCGTTTACGACGACTTCGTAGCCTTCGTTGACGCTCGACTTGAAGAGCTTCGGGAGAGCGAACCACTGGCCGGCCATCTTGTAGCGGTCATTCGCATAGACGAACTGGTCGTCGTAGACGCAGTCGGGAGTGTAACGCTCGACGCGGCGGCGCGTGGGCTGGCATGAGTACAGCGCCAGAATGTCGTCGAGCAGCGCCTGCCGGTTCGGTGGGAGTGGAATTGACTTGGAGGGGTCCGGATGGTAATCGTCTGAGGTGTGCGTCTGCCGCACCTCGAAGTGCTCGCCGGGAAGCGACGAGTCGGTCGGGAGCGTGTTCGTGGACATCGTCGTCGCGGACATGGTACGATAGGTGTTCAGAGTGAGTCTTGCGATGCGCGGTGAGGATGCACGGATGGCTGAGAGCATGCTGAGACTTACTACAGTCGTGGACGGGAGAGAGAAGGTTTGGGTAAATGCCTCGCGGATGCTCGACGTTATATACTGCATACTGGCTTGCCCTATGATGTAGCGGTGTGGGGCACGGTGACGACGCTCTGGAGGGGAGACCGGTCGCTGCTGCTTCTGCTGGCGGGAGATCGCGCGGGCGACGACGCATTCCGTTTGCGGAAGAGGCATCAATCGATCCAAGCCCGACTTGCTTCTCGAATTGGACAAATATGGATACGCATCTGCCATATGTGAGTGGAAGGGTGAAATGCCTGTGAGGACTTTGCAAAGGTACCGGTACTGTCGCCAATATCGTAGGCTTTCGAGTGAGAGGATGCTCATAAACCCAAAGATGACGTGCCTCACAGGTCACCCGATAATAATTTGTTGGGTGATGAAAGGCGTGCAAAGTTTGCTACAGCAGCTCATCGCAAGTTGTGCCGAAGAATGTTACATCGAAGTAGAGGCTCCGTGCTCGTCATGATTGCTTTGCATCTCCTCATTGACTGGAACCCGGCTGCGCAAAGTTAGAAAATCAATGAACTATCGACCTCAAATCGTTCGGACAGCTCACTGACTATGTAATCTTTGAGGCCTTGAGATTAACTCCAGTGTAACTCGCAATTTGTTCGACAGTGTGCGACGCCTAGGGCATCATCATCTTTCGGTGATGGCGGGCGGCGGGATCACGGTGATTGCCGAGGCGGGGAGCCCGAGTTCAACTTGCTGGCCGCCTTGACTCTCGACTTTACATCCACCATGCAATGGACAATTTGTTGCCCTTCCTTACCTCCAGGACCATCCGTTTGCTTGATCTCAACGCCCTGCAGCTCCGCAGCTCGCCTCTCCCAGTATCTGACGGTGAGCCGTAAGAGCTCCGAGTGTTCATCAGGATGCATCGATGGCTATGAGGTACGCTTACTGTCACATATCGTTCCTGTATTTGTCCACTAACTACATCCAACAGTACATAACATAAATATCGTACATGATGATGAGCAGAGTACACCATCGCCGCTTCGGGTTGAAAACCGGCATTACGAAGTCTTGCGCTACGTAGCCGGATAGCCTCCGTCCAACGGCTCACGCACAGGCTCGCCTTGACAGGCGACTCACAGGTTACCGGACAATTTGCAGTATGCGGCCACTGTGCCGGGGACGCAAGGGCCATTGATGAGGCGTCTTATGTTCGGCTTTACTCGGTAACAAACGTAAGTATTACATACGGTAGTGAAATGTCCCATTGAAGTGGCAAACTCTCTAGACGCATTCAACGCCCTTGCCCCATAGGGTCATTATTTTTAGGGACTGCCCGGACGGTGCTTGAAGACGAGTCAGTCGACGACACCACCACTTACGCCCTTGCACATGACGCCAAGGCGGCGCATTATAACCGACTGTCCCGCGGCAAACTCACTTGCTCGAGGGATCATGTGCACAAACATAGGCATACGAATGAAGTTATGGTACGTCTTCAACAGTACTTCAGTATCATGCTTCTACACACTAACGCAGAGCGTTGTGCGGCAGCAGAAGTCGCCCGAGCCTGGATCCCAACCATTGCCCTTATTAAGGTGTGAAACGACCCTCCGCGCCTGCTCTGTCTTCTCGGGCCGCTGCCAGAATTCGCAGGGCGACGCGGTGGCGACTTGTCCAGTAATATGAGAGGATCTGCGGACTGGGGCCAGAGCGCCATAGCATCACAGCTCAAACGCCGAGCGGGCGAGTTATGGCCCAGTATATTCGGCCTCGTGATGCAAGCAAGTAAGTCCGTGTCGCAGCCCAGGGTGATATTCCCGCTTACTGAGCATGGACTTACAGGGTTTGTGCCGGCCTGTGAACGTCTCTGTTACTGGCGCCAAATTCTAGCGCACGAGTAGCATGACATTTCCCATATTCCAACGGCATTTTCTCCGCGGCATCTCACGAACGGGTTATGAGAGCTCCGTGACCGTGTACGCCGCACTGACCAGAAGGGCACCAGCGTCACGCCGGGGACTGACGACGAGATCCATGGGAGGCCGTCAGAGTAGTCCACCACGTTGGGGAGGGCTGTCGTAGCATCTAGACACTCATGAAGCTTGGCCATGGTGAGTTCTACTCGTCCCCTCGTCATAAACAGACATAGCTCACTCGCTTTCTAGATCTGTACTGCAGAAGGTCATACAGCCAGCGTTCGTCATGTATGGCATACCAACAAACACCACGCACAAGCTGTCTGTACTCACTTTCCGAGTCCTCGCGACACGCCCTAATGCGCCCCGCATGAGTACCGTAGGGGGCCTTGGCGTTGCTGGACCCCACGATGCTCTCCGGCAGATGGCACGCACCCGGCACTGCTGCACGTACCTCTCACCCCTCGTCTGGCATCATGGTGCCTGTCCGCCCTGGGTGCGACCATGGGCCGCCCCATCTCTCCCTCGCGATTGCACCTCAGCAAGCCATGTGACCAGCATTTTACCGGAGCTTTTCGCGCGTTTAAACATCATGGCCTCTTTTCTCTGCTACAAAGCGGGCTGCCGAGGCCCTCTCGGCCTTGCGGAGCTATGCGCAGGTGAGGGTAAATCCAATCTAGACCCGGCGTTTCTCTCATCGGAGTCAGCGAGGCTTCTGGAGATTACCTTTGCAGGCTTCGTGTTCGCCCTGACGTTCTCCTGCGATTGGGCAAGCATAATCTAGGGTTTAGAGCCCAAAGGAGCTGGAGCGGCATCCACGGCACATGGTTTGTAAGTGATCCCATAGGCTTTTCATTGATCATCGCACTGATTCCGCACGGAACCGCCCAGGATCCCGCGTTGTGGTCATTGCGTTCCATAACATTCTTCATCCCAGACGTGCGAAGGCCACCACTCGTTACGGCTGGAGACACCGTCTAACTCTCTGGCGAGCGTAACACTCCCGAGGATGCCCCATGTGTCTGCACCAGCCCCACGTAACCTTTTACCCACCCACTCCACCCACGAATGATATTTGAAGCCCAGGGTCCAGACTCTGCCTGTACCGCGTGCGAGCCGTGCGAACCGATGGTGCACACGAACAAAGGAACACGAGCACTCGCGCCTCTCGCCCGTCCTCCGCCCGGCGACCTCCGCTCTTTAATGTTTTGATCCGTGGCGGAGCACGTTTCTCGGGGGAGGTTGCAATTCTGGGGTGCTTGCTACCATTCGAATGTCCCATTCCGCGTCCGCAGGGCGTTGCCGCAGGAAAGGTCCGAAGTATGGAAGAGATCCCCGCTCACTTCATCTCTTCGTTCTAGACTGGAAATTTGCCCTGGCCCTGCTCTCCGTCAGCTCTCTGCGCCTTGCGCAATTGCGCGCCCGCAGGGCAGCCCGCGACCCCACGCGGCTGTGGCGTGTTCTCGATGGCGGTGCGCGCGGCAAACGGCGACTAGACAACCGTCGAGCCCGCCCGCACCGCGCCCGAGGGGCGTACGTTAATCCCGTCGCTTGTGCGCAGGACCGTCGCGACTTTACTCCAGCAAGCGCGCTTTTTGGGAGGATGTCGTCGGCCGGCTATTGTGTCTGTCTGCGCTGTGCGGACGCGCCATCAAGGACGTAATACGCGACAGCGGGCGCCTGTGCACCTGGGGGTGCATGGGCTCCGGCGCTGCGCACGGCAGCCCTGCACGAGGAATTACGACCGGCCCTTTTACAATTTACTGGCGTCTTGGCCGCCATGCCCTAACCCACCATGCCGTACATCTCCACGCTGCCCGGCACACCCGTCCAACCAGCGACACTCCCGGGGCTCGCGGGCTGCCACCAGCCAATGCCCGCGCGCGTGCCCGGCGAGGGCGAGCCATCAAGCAGGGGACCGCTCCCGCTATTGGCCCCTCCGTCCGTATGATTGAATTTCACTTGTCGTCCTCCCGCGTGCCTCGCGTTCACCCTGTTGTGCAGGCCCGAGAACTCTACAATTTGCCGCGTCCCCCCGTCCTGGCGTATAAAATCTGCACCTGCCATCCCCCATCAACCTCCCAACGCCACCCCAGCTTTCGCCCCCCGTCCCACGCTTTGCTCTGTTCTGTGCGCGTTCTCCTGCCTTTCCCCCTGAATAACTCTTTCCCTCCACGACACCCTTAAAGTTTTAGAAATGCAGTTCTCATCTTTTGTTCTTGCTCTGTTCTTTTCGGTATTCCTGTCGCTCTTTGCGACGGCTGCGCCGGTCGCTGAGCCTGCCGCCGAGCTCGAGGAACGGACCTCGAAAAGCTCGAAGAGCAAGAAGGTCACCTACGTCGGCGATGGTAAGTTGTCATGCATTATGTGCATTTCGTCGTACTCAACTACTCGCAAGCTACCTACTACGATGTCGGTCTTGGTGCATGCGGCGAATGGAACGTCAGCAGCGACCCTATTGTTGCTGTTAGCCACACCTTATTCGACACCTATCCGTAGGTCCCGCCCCCCGATTGTCCCCAACCCCACGCTGACTCTTCTTCATGTCCAGCGGATACGACGGAGCCAACCCTAACAACAACCCGATTTGCGGCAAGAAGCTCACCGCCACTTGTAAGTATAATAGCATGCGTTCCTAAGCGACATTATTGACATGTGGCCTACAGACAAAGGCAAGAGTGTCACAGTCACAGTGCGAGATCGCTGCGTAGGCTGCGCACCGGACGACATCGACTTGTCTATCTCCGCCTTCGAGAAACTGGCGCCGAAGGCTGTCGGGCGCATGCACGACGTCAAGTGGTCATTCAACTAGACTCCGTCGCCTCCGCCGCACAAACACGCATGCGACGACACCGTTAATTTAAAACCCACGCTCACGATGCCGCGTCACGAGCTGACACGATAGATTCCAGTCTAATCTGTTGTAGAATATCGCCGGCGGTCCTGGTGGCCCCGCGCGCGCTGTACACCTACTAGGGCTCCGGGAAGTGTCTGTATTTGGAAACTAAAGGCTTTAGATTGTAACATAGACAAACACGCATGTATGTAACAGCGTAGATTAGATTGCGATACATGTCCGTGTACCATGCATGCCACGCGTGATGCGCGAGTGTTGTGTGCCGTCTGCTTGGCATTCGTCGTGGCCGTGCGGGTTTCTGTTCCGCGCGGCTTGAGGACCATGCATTCCACGTTACGTGTACGCTGTTCTTTGGGGTATGTCACTTCTTGTTGCAGTGCGCAGCCGCTCTTGACTTCGGTCATGAGCCCGTGTTTCGCGTTAGGGCGTCCCCCGACGTCGGGGAAGGGCGCGCCTCGCCCACCAGCCCCACTCTATCACCATTAGCCTCGAACTTTGTCCAACGGCCTTTCATGCACGTCTAACACTTCTACCATGAATTCATGCGCGATGCTGTCGTCGTCCTCAAGTTCTTTGCACCCCAGAACTTCAATTCGCTGGAGACGGAACCGAGGCCTTTCCTGGACATCGTTGGGGCGCTGTAGAGGCGCAGAACAGCGCTAGCACCCGCTGCTGGCCTCTCCCGGACAAGCCTCAGTTCCCAGCACATTGAGGATCACCATTACTTTACGCGTGTTATGGTTGCTCGCGGACAGCCAACAACGTCGAGGTTGCCGACCGCTGGCGCCTACCCATATGCAGACGCCGCATGTGAACTGCGCACTAAGAGTCCCGCACTTCGCTCGACGACTCAAGTCCGTAGAGACGAAGGCTCATGCCTACGACGGTTCGTCCCTAGAGAGTGATGGGATTGTCGCGACCACGGTGAAGAGAGGGTTTGGTGCCAGTGCCAGTGAGTGCTTGAACATACCACCTTCGAGATTTTGGTTGACCGATACCTTGGCGTCTAGGGATGCCATGATGTTCCGAGGGCTCTAGAGCAGTGTCGAAGGTCAGAACAGCTCATAATCCCATTAGATCAAGATGCATCAACGCCACGACGAATGAGCTGTGTTCGGACCGAAAGGCGATCTATACTGAATCTCGTCATACACTAGGGCTCGGTAATCTTCTTCGCCAAGTACCAAACCCTAACTTCATTGAACGGTGTTTCAAACCTTGCCTCTTTCACAAGCTCGAGGCCGATTGCGCTGTAGATAGCGACCTGCGGGAAAACCGGATCAGCGCGCCACTTCGCGAGAGCTCGACCAAAACGGACATTACGCTCGCTCGTCGCATTCAGCGCAACACGCGGGGCCGCAAGCTCGCGGGCCTGGGAACACAATGCAGGCAGGTCAGATAGGGGTGCCGTCCGAGGGCCCGGCGGGACGTACCCTGGCAAATGCGGCGCGGAACAGCGCAGAGCCTACGCCCTGGCCCTGGTGCCCGGCCCGGACCATCGCGAGGTGGACCCAGTACGATGTTATCTCAAGCTGCACGCGATAAGGTGAGAAGGGGTGCGTCACGGGGCGGCCGGCGCACGCTGCTGCTTACCTCTTTGGCGGGCAGATTCGTCTCCAGCGGCACCTTCGCGAACTGCGTGTGCGGCGTCAGAGCGTGATTTCGCTGTGCAACGAGGCTACAACGCCTACCGAGTCTTTGAATAGCTCGCACGCACGCGGATCCAGCTTTGGATTGCTCGCGTAGGTGTAGTACCCGTGAGATCGTGATGCTTCCCTGGAAAACTGACGTCAGGGACAGTGGTTAGGGGTGTGCCAAAAATGTGGATATACGTGGTAAACAGCGGTTGTCCTGGCATAGTGGCCACAACGAAGCCTATGATGCGACCGTCATTGTCTGTCGCGGTGAAAATGTCGCCCACGCCAGGAACAAGCGCAGTGCCGCCGACCATCGCACGCGCAAGCATCGGTAGCAACGACACATCGTCCCCTGTCACCGCGATTGCAAAGGCATCTGAAGCAAGACATAATCTAGAACTTCATCTCGTTCTCTTAGCGGTTGATTATCCTAACCGTCATTCATCAGGGAAGATATAATGTCTACAGTCTCTTGGACGAATGCCTCTGTGCAGGGACATCAGCAAATCAAGCGTTTTAAATTTCATGACGCACCATCCGACTTCTCCAGTCCCTGTACTTGGACCGGCATACGGGCTACAACGTCAGATCAAGGACTTTCGAGGACCACTTCAACGCTGAGCGAAGTCAGTACACGACTAGGTGAAAAGCAACACCAGCCTGACGAGGAGAAACTCGATCGACCTTCCCGGCAAGATAGCACGTCCCTTAAATAATATACTGTGGTTGACCGCAGTGTTTCTTCCATATGCCTGTGGTTGCCCGCAGCCGACTATCCGCAGCTCTGCGGTATCAAAAACGTTTTGTCTGATCCGAGAGAGGACGTAATCGAATGTCCATTTTTTCTGGCTCCAAAGCGAATCTTGAGTACGGTCAAATTGCACACTGTTGTGTCGTAGCATGTCGGAGACTGGCCCGTATGGACGGTGAGGGTGGAGGTTCAACTACAGGGTTAATCCAAACCGGGCAACCTGAGCCTTCTGATCCTAACAAGTACAAACAAAGGCGTACGCACCAACTTCGGTCCTGCGACTCTTCGTGACGCTGACGATGCTCTGGAGCTCTTCTGCCTCTGTATGTCAGACGTCCGATTTGATGCCCTCCAGCACCTACAGCTCTCCCCCAGTGATGTCATCCGTGGTCATGGACACATATAACGTCGCGTCCTAGCTCACGCTCTCGCCGAGACCTCCCTCTCGCTCTCGTCTTGCACCTTCATACCCAGACCCGCCATGCCCGATGCCGTGACCACCAGCGTTCCGGAGAGCATTCGACGCGGGAAGCTGGATCCTGAGATTGAGCACTTCCTCAAGGAGAAGAATCTCCGACTCGGCGGCAAAGAACCCTTCACAGACGAGCGTCGCCACCACACCGAAGTCCTCGCTGTCGCGCCCCCGCAACACCTCTCTCACGTCCGAATCGAGCCGCTCATCATTCGCGGCCCGGTGGGTGACTTCAATGTCAGATGCTATCATCCCTCCGACAACGTCTCCGGTACGGCGAAGGCCGCCAAGGAGAAAGGCGCCGCCTTCATCTACATTCACGGCGGAGGGTGGACTGTCGGTAGTCTGCCGGAGTTTGACACTTTCTTCCGCATCATGGCGGAGGAAGGAGGAGTCCAGGTGTACGCCATCGAGTATCATCTTGCGCCGGAACACAAGGTATGTTCTCATGTGGTCCGTATGCGCGTCTGTCTAACAATCTTCCTCCCCTAAAACATGTAGTACCCAACTCAACTCCGTGAAGTCGAAGCGACTCTGCGTTGGCTCCACCAAAACGCTTCCGGGCGTGGTGTCGACCCAGACCGCATCGCTGTCGGAGGCGATAGTGCGGGTGGAAACATGACTGCTGTTACTGCCCTCCGCATGCGCGAGCTCAAAGGCCCCAAGATCGCGCTTCAAGTTCTCGTTTATCCGGAGGCAAAGGTGCCCTTTGAAACCCTCGCTGGCGCAGAGAACTGCACGGGCCTCTACCTCGAGACTCAGGGCGTCTTCCTCTTTGCATGGAACATGCTTCCTCAGGGTACGCCCCATGTCCAGCCATCTCTAAACCGTCGGCTTACAGCCAAAAATAGGCAAAAATCATACCGACTATGATATAACGCCGCTTTTGGCTGACAAGACGTTGCCTGACGGTCACAAGAACCTTCCCAAGGCGTTCGTCATCACGAATGGCTATGACCCTTTGCGCGATACTGGCTTTGAGTATGCCAAGAAGCTGAAGGCTGCTGGCAACGAGGTCAGTACAAAGCATGCTCCGCCACATACCAATCTAACCACAGGCTCAATCTAGGTTCTCTACGTGAACCACGAGGATCTGACACATGGCTTCATCCAGTTCACCAAGTGGAGCAAGCGCGCTATGGAGGAGACGGTCGAGCTTGCCCGGATCGTCGGTAAGGAACTATCGGCCTGAGTATCCCTTCTCATTCAAGACCTTTCTATGCATGTTGTTATCGCTATTGTTGACATCTTACAAGTTGAACAAATGCACAATCGTTCCATAGTGCACGCTCATCTCTCGGGGAAATACAGTATGGGGCCTATCGGTATCCTACAGCAACTCACATTAGCTTCTGAGAAGCGCTCGCCAAGCTCTCCACATCCGATTGGCGTCGGGTAAGAATCCCGATCTATATCGCTCTGCCTGTCATGAGACTTATGGTTAAAGGTGCGCGGCTGATATTGATGGCAGACACGTATATAAGTGAGCGAGGACATTTACTTGCCCTCCAACATCCGCAACGTTCAGCTATGTCGACGACTACCAACCCCGAGAAAGAATACGTTGGCGGCTGTCACTGCAAGCGGTTCCGTTACAAGTTCAGACACGAGGCGTTCGACCACGGCGAGTCGCTGATCGACACCTGCACCTGCAGCATCTGTATGCAGAAGGGTGCCGTCTGGGCGTACGTCGCCCGCTTGTATCTGCTCGCCCATAATCACGCTCATCACCGGTCCCTTGGCAGAATGACGCCCGAGGCGCAGTTCGAGTTCACGGAGGGTACGCTCGGCGAGCTGACGCTGTATGAGTTCCACAAGAAGGTCTTCAAGCACTACTTCTGCCCGACGTGCGGCGTGCAGCCGATCCTCACCGTGCCCGAGCAGCAGATGGTGTACGTGAACGTGCGCACGACGGATGATGTTGATGTGTCGAAGGTCAGGCTGAAGGTATTTGATGGGAAGAACCTGCTGTGAGGTGTTGGGTGTCGACTTCAAGGGTTGTGGGGTGGGCGACGAGTGCTCATAAAATTGCACGTAGGCGTGTACGAATCGAACTGTTAAGCGAACCTCCGCCCGACTTTGCTGCTTCGGAGATAGGATTTAGGTCTGATGAACCTGTGGGACGAGCATGCGCACGCGTCAACGAGGCATCATCACCCTCCAATGCAGGCAATCAATGATAAGCTGCGCTGTTACATGTTAAGTTGAGAATGTGTGCTTACCTGCGCTATTGCGTTTTCAGCGGGTCGTGGAGATGGCATTCTACTGACGGCGAGCAGATGCCGTTCGCGTCACTGCATATCCACCCTACACCCTTGATGATGAGCGTGCGGTGCAGTAGATGGTACCGACGCAAAACGAATCATGCAATCGGCATGTTACGATGGCAGAAGCGAACGTAATGAAGGACTCCGTCAACACAGCCGGCGAAGCCTACTCGTGCAACTCCGTTGCTAGTTCTGAATTCTCCACGGATGCACATACAGGACAGACTCGTTAGTGAACGACTCGTAGATGATGTGTGAGACGCTTGGAATCATTCCTCCTAAGACGCTCGAGCAGTACGAGCCTGCGTTTGGCCCGCCTTATTCTACACGGTCGACAAAGTCGTGATCATTGGTGTTACTGCTGATTACGCCACTAAAGTATGGTTTCCTGGCTGGCGCATAGGATAACGAGCGGTCAGCATCGTCGCAGGTACAGGTGTGGTGTAAAGGCAGCCATCCATACCGGTTCAACAACAAGGAATCTTCATGGCTCCTACCAGAGCTGGGCTAGGTCGTTCCTCTTTCCCGTATTATACCCTACCTGTGTTCATATTTTCTGTCCTCCAGAAACGAGTTCATCCTCCAGCTTGAGGTTGGCGATGTGCGCACATGCACTTGTACAGGGCGATGGGGTCGTGGCAACCCCACGCACTCCCGCTGCGCTCGAGCCCCTCGGACGCAAGTACCCACGGATGCGCTCTTGGTGGTACCGCTCGACATGACGAAGCCAGACGAGATTGTCGCGGCCTTCCGCGCCGCGAAGGAAAGTTTCAGACGCGTCGACGTCGTCTACTGCCGTCGGAGAGATAGAGGGCACCCCGGACGCGGACGCGCGTGACTTAACTGGATGTGCGTCTCGCCATATCGGAGGCAGGCGTTCTCGTTGGGCCTGGCGTGCGCGTAGTTCGACGTGTCAAAGTCTCGCCATGAGCCACAATAAAGAAACAATAACTTGATAACAGAGTCAATACCGCAATGCGTATATAGAGGGATCGTCAAACCAAGTCCGCATACCGTTCTTGCAGCCATGTCGCCACCAGCATAGGAATAGTAGACCGGAGACCGCCCCTGCCAGATACTCCGATATCAGTCCAGGCACGGGCCGCTCGATCATGGTGAGAGCGAGGTCGAGACATGCAGCTGTAGCATCTATGCTCACAAAGGCGCGGTTTGGGCGTATGTGTCCTGCTTTACAGGTTAGATATAACACTGACCACTGGCGTGAACGAGCGCCTGGGAGCAAGATCTCACTCACCGGGGGCACAGTAGGGGGGCTGATGCATTACTTCTGTCCAGCATGTGATGTACAGCTCATCCTGGACGTCCCGGAGGGGACGTTTGTGCACGTAAACGTACGCACCGCGAACGGGATGGAAGTAGGAGGGCAGGGGGATCGAGGCAATGCTGTTTCACAGGAAAGACCTTCCGTAAACCTTGCCCATTGTGTGCCGCCCAATATATTGTGGATAAAGTTGGAAACAACGTACAAGAATGTCTTGGCACGAGTCGGCACGAGTCACCTATCGAGGACGAGGTGCTGACAAAACATCGGTACCGAGGTGCTGTGCAGGCATGTGCGGACTAAGAGGGACGATCACGCTGCGCGACGCGTAATTAGGCTCTTTCCGCCAGGTACGCGTCCCGCAGACCCCTATTTTCATTGTCAGATTGCGTGTCGATTTTGGCGCGACCAGCGCCGCGGAAATATAAGCAGGGCCCGCGCCCTCAACGGCGACCATACACCCTCATCGCCCAACAATGGCAGAGACGAAGGAGTACACAGGCGGATGTCATTGCAAACGGTTCTGCTACAAGTTCCACCACGCACCATTCGATAATGGTGAGCAGGACGTCGTCACTTGCAACTGCAGCAGGTGCAAGTCTGGCGGATTGCTGTTCGTGTGAGTGAAATACGTCGATCATAGCTGCCCGCCTACCTGCTGATGCGATATGAAGCTACATTCCGATAACCGCCTTCGAGCTCACTGTCGGCAACCTGGACGAGCTCACGTGTCAGAACTTTGAAAAGCGCCTCGCGAGATTAGGGTCTCGGGCTGCCCCGGGCGCTACCTGTCAAAGTCTCGTGATGGCCTTGTGAGAGGCCCATGAGATTGTCTCGATGCCGAGCCAAATCTCATGATGTCATCGCGAGCCAACCAGAAGCCTCGGTCAACATCACGAGGCGCTCACGATAATCAAAGGGATGAACGGCGGTGAGAACGTCGTGCACATCGTCCACAACTTCCCTCCACGCTGCGTCTGCTTTCCCCCTTCTATACTGACTTGAGCTTTGCCTTCCCGACGCACCGCAGACCTCATATCCAGAAGATCCTACCACTGGCGTGAGTGCAGCGCTGTCTGGGCTCCTCAGTGACAATCTACTTACCACTGCTTGCCGTGTCGCCTCCCGTGCTAACAGGTTGGCATCCCCCGGCTCAATATGGCTGGTGGAAGTCGTCGCAGGCGAAGAAGTGATGTTATGGAGTGCGACATCTGCCACGGGATGTTCGCAGAGGGAGGTTTCGGCCATCACTACGCGCGATGCCACCAGAAGAAGCAGGACGAGGAGGATGACCTTCGTGCCATGGCGCACCTTGCTCAGCAGAGCCCCAAGCGGAAGGCCAGTGAGTACAGCACCTTGTCATCTGGCCAAGACCTATCTCATGCCCTTGAACCTGCAAGAACGTCGTAAACGAACACATAGTACGGCCGGTCCTGCTCACGACGCCGTGGGAACGGCCATGAACCTGCCACCGTTACGTGAGTTCTCGCCATCGTTATTACCATTGCTCGTACTCAATCCATGTGCTGTCAAGTACACACTCGCAACGCATCGCTTGGCCCTGGCGTGCAGGATGAGGGAGCTCAGGCAGAAGGTTCGTCGACGAATTACCTTTTTCAGTGTGGGATCGCTAATGAGAAGGCCTCGTTATAGCAGTGCATGCGGATCTGCCTGTCGTCGACTTGCCACCCTCTCCCATACCGCCGCACGTTCAGCTACCAGCGCGCCCACTCCAGCAGCCGGCCCCAGTGCTCGAGCAGCTCACGTCGCCTGTTCCTTCACCTCAGGACGCACCCGTAGCAGCAGAAGGCTCGCACGCTACCACTTCGACCACCTCGTCGGCTCCAGAACACGAAATTCATGTGGAGTACCATCCTGCAAGCGGTCGAGCAGCTAAGACCAGCCCTATTTCCCAGTATGAGCGTGAGCGTCCACCATGCCCATCGCCTGAAGGTCTGGACAAGGCGTACTCTCCATTCAACTCGCTGGAGGATTACCAGTTTGCCGAGCTCGCACTGGACGCAGGTTTGAAGAAAGAACAGGTGGACAAGCTGTTGAATTTCGTGACTGCAGCTCGGCATGGATCTTCAAAGCTGACCTTCCAGTCGTCAGCAGATGTTGACCGTGCATGGGAGCAAGCTGCGGCTTATCATCCACCAGTGCGCATCATGGGTTCACATACACATGTCTATAGTCTGTATTAATTTGCTGTATGAATTTCTAGTTTGAGAAGCATACCTTCACAGTGGACTACCAGAACAAGCCTTACGAATATGAGGTATATTCCCGTGACCTATGGGCATGGGTGGAGACCATTGTCAAAGACCCAACTCTTGCATCACATTGGCAATGGGATGCGCAGCGACTTTCCAAGTGGGATGGGGAGAAGTGGGAGTCCTATTGGGAGGATCCATGCACCTCAGAAGATATGTGGGAGGTTCAAGTATGATATTTCATGCTGCATATTCTGCAACGCTGGTCACTAAACATAGATCTAGACTACATTGCAGGAAGCTGGCATCAACGGAAAGCCACTGGGTATTATTCTCTTTGCTGATAAGTCCAAAATCTCCAGTTTTGGAACACAGGAAGGCTATCCTGTAGTTGCTCGCATAGCAAATCTGGATGACTCTATCCGGAATGGCACAGGGTTTGGCGGTGGCTGTGTTGTCGGCTTTTTACCAGTGGTGCGGATACATACCATTGCAATTCCTGGAAATACTTACATATTTGTCTAGGTCAAAGATCGCCCCAGTGAAGAGAAGAAAACAGCTTGGGTGGACCACAAAAAACGAGTCTGGCATGAAGCTGTCTCATACATCTTACGCACAGTGGCACAGTGCTCTAAGACGGGCCATACAATGTGCTGCGGTGATCAAGTCATCCGCACATTGTTTCCATATATTCATATTTTATCTGCAGATTATGAAGAACAGTGTGTATTAATTTTTTCTGTGATAAGTGGATACTAACTTGGATAGATGTGTTATGTCTCTCATACGGGGCACTCAAGGGCTATGTTCCTGCCCTATATGTTTGGCCCCAAGTGATGAGTTATCAGACTTGCGTGGAGAATGGCCACTGCGCACAACAGAAGCAACACGTGCGCTTGTTGAAGCTGTTTATCCAACTAAAGCAGCTAGAGAAGAAGCTCTAAAACCTGAAGGGCTACGTCCAGTCCAGGTACCCATAAAGCATATTTGATGACTGTACTGCTAACATATTTATGTCAGAACTGTTTCTGGGCAATTGCAAACACGTGCATATACAAGGCTCTATCACTTGATCGCCTGCATTCATATCACATTGGATTGTTTGGAAAGCACTTATGGGTTGTATTCAAGAAAATTGTCAACCACAAAGGATTTTCCCGACACCTTCGAGATATGATTGACAAAGGGTATTCCATTGCAGCTTTTAGCGAGTTTTACCTATGGCTTATTTTCACTGAACAGTGCTGCTGCTATGCCACGATGGCGTGGTTTGCACCATTTCAAGGCGATTTTATTAGTCGACTTCACAGATGGCACCAAATATCAAGATCTCTCCAGGGTACGCTCTTTCATACATTTCAAACTTTCTGCTCACAATTTCTAGATTCTTGTGTTTGCTGCATGCAATGCTATGACCCGAACATCAAGTCCCGCAGGATATATGCTTCTTCAGCTTATTCGAAAGTACCTAGAGTGCGACATGTACCTGGGCCTGGAGGTGCACACGGAGACAACACTTCAGGCACTTGACAATGCAATCATTGAGTTTGGTGATATGCTCGATGTAAGCTCAGACTTATAATCTGTGTTACATCACATTATTGACGTAATGCCTTGCATAGAACTTCCGGGACTACTACGATGGTATACGGCCTGCAAAGGAAAAGATGAAGTCTTGGGATTTCCCTAAAGTTCATGCTCATAAACATGCAGTGCGTGATATTAAGGGAAAAGGTGTTATTCAGCACATGAGCACTAGATTATCGGAAAAGTGCCATGGACCCATTCGCAAGTGGGTGAAGAATCGGACTAATAATAAAGACATTTTCAGTCAGGTGAGTAGACAACACATTTACTATATCATAGACATTGAGTGATATTTGATAATAGGTGATCAAAATTGACCACCAATTCCTTTGCTCGTCCTCAATCCGGCACCGCATCAATGACTGGGAGGCGTGGGCACAGGAAAATGAAGACAGCAAGTTATTCACTGCCAACGAAGCCTTCCAGTTCGGACCACGATACTTAGGGTCAAGACAGAAGCCTACAAGCTGTAAAGCACTAGAGCAGCGCAGCGTTACAGATAAAGCCTACAAGAACTTCACCAGCAATCTGCAGCTGACGTTAAAGCAGTTATATGCTGCTCGCAACAGCTCAGACACTCCATCACTCGATTCTGAGAGGCTAGCTGTACGTTCTATATATATATCAGTGTTGCAATTGCACACATCTCATAATTTACCTATCAGATAACAGAATGTCGACTTGTCGAAGTTGATTTTGCATCAATAGTCACCTGGCGCACAAACACCGATCTTCTTCGCTGTTCGCCATCCTTCTTCGGAGAACCTCGATACGACAGCATCATGTTCCACGACTACGGAGATGTCGTCACGCATGCGAAGCTTGTCTCCGCGTTCGTCTGTCAGCTGGATGATGGCAACCGAGAGCCAATGCTCTTAGTGCAGCCTATGAAGCAAGTGTCGCGCAGAGTCATGGACCGTGAACTTGGCCTATACCCACTCAAAGAAAATCCACGCCATCAATGCAGATTCATACCTTTGGTTTCACTCATTCGCGGAGCAGTTCTATATGAAGACAGTGCTCGAGCCAGTCACTACTTTGCAGTTGACACTCTGGACTCTGACATGTTTCTCAGAATGAAGTCAGTATTCACAAAGCCATAGTAATTATATCTTTTTGCATCTTTATCAATTCTACGCACAGAGACAAGTGGAGAAGTTGTGCATCTTTATCGATTCTACGCACAGAGACAAGTGGAGAAGCTGAGGATTCATCAGGAGAGCGGAAAGGTTTGAGTCTTTGTGGCGCTGATGTATTGATGCCATCTCAGCGCCGGCCCTCCGTCCGTTGGTCAACACAACCATGCGCTCACGCACTGGCGTACCACACGTAAGCTCCTCGTGCAAGCTTCAGCCCTGCGCCCCCACTGAAGCAGCCGCGTGCGCAATATTCAGAGCAGGCAGCTTCAAAGGCGAGGGCCTCCAGGTTCTACCCTACAAATCCCAACTCAACATCAAGGTTTGTAGTCACTCCGTAGTCACTCCATGTCCCAACTCAACGTCAGGCTCATAGTCTCTCCAAATCCCAACTCATCCCCGACCAGATCGAATGAAGCAAACAACAGTTAGGCGTCAGTAGCAAAAGACCCAAGTGCCAGGCCACATGTCGTTCCCAGCAACCGCGCACGACTTCCATCCATTTGCACGGGATTTGAGGTACGTAGAATCTACCTAACATCTACACTAACACTACACTTACCCAGCAATGCAGCTCCATCGCCCCCGCCCCCCTTCTTCTCGCACACCGCCAGCCTCGATCCGCGCAAACGCAGATGGCCTGCAGGCGAGGCACGTTTGTACGCCTTGAGCGTGCGCAATAGTCAGGAAGGTGAGTACTGAGATCAGCATCGGGGCTCACGACGGATGCAGGACGTGACCGAGAGCGCGCGATGCAGTCAACGGCGCAGTTGAAGGCGCAGGAGCAGATTCCTAAAGCGGGAGAGAGAGTGAGTATCGAATGCGCGACGAAGACTGCCAGCGACGCACGATAGGAGCGCGAGTGTGAACGACACACAAGGAGCGAGAAGCAGCGGCAAGGTGAGGGGTGGGGAAGGGTCGGTAGGGATGTGCCAAGTGGGGAACAGATCAGCAAAGGCGCGGACGGCTGCTGTCCGAAGTTGGGGGCGAAAGGTGAGTTAGCGAGGGGCTTAAGGGTACCGAAGAGGTGTACTCACCTGCTCGACTCAACACCGCTCCCCTTGCAATGTAGGTCGCGCCTCAGTGTGCCCGATGCAGCCGCCACTGACCCTCCCAACCCCAACCCCAACCCCAACCCCTAGGAACCTGAACCGTAGACTTACACAGTCCGCCGCGTCAGCCGGGGGGGGGGGGGGGGCTCATGATTTGCAAGGCAGCGCTGTGCTCGGCGCGTCGCACCTGCGGGATTGGTTGGCTGCCAGAAGCGTAGCGTGCACTGCCCGGAGGCAGGCAGCTTGAGCCAGCTGGTTCTGACCGCCTCCGCGACATATGCAGCTTCACGCATCCACAGGGCTGGTCAGCCCCGCGGGCGCGTCGCGCAAATGTCGGGATAGCGGCCGAAAAACCGTGGGCAGCAGCAGCGGCGGTTGAGGAGCCGCGTCGCCCGCCCGCGCGGCGCATCCGTCAGGTTGGTCAACCCATCGGTGCGCGGCGCGGCGGCATGAGCGCACTCTGACCGACGAAGTGCAGAGCCCAGGCTGGTACTGGCGGGGAGGGGAGGGGGGAGGTGGTGGTTGGGGGGAAAGGAGCGCAAGGCGAAAATTTGAGGCCACGCGTGACCGCATCGAGTCACGCTCTCTGCGCGTGCAGTCACGGCAGGCCTCTGCGCTCTCCCTTCTCCTTCTCTCCTACCCCAACTCATTTCCCCCTCTCCATGCCTAGTGTGATACCAGTAAGTTGCCACCGCTTCTCACCGAAGGGCTGTGCTTACCAGTTGGTCCTCCCTGCACGCCAAGGTGTCCCTTCCGACCCCGGGGGCCGACGACCCAGAGCACATCGCCCTCCTTTTGCGCGGATGCAGCATCAGCGCCCAACTTCGCGCTGCTGTTGAAGAGCGTGATCAGCGCGAAGATCTCGGCCTCGGAGACACTGAAGATGGGCAGCATCTGCGGTATCCCCAGTCTCCCAGCCTCGATCCCGCCCTGCTAGACTCACCGCTCACATCCGCGCCCTCGTCACCAGAGCAGCAAGCCTCTGCACCCTCCTTCGACATTCCCCCGCTTATCCTCGATGGCCCCGCACGTCCACCAACGACATCTGCACCGCTAAACCACAAGAAGAGAAGCAAGTCTGCGAAGGCAGCCAAGCTCCGTGCGGCTGTTCGGCCTAGTGCGAAGAAAATACGGTCAAGTCTTTCGCGCAATCACCGAAAGCACCCCGGCGTCTTGCTCGAAGACTTCCGTATGCTGGAGCTGAAGACGGCGGCTCGAGGGGCTTGGATAGCGCTTCGCACCTCGGTGTGTAAACGTTACAGTTCACTGGAGGAAGTCGTGTCAGAAGGACTTCGTGTCGTGCGCTGGGACGGCCAGTGAGTGTTATTCCTTGTTCTAGTCTTCAATGCTTACCCGACGGTGTCTAGAACTCCGACGCTGCTGATTGACGAAGACCGTGAAGTTTGCAGTGTGCTGGGAGGGTTCCCCGGCCTGCCCGAGGTCTGGAAGGGTGTGCGTGCAGAGGCGAATGACGCCGTGGCGGAGGCAGGGAAGAGCCTTCGATTTAGCAAGCACGGCGATCGACGTGGGCCGTTTCGCACCATTGCTGTCGGGGTGTCCTATGGAGGTGGCCAGAAGGTGCGTGCTGATATTCCAGCGTCATTGGCTCTACGCTAACGATCCGCAGCGGCCTGGCAAGCTTCGGCACTCTAGGCACAACGAGAGGGTGCTTGCCCGCCTCATGGCCAATCCTGCAATCAAACGGATTGCCGGCTTCGCTAGCAGTACGTCCTTGGCCCCTTGAAACGCGTACTCCCGCTCACCTGGCTGCAGGCGTGTTTGCTTTCTTCGCTCCCAAGATGTACCGCGACTATGCCACGAAACTTGACGCGCTGTTCGAACACTACCCAGAACTCGATTACAATTGGAACAACAGCGTTTTCCCTGCGGCGTCGTTCAACTTCGGGCCTAACTCTGCGAGTTACGAGCACAACGACCACGGCAACCGCGCTGCCGGCTGGTGCTCGATATATTGCGATGGATCTTTTGACCCGCGGTATGGCGGGCATCTCATTTTACGACAATTTGGAATTGTTGTAGAATTCCCCCCTGGCTCCACGGTCCTCATTCCATCCGCGTGCATCACGCACGGGAATATTCCCGTACGAGAGGGCGAAACCCGGTGGTCCTTTGCTCAGTACGCGTCGGGTGGGTTGTTTAGATACGTTGAGTATGGCTTACGCTCTTGGGCGAACCTTAGCAAGAGCGAGAAAGAGAAATGGGCAGAGCGACGCGCCACCCGATGGGTAGAGGAGCTCAGCCTTCTCTCTCGTGTTGAAGACTTAGCTCGAGATCAATGTACTGCCGGCCTCCTAGCATGACCGTGAAAGTAATATACATGTAATCAGTGCTCAATACACCAGCGTGCAGGGCATTGACACCTTCGAAGCGAGGCTGGTGCGTGCACCTCGGCGCTTCTCGTACCTTTTCCTTCTTCCGCCACCTCGTTCTTCATGATCCTTCAACATTGCCCTCTTTCTGTTTCCCCCTCTCTTTAAAAACATATTACGTACATCTGTACCCATGCTCTACCTGCTATTCCACCATGGGCGTCCGGTTGGCGGTTTTTACGTTGACATCCAGCACACATGTTTCGCGCAAGTTTCTGGCCTAACCGAAGGCTATGCTCACTAGCCAACTCCTGTAAGTGCATCATATCGCAGCTAACACCGGCATGCACCTCTGACGCTCACAGATTTTAGATAAATAGTTGCGTCGTCGCGCCAGACATCACGCACCAGTAGGTTCGTCCCTCGAACACTTGCCCACATCCTTCTCTCAGCAATCTTCTCTACCTCTACGCTCAACGCAATGTCCAGCGACTCAGGTGACAATTCAACCAGTGATGAGGAGCTCGAGTATGAAGAGGGCGACGTAAGTGAGGGTGAGGACGAGGGCACAGACGACGACGGGACCGCAGCCGAGAACGCAGCCGAAGGTGAAGACAATGACCTAGACGGCCATACTCGTGCCCTCCTCCAGGTCCCTCGAGCACCCAGCTCGCTAGCGACAACCGATGAGCTTCGAGAGGTGAGCTCTATGGTGTCTAACTTGGCAGAATGTACCTCACGCACCTGATTTCGCTTTTGCAGGCGCTGTCTAGTCTCCAGCTGCGCTATGCTGAGCTGACAGTTTTGTATCGGGAGATGCGAAGGGAGTTCAAGGTTTTGAAAGGTGCAGCTGTGAAGAAGCGCGATCGCACTGGGGGGAAGGGTCCGGCCGAGCTCGCCGTCTTCGAGGGTGACATCATAAGGGCCGGCAAGAAGTCCACCCTATTCTTCGACATCTGGCCTCAGCCAGATGCATTTGAAGCGAGAGCTCGGCCCAATATTGACCTTCTCTCCCCCACACGCTTTGCGAACGGGCGAAACGAAAAGCGCGCGCGTCAGGCGGAGGTCTTCGACGCGATGCCAGATCTCACTGCGCCGTGCAGACTCAAGCTACGTGAGGCTATGGGGTCAGTCAAGTGGATCCAGAAAGTGGTATGTCCTGTTGTTCTATCTATTGGCGGCGTACTGAGCACATTTGTAGTATACATCTGCGGCTGGAACGCAGAAGAGTCATCTTGTTGACAGTGCGAAGAAGCACTTCTTGCTATGCCTTCCCGAGCATCTCCGCCACCTGCCGCTGCACGACCTCCAGGGCCTAGCCGAGCACCCTGATGCTATGTCCCTGCGCAGCACTCCCGACGACCCTATGCCCCCATTCGTCTCGCCCCCGAGTACGCTGACGACCATCACTACATCATGAGAAGCCCTATCCTTGTCAAGGTAAGCCTAATTAGTATCGAGATGTCTATTTCTCATGTCGTTACGCAGCTTTTCATCGTCTGTATGATCAGCAAGTCGGGGCTCACCGCAGGTCGTGTGCGGAAGAGCAAGGCCGCAGGAAGTACGGGGCAAAGCAAGGCGACCGCGAAGAGCAGCGGCGGAAACAAGTCGAAGGCTGATATGTGGGATGCTGTGGGCGTTATCAGGCCAGAATTCATGGCTTTCAGCTTTGTTATGGTGCAGTTTATTCCCTTTCTTCCGCTTTCAGGTCACTTAATCTCCTTACAGTGCCGATTTGTCTTGTCGGGCGACGAGACCTTCACACCGAAAGGCTCCTACGACTACCAAGGCGACTACAACTTCTGGAAGAAAGAGCTCATCATGCGGTGGCACGAACCTGAAATGAAGGAGACGCGTCGATGGTGGAAGGCATGTGTATGGAACGGGCACGACCTTGACAACCTACACTTCGACGGTCCTCAACTCGACAAGGCGCTCACGCCTGCTCAAGCCCGCGCGCAAGCCCTCTTTGCGAAGATGGGTCAGCAGCCACGCGTCTCGGCCGAAGAGTCGGTTTCCTCGCCGCCCACCCATGCCACCATCTCGGCTACCCACTCTTCGCTCGCTCCCTCTGCCGGCCCTCCATTGCCCTCCATCGCAGGGGCTGCTGTGCCTTCGCATCCGTCGGCTCCCGCCCTGCCTTCACATCCGTCGGCTTCCGCCCTGCCTTCGCATCCGTCGGCTCCTGCTCCGCCTTCGCATCCGTCGGCTCCTGCTGCGCCTTCACGTCCCTCAGCTCCCGCCGTATCTCTGCATCTCCCCGCTTCCGCCTCATCTACGACGTCTGGCCGTAGTCGCATCTCTACGCAGGCTGCACCAATGCCTATCCCCAGTGCACCCGATGAATCCGAGATCGACACCTTGGAGACCGGCGTTGCGGCAATGACTGTCCGTGCACCTACGCCAGGACCTGCCACTGAGGTTGCCGACACACTTCAGGGTCCCCGCGATCCCACTCCTGCGCCCGAGCCCGAGCCCCCCGCGAAGCAGAAGGCAAAGGCACCTGCAAAGGGCAAACCCAAGAAGAAGGTCGCCCCTGAAGCTGCAGAGCCAGATGTCGAGCGCGTCGCCCCGCCGAAAGCGAAGGCGCAGCCCTCCAAACCGACGAGCGCACGCGCAGGCTCTGCTCGTCTTCGCGCAGCTTCAGAGCAGGCAGCAGAGGACTCTGAAGAAGAGCCACCTCTCGCGACGAAGGCGAAGACCAAGGTTATGCGCCGTAGTGCGAGGGCCAATGCTCGGGCCGCCGACAAGTAATGTTGCCGTCTTTGTATACATGATATTCTTTTGTTGTTGCACATTCCCTCTCTCTCTGTTAGGCTCCTGGAGAGTCTTGGTTACAGTATCTTTGTGCTTTCGCCAGAATTGATTCATTGCCTGGTGCAACACTCTGCCTTCTCATGAGGCGATGCTTGAGACTCATGTGCGCCTCACGAGGTTCCTAGAAATGCGTCCTCATTAATGAAGTAACAATACAGATATGGCCCTTTAGCGTAGACGTTTTGACTCGTGGTAAGTGAATTCAAGGTCGCTGGTTCGAATCCCACAACTAACTCGGAAAAGAAACCTCTAGGATGATCATAAACCGCGATAGTAAGTAATTGATACTGTAATATGTTCAAAAAGCTAACCCCCCCAAGTAAGCAGGTAAGTCCAGTAAGGTAAAGCGGTAAGTAATCAGTAATTGAACAGGTTCAAAAGCTAAATTCCACAGTAAATAGGTAAGTGAGGTGGTAAGTATAGAAACTGACTCGCTAATGAAGGGTAATAAAACCTCGGCGCTATTTTTTTTTTGCTTGGCTCTCGCTGCGCGCTCGCGAGACATCACGAGACAATCAAAGTCATCACGATGCATCGCGACGGTCTCCCTGTATCATATCATCGATAGACCACATGAGGTAACTATGAGATATGTGGACTCCTCATGAGGCAAGTATGAGATATCGTCTCTGTCTCACGAGACCACATGAGGCGCTAGCAGCTCTCGCGAGACACTCGCGAGGATTAGGTTTTCCTCGCGATGTGCCGTGATCCAGCGCTCTGCCTCAACCAATCGTGAGGCATCACGGCGCCTCAAGGGAGGGCGTTAAGAGTTCTGACACGCGTTACACGTTCAACACGAAGCAGTGCTACCATCAATTCTGCCCCACCTGCGGAACGGAGATCATGGGCAGGGTAGGGGAGAAGGCCGGGATCAACGTGCGCACTGTAGACGGCATAGATTTAGAGAAGTTGAAGTTGAAGTTCTTCGACGGAGCCAAGCTGCTATAGGGAAAGCCGTGGAATACAGCGAGCGGTCCTGTAAAGTCCTATCCTTGACAAAGGGTCACTTTCTTTCCTTGCATTGTCAATATTTAATAGCGACTTTACCGATGTTCCCTGTCGACAGGCGAAGATACGTGTCCTAGCATTGTGTGGTATGAGTGACTCCCACAGGGGTATGATTGGAATCACCTGTCATCCGGAGCACCCACAGGCGTGATTTGCGAAGCACAGTCGAACCACGCCCCGCTGACCGCAGTCGATAACATGCCGGGGCATGCTGGAATCTCCTAGAATGGCTTGAGCGCACGGATCATCCATAAAGTCGATGCATTCTGGTTAGTGGGGCACCCGAACCTTCTGTTCATCTCAGTATGTCTCTCCAGCCTCCTACAAACACAAAGCAGTACACCGGCCACTGCCACTGCGGCAAGTTCGCCTACACATTCACACATACTTCATTCGAGAACGGGGAGAGCGAAGTCTACAGCTGTAACTGCAGCATCTGCTCTGCGCAGGGCCTGCTAATGCTGTAAGTCTTAGACATCTACGCTCTACATCACGACCGCTCACCTATCGACCTTGCAGACTTGTCCCCAAGAAAGATTTCGCGTTCACAGCGGGCACACTCGAGGACTTCACGCGCTACACCTGGAAGACGGGCAAATACCCTCACTACTTCTGCCCAGTCTGCGGGACGAAGTGCGTGATTGCGTACGACGACACTGTGTCGGTAAACGTGCGCACGGTCGACGGCGTGGACGTGACGAAGCTTAAGTTGACGCGGTTCGATGGCGCGAGCCTGCTCTAAATGCGCGAGTGTCCCGGAGACGGGGATAGACCAGGGAAGACGAGTCGCCGGGTACCCTGTAGTACTTCGTACGTTGTAAAATCAGCGGTGGTCTACAGTTCCATTGTCAGCGAATGGAGATTTGGGGCGGTTGGATCCACGTGCATCAGGGGTACAAACAAATACGAGATTTGAGCTGTCGGGATGAAGTTCTCTGGCAAGTACGCGGCGACCAATCTGCGTAGGAAATTTGGTGCAATAGGAAGATCAGCTGACTCACTATTGACATTCCTTGAACGGCCGCAATGGGCGGAAATGACTCGTGATGGGAAGCACCGCATATCGCGGCACCGATAGTGGCATATCCGGGTATGAGCTCGAGGGCTTGCATAAAGAGGCGACCTGCAGCGAATTCAGCCCCGAGTACCAAACTCGAATACTTTCACCATGTCTGCTACACCCGGTACATCACCTACGATAACGAACTACCAGTCTGCTGCAGCTGAAACCAAAGAATACACGGGTGGATGCCACTGTCAGCGATTCCGGTTCAAGTTTTCACATCCTTCGTTTGAGAATGGAGAGATGAAGGTCATGAGCTGCAACTGTAGTATATGCAATCAGCATGGCTTGTTACACATGTGAGCATCGCTGGGTTGGTGCAGCTTGCCGCCAGAGACCACTCACCGGTATCCCGAGCAGCTACGTTCCGAGGAAGCGCTTCGAGTTTACGATAGGCCAGCCAGAGCAGCTATCCTCTTATCGGCTGGAGGGAAAGTCGACCACGCACCACTTCTGCACGAACTGCGGGAGTAACATTATCGTCCAAAATGAGGAAGCGGGAGAGGTTGTCGTCAACGTGCGCGCCGTGGATGGTGTAGAAGTGAGCAAGTTGCGCTTGACCAACCTTGACGGGAGAAACAAGCTATGATGTATATTACAAGATGTTCTTGGCTCTTGAGTTTGCATTTTCGATTGTTTGCGCTCTCGACCGTTCTTCCGCAAGCACCGCGGCTGAAACCCGAACCCTACTTGTTGTCGGGTTAGGAGCAGCATCACGTGCAGACGCGTAGAGCGCTTGTCGGACGCACTGCAGGTTTGGCGGCACCGGCCTCGACGTTGTTTCACCCCTACAGCTCCATGCCCAGCAAGACCCGTTCTCGACTTGCTCTGGGTAAACATGACTATGACACTTCTGGCTCCTCCAACAAGAAGACAGGGAAGCATTCTTCAAAAAACCTCGTGGCGGCGAAGACGGCGGAAGATGCATCGCACGAGGACGCGACTGTGAACGATGGGGATGATGGTCTGCTTCCTCCAGCTAAGAGACCGTCCTCGAGTACCGTAGGAAACGATGGGGATGATCTGCAGGAACGAGTAGTGAAGCGTGTCAAGCGTGTTATGGGTGTCGACCGGGCAGAAACATCGACCCTGGAGGATCCCCCTCACGGGAGTGCATCCCAGCCGCCACCACCCTCAACGCCATCCAGTTCGAAGCCCTTGTCTACAGGCTCCATTCGCTCCCCTAGGCCTAGTAACTTTGATGCTCTACTTACGCCCCGAGCGCGTTCCATTCCCATGGATGGTCCGGTCCTGCACCTTGACCTTACCAAACTGCCACCGTCTCCGTGGCGTTCTCCGTCGAAGGCAAAGGGCAAGGACGTGCTGAGGATTGCATCGGTCCCTCCTGTGGACAGTGCGAGGGAGGCGGTGGTGCCCGCCGAACGAGATGCTGATGGAGACGTACACATGGACGAGAACCCGACAGTCAATGGTGCGCACGCAGTTAGTCTTAACTTTGTGCGGTGTTCATTGTTTCTCTCACTCTAGAACCCGTATCTGGCGCGCCACTACCTGTGCCTGCCACTACCGCTCTATCCGCAGAAGCTGAGACAGACCACCTAGACATCGAAGTGGCTGTAAAGACACAGGATGGCCAGAACGACTTTCCGTCTCAGAATAGCCGGACACCTCTGCATGCAAAAGCATCTTCATCAAGCCGTCTACCCAAACCTTCCGCTCCTAAGACTCCTGGTGGTTCAATACAGCTTACGCTCCACCAAGCTTTCGCTTCCGCACCCAGCAGTGCCGCTGTGCCAGCCAAAGGTCTGACAGCTAGGATGAAGCCAAAGAAATCAGGGACTTCCAATGCATCTACCTCGTCCAAAGAGTCGACGCCGAACCCGCCCCCGGCACGGCCAAACAATCCCCGACCAGCCACGGTACTGAAGTCGAGGCCTATAGTGGCTACTCCACGCGCCAACACTGGGGCTTCTGCTTCGAGTTCGGGACTATCTGCGGCTACGCTTCCGCATGCGCCGAAAACTCCAATACCCTCTACGAGGGAGAAGACTCCTGGTCCATCCGTTTCGAAGACTCCGAGGCTGGTGCCCGCTCTGAAGGCACCGACGACTCTGCGACAGCGTTCGAAATCTGCAGGCCCCTTGACTTCCGAATCATCAGTACGGGTGTCTACACCTCCTCGAGATGCCGAAGATCATGATGGGCCTAGGACGCCGAGAGCCTCCAGCTCAAAGTCGAAATCTCGACAGCGGGGTACACCAGAGAGGACTACTTCTCCCGCCACTCTTGAGGATGGTCTGCCAAGAAGCGGGTTGCCAGGATACGCAGAGACTTCGCGTCGTGGGCGTTCCCCCACTCCGCGAGGGCGGACACCGGTGGCCTCCACCCCGCCAAGGCTTAGCACTTTATCTCCTTTGACTGACGCGTCTCGGGAAGACACTCCGCCGCCCAAACACGAGCCTCTACCTATACTCCCGGACAACGATGCCTCTACCCCGAAGCAAGTGTCTAACGCCTTCGAGAAAGAAAGCAACGCGCCGCCAAGGCCAAACGAACCCCAAGACACAGGCTCGCTGCTTATACCTGAACCTTCGAGTCAGGGGACTGGCCCCGAAACCACGGCTCCGATCGTACCCCAGTCGCCGACTCCCAAGGGTAAACGGAAAGCACCTCCTTCCAGAGGGACATCCGTACCGCCTGCGTTGCGAGTGCAAACACGGTCTTCTTCTCGACTCAAAGAAAACAAGAAGAATGCCGCCGAGCCTCCGAAAGGGAGGGAGAAGGACCTCGCACCCGAGGCTGCCAACAAGGTCGAATCTAGTACGGGGTCGCGTGAGTGGACGCCTAGCCAATTCATTGTAATCCGGTTTTCACAGGTTGAGCTTCGTTAGACCGGCGTGTTCCGTCGACGGCATCGGGAAACAGTGTTCCAACACGGAAACGTGCACAGTCGGTTGCGTCATTTGCTCGCCCGACGGAAAGCTCTGCTGCGAAGGCCTCGCCGGTCAAACCTCGCGCACCCACCACTACATCGCGATTCTCCTCCTCCAGAAGTTTGTCAAGGCCGCCCGAGAGTACAGGAGGACGCATCTCGGATAGTGGGCATCGTCCTGGGGCTATCTCTTCTCTCTCGAACCTCTCCATGGCTCTTGAGAAGTTCAACCTCCCGGCCCTTCCTCGCCCGAACACGAGCTTGGGATTCAGTAGAGAAAAGGAGAAAGATCCTGATTCCGACGACGCGAGAATGGAGGTAGACACCGAACCGCCATCTACTCTAAACAGCGACCCACCCAGCACGTTTCGGAGCAGTGTTAGTATCGACGCAAAAACCTCCTCATACCGAAGAGCCTCCACGGTCGGACCGTCAATTTCGGCGTCGTCATCTGCTTCCCGAGCTGCAGCATCACGCGGTGCAAGCCATCTCAAGCAGTCTACACTTATGGGCCCACCACCTGTGCCTAAGGGCAAGGCCCCCGCCTCTGGCGCAACCGAGGGCGCTCCATCTGGAGCAGGCAAGATGTGCATTAACGTCAACTCAGGTATCGTTTCTGGAAAGCCAAGAGGCAACCTAACATTTGGCAACACCACTGCTCAGCGACGAATCTTTGGTGTCGCTCCTCTACCTGGGTTCGCTGGCAGACCATCGCGTGTCGCACTGAAAGCGAGCAAGCAGACAAGCCTCCCGACGGTCCAGGGCAGTCCAGTCAAGGGTGGAGGGTCCATGGCTGAGGCGGATGAGACTGCGGCAGAGGACGATACAGCGATGATAACAGAACCGACGGAAGAGGCGAATCCATTTGCTCCTGGGCCTTCAGATACTTCCGGAGCTCTCGCCGACACTTCTGCTGACGGGGAAACAACGCCCCGCCAGGACGATCGTTCACTTGGTGCGGTGGCCAGCCCGCAGACGCCTCAACGCAAGGTGCCCGCATCTGAGGGCAAGGGGAAAGGTCGTGCCGTCAGCAGTACCTTCCCTTCTAGCAGCGTCCAGGTGTCAAAAACAGAGCCAGTCGCTCGAGGGACCGGTGCTGGGGCGCATGTATCACGACCGCACAGGTCGTCGACTTTCACGTCGTTCAGCGCTGTGTCTTCTCCCGTGGATGCTGCCGGCTCAAATGCGAGTACGCCAACGGACGGCGCTTCGGAATCTGTAAGGGTTCTAAAGGGATGTGTGGTCTTTGTGGACGTCAAGAACGAACACGGGGTGGACGTCGGTGCCTTGTTTGTGGAGATGCTGCAAACGATGGGCGCAAAGGTGCGTGCGCTGGCGCCTCGCTTGCCCGCTTGCTAACACCCATCCAGATTCTAACGCGTGTAGGCCAGAGTTGCACACACATAGTGTACAAGAACGGCCTGGCTTCCACTTCCAATCGATGGCGGTAAGTCCTGTTGCACCTACTCAACCTACGTGCAGGTATTTAAGTACTTGCTTTAGAGCTCTAAACGACCCTAAGCCACTGGTCGTCGGCATTGCATGGGTTGTTGCGTGCGCGGAGCGCAAGGAGCGCGTTGATGAAACGAAGTACCTCATTAGCCTCGTCCACGAGAACATAGCTGGCACGAACAAGGTATTTAGCATCTCATCTCCCACCAATTTACTCTAACCTACGCGGCAACAGCGTCGAAAGTCATTCCTACCCAAGAACATCCTCGAGTCTCCAGAACGACCGTCTCTATCACCACAAGTCCTTCCGAATGCAGGAGAGTCGAGCGGCGACCGCTCCGTGGAAGTCACGTCCTCTCGTGAGTGCTTGGCGTACCTACTGCTCTACGCTCCCTCACGCCAGCGCCGCAGCTGCTTCCGAAGGCGCCAGCGCGAACAGCTCGTTCGAACAGCTCCCACCGCTCGAGCGAGTCAGACGTCGACAAAGCGCCTTGTTCAACCCGCTGTCATGAAGGTCTCAGTGGTTGTCTGTTCATCACATGTAATATACGGTCGCAATGTTGCATATATTCACATTCAGGGTCAGAGCCGCACGTTGCTGTCGGCGAAGGTCTTCTCCCTACGTGGCGGCACTGCTTCGGCGGACTAGCCCTCCCGCGAGCTTAATAGGCCAAGAACACAGCCGCGATACGGGTAACCATAACGAAAGCGATCAGGCATGCCAGTGGCGTCAAGCTTAATTGAGCGAATAGGGATAACTAGTGTTACATTCAGGGAAGTATTACACCGGCAGATGTCTATGTACAGCCAGATCATCTAGCATAACGGGCTATTGATACACGAAGACCGAACCTACTAATACACTAATACACGAAATATCTATGAGGCGCGGCGGATCCGCTGGACGTGGCCTCGCGAAATAGAGTAAAATGACGGTGAGCGCGAGAGCAATATGCGACAAGAAGAACGGCAAATATAATTGGGAGCGATGCAAGGAGTGTGAGGCACTACATTTGGTTCGCAGCCTTGACTGGGATGTAGCGGGCCGGGTGGAGTCGCGTAGACGGGAACGAAAGCGGGCTGCCGAGAGCGAAGGAGGGTGGCAAGGAGGAGATGTGGGTAACCAAGGACGGGACGGCCGGGAATGGCCAGGTAAAACATAAGCTGACGAACAAGGGTAAGCGACTACGCTGTTGATGTGATAGAGGAAGAGAGACGAACGATGATAGGATAAAGTAGAGTCTGGCGGGGTGATGGTGCGGGCAGAATCACTGGGATTCGCCCTCGCGTTTGCACAGGCCGTGGTTGAAGCATATGGGCTCCGGGTCGGGCTCTGCTTCACGGGGTTCGAGATCTCCGTCTGAAGGGTCTCGTGTGACGATATCGGCGTCGGCTTCACGCAGTTCGATTTGCTCTCGGTCGTGTATGGTAATGTCGGCACCGTCCCTGCGCTCCAGCTCGCGGATGGCGGTGTTTTCATCATCTGGTTGCTTTCCGACTGCATCGACTTTGTGCGCGGCGAGGTATATGGTGTTGCGCTTTAGGACAATTAACTCCATGTTGCTCATACCACACGGTACGACATACCTTGTCCAGGCTGCCTTCGCAAGGACCGCCTGTGCATGTGCTCTCCTCCACGACGACTATAACCGCAGCTGTTTCGCGAACCGCCGCAGGCGGCTCTTTCATAGGTGTGGCGAAGTGGGACACGTCATCTTTTCTGGGGCTTTGGAAGAAGGTGGCTAGATCAGAGGATGAGCTGGTTGGGATGAACGCCGCGAGGAAACTCCACAACTATGAGGATACAAGTCAGCTAACAGTCGTCAATCCGCTATGTATTGACATACCGAAGAGGCAGAGTTGGTTGGGCAGGCGATACCAGAGAGGCAGGGAACGGCAGCTTGAGGGTGTATCGGGGCTGCCTGAGCAAGGGGAGCCGCTGCCGGTATCAAGTCAGTGCCGGCGAATACAAAAATCGAAGGATGCTCACCACCGACGAAGAGAGCAGAAATAGCGAAAGCACGAGTCAGAATGAAAATGGGCTGCATCGCGAAACAAAAGAGAATGTGAAGGACTCAGGCAAGGCTGAGTTCGTGGCGTGCGCTGTAAACGGCGAGAGCAACCGGAGAGAGACGTGCTGGCCGATTCGCTGCGTTGTCCGTCAGATTCTTATATTCGACCCGCTGGGTAACACCTGTTTGCACATCTCGGACCAAAAAAAAAAATCGGCGTCGACGGTGTGCTGGTCCGATTAGAACCATTTCGAGTGCTGCATTTGTTCGGCCGCCAGCTAGATGGATCAATGAGTACAACGTCGACCATACCCGGCATCCCGGAGTAAGAGACGCTCTTGATTAACTGCGCGACAGTTTCCCTGAAAGTGTAGTATAAGGGTTGGTCCATATTTGGGAGTCGCATTCAGAGTTTGCTTGCACGTGGCGAAGGCATATCCTGTCGAACAGTAGGGTCCCTGCTTCGGTGTCATGCTCACCCTGTGGAACACGTTAGTAGGAATGATATGGCGTACGCACCGATTGCTTGACGGTGGCTCCAGCTCGCCAGTGTCGAAAGTGCAAGACAGACGGTCAGGACGTCGACGGCCCGAAGGCGCGTGCACCCAGCGTCCCGAAGGGAGGCGAGAGCGCCGTTGTAACATCTGCGGACGAGAACGTGGGTTATTTCCGCGTGCGCTAGAAAAAATGAGGAAGTCTAACTCACCAAAGCATAAGGACTTGCGTGAGACCCTGATCCAGCTTCCGCTTGTCCCTGAAGACAGCGCCTCGCAAGCTGCTGCAGGCAAAGAAGGCCACATAGCGACCCGCACTGCTTCCTTAAATGGAATGTTCAAAGAGGACCTGCAGCCACGCTCTCCCAAGCGTGGTCAAGGATGTACAGGGCCTGTGTCAGTGATCGTCAGCGGCGTCGCGAAGTCTATCAGAACGCGTCTCCGACATGAGCTTGCGAAGCAGTCAAGGCCACGTTGGAGGTGTGGCCAGTGCACGGACGAGCATGGAAAGCGACTGAGGCAAATCTGAAGTTCCTGGCGAGTTGAGACTCCTGGAGACATGCCTGATACTTGATAGTTGACCGGCAGACTTGGCGTTCTACCGCGCAAACAAAATACGAGTATCATTTGCCGAGAGGAATGAAGTTTCTCGAGGTCCACGTCGACATTGCAGGTGCCACTCCCGCAGCTGCCCAAGTAGTGGCACATCCTCCGAAAGCCTTGATAATGCGACATGTCAGGGGGAAGTCGACACAGAAAAATCGTAGCGTACCCGTCAGAGACTTGTACAAGCGTGAGCAGGCTAGAGACGATAGGACTCGACATGGAAATAGCAGTGGCGAAAGGACAACCTCGAGACTCAGAGCAGGTTGCGGGCTGGGAGGCAGTACCAGGACGCCCAAATGCGGATACACCATCAGAACGTGACATCACGCCGCGCGCGTCACTCCTGTGCGAGGCGTGCTCGCAGCGCGCCCCTCCATCTCGTCCGGTCCTCGATGCTTCCCTAGAATCTGCATCTCCCAACGTCGACTTGTGAGGTCCGGCTGGGGTGCTGTAAAAACTCTTGAGCGTTGAAGATACCCCCCTCCACGACATATCTCGGCCTGCAGCGGCTTCACAATCCTTACAATTCTTACGACTGTATACGACTTCTGTACTTATTGCCGTTCTAACCGCCGATCCTGCGCACTTCCGAGAACACCTGACCTTTGCGATATGGCTAATATTGTGAACGGGAGGTGTCACAACGAACGAGCACCAGAGAAGGGACCGCCGCTGTTTCAGCATGGCAAGCTCATCGTCCAAGGTGTGCATCCTTTATTCCAGGCTTTGCCCCCGCTCACCTCTTGTGTGCTAGCCCATGATGTGAGCTGCGCTACACTGTCAGCCTCTAGATTAAACCATCTCACGTCAAGTCCAGATTGGCTGGCTTATAACCGGCATCTTCACGATAACTTCCGTCCTAATTTCCCTTTGGCTCATGGGCAAACACCTTCGTTGGTACACCAATGTACGCACGCGTCTTCACTGACCATATGATACCTATGTCTGACTTAGTTAATCACAGAAAGCGGAACAGCGCTGTACGCTTCACCTACAGTCATTCGCGCTTTGCATTCACTGAAACTACATCAGATATCGTGCGGATCCTCCTCATGGTGCCCATTTATGCGATCGTGAGCTTCGCCTCGTATCTCTTCTGGGTAAGTTATGGATATTCTACGCCGGAATTTCATGAGTCTTACTGCGACGCGATAAACAGAATCATTCTACGCCCCTGTTGCTGCTCCGCGATTGCTATGAATCTACGGTGCTGACATCATTCTTCTACCTGCTCCTCATGTACATTTCTCCGGATCCTGAGGAACAAAAGGATGTGTTTAGAAAGGTAGGTCTATCCTCCGTAGTCCATGATCCGATAACAAGACAGCGTATACGTCGCCGGAGCCCATATCACTCCAGCTGCATCATCGACCAAAATGATGCTGCAGTCGGCGTCGCTGACAAGAATGGATTAGTGCTGACCAAGATTTGCCGTTCTGATAGGTGGGCCTTTCTCGTGAGAACGACAGGCAGAGGCTTCGGGCGGGCGAACCGCTCAAGAAGTGGATGTTTCCATTTGGTTCTGTTCGCTGGAAACCCGAGGTGAGCGATCACCGCCGAGAACTAGCCCGTTAAGGAGCTGACAACGGTTGTCACTTCAGGACGGTCTGTATTTTCTCCAGCTCATGAAGTGGGGCGTACTCCAGTACTGCGTCGTCCGTCCGACGTGAGACCTTCTCTCGCCTAAGCGCAAGCCTATGCTCACGCGTCCCTCAGAACAACCCTTGCCGCAATCATCCTAGACTATGCCGGTCTTTATTGTGAAGACTCCTGGAGCCCCGGGTGGGGCCACCTTTATGTTCGTTGACGTCCGCCACCGTGCAGCCCTGGTTCCTGATAGCAATCTAGATCTCCGCCGTCGTCTCAGTTTCCGTCTCAGTTGCCATGTACTGCCTTCTGCAGCTCTACATGTCCATTAAGGAACCCTTGGCACCCCAAAAGCCCTTGCTCAAGCTCTTCGCTGTCAAGGCAGTCGGTAAGCGAATCTTGGCTTTACGAGAAATCTAAAGGCTTACGAGTTCCCAGTGTTCCTCACGTTTTGGCAAGCGTCGGCCTTGTCGATGCTAGCGACGTTCGGCTTTGTAAAAGATGTACGTGTACCACAGGTACACTTTCGCGCTCGCTTACATGGTTCACAGACGCAGTATATGACAGCGGACAACATTAACATCGGCATTGGTGCTATAATGGAGACAGTGGAGATGACGTGAGTTCCCATGCCGAGACACGAATTCTTTGTGGACTTATTCTCGCCCAGACTCTTTGCCTTGCTGCACATCAAGGCTTTCAGCTACAGGCCTTACGTTACCGGCGTGCCTACCAAGCGTTTCCCATCGCTCGTGCACGCCTTCAACTTCAAGGAGACGCTGAGAGAACTGTGGCGCGGCTTGGTCTACATGATCCGTCGCATGCGGGGCCGCGAGGTGGACGTCATGGCACGGCGACAGGCAGCCCTTGAGAACATCTTCGGAAAGTCTCGCCACGAGATCCAGGGCAGCCAGGTTGCGTCGCTCACACACCAGAGGACTGCCGATGAGGAGAAGTCTGCGCTCTCTGTACGCGTCGCGATCGAGGAAACCGTGCATGTCAACGCGGAGCGGCAGTGGCTGGGCGTCGGCGACGACTACGCGTATGGGCTCGCGTACCACAATCGCAGACAGCGGGAAAAGAGCGACGGCCTCGAGGAGCAGATCGAGAAGGAGCTTGCTCAGCGGGGTTACGGGCGGCGGCGTAAGAGACTATTCCTCTTCGGCCATGGAACCAGACTCAATTCTCTCTCATAGAACCATCGGACAATCGAGCTAAGTACGACTTGCTCCAGCCCACCGAGCCAGCGGCTCCCGCCGCTAGGCGGCGCTCCGGAAGATCCCAGTCGTGGTGGCGCAGCATCTACAACCGACTGTCCCAATCAGAGCCGCTCGAGGAGCCGCCGCTATCTACCGATGTCTTGCCGGTAGTCGCTGAGCGTCCCGTGGCTGAGCGAAGACCTCCGTCCTTTAATCCGCGTAAAATGGACAAAGCCAAGGTCGATCCTCGCCAGCAGCTTTATGACGATCCTCCGCCTCCTTCTGTGATTCGCAGCTACAGAGAGAGCAAGTCCAGACAGCATTCGAGTCGTGTTGCGCATGCTGCGCCTGACCAAAATACTGTCATCTTGGAAGCTTTTGGCCCTCCTCGACGGCGTGACACCGCCCCAGCGCCGCCGCATTCGGTCCCTTCGGCGGAGAGCACTCCATCGTCCCGCCGCCAATCTTTGCCGCCGACACCATCTTCGAAACGCTCAGACAGCTTCCTCGGGCGGGCCTTCCCCGACTACAGTGACGTGTCGCCGTTTTCATCCACCAGCTTGCTGCCTTCGCCGTCGACCGCTTCGCACGACTCGCGGATACGACTGTCCAGCCGCCCGCACGTCGTTGGCACTGCCGAGGTTCCTTCTGCAACTCCACAAGTGGTGCATCCCTACCGCCAACCGAATACTCCCGCGCCAGAAGATTTCAGCAGAGCGTGGCACGTTGCGCACGTGCGCGACGCCCCGAGACCCGCAGCGCCATCACAAAGAGGACATGAGGATGGGCAACGGCGCACTCTTCCACCATCGTTGGTTGCAGGTGCACGACCGCCCGCGGCGCCCAGCGACTCCCGTAGACAACCTGCGCCCATCGTGAAGTCGCGCTTGCGTAGAGATCAGATTGTACTGCCTGCCCCTCTTGCTCCGTCAGCGCACCCATCGGCTCCTCCGCGACCAACGCCCTTTGCCGTCGGACCTCCGCCGGACCCTTCTGCTGCCTCTGAGCTGCAGCGTTCGAGGCATAGCAACCAACGCAGACAAAGCTATGGACCCTCAGAACAGAGTCCTCGAAGTCGTGCATCTCGTCGAATATCCTTTCCGCTCCCTGCATCGCCAATCTCTGAGGACGCAACATTCTTCTACACCCCGGACAATCTGCCTCGTTCATGACATTTCTTATTAACGACCGCTCACGACTATTTACGACCTGACATGTTTGCATTACTATATGTATTGCTTGTGCGATATTATTGTTGTAACGTCATCTTCAATCTGCTTCCCTGAGCCCAACTATCGGAGTGGCGAGATCGTCGCTCCCGCAAATGGCAACCAGAGGCTTTGGATCCTAACATGCACAAACAGAAACTGGCACCACCGGACAACCTTAGGCAAACTCTGGAAAATCCTGCAGCCCTGGCAACGCTGCTCAGTCGGAGGGTAGTTACGCCGAATCGCAGGAGCCTTCCTCGTCGAAGAATGTGCGCCATGAGTATCTACTCAAGTCTGGCTGTCACTAGTAGTGTTCTACTGTGATTATACGTGAAAGAGCTGAGGCTCGAAGCAGCAACAAGCGCAATGCCTGTGTACAGCTCACCGCTCATAATTAGTGAGTACCAGCTGCCAAGGTCCCGTCAAAGCGAGATATTCGTCCTGGCCTGAGATGTCGGTGAGTTCCGCCCCTTCTGCTATATCCGGAAGTGCGTCGGGATACCAACATGTGCAAATAATGCAGTGATGGCGCGGCTCGAGGGGATCTGCATGCAACTCTCACTTGCCTTCAACCATCACTTTGGGCTCTCCAACGATACGATCTCAGAGCGGAGGGTTCTGGGCTACTGTGTGTCGCTTGGTCCTGCGGTTTTTCAACTCTTCAGGTCGATGTCGTTCGGGGTGGTCTAGCACCTGGCCCACGGCCTGTCGGCGTCACCCATACTTGGATCCTTTCGACTTCCTACCGCGCACGGCATGAGCTCTGCAATACGCGGCAACGTTCTCCACCAGGTAGAAGTCTGAAACGTACGGGGATACAGTATACACGGCTTCTGGGAGTTTCCAGTGTTTGTCAGCAACAGATGACATCGATGTCGACGCCATAAAACTGCGTTCCGCATTGAGGATACATAGAGACCCTTGCAGTGATCCTCGTGCCCTTACAGCAGTACCTTTCTACCATGGTCAAATACGTCCTTACTGGTGCAACCGGCGAGCTTGGCTCGCGTGTCTTCAAGAACCTCATCAAGCTCGTCCCTCGTACGTCGCAGCATTCTCTTCCTGCCACATTCTACTGAGATGTTCGTATAGCAAGTGACGTCATTGTATCCCTGCACAATCCCAAAGGCGCGTCGCCCGAGATCCAGAGCTCAGGCGTCGAAGTACGCAAAGGCGACTACACGAAGCCGGAGACCCTCGACGAGGCCTTCAAGGGCGGCGACAAGCTCCTCATCGTCTCTTACCCATCCATCGCGTACGAGGTCCGCGTCAACAGCCATAAAGCCGCCATCGATGCCGCAAAGCGCGTCGGTATCAAGCATGTGTACTACACCAGTCTCATGTTCGCGGGAGACAGCAAGGCCGCGGTCATGCAGGCCCACATCGCGACGGAGAAATACCTGAAGGAGAGCGGGCTCACGTACACCATCATACGCGAAGGCATCTACAGCGAGAGCTACCCGCTGTACTTCGGGTACTGGAAGCCCGGCAAGCCCGGAAACGAGGTGAAGGTACCCACGGTGACGGAGGGATCGCCTGGGTGTGCAGAGATGACCTTGGAGAGGGCACGGCGAAGTTGATGGTCGCGGTACGTGGCCCGTCCCTGTACCATCCTGCCTCACTGACTTTTGGCCGCTTCAGGACACTCACAAGAACGAAACCGTGTTGTTCACCGGCTCGAAGGCCATCACGCTTTCCGAGCTTGCAGGCATCATCTCCAACCTCATGAAGATCGAGCCACCATTGCAACTGAAGATCGTCTCCGAAGACGAGTATGTTGCAAGCAACGAGGGTGGCGAGGATCTACTCCGGAAATGGGCGACGACCTACCCTGCCCTCGTGCGTGGCGAGCTCGCCGTAGTGGACCCGCTGCTCCGCCAGATTCTTGGCAGGGACCTGAAGTCGTTCGAGGAGACACTGCGGGAGCAGCTGAGCATCGGTGAAACTGGCGAAGCCGCTGTGAAGCAATACTCCAAGTAATAGTCAAAGATACTGTGTAATATTAACCGTGCTGTACACCATTTCTCGTCTGTGCGACTTCCTGCATCTTCTGCCCACGACATCGATATATCAATGGATGGAATTGGAAATAAGGGCACTTGGCGCAGTGGTAGCGCGTTCGCTTTGCACGCATGTGACTTGCGAACGGTCGAGGGTTCAATCCCCTCAGTGTCCATGAATTTTCTCTGGCTCGCGTCTCTTTTTCGCGTGCGCCATTCCTGTACGCAGCAGGGCTATGCTATCCACATATGTGTGGCACGGAGGTAAACCTTCTCCTCAGATGGCTATGTCTGTGGGTTTTGCAAACGGATGCCACTGGTGACATCCATCATAATAAGGCTCTAGTCGTAGGCCTTCCATGGGGCTATGTTTTTGGAGCCTGTGCCATATATCTTCACACGGACATGAAGAAGCTGAACAGAGATAGTGCACAGCAGCTAAGTAGTCTCATCCACTATTACAGTCCAGGAACTTCGAGAGTGGCACAACAATCCAATGCTTGAGAGCGCATGCAGCTAAGCCTCAGACTCACAACTGGGTGTTGAACAGGTGCACAGAGAAATGATGTTTACTTTCAGAAGTAAATGAACATGAGAACTTTGGTTGCAGATCATGACAGAGACGGAGAGCGAGCGTGACAACAACAGAGTACAGCAATACACGATCCATTAGGTCAATAGGGAGAAAAACGCACGCGTATATCCGCGAGGGATCATATTTGATGTGTAGCGCGTTTACGGGCGTGGTCGCAGTGGGCTGCTTACGATGAGGCCCTTCGAACGCGTCGGCGTGCCTGCAGCTGACACGATCCGGAAGGTGACCTAAGCGAGGTATCAGTCCTCGGGTCACGAAGACCGTACGGACACAGCGCTACCCACCCCGATGAACTGGAGGAACCTGTTGAGGGTCTCCTCGCGCGGCTCATCCTCCTCGACGAGCTCGACGATGTCGTGCTCCGTCTCGGGCGCAGCGTGGCGCGCGCCGTCGGGCCTGTAGTCCAGGAAGGGGTCGTCGAGGCTCTTCTTGGGCTTGTGCAGCACCTGCCGCGTGATGCGTCGCGTCTTCACGAGCCCGTAGTCGCGCATAAGGTCTTTCATGTCCGACGCGTCAAGCCGTGCGAGGGCCGTGAGGTCGCGCGGGAACAAAGGTGACGGTGTCGGCGTGTCGAGGTCTAGAACGGACAGCCTCACGCGGCGACCGGGGACAGACGCAGACGGAATGGACGTCTTTCTGCGCCGCGCGCTAGGCGATAACGGGAGCGCGGAGGCGTCGTCCGTGTCTCCGATGCCTGATGGAGTGTGGCGTTCATCGGCTGGCAACGCATGTCGGGGAAACATGCCCTCCAGGGAAGGGGGCGGTCGGAGCAACGGCCGGAGAGGTTCGTCGAGCGAGTTTGATCGTATGAGCGCGTTATGACGACGGGCCTCCCTACGGACCGATGAGACATGGTCCACACGCATGGAAGACGCGGAGGGGAACTCACGAGTTATGCAGGCTCACTTGGACTTCCATGATTTGGTGTTTGTATCGCAGGACCTCATCACGCATCGATTGCGGAATCTGCTCCCGGAGCTATTGTAGGTCGAAGTCTCGTGAGTAGCGTATCACCTCATCGGAAGTCAACTTGCCTGCTTCCGAACACGGTCCGCTATCTCTTTTTGGACGATTTCCTTGACGATCGCGCTGGCGGTGTCCTTGAGGCGAGCATAGAGCCGGGTCCGGACCTCATCGAGAAGATGCTGTTTGAATTCCATCATGATTTGCTCTTGCTGCCTTTGGTGCGCATCGAGCTCGTGTTTTGCGGCTGCGATCTGAAAGGCAACAACGTGAATATACTGAAGGCACAAACGTCTCCATGCCTATGCGCACCTGTTCTACGGCCGCCATCGCAGCCGGAAGCGTAGCCACTTTAATCGTTTGCTCACCGAGCGTGTCGACAGTGGCACTGAGAGTACCCAGCATCTGTCGCATCGTCCCCAGAAGTTCGTCAACAACTCCGAGATCCCTCGCGACTGTGGGAATCGTCTGAGTTGGTACTCCCTCAACTGCAAGGGATGTTGGACTTGTGGCAGGACTCCTAGCTTCTGGGGACTTCGGTGTCATAGGCAGCACCGGCTCTGTAGTCTCCTCAGTACCGCCATTCTGCGTTGCATGCGCAATGGAAGGGTTATGTGGTACTCGAGGAGTCGTTGGAGAGGCAATGGGTCCTATAAGAGCCAATGCGCTGTTGGCGGTGCTATCCCTGGCAGTTGCGGGAGTCTTGATGACCGGGGTCAGCGCCCGCTCAGATAAGATTGGTGACGCTTCCGCAGACTTGAAGCTATCCACAGACAGAGGAGAGACTGGCGGGTTCGACGCACGGCGCGGGGTTGCCCGCTCGGGGCAGGTCGGGATGCGAGCGATGGAGGCACTGGCCAGGGCGATGGCGGCTTCGTGAGCGATGCCTTCCGAGACATGATCTGTAGCGTACAGCACAGAGAAAGGCTGACAAAGATGAAGAGATACACGGTGAGTAGACAATAGACAGGTGTGAAGGCGGCGTCGTCGGTGAGAACGGTTCAAAGTCGCTGGTCGTACGAGATGAAGATGGATCTGAGTGTAGAGGACGAGTCCCTAAGTTGGATATATCCCTAGCGCATGTTGGAAGGTGATAAGAGGAGCAACTTGCAGAGCATGCATCGATGTTTCCGTCATCTGCAACGTGGTAGGGTCGTGGTCGGCCGTCAAGCGCGACGCCTGCCATATTTGGTTGCCCGTGCGACTTGCATGTCGACGACCACCACGGCAGCTATCGACATGTCCCTCATCTTGCTCAATACATCCCTGGTTTCTTTCCACCCGACTACTGCTACTATCATGGAGCAGACGCATAGCGTGTGCCACATACCAGTGCACTATGGACTGCTGCTACGCCTTACTACGCTCGAACTCTTGGCCGACCCGAACAAGGACTGCTACTACTACAGGTATACGTAATTCCTGCCTCGAGTTCCGGATCCTAGGACCAAAGGTCACCGTAGCGCGTAAGCCCTCGCTTCTTCACAGTCCTGCTGCGAGCTGTATCCGCTAAGAGTTCTCGCGCGCGCAGTCGCACCGCGCGACGGGATGCCATTTGAACCGGAGCCTCGATGCTCAAAGGCTCAGCATTGTGCATGCTTCTATATTTCCACCTTGTGGGAAGAGGCTGAAGTCGACCAAGACTTTGTCCGAATTGTCATTGCCGTCTCGCCTCCAAGCTCTATTGGGGCTCTAAGAAAGAGCCCTATAGCCGTTGTTTATTATCGGTTGACATGTGTTGGCCGGGACTATAGACCCTTGAACAAAGGGCTCGTGGCAGTTTGGTTCTTTGTAGATTTGGCATGCTGAGGCCCAGCCTTTCAGATCGGAATTGTCGCTCCCCGTCCGCAAGTCCCGCATTCCGTGCCCTGGACCGCATGCCTAGGTAACTCTCCGACAGAAATGTCCATGTGTGGACGACAGACCCGAGGAGTTCGGCTGTGTCGCTGTGCTCGCGAACATGCTTCTTCCAGACCACGGCACATACCGAATGGGCGCTTAACACTGCATGGGTCTATATACACAGCCTTGACCCTTCACAAAGGGCAGTGCGCTCTAGCAACAACCAAACTCATATAAAAACTACCTCCTGCGTCGCACCACCAACAGACTCTCGACTCAAAAACCCGACCTCTTACGCGAACATGTCGGATTCAGAATCCTCCTCTGCTTCGAACGGCGCCAAGGTCCTCACTTACCGGTACAACGGGCAGATGATGTATGTCAAGGCTGCTTCTACATTCGAGGTCAGTTTTGCTTCAGAGTAACTGTATGTTGCATTTTGTGACCCAAGGGATGCCAGATCGCGGCACAACGCGCGAGGGCAACGTATCCAGACCTCGCCGATGTGCCCACTGCACGCATGTCGTTTTACGTGACTGCGAGCATCAAGAAGGGCCAGCAGACTCGCGTCCGCATATCTCCTTCAGCCTGGTCTCCGATCATGAGCACTCTACCAGCCTACGAAATACTTGAAATTGAGCTCACCGAGCCCGCGGCCTTAGTCGCGGTGTATGCGCCCCCGCAATACGGGAGCGAGAGCACTGCACCATTGGAAGCATCCGAATGTGATACATCCAAAGTAATCACCTACCGCTTCGGTGAAGAACTCGCATTTGTACAGGTCGCGCCAACTCTCGAGGTCAGCCCATACGAACTCTGCCCTGCTCGAGCCACTCTAACTGTTCGCCATCGCGGCAGGCCGCAGGTGACATTGCACGGGATACTTTTCAGGAACTCGCACAGGTGCCCTCAGAGTCCATCCTATTCTACGTGAGCGTTCGCGTGCGCGAGAATCCCGGGAGGGTCGGAATATCGTCCTCTGCGTGGGCAGACGTCACGGCAGGACTTCCTCAGTGCGAGATCATGGACGTCGAGATCGCGCGGCCTCGCTCACGCGAACCGTTGCCGAGTAGTAAGCCATGCCTCTTTGAGGCCGATGCGCCCCCTGGCTACGATGACGCTGGATCGTCGAGCCGTTACCTGGACGCCAAGGACTCCCGCGGCCGCTCAAACGATACCCCCCAGACTGCCGAGCGGCCTCGCTCCCCCGGTCTCATGCACAAGACAAAGAGCTTTTTCTCAGGAAAGAAGCCATAAAAGTGCCACTGGGCCCATGCGCTGTCTATCTACTGCAATGTCACGTCACGGACCGATGAACCATCCGTTGCTAGTCCCTCTGCCCAGCTTACCTTCCATCCCCCCTCCCCTCCTCCCCGGCCTACACGTACACCAAATACCCACCTATCCGCATACCCACAACGCGATTTACATTCGCAGTAATAGACTAGGCGATTGGGCGTGGCCGATGCACTGGAGCACTTCACATTAGGCCCACACAGACGCTTATGGGCCACTCGCACAGACTTTTCTAGAGTACCCCTGTTGTATTAGTACACCTTACACACGACTTATTGTGTAGCATACCGCATTGTCCTCCGTTGCCTTCTGCAATACACTTTGTTTTCCGTTGTCTCGGAAAAGTACGTTCGTCAAGGCACGCAGTCTATCGCACAACAACTCTGGTTCGGCATGTCAAGCTAGTATGCACGGCAGACCCTAGGAGCCTTCAGGGCTGCCACACCCTGGCGGTAATGAGGAGCAGTGGGGCGCAGGAACCTGTATACGGCCAGCCACTTCTCCCGGTAAGTGGAACCCACACTTGCGCGCCCCAGATGAGGGCCCTGTGCTGCTCACATCCTGGCGATGCGAGTTGATCGCGCTCCGGTGGATGACCCCGTGTGTGGCGCTGGTCTCCGCGCGTTAGGCAGTGTAGGCGGTGCTAAGGCCGACTGTCCAGGCGGCATCTGCCTGTACGCCATGAGGCGATGCGCGGAGAAGCTTTGAAAGCCTCGTGCGAGGCCCGCGGAGGCTGGGCAGAAACCGATAGACTCGCAATTGAGTGGTTCGCATGGTGCCTGCCAGGCTCTGCTACTAGGATTAATTGACAACGATCCGCAGTCACGTCATGCGAGCCTAGAAAGTGTAGTGATGTGGGAACAAGGATAGCTTGCCTATGTCCGGTATCTGGTCGCCATGATATATGGAGTAGGCTCAAAGAACCGAAAGCGACGTCTGTTGAACGCACTGCCAACATCGACGCGGGGCGTCATGGACAGAGTGCATTTGTGTGATACTGATACATTTTCGGGAGACCTCGTGCTACTCATGGTCCGTAGTTCCGATGAAGGGGACCCGTCACAGTGGTTGTATGAACGGTCTGCTACCTGTGAAGACACTTCGGTTTATGGGATGCAGAACGATTACACGGATGCTTACCTTCACAGCCGACTATGCCGCAGGAGTGCTTTGCTTCGGAACGTCGCATTGTATTGCAACAAGTTGTTAATGTCTCGGACCCAGTCGTCTTCCTTTCCGGGGCCCGCGCCTTCGCCATCGCGGCTATCGTCGGGCTCAGCGATAGAGGAGCGGTTTATGCATGGCACAGGATACAATGATGCCTGCACTGTGATCGCTTCGCCCGGCTTTAGTACATGGGATGCTTGACCGTCCATGGACAGGCCTGCTTCTGCGCGGCTCCGCTCAGACACCTAGTATGGGACGTTCAGAGGCCGCCATGGTCTCATCGGAGATAATGATAAGACACATACTCGGAGGGTAATAGACGAGGATGAAGGGAAGACGAGGGGGCGGAAAGAAAGACTGCGCGGACAGATCGGGGTCAAGACCAGTGCACTCAACGAAGGGTGTACGATAGGTCCGCCTGCCGATAGCGAGTATGCAGTAGATCCGGTAGGGGTTGACACAATTATGCCATCTGACTACACCATATGTCAGTTTGATATACGAGATATGTGTCGAGTCATGGTACACATTACTCACCACTGCCTCGGTTAGGTGCTGCCCATCCACGTAAACGTCGATAGTATTCAAGTGAGGACTGGCCCCACGGTGAAGCGCCACTTCGTTCATAACCTGCCATTCTGCTTGGCCCTTAGTTCGAGCTTCGGGTGCACAAAATTGTGTATGTTTACCTTGACGAACGTCCTCCATATCATGACCATCTTTGTTCTGGAACGTGCAGTTTAGACGCATGCGGTGTAGGACAGTCGCTTTGCCTTCGAAGGCTGTTTCTATCGCTTTTCCGAAGTCATCGATGTCTGGGCCAGATGAGTGACTTTTTCGGAATTGAACGAAGGTCGGACTCACGGAACGGAAGGAGGAAGCCCAATGTCCCCATAGAAAAGCTGAGAACAGGAGGCACGGCTCCGACTTTGAATAGCGATGCAGCGTGAAGAATCGTGCCGTCGCCGCCCAATGTGACTACGAGGTCGATCGGTTCCGCCTGCGGGCCTGTCGTATGTCAATAATACTCTCTTTAAAAGCCAAATATATGCGCACCAGGGTGCCAGGTTTCCGTGCCTTCAGGCCTGTCAGGTCTATCCTCATGATATACACGTACGTCTGGATGCTTCTCGCGCATGTATCTAGAAACACCGCGTCAGGACATGGAGTACGGCTACACTATTGATGATGCGCACTGGAGCAACGATTCAATGGCATCTACAACGGGCTTTGTGCGATGCTTGTTGACAATGAGAATAGACTTCGGTGGAACTCTGTATTGGCCTGGTCTGCCTTGAACGGGCCAGACGTGAGTTCTGCATGCGTCCACTTGACGAGGTGATTGAACGACATACGCTGCGGCGACATTCGAGGACGCCAATGTGTTCTTCAATCTCCTCAACGGATCTTTGTTCGGGGTAGTATGCTGCGCGTGCTGGAGCCGCACCGAGTGGAAGGCTGCTCTGCAAGCAGCTGGGAATAATGGGGATCGGATCCACGCCGCAGGACGCTTGATCGCCGTATGCGCCGTTCTCAGCATTGCTAAAATATGCGGTTGGAATTGCCTGGAGGTTCCAATGGCCAAAACGTCGCGCGTTCACGGAAGTTCGGAGGAGAGCTCGTCGAGGACCCGAGTCAAACGTTCGTTCTTTCTTAGCGCCCGATGAGCGAATAGTCGTCAGCGCCGCCATCAGGCGCATCAGGCGCATCAGGTCTCAATCGAGCCCGCCTCCATGCTTTCCTCGTCGTTTGGCGCTTCGACCTCAGAACATTTTGGAATGGGCGTGCATGGCCTTACGACGTATATCAACGAGCACAGCGCTGCCCTAGCCAAAACACTCTCCTTTGCATCAGATGTTGCGCCCACGGAGCCGACGACGTTCATCGTAGACGCATGGTCGTGAGTACCTCTCGTCTCGGGCCGTTGACCGTCGCTTAGCTCATTTCCAGCTTTATTTACGAGGTCATCGCCTGGGCAGGTCTTCCCTGGGTCTACGGCGGCGAATACGACCAATTTTCTGAGGTTGTCGCAAGGGTCGTCAGAGCATGGCTGAGTGTCGGGCTTCGTCTTTATTTCGTCTTCGACGGTGAGTGTTTCCGCTCAGCCCTTCCTACTCACGAAACCCATCGTTGAGCAGGCCCTTTCCCCGAAATCAAGTTCCCTACAATTATCTCTCGAGTAAACCGCTCGACCATCCAGCCATCGCACCTTTTCTTCCGCACATCCGCCAGCTCCCGCGCCGCACCGCGGTTTCTTCGAGAGAGTGCAATGCTCCCACCGGGCATGTACGCGGCCTGCGTGGAGACCTTACAAAGCATCGCCCGCACACTTGGTCCAGATCAAGTACTCGAGCTGCACTTTGCTGACGAAGAGGGCGATCCGTACGCCGTCGAACTCGCGGCCCGCCTAGGCGGGTACGTCGTCGGAAACGACTCTGACTTCGTTATCCTGAATGCGGAAGGCTACCGCGGATATATCCCGCTAACGCTCATAGCCTGGTCTTCATTGGATGGGGACGACGGCGACACGTTCGACGGCGCGCCAGACGGCTTCCAGACGGTCCTGTCGAAAGGCAAGAAAAAGGCTGTCAGCCAGAAAAACGGCGTCTCACGCGGCGTCATACCACCAGAGACCGCATCAGGGCTGCAGCTGTCTGTCATTACCTACTCGCCGACTTCCCTCGCTACCCACCTCCAGCTGCCCATTTCGCTTCTCCCACTTCTCGGTGCCCTGGTGGGAAACGACTTTACCGGCGAGAAAGAGGCCTCGGCGACGACTTCACAGGAAACCAATCTCCAATGGCTCTTTTTTGAGCGCTCCCTCACGCTCACGCAGCGCATCACCCGCGTTGCTTCGACGTTGCGTACCATCCTTGCCAATGCACTCACGCCAGGGCGTAATAAAAACAAGCACGCCGTGCACAGCGTCATGGAGTTGATCGAACGCGCCGTCAATATGCTCATTGTGCGCTCATTGGATAGCATGGCCTCGGTAGAGAAGGAGCGTGTCGTCGAGCGCGTCGTCGAGGCGACACTTCAGTACGCCATTCCACGCTACGAGGGCGCTCTGCCGGGCGTGGAGAGCCTCTGGGCAGATGGCGTCTGTGCGCTGCATGACTCCACCAACTGCCCGCTGCTTCGATACCTTGCACCTCCCGAAGAGACCATTGACGACAACGTCGAGGCCCAGAAAGAGCGTGTGCGTGCCGCATATATTTCGGCATATCGGGCGGGTCGATTAGACCCGCATACACTCGATGTCATGCACTCTGGGACGTTCTGGTACCGCCAGTTCCTCGAGAACCCCGACTTGGAGAATGTGGCAAGAAGCATCGCGCGCCCGATTCAGCTTTGGACGTATGCGCTACTCGATAGCGGGCTGGGGCTGCCTGCAAGACTCGAGCCTGAAACTGAGCCAGTCGCGATGGAGGAAGACGACGCCGAAGATGAGGACGAAGACGAGCTTATCGACGTTGTTGAAGAGGACTCGGACGAAGATGCCGTCGACCCGCTTGCACCGTTACGCGGAGCTCTGCAGCAGCTCAGTGGTTCCGACGTAGGGACCCTGGACAGCACTATGTCCGGGTCCACTGCAGTAGCGTCGAATTCGGCACAGGTATCTCGCCCACGGGCTCAACGGAAAGTTGTCGAGGAGTATGTCCGTCGCGGAACAAGGCTTGCATCGGAAGAAGTCATTGTCACGCCCTTATCCGAGCTCCTTGCATCCTCCTCTGACAACACCCCCGTGCAGCTACAACCTGCGGAGCATAGACTCACAGTCCTCCTCCACGCCCTGCGGAGCGACACCCCACTCGTCCGCTCCCTGCCTGCCGAACAGCGCGTGCCGGCGCTCGTGCTCCGCTGGGTAGTACAACAGCTCCATGCACGCGCCCTGGAGCGTGAACACGACAAGGCCCGGGACAAGGAGCGGTGGACGCAGGGCGAGGCACGCGCATTTCTCGCGTCGTTCTCGTTCTCATCGCCAGCAGCCTTCGCTGCGGACGAACCCGATTCGGTGCCGATTGTCGACCGGAACGTCCAACTCATGGCGCAGGCGGCCGTCACGCAAGACTGCGTCGCGCGCCTCGTGGAGGTGCTGCTCCTGTACGATGAGCTCCCGAGCCCGCTCCTGCGCTTCTCAGGCCGACGCTTCCACGCGTACCTCACTGGCACGCGTCAGCTCACGCCTGACGCGGTGCCTGAACGTCTGTGGCGCGCGTGTCTAGACGGGTTAGAGCATGCCTATGCCGAACCGCCTGGCAAGAAGAAGCGCAAAGACAAAAAGGAAGCGAAAGCGGCCCAGCCGCAATCAAAGCCGAAGGCTACCGCTGGGTTTGGAGGCAAGTTCGGCTTGCTGGCGGACGTTGATGTATGATTTAGCGTGAACAAAACTCGATGTATCCTCTGAATACCACTGTACCATGTTGTTTATACTATATCCTAATGAAAACCTTCATCTGTGTTCAATTTCCAGCTCCTCATCAGATCTGCGAAAGCTCAGAAAGCCGCACCCTATTATCAGACAAGCTATGTCATTCCTGCTAGCGAGTAGTACAGACGGAGCATGCTAGCACTCGACTAATGATACACAGAAATCGACGCGGCCCAGGCGATCGAACGTGACCCTTAGGCGCGAACGATGAGCCAGAGCTGGTTGGGGTTCTCCGTGGTGGGACCAGAGCCCTTCCAGCCGTTAACGGGCGTGTTATTAGCGGCACCGCTGTATGCGACACGGTCAATGCGTCGATATGCAGAGAACGGCGGCATGGGCACGTACCCGTTGTACAAGTCCATGTAGGCTGTGGGACGGTGTCAGTATCACATCGCTGAAGAAGTGTGACCGAGTATACTCACTCTGCGTCTCGACGTTCTGGATGCTGTTCGAGCGTGCGACGGCCTTAAGCCTTAGTATTGAGATGATACGGGTAGAATATACGTACACGTAATAGGTGCCACCGGAGCTGCGCGTGATCTTGAACTGCTGGCTCTTCTTACCGTTCGGCGGGTTGCAGACCATACGAGTGCCGTTCTCAGCTGCGTTACGATCATCCTTGTCAGCCCCGGCGTTTACTCAGGACCCGGCGGGAGGGACTCACGGCTGTTAAGCTCGACAAAGGTGCGGCTGTTAGCGTTTTGGAGGGTGTACAAGCCCTCGTCGTCGCTGGTGATGATCCACAGCTGCGCCGGGGCCCAGACGTTGCCGAGCTCGTGTTTCTGGTAGCCTTGCAGCTTGGCACCTGCGACCAACCATCTCAGCCAACGGAATCTGGATAAACTGAAGGTAACCCACCCGGATTGCTTGAGCCTGTGTCGTAGCTGCTAGTCAGTGCGGGCTATCATTGCTATGAGGGAGAGCGACCGTACCGTCAAACAGGTCGACGACTGTGCCAGAACCAGAGTTCTGGATGTAGTCTGGTTTCGTTGTCAGAATATGCGAAAAGGTGGCGAGCGGACGAGGGGAACGTATGGGCTACTCACAGACACCGTCTTGGATGGAAGGAGTAGCCATTGTTATCTGGATCAATTGAATGAGCAGCTGAAGGGAGGCTGCAGTGGACTTGCCAGAGAAATGACGAGGATGGTCCACCTTTTATATCTTCACAAGACAGCAAACACGAGCACGTAGGACATACGTGACTTGGCGTTCTTCTGAGTAATGGCATCTTCTTGCCTGGAGTTGAACCACGAAACGGTGAGGGGTGGCACATAGGGTGCGCTTCCATCGTAGTGATGACCCCTCAGGCATAAAAACCGAGACATACAGCCGCACATGACAGTGTATGTCTCCAGAGTGCAAGCGTGTGCGAGTGTATCGGTTGGGCTATGAGGAGTTACCGGACAAGCTTCTGAGTATCTTTCCACGACGTTAGGTATTGAACTATCCCGAGCGTACTCGGAGCTCGTCGCAGAGTTGACGGACTTTTTGCTGGCGATATTATCTCTACGACACGCGGAGAATATCAGAGCACCACACCTTGCCTAGAACGACTACAGCTCAGGGTGCATCAGATGAATATATGAGCGTAAGGAGTAACTATTACTTACCGGGTAGTCCTCGTGGCGGTATTTAGCTTGCGCAGCAACCCGGCTAAGCAATCTCTCTCAATTCCAGGGAGCTTCTCGCCTTCCTTTCTCCATGTCACCAGAATTCATGCGGAGCATGACCAGTGACCCTGTGCACCTCTAAAACACAGCACGCTCGCGGGGAAAGGGAGCCACCAGCCACGCACCCGCTACCTCCATGATGAGGGACGGCCCGAGGTATATCGTCTGATACAATTTGTCGTGCCCGAAACTAAGAAGGTCACTGCGGAGTGTGAGGCAGCCCGATGCCGCTACATAAGACCCCGTGGCTTCGTAGGGGGTCTCCTGTGCTAGACGACAGTGATACGTGTTCGTTCAATAGCAGCGCTAACCGTGGACACCTCATCACAATGTGAATAGACTGTCCGTCCAACTGGCTGATGCATGGCCCTACTGCCAAGCATCCAGACCCTAGATAGCGAAATAAGCATTGGGCTCAGCGAATTCATGAAAGGCAGTGCATCAGCCCCACCTGCATGTAACTTAAACCCCTTGAGTGAGATCAACCTGGTATCGGAACTTCCGGGCGCATAATGCGCGTGAATGGCGAATGTATTCGTCACTGACACTGTACCATTGAGCATAGCACTCTACCAAACGTGGGTTGTTCTAAGTGCTCACCTGTAGAACTTTGCCAACAGTGGCTGCTGCAGTCAAGCTCCCGAATACGGCAGTGAGAGGATGCAAGGGCGTCATGCGGGCAATAATCTAACAGTAAAGGCAGCGCACGATCCATCCTCGCTCCCAGTGTAGCATAAGGACTTGCAAGCATTGCACGCGTGAATGCTGTGTTATACAAGAGTGAGATCCGTGCAGGTACAAGTACAACATGATAACAACAAGACCCATGAAATAATACAGCGAGGAATGAAGAGCAAAAAAGGCGCAACACATAACTTATCTCGAGCCCATCGTCCTTAGCTCCGCGTTCAACTCCCCCAAGTCCAACGGCGCGAGGCGCTGGACAGGCGGGAGGACGGCCCGGCGGGACGCCGTGCTCTCGCGGCGCTCGCGTCTCTCTCTTCGCTCCCTCTCCTTCCTCTCCCTCTCCTCTTTCGCCTCGGGACCCTCGGCCTCGCGCTCAGGGCGCTCGCCGACGACGGCGAGGCTCGCGACGCTCCCGCTCCGGCTGCGCCCGCCGAGGTACGGGTCCGCGCGGCGGATCGACGGCGCGCGGCTGAGGCTGCTGCTGCCACGCGCCGGCGGGCTCGTCGGCGGCGACGCCGGGTAGAACAGCGTCGATGCAGGCAGCGGGCGCAGTGCCGGCGAGTCGTGCCGCCGCACGAGGTTCGGCTGGTGTGTCGACACCGAGTGCCGGCGCGACGAGGAGGATGATGGCAGAGGCGCGAGTGTGTCGGGCAGCGCGTAGTCGGATGCGCGGACCGCAGGCGACCTAGATGTCGACGCGGGTGCCGCGCTTGCGAGGGCCGACGACGGACCGCGGGACGCGCCGGCCTCGCCGGCGGTGCTGCTGGTCGCATGTGGCGCATCGAAGTATCCGAGCGCGACGCTCTGGCCCTTTTCGCGGCGCCGGCTGCTCTTGTCGACGACCTGCGGCGTCTGCGGGAGCGAGAGCGATGCGCGGAGGTACGCTTTGCGCTCGGATTCATCTTGTTTTGATCGTTCATAGCCCTCGCCGGGTGTCGTGGCGGCTGATCGCGATGGCGTCGAAGAGCTTGCCTGACGGAGTGCTTCGACCGGCCCAGGGCGCGGCCGCGCGCCCTGCGGAGTACGTGTAGGACGCTCACCGGTGGTGCTTATGGGACGCTCCGACCCGCTGACGGTCGCCGACCGGTGTCTGCTTCGGCTACTGGACGGACTCTCCTCTATCGCCGCAGGCGATACCGTCACCGATGGGTACCGCCCGAGCCCGCTCGCGTCCTCCATGCCGGCGATGACTGATGCTCTGTCCTGGGCTTGGGATGATTGGGATGGAGAGCGCTGCAAAGGGGTGCGGAATGCTTGCGTGAGCGAGGGCTGTGGCGACGGCCCTCTTGAGGCGGCTGCGGCTCCGGTACTCTGCACCGGAGGCTGTGACGCCCTCTGGAACGACGGGCGCGGCGGGGAGTGCGGCGGAGAGAGGGTCGACGGGTGGTGCGCCGACGCCGTGCTCCACCACGCGGGCGTGCTGGACGTCGGGCCCGATGCTGGCGGGCGGAATGGAAGCGCGGTCGTGATCGGCGCGGAACGCGTCGGGGCGAGCGTCGGACGCGAGGTCCCGGGCGCGACGGACAGCGAGGGGGCATAGGATGACGAGCGTCCGTGTCCGTGGGAGCGCGATGATGATGAGTGCGCGGGCGGAGGTGGCGAGTCGGGTGGGATGGCAGCTGCAGGGAACCTGGGCGGGACTGTGATCCTGAGCGTGATTTTGTGTGCGGGTGTGCGTGGGCAGTAGATGATGCCCCAACCTCCATTTCGACGCCGGGGAGGTCGAAGTAGGTCGCGGATGCGGCCTGAGGGAGAGACACGCGCGGACGGGCCTCGGCGGCGGGAGCTCTGTCGCGCTCGCCCGCAAAGAGGGCGTCGGGATGGATGTAATCGGTGTACGAATCTAGGCTGGCAGACGATGCTTTTGAGCTGAGGCCTGGCGGCGTGAGGCTGCGTTTCGTCTGGGGGTCTCTGGGTGCCTGCGTCCGAAAGCTGACAGCGGCTGATTGAGGAGGCAGTGCACCGCCTGCTGATGTGCCGACCGTTCCGATTCTCGGCTCTAGGTGCGGCCCCTGCGAGGCCTCGGTTCTGTAGCTGGTGTGGTGCGAAAGTGTGGCAGCATTCGTGGGGAAGCTGTGCGTCTCCGCGGTGTCGAGGCCATCGTCGTCCGTAGAGGACTCGGCGCTGGTGTTCTTTGAGCGGAGGTCTGACCATGTGAAGGTTGATACCTCTGGCAGAAGGGGCAGGAGCGCCTCCCCCTTGCTCATGCTGCCCTGCTTCTCGTGATGTCGATGCAAATCATTGTCTCCGCCGCCCTCGCTAACAGGATCGTACGAGATACTGCGCATCCGCCTCGAGCCCAAGCCGCGCCTCCAGCGTGATATGTGAGACATCAGCGAGCTCTTCCTCCGCGTGCTGCCTCCCAACGAACCGAGCATATAGCCGCGACCCTTCTCCACATCTCTCAAACGTGGGATACCTGCACGGCTGCACTGCGGATCGATGGGGTCCGCGTCTGGCGGCGGATGAATGGGACGCAGACAGAGACGAGAATGGCCGTGGCAGCCAAGCCGCCGAGGACACCGAGAATGACTGCGAGATTGGGCGAGGCATGCCGGCTGTTGATGGGCTGCAAAGACCGCGACGCACATGCAAGGATGCAAGGGAATACAGAGGAGATCACAGAGAACGGATGACTGATTAGCGCAGGAGAAGGAACATCGTAGGAGTAACACGCACCGTGTTCTTGCAGTTCTCACACTGGGCAGGTATCATCTATGTAGTTCACCGCTTGTTTCAGTCGTAGCGAGTGAAATGGGGATCGAAAAGGCTGTGAGGTTGGCGGGCCTCTCGAAGCGATGGCATGGCGCGAGATATACGGTGGGGACTGTGGATACGACGAGCTCCACCGGTGAATGGCTTCAGGCGCATTGCGGGGGCATCACCAGCAGCAAGAAAATGAGGAGTGATGGGTACGTGTGGGTGAACCGCTTGAACATGTCGAGAACATCGCACGCAGACATGCCCCAACAGCAAACGCTGGCGGTTACCGCCATCAAGGCGATCAGATGGCGATTGCCAAAGCAGCACCCTCCGACATCAGTCGGAGCGCCACGATGGTGGCCAACGCTTTTACTACGTCCGCCTCTGCTCGGTGCCTGTCGCCACAAATTGCCTCAAACGTGCCTTGAGCGTATCTCGCAGAAATATCGTCGTCGCAGACAATATCAAACCTTGCCCTTATCGTCTCCGAGGTGATGGTCTGCAGAGACTAACAAAGCTTTGTACCGGCCCTTGCATTCCCGGTGTTCAAACTACTCAAGAGTTTCATGGGAGGCACTGCGTCATATATCACCGCGCTCTGTAGGATGCACCCGGACATTCAGAACCAGCCAACAGGGCGCCTGCCTACCAAGTGACAGAGTTGAATGATTGGTCGCCGCCGGTGTTCCTCGCAATATCTCCCCTCTCCAATAGACAGTGTCCATCTGTCAGTTTTGAGCTAGTGGGAAGCACAAGCAAAATGTCACTTATACATCCTGCAATCGATCACTGGACCGTCAAAGCGAAGATGCACCTAGCCTGGGCACCATCAATGAAGGACACATCACGTACTCAACATTGCGCTCAAGTCTGTTATGTGGCGTCTTCTCCGGATACTGTTATCTGTTGGTTATCTGTATAAATTGACTTGGGAGTGCATACACGGGTACAATGGTACTCCTGCACATTGCATACTTGTAATGAAAGCGACATTACAGTGTTCTGCTTACTCACTCTCTCCACATATTGCAGCTGGTCCTGTATCGTTGTCGGGGTCTCCTTGCGGCCCTGGTTAGGTCTTGGCAATCTGGCTGTGCTGTGTCTAGTACGGTGCACCGGCGCCTGCCTCGCGGCTCACGAGACAACTATAGGCCATATGTAATTTACAGCGCCTCCCTCCATCGCTTTGAGCGGTGATACCTATGCATCATGCAGGTCCACAGGATGGCCATGGAGCGCATTCGCGGAGACTTCCAGCGCTCGTCTAAATCAAAGCCATCAGATGGCGGCTAGACCTGGAGGCCTGGCAGTCCGACTGCCGTCGGGCTCGCCACACTCCTCTCACGTACCTTTTTCTCAGTGTCGTGTCAGCGATGCATGCTCGCCACCGCCTGGTCCGTCCTTACTCGCCCTGTACCTGGAAGGCTACAATTCTCCGCAAGAGTACTCTACCGAAACCCTCAGAGTTCTCGGTCAAACAATCAGCAAGCTCACGCCAGGTCCGAGTCGTTCTTCCGCTCCCACCATCGTTTCGTGACCAGATTGAGGCTCTTATGCTAAACTGTTTCACTGAACATAGACGCTACTCATCACGGCATACTGTGACACGTGGGCTAGCTCTCGATTACATGTTGGCAAAGTACGTCGGACATCCTGAGAAGAAGCTTGATGTAACTTCTTGATGTTATCCAGGGTCGTTTTTGCGCTATCTCCTTAGTGCACTGTAACTCAGCACTCTATGTCAGAATGTTTCCTAAGGTGAGAGCAGCGCGTATATATCACGATGACTGGCCAAGCTGACCGAGAACTTGTAACATTGCTGACACAGCAGGTCGTCCCGAAGGCGGCCGCCACATCGTTGTCGATTCGACCAGAACTCGGAACATTAGTGCAACGTTCGTTTTTGACAGCCAGATATGTGTCTATGTTCAAGCCGAGTGTTGGTGCAAAGCCGCCAAAGCGCATTCCAGGTTTGCCCCGAGGTTCAAATGTGGAAGGTGTCCTCGAAGCAGCTCCAAATCGGGCGACTTCGACGAGCGACGTCCCAATCGAGATGGGGCCAACTCGAACCAGCGGGGCATGTTCGATTTCGACCAGCACTTGAACTCGAACCACCACCTCGCCCCGTCGCACCCCCAAGCCAGCGCCAACTCGTTCGCACTCCTCCGCCCTACACTCTCGCGTAACAGACGCGTAGAGACAGCTACAACAGCTCCTAACAACACAGTAGTCTTCTCGAACAGAGCAGCGGCAAAGCCAGAGCGAGAGTCGCTCGCCAGTCCCCCTCTCCCCCCTCTCGGGGGTGACTCTCCTCCACTCCAACCAGTCGCATCCACTCGGCCCCCACGCAGACAGAACAAGACAGCACAAACCAAGGACACCCAAGACAGCTCAGACACTCGCTCACTCACCTCCTTCTCACCCCACTCCCACCAAATCCGAACCATGCTAGCGCACACCTCGTCGTAGCGGCCTGTCTCAGCGTCGTCTGGAACTGGCTCATCTTGCATCCCGAGGCCGGACGAACGGTCACCGAGACTCGACATGCCCTCGTCGAGGCATCCAAGCGGGCTGCAAAGAAGGCGCGCAAGCTGCTGGACAGCGCGCTCAACTTTCGCTCCCGGAGTCCCAAGGCCTCGGAGCCAGCACCAAGCCACGAGCAACTCTGACTTCACCAGTGCGCGAGTCTCTCGAGGTCGTCCCACGGCCAAGACGACCACTAGCACCGTCACCACCGGCGCAACCGCTGACACGCAAGCAAGTGTCGCCGTACCCCACGTCGCGCCCTCTGGTGCTCTTGGAGGCTGTATCACCGATATCACAGTACCAGCCACGTCTAGAACTGCTGCCGACGCTGAAGTCCCTCGAGATCGCCCCCCAAAAGCGCATCCGCGCACCCACACTCCCGGCTGTCCCGCAGCCGCGGTGCCTTGCGATCGAGAGGAACATCACGTCGTTCCCAGAGCAGTGCCTCGTCGTCGACCCCTTTGCTGGTCGCACCATCTCGGCGCAGTCAACCCCGTGGTCAGTGCATGTTCGGATGGAGTACAGCCCTCTCCTTGGTGCGGTCGTTCTTCTGTGTATCGTCGTGCTTCCCAGTCTTGCGGCGTTGTATGTTGTCTTTGTTCGTCTGGTTCGACGGATAAAGCGCCGCTCTCAGAAGGTCAGTCGCTGTTGATCCATCGTACGACGTCTTGTTGACACCCTGCTCAGCGTCTGGCGCCTTCCAAGGAGGATCAACTGGCCGTGTGCGAAGTGGTCGAGCTCATGACCGACGGTGCTCGCCTTCTCCAACAGGTACGCAGTCACTTGGATTATGGTGTACGACGCATGCTGACGCCGTCGATGACAGGGAGTCCCTGCATCCAAAGTGTCCGACATCATGCCGACCGACATCCTGACTGTCCGCGCACCACCATCTCACTTGACGATCGAGTGCTCTGGCCCGTGGACCATCCCTCCATTAGCGTGTACACAAGCCTGCGCTTCCGTGGCGTTCCCAGGGTCGTCCAGGACACCGTGCGCACATTGTCGCTGTCTACTCCTCTCGCATTGCTCTATGCTCAAGGCACTCAAGTACTCACCCAAGATGATCATGCCCAGGCCTCCGCGAAGGACACCTGCGTAGTGAGTATATCAGCGAACAGCTTGTCAACTCCGAGTCGTCTGTCTAACCCATCTCCGTCTAGTTTCGAATGCCCGAGTTTGGCGTTGCGGCGTTCTTCCGCTGCGCAGAACACTTCCAATGGACCAGCCTCGATCAACGTCGCTCGTACTGTCCCGCGAACATCATGGACTGGACGACGCTGAACGTTCCCGAAGCCCTGCGCTGCGCCGAGCACCTTCACTGGTCAGGCATTGCCTGCCGTCGATTCTACCACGATCATCGGGACATGGGACTGGACGACGCTCGAACTCGGCGACTCTCTGCGGGTGTGCCGAGCATCTTCGCTGGACGTCCATTGACAGCGCCGGCACTACCACGCAAAAGGAGACTTTGGACTTTCGAGGTCGACGCCTTTTTCCGCTGTGCAGAGCATCTTGTCTGGGTTGGCATTCATGGCCGTCGTCAGTACCGCGTCCAAGAGGTACAAGACTGGACAGCTCTCGAGGTTGGCCAGTTCTTCCGTTGCGCTGAGCACCTTCACTGGAGCACGATCGACGCCCGTCGCTTCTACCGCTCTCACCAGCCAACTGACTGGTCGATGTTCGAGCTCCGACAGTCTTTCCGCTGCGCCGAGCACCTTCGCTGGACCTCCCTTGACACTCGCCGCTCGTACCGTCGCAAGAGTCCTCGGACTGGAACTGTGCTTGACCTGTGCAAGTCCGTTGGCTGCGCTGAGCGTTTGATCTGGACCTCTCTCGGCGACCGTCGGCGCTACCGTCCACAACTTGCAGGTGACTGGACAGGCCTAGACATCTCCAAGTGTTTCCGCTGCGCCGAGCACCTTCGCTGGACCTCGCTTGCTGGGAGGCGTCTCTACCGCTCTCTCGAGAGGGCGTCTCCGATGTCGCACAACCTGGACAGGTTCTTCCTCCGGGCGGAGCGCATCGACTGGAACAAGCATCGATTTCCGCCCATTCTTCAGCATCGCGGAGCGTATTCCCCGTCCACAGCCAACCGATTGGGTCACATTCGGAGTTGCGGAGTTCTTCCTCTGCGCCCAGCCGGAGCTTGTTGCGTCGCCATCGTCTTTCAAGCACACCACTGCAGGCGACGCAGTCGACCAACCGCTTGTTCTGTCCGCCGTCTCCGCATCCGCAGAACAGCATCTCCGCAAGCTGCCCACAGGAAGGAAGGTCCCGAAGAAGTTCCCTGCTCCAGACAGGCAGACGAAGGACTCATCTGCGGCAAAGTCCACTCGGAATCGGCTCTCAGGGTTGCGCGGACTTTCGAGTCAAGCTGCCTTCTCCGTGCTTGCGGATAGTTCTGCGGGAGCTTTTGGCGTGGACGATCTTGCCGACGAGCTCGACGAAGAGGAGGACGAGGAGCCTATCGAGATCAGCCAGATCGAAGGAGGCGACAAGACTGAAGGGGCGGAGACGCCACTGCGGCGGCCACTTGCATCTCCCAAACGCAACAGCAGCAGCCAACTGCGGCAGCCATAGTCAGCACCGGTATCGCACAGTCTGGTTCGTCGCCCAACAAGCTCGCATCGAGCGTCGCGAAGACTCGCCAACAGTCCCAGGCCGAAGCACAGAAGGATGCCACTGCCGGTCCGAGCGAGAGTGCTGCGGCAGAGGCGTCACCGAAGCGCAAGCCCAGACGCAGGGGAGCAGGGCGTTGTACGTCGCTAGGAAGAAGGAGCGCGACGAGAAGCACGAGCAGTACCTCTCCCACTGTGCAGAGTTCGCCAACCGTCGCCATGACATTCTCAAGGACGCAGTCACCTACCGCCAGTCCGGGCCTTGGCGCATCGAAGAGGCCACCCGAGAGGTCTGGGCCAGTGCGTACGCTCCCCATGTCGCCGCGGCATACCCATCGCCACCTTCTGGTCCGAAGCCGACGCGGCAGTCCGACACGCAGCGCAAGACCCGCCATGGACGCGTGAAGCCCTTCATCTGCAAGCAGCAGTACCCTACGCAGCCGGTGACCGTCGTTGGACACGACATGCGGATCCCGGAGGAGGTGCGGAACAAGTACCGCGAGCAGCGCAGGGCGCAGATAGCGACGATGAACAAGCGGCGGGATCTGAACAGGAATTCGGACCTCATTGACCACCTGCTCGTTCCACTGAAGGCGAAGCTCGAGGACGTCTCCCCGGCGTTGATGGAGATTGTGGCGGAGTACGAGGAGGCAGAGGCAGAGAAGGTCGCTGTCAAGGCTGCTGCGGTCCAACCTCAGCGAAGCGAAACTCCTGCCTCGTCCTCGGTTCGCCCTCCCAACGTCGCATCGCCTCCTGCTAACCACGGCATTGCCTCATCGTCGCGTACACCATCCGAAGCTCGGGCACCTCCCGCTTCTCAAGTCGGCGCCCAGTCTCCTGCGATCCCTGTGAGAAATGTTCCCCGCTCTAGGATTCCCATCTCCAGCGCTGCTCGTCCTCGTACGGTACGTCCTCTCGTTCCTCGTTTGGTCTCCGAGTCGTGTAGCTGATGTCTGCGCCGTGTAGTCTCAGGCTCCGCGTGCGCCTCCTGGCCCTTCTCGCACGCAGTCTGCGCCATCTCCTGTCCACAGCCAAATCCCTCGCATCCCGAACAGGGCCGTTGCGACCCCCGCGGGACCAGCTCGTCCGAGCTCCTCCCGCGGCGGTCGACACACTGCAGCGTAAGCCCTGTCTAGCAGGCCGCCCCGACGAGCTCAGCTCGAGCGTCTTTCGAGACTACGACTCGACGGCCTGAGCGTCGATCACGACCACGGACTTCATCCTCGGTTGAACTACACCAGCCCACTCGACCACATCGACTGCGACCACGACGTTCGCTCTTTCTTCGACGAGCGCTCACCTTTGCTCTCTATCGCTTCGTCCCCCGCCGCAACACATTTCGCACATTCCCCACTTGCACCCAGTTGCCATTGTTCAAACATCTCCTAAAACCTCCTGCCATTGCCATCGCTTTCTTTTCCACCTTCATCCTATCCGTACCTTCTCCACACACGCAGGCATTTCGACGACGTGAAGACGGTACTCCCACTCGCTGGGAGGGACGGCGGTGCTTCTCTGTCATTCCTCTGGCCCGAGACCAGCCTGCAGCTTGATGCCGCCTAGCTATTGGCACAGTTGTAGGCTATGGTTCGCCACAAAGCATGGCATAACCATAGGACCCTGGTCGACGGTCATGGGGTACGACACGAATTGGCACTGTAACGCTCAAATCGTCCGCACCGTTCTCTTTAGTCAACCGTCGTTCGACATGTCTGCTCTTTCATTTCCCACCATTTCCCATTTCTTCTTGGTCTACCCTCGCGGGTTATACCCCATTTTGCCTTCGCGCGATGGCCTTGGCAGGGCATACATCATCCTCTCGGTGGCATTGGGACGTTCCTTCATCATACCCTCCTTCAGCTGCGGCGGCGGCATCTGATCTTTTGACGAAGCATAGTGAGCGGCTTGACCGCTCGTCGGCGTAGCAATCTCGTGGCCCGGTGAGTTCCTCGGCGCAGCACACCTTCTCTCCTCTCCTTTCTGACGCTCGGCCTCTCTAGGTTCGATTCTGGCTCTTCTGGTTCTGGTTCGGTTCCTTCGCGGACGAAGCACCCTGGCCCTCTGATCCTTGCTCTTGGTCTCTCGAGCCGTCTCTCGGAACTCGTTCTCGCTGGGTTCTCTCTCGTGGCACACCTGCTAGACATTGGCTTCAGCCCCGGTCTTGGACCTCGTTGGGCTGCCTGCACTCTGGACCTCTTTGGCGACACAGGACTTTCATTCATGGTGGACTCTGGGAACGACTACTCTTCTTCACTCGCGGCATAATCCGGTACTCGCGGCGACTAGGCATCTTTCGGGTATATATTGACATCTCATCATTGGTCGCGCGACAGTGCAGCTAGGCCGCTGCTTCCTTTCTTTTATCTTCGATATGTAGTG